>OZ025252.1:36423798-36835685 GCA_964019135.1 Arenicola marina
TCTCTCCAACGACCTCTCACCCAGGCACGCCCCAACCCTCCCGGTCTACCCATTCTCGCACCCACTCCACCCTCTTCCGTCCAGTGCCCCCCACACCCACCCCCGTCCACCCTCCCCCCCCCCCCCCCCCACCGGTGCTCTCACGGTGCCATCCCCGCGGCTGTCGGTACTGGCGTGGGCAGCAGTCCACAGGGCGACAACGTGAGGGTGAGTCAGTCAGTCAGTCAGTCCGTCGGTCAGTCGCCTGGCCCCTCCAACGCAGTTTGCTCTGGCCGGCACCCACCACGGCGAGCGGGTTGACAAGGCATTGCGGATTCTGGAGGGTTCCACAACGATGGATAAATATATACACTCATACATATATGAATACCTGAGGCACATGCCCGTGATGTAACGCGCTGGGCAACCACTACCGGGAGGAATACGGAATACGTTGTTCATCTGATGCTGTCGCGATGGGGACCCCCAGTGTCGCCACCTTGCGGACGCTCGAGGAAGACCTTGACGGCCTGAGCATTGAGCCTTTGGGGCGGCCGCTAGGGGGACAAGAACCACCACGTGTCCTCCCTAAGAAGGAGTCCCCGCCCCCCAGGCCGCGCGCCGTGGAGCTGGAGGACGTGCTGGAGGAGGATAGCCGCCTGGAGGTGGTGTCTCCCCGGTTGCGCGCCGGCCGCTCTCCGCGCCGCCGACCGGACGAGGAGCCGTACGTGCACCCGGTGTCCCAGGCGGGGTTGACCCGCCTCCGCAACCGGCGGCGGTCCGACCCGGGACGGGTGTCCGTGTCGCCGCTCAGGTCCCGCCTCGTCAAGCTGGACTGTAACATCGCGGAAGACGGCGACCTGTTTCGCACCGGCTGCAGCAGCAAGCTTGCCCCCCACCACACCAGCAGCGGGCGCTCCAACTCCCTGGACCCCAGCGAGCTGGACGAAGCCTTCTTCTTCTGCCGTTCGCGGTCGCGCAGCCCGCACAGCCACCACGGCCGCCTGCGGGCGCAGCGGTCCAACTCCCTGCCCGGGATCGACCTGGAGCTGGGGGAGGCCATCGGGGCGCTGGTCGGGCCCAAGCCGCCCAGCCTGTCCCCCGAGCCCCTCACGTCCGTCCCCGAGAGCGGCCTGGGGGTGGTGGTGCCGGGGCCCAGCAGCCAGGCCCCGCGCCGCCGGCGCAGTGTCTCCGTGGAGTGCACACCCCTGGAGGCCATCCTAGAAGAACACCCAACGGGGCCCAAGGGGCCCAAGGGTCCCAAAGTCAGTCAGTCCAGGCGGTTCTCCACGCCGCTGGTCATGTCTCCGCCCGCCCTATGATATCCGGTGTCCCCCCTCTCCGATTCCGTGCCGGTCGGCCACTTACATACCGCGAGAAAACCTCTCTGTCAGACGTTAACATGACACAAACAGCGACACCGTCGCCTTGCCAGTCACGGTAGATTAGATCCGGCCCAGAGTAGCACTGATGTAGACGGCCCACAGTGTGACTGCTGTAGGCGGCCCACGGTGTGACTGGTGTAGGCGGCCCACCGTGTGACTGGTGTAGGCGGCCCACGGTGTGACTGGTGTAGGCGGCCCACGGTGTGACTGGTGTAGGCGGCCCACAGTGTGACTGGTGTAGGCGGCCCACAGTGTGACTGGTGTAGGCGGCCCACAGTGTGACTGGTGTAGGCGCCCCACGGTGTGACTGGTGTCTAATGAAGGCGGCCCACAGTGTGACTGGTGTAGGCGGCCTACAGTGTGACTGGTGTAGGCGGCCCACGGTGTTACTGGTGTTTAATGAAGGCGGCCCACGGTGTTACTGGTGTCTAATGAAGGCGGCCCACAGTGTGACTGGTGTAGGCGGCCTACAGTGTGACTGGTGTAGGCGGCCCACGGTGTTACTGGTGTTTAATGAAGGCGGCCCACGGTGTTACTGGTGTCTAATGAGGGCGGCCCACAGTGTGACTGGTGTAGGCGGCCCACAGTTTTACTGGTGTAGGCGGCCCACAGTGTTACTGGTGTAGGCGGTCCACAGTGTTACTGGTGTAGGCGGCCCACAGTGTTACTGGTGTAGGCGGCCCACAGTGTTACTGGTGTAGGCGGCCCACAGTGTTACTGGTGTAGGCGGCCCACAGTGTTACTGGTGTAGGCGGCCCACAGTGTTACTGGTGTAGGCGGCCCACAGTGTTACTGGTGTAGGCGGCCCACAGTGTGACTGGTGTAGGCGGCCCACGGTGTGACTGGTGTAGGCGGCCCACAGTGTGACTGGTGTAGGCGGCCCACGGTGTGACTGGTGTCTAATGAAGGCGGCCCACAGTGTGACTGGTGTAGGCGGCCTACAGTGTGACTGGTGTAGGCGGCCCACGGTGTTACTGGTGTCTAATGAAGGCGGCCCACAGTGTGACTGGTGTAGGCGGCCACAGTGTGACTGGTGTAGGCGGCCCACAGTGTTGCTGGTGTAGGCGGCCCACAGTGTGACTGATGCAGGGGGCCCACAGTGTGACTGTTGTAGGCGGTCCACAGTGTTACTGATGTAAGCGGCCCACAGTGTTACTGGTGTAGGCGGCCCACAGTGTTACTGGTGTAGGCGGTCCACAGTGTTACTGGTGTAAGCGGTCCACAATGTTACTGGTGTAGGCGGCCCACAGTGATACTATTGACTTATGTAGGTGGCCCATAGTGTTACTGGTGTAGGCGGCCCACAGTGTGACTGGTGTAGGCGGCCTACAGTGTTACTGGTTAGGCGGCCCACAGTGTTACTGGTTAGGCGGCCCACAGTGTTACTGGTGTAGGCGGCCCACAGTGTTACTGGTGTAGGCGGCCCACAGTTTTACTGGTGTAGGCGGCCCACAGTTTTACTGTTATGTGGCCCACAGTGTTAGTGGTGTAGGCGGCCCACAGTTTTACTGGTTATGCGGCCCACTGTGTGACTGGTGTAGGCGGCCCACCGTGTGACTGGTGTAGGCGGCCCACAGTGGTACTGTTGTAGGCGATCCACAGTGTTACTGATGTAAGCGGCCCACAGTGTTACTGGGGACTGGTGTAGGCGGCCCACAGTGATACTATTGACTTATGTAGGCGGCCCATAGTGTTACTGGTGTAGGCGGCCCACAGTGTGACTGGTGTAGGCGGCCCATAGTGTTACTGGTGTAACACTCTGGGCCGCCCGTCCGCCTGTATCTCTCTCGTTGCAGCGCTCGATACTCCAGTTTTGTGACGATCAATACGAGACCAGCGGAATGACTGCTTCAAGCTAACTGACATTGACCGAAAAGGGCACGCGAGGCAAGTCCGCTAGCGGCCTCTTGTGGCCAAGCAAGGAAGCTTGATGTGGGTCAGCCTGCGTCCTGCGTCCATGTTTGGCAACCTTCAGGAAGGATCCGATAAACGTGTCGGGGTTGGGTGGTTGGCGGTCGATCTGGTAACTGCCCTGTGGGTTGGCTTCCTGGATGGTCGGGACCCTTGGTTGAAATTAACCCTTTCATTATATTAACCATTTAATGATATTAATCCTCCGACTATTGTAAGCTGTGGGTGGTATTAACGCTTGATATTACACCGCGGGTGGCATTAGCCCATGTCATGACGTTAACCCATGTCATGACGTTAACCCATGTCATGACGTTAACCCATGTCATGACGTTAACCATTTCATGACGTTAACCCATTTCATGACGTTAACGCATTTCGTGACGTTAACCCATTTAATGATGTTAACCCATGTCATGACGTTAACCCATTTCATGACGTTAACCCATTTCCTGACGTTAATCCATTTTATGACGTTAAACCATTTGATGACGTTAACCCTTTTGATGACGTTAGCCCATTGCATGACGATAACCCATTTCATTACGATAAACCATATGGACCCTTTAATGTTGTGTTACTGTACGGAACCCTTACGCCATCCTATCGCTACGTAATATTACCTTCAGGAAGCACAACGTGTCACGTGACTGTCGTCATGTGACTCAGGCCTTTGTCTGCCAGAGACGCCTTTGCTTCACCTCGCATGCGCCGCCCCTCCCCCCCCCCCCACTTCCCACACCGTCTACCCTGCCACAATGTAGTCACCGTCTCCTCCCCTTATCGACCCTAGCAAGCGACACCCCCCCCCCCCCCGTCTCCCACCGCCCCCCCAGCCGCTCCTCCTCGCTGCCGCCGGCGAGCACATCTTACCCGCCATCTTGTTGTCCCGGCATCTGTAATAATTTCTCCATTGATCCTTACATTAGTGGACTGTGCATTGCCGCCGAGTACCAGACATCGACCAGCAGGGAGCGCCATCGTCTCCTGGTTTTTACTGCGGCCAGAGAGCTATCGATCGCTCCGTTGACCTGCCTAGTAATTGGATTTATTTGCCCCAAGCCATCGGAGTGAAATGCGCTTCCAATGACGAGGAACAATATTTCTTAGTTTGGAGTGTCGTTCTCCAGGCTATCCATCTCCTGTCTTCAATGCGTCCCTTTCATGCGGGAGCGTTATCCATTAACAGATGGCATTCACCGCCTCCAAGGGCCTTCAGATACGGTACCATGGCAACAACATGTTTTGTGAGGAATATTGCTGGTGGAAGGAACTGGGCGGGATTTCTATAAGACGGATATCTGGGAATAGGAAGGGAGTTCTTGGCAAGCACCGCCACAAGTAACCACCAACTCCCCACCAACCCTCCCCCCGTGTCGCCACGTTCCCCATTAGTGGCCACCAACCACCCAATGTCGCCACATTCGCCACATGTCGCCACCAACCCCCCATGTCGCCACCAATCACCCATGTCGCCACCAACCCCCCATGTCGCCACCAACCCCCCATGTCGCCACCAATCACCCATGTCGCCACCAACCCCCCATGTCGCCACCAACCCTCCATGTCGCCACCAAACCCTCCATGTCGCCACCAACGCGCCATGTCGCCACCAACCCCCCATGTCGCCACCAACCCCCCATGTCGCCACCAACCCCTCATGTCGCCACCAACCACCCATGAGGCCACCAACCCGCCATGTCGCCACAAACCCTACATGTCGCCACCAAACCCTCCATGTCGCCACCAACCCTCCATGTGGCCGCCAACCCTTCCAGCCGGATTGGTATCAAACTAGTTGTCAATGTAATCCGACCGGATTGGTATCAAGAGAGATAATTGTCAATGTGGTCCGGCCAGATTGGTATCAAGGGAGTTGTCATTGTGGTCCGGCCGGATTGGTATCAAGGAAGTTGTCAATGTGGTTCGGCCGGATTGGTATCAAGGGAGTTGTCAATGTGGTCCGGCCGGATTGGTATCAAGAAAGTTGTCAATGTGGTCCGGCCAGATTGGTATCAAGGGAGTTGTCAATGTGGTCCGGCCGGATTGGTATCAAGGGAGTTATCAATGTGGTCCGGCCGGATTGGTATCAAGGGAGTTGTCAATGTGGTCCGGCCGGATTGGTATCAAGGGAGTTGTCAATGTGGTCCGCCGGATTGGTATCAATGGAGTTGTCAATGTGGTCCGGCCAGATTGGTATGAAGGGAGTTGTCAATGTGGTCCGGCCGGATTGGTATCAAGGGAGTTGTCAATATGGTCTGGCCGGATTGGTATCAAGGGAGTTGTCAATGTGGTCCGGCCGGATTGGTATCAAGGGAGTTGTCAATGTGGTCCGGCCGGATTGGTATCAAGGGAGTTGTCAATGTGGTCTGGCCGGATTGGTATCAAGGGAGTTGTCAATGTGGTCCGGCCGGATTGGTATCAAGGGAGTTGTCAATGTGGTCTGGCCGGATTGGTATCAAGGGAGTTGTCAATGTGGTCCGACCTGATTGGTATCAAGGTAGTTGTCAATGTGGTCCGGCTGGATTGGTATAAAGGGAGTTGTCAATGTGGTCCGGCCAGATTAGTATCAAGGGAGTTGTCAATGTGGTCCGGCCTGATTGGTATCAAAGAGGTTGTGCCCCTTTTTGTAGAATCGAAGGAAAAAACCGTCGCAGGAAAATCGATGATGAGAGGCCATCCTGCAGTGTCGCCCCCTGGCCACGGGACTCTCGTAAACCTGATTTTTAATCATACTATCGTCGCGGTTGCCCCTTTAATGTCTTCTATGCGAGGCACTTGGGCGCGGCGCGTCAGTGACGTCATTGACACGTTGGCATGGCAATTTGTCGCAGGTGACGTCATGTTGGTATAGCAAAGGCCACCCTTATAGCGTGTCAGACATTGTCAGAAACACAGATTGTAATACTGACTCTCCGTCGGCCTAGTATTGCGCCGTCCTGTCGTGTGGGCCTATAATAGTAGTGAATATATATGCGTTTTAAACAAAAAGGATTGAAAAATGGCGATGACACAAGTCAGGTACGGATCCATAGCCTTACATTGACAGCCAGATGCCGATCAACCACTCTGTCCACATGAAACACATCAGTATCTTGACTTCCAACAGGAAATAGATATTTGACTGCGTTCGACTGAGATAAATAAATGTATATTTTTGCTTGTCTTTCGCGATTTCACAATGTTTTTGCTGTGGATGGCAGCGGTTCAATACTCAACATAACGGTAGGACACTTAACCGTAACATTTATAGTAACTCAGTTGCGTATTTCAATTCATGTAGCTGCTTTGGTGTAAGTCTTTGGAGATATACAGAATCGTTTTCCAGATGTGTAGACTATGTATTGAATGGTTAATGAATAGACGAATAAGTTGATATTTTCCGTTTGTGGAGACCCTGGGTTACCCAGTTTAACATGCCAGTGAACTCTGAGACACTAAGGATACCAGAATTTGTGTTTTCATTTGAGCATTTTGCAATGCGTTATAACGGGTATTGAAGACTAAGTCGTAACAGGTTGCGTTTTGTGATTTTCAAACTTGCCTCGCCATGGTTGAATGTATGTGACGTTAATCTGGTTTCTTTCATCCATATGTGTGTTGTGAGCATTGTTTGGATCGAACGCGGTGAACAACGAATGACATCACGACGTGAGATAAAAAAACAACAACACCGGAACTTGTTCATATTTATATGAAGTTGGAATGTTGTTGAACGCAAAGAAAACAGAAGGTGAAGAAAGTTAACAAACGGCGTGGTTATCAGTGATGTGATACGGCCGTACAGAGAAGCTCGTTAAGATGTGTACATATATGTCTTGTTGTTGGAACTATTCCGCTTCGTGTGACGCCGTGTGATAAGAGGTTGAGTCGGAGATTGTGTTCGTAGTTTGCCAAATCAGTACGTTGGATTCAAGCCAATGACACGAGCTGGCCATAAACTGCGTATTTGTCAGAGAAGGCACATCGGCTCAACAGGTGAACCTATCAATAAATGTTATTTAAATGCATCTTTGAAATTATTGCACGCGCCACTGTTTTTTTTTTCCTCTATGAGCGAGCGTACTGGAGCTCTTATGGTAATGTATGAGAATAATCATTTATTTCGACCAGGAAAACAACAATACAATACAACATACAGCAAAAACGAACAAAATCCAATCCCTGGCCGAGGAGACCACCATTATGACATAGTCGCTGGCATGGTGGCCACCTCAAAAGAAAGCCAAAAAAAAAAAAAAAAAAAAAACGGAGAACAATACTTTTATAAACAATACAATTATCGATAAACACCGTTAGAATTCAATAGAACATATGATATAAAAATAATAATTTGGGGGATTAGATAGAACGCAATATCTCTATCATTCTTTGCGGCAGACATAACAATTATCTTTGAAACAGGCAACACAGTACCTGTCAATAAGTCTATTTTTTATATATGTAGAGTAGCCCGCTATTGAATGGGTAAATATCATCGTTAAAATGTTTTCTGAAGTTCGGTTTATTAAATGAGTCAAGTAATAGCGGATGCAATGTTCTGCAAATTTGTGCCTGGTTCTGAGTATAATTATATTGTGCTTACATCTGGTGTTATACTCATGTTGGTCTAATATACGGGGAAAATGGAAAAAGGTAATAAAATATGCAGGGAGATCATCATGCAGCAGCCTATAATAAAACTTCAATGCCTGTAACTCATGAATGTCGACTATTTTAAGAAGATTCAAACGCTTAAATAATGGCTCAGTGTGCGCAATATAGTGACTCTTTGTGATGATGCGAATAGCTTTTTTCTGGATTTTGTTCAACCGGTCACTTTTGTATCCCCAGGCTAATATGCAGTCTATGAAATAGAATAACAACACAATTTATGTTGAATCAATAAGCGTTCGTTCGAAAAAAAACGTGTGAGAGACATTTAAAATGGCGTCCGAAATCTCACCCGACAGCCGCAATACGTTGGACATGTTCGGTTCTTCGTATAATGACATGCCGAATCAATGGACAAATGACTCTTGCTCTTATCATCACATCAAATTTCTCGCGTACTTGCTGATGGGGCTATCGTTTTCAGCGTACAACATCGCATGTATTTTCTACAACGTCATGTTCACTGGAGATCTAATTTCAAGAATTATTCGGAGAGCTTGCGGCGAGGGTGAACAACTATACATCTTGGCGTGAAAAGATGTAATAGCTAAAACTATAATAAGTAATGTTGAATATATATATATATATATATATATATACAAAGGAGGGCCTGATGATTCAGAGATATTCCCGTGTCGGGGTGGGTGTCAGGGAAAATGGGAGAGTCCGCACGGTTCGATCCTGAAGGAGTGAGCAGGGGCGTCTGGATCAAGTGCCTGCCTGCGTGGTCGGTCGGCCGCGCCGGTGAGTTTCGGCCAATTGGAGCGTCCACTCTGGTGTGGTCCACAGGGATTGGCTATTGGACCTCAAAGGCACGTGGCTCACAAATGGTAGCGCCCGATTGTATGTGTTCTAAATGTATCGAGTTTTGTGATCAAGATTATCAAAGCTACAATGCATACACTAACAACCTGTAACAACATGCAAACATGTGTTACACACTTCAAGAGAGCTAACTAGTCCACAGACGTTATCGCCTGAGTGTGTGTTTTCTACTATTTGCAATCAGCCGGTGACACTAATCCTTCCGCCAGCCGACAACCGATCGACCATGGAATATGAGGAATATGAAAAGGGGCGTTGGGACCAAAATGATCGACTTACAGAGTAGGGAGGTGTTCGGGCTATAGAATACTGTTGCAATGCTAAGACATATGCCGACAGTCGCGACAGGAAAAAATCGATCGAGTTAGGAAGGCGATCGGGTGAGGGAGGTGGTCCGGCACGGAGGTTTTACAGTACAGTCAAGCATTGACATCTTCACGACACCTCTACAGGATATTGTTCTTAGCTAAGATCCATATAGTGGGGCGGATATGTGACAAAAAATAGGCAAGATGTTCGTTTCCGGCGGAAAGCATAAAGATTGGTGTATAGGGGTTTTAAGGGTCGCTGATTCCGATAAGAAAAAGAGACATTGGGTACGAGCGCTGTATCCCGCTCAAAAGGTGGATGAGGCACCAGAGGAATTTACTCGTACCCAAGTGGCAATAGATTGAGTTGCTACGCGTTGCTAACGTTATTCAATAATTGTTTCCAAGCAAAGTTATTATGACGACATATTTTTAGGAGACCCATTCTCAGAGCTTAATAAGCGTAGGAATAATGTCTTGATTTTTCTGGATGCCATTCCCTCGTCAACTTAGATCATGTAATGTGGAGTGTTTTGATGCCTAATAATTTCAGAACGCACTAAATTACGTTATCGAAAAAATCGTCACTAGAAAGGTGGAGGGGCAATATATAGACGATATGCGTACTGTATTGGCTCTCGTTTTCCATATCTTGTCCCCCCCCCCACCCCTCACCCCAATATCTACCGCTAGACAATGGCATCCTGCAAACACATATCCTGTGCGGATCCAGGGGTGGGCGTGGGGGGGGTCCAGCCCATTTGGGCCGTGGACTGACCCCCACCCCATCCGGTCGCCAATTTGGTTGACCACTGGTCGCAATTTTGTTCTGAGCTCCCGGCCCCCTCTGTCGCAAATTTCAAGGGAGCACCCCCCCCCCTCCATCCCCCACCCCGCCCCACCCGTTTTCAAATTCCTAGAATGTAACTATCATGTAGGCCCATATAAGGGAGAGAACTGCGTATGGGTGGACATTTTCGCATGTCACACCGGCTATGGTGTTGCACAGGGCCGCCGTCAAGCGAGTGTGGGAAGACTTGGGTAAGTGATCGGCAGATTGATACCAAAGATATTAGTACACCAAGATAGGTCATACGGCGATTTCCTTGTAATCGTTCTCCGGTGGCGCCGCCAAGCGGTGAGCGCGTAGTGTTGCACAGTGCCGCCGTCAACAGGCATCAACTTCAAGTTTGTTCTGCCATAAATTGCGCGAATTCGCGAAAGAAATGTCCAGGAATGTCGTTTTTCAGATTCCCCAGGGAAAAAGAAAGATGAAACCTGCTTCTTGCATTAATTTTATCAATCACTGGTATGGTGCATCGATTATCACCTCCACAACTGCTGACAAATCTCTATTATCGCCCACGACGAAGCGGGCGAGTAAAGGCATTTAAAATCGATCAGGCAAAGTAAATCAGAGGGGGGGGGGGGGTAGGGGTCCCCCACAGCGTATTCGAAACAGGGGGGGGGGGTAGGGGTCACCCACTGCGTATTCGAAACACAGTAGGAACCCATCCCCGTTGGATCCCCTGACACCTGTGCTAAATAATGATGAAGTTGTAGTCTTATTATAATCGCTAACAAGCAGCAAAATTATCAGCAAGTTAGGGAAACCAGCCCCCCCCCCCCCCACCACTGACATCTGTGCTAAATAATTATGAAGTTGCAGTTTTATTATAATCGCTAACAAGCAGCAAAATTATCAGCAAGTATCAGTAGACTGCCAGTGAATGACGTTCTCGAAATATATATATATATAACGCAACCTTTACTTGGGATAATATATTTCATCACGGACGCCTGTGTTAATTACGCCCGAAGTGATGCCATCTGACGGTGGATGTCTGCATTAACGACGTCGGTATGACGTCCGGAATGACTCCACCTAGCGGTTGACCTACGTGTTAACGTCATCTCGAGTGACGCCACCTAGCGGGAGACGTCTGCGCTAAGCACGTCTCGAGTGACGCCACCTAGCGGGAGACGTCTGCGCTAACCACGTCTCGAGTGACGCCACCTAGCGGGAGACATCTGCGCTAAGCATGTCTCGAGTGACGCCACCTAGCGGGAGACGTCTGCGCTACCACGTCTCGAGTGACGCCACCTAGCGGGAGACGTCTGCGCTAACCACGTCTCGAGTGACGCCACCTAGCGGGAGACGTCTGCGCTAACCACGTCTCGAGTGACGCCACCTAGCGGGAGACGTCTGCGCTAACCACGTCTCGAGTGACGCCACCTAGCGGGAGACGTCTTCGCTAATCACGTCTCGAGTGACGCCACCTAGCGGGAGACGTCTGCGCTAACCACGTCTCGAGGGATGCCAGCGGTTGACGTCAGCGCAAATGATGTCTGGACTGATGCCATCTAGCGGCGACCTAGGCATCACGATGAAGACCATGGTACAAAAGTCCCCCTGAGGCATGTAGCCTAGAGGGAACAATCAGACATATTGCTGTTACAATACGAATCTACCTTATAATAATTTGAACTAATATCACGGTCATGCCCTCCCAAATTGTAGCCTACAACAGGAAAAATATTCTGCATATGCTGGTTTATTTTCTCAAGCCCAAATACTACTTGACGAAATCACGCATAAAACGGAATGAAAATAATGCGACATTAATTACGTGAGACCGCGATATGGGAGAGTCACAAAAACGACAGCGATGTCATCATCTCTTGAACCGCTTCCTTGATAGTCTGGCTGGACAATCCTGATTCCACATTGTCGCGTGCTATGACTAACTGAGCCCCCCCCCCCCACTGAGTGGCAGCTCGAGACAAACGTGGGTAAACGCGCTGCGTACGCCAGTGGACTTAGCAGGGCAGCTCCCGCCTCCGTGAGGCCACGGGGCGGCCAGAGGGCCGGTAGTGAACGAAGCGTTTCTTCACATCAGTGAACTGTCAACTATATTATGGAAACGTCATTTTCCGTCTTGATTTCCTTTGTGTCAGGGAACGTGCTTTGAATGAACAGAGGCAGGATTCAGCTATGACAGTGGCAATGTGGTGTATGGAACATTGTCTAAGGCAGGGTGGGACCAGGCGACCGGTAGGGGAAAAACGCCCATGCCTAAAACATCCCAGAGCCGAGTGTTCCGGTGTAGCATGATAACCTGTCCGCCGTGATAAGTGTCCGGCTGACGTGTGCGCATGCGCAGCGAATGGGGTTGCTATGTAAATAGCGCATGGATGTTAGGTTTAGGGTTAGGTTAGGATTAGGTTAGGGCCAGGGTTAGGGTTAGGGTTAGGTTTAGGGTACGGATTAGGGTTAGTGGCATAAAAGAAGCGAGGCCGGACAAGTTATTATGCTACAGGTGTATAGTGAGGCATACGTGTCGCGTGATCATAGCCGAACGTCTTCTGCAAGCATGGAGTCGAGTACGCAAACATGAGTAAAGCATTTACAATTTCCCATTATGACCTCCTTTTTTTGTTAAATGTCTCGAGGAATATTGACTCACCATAGCTGACTTAACACGAATGATTACCAGGTCATTAACAAAGATTACGAGCTGTAACGATGTGTGTGTCAATGAGGGAGATAAGTACATAAAGGCGGGCTAGGCTAAAAACAATTTACTATTGGCTGATGCGGCCAAACGCCCACTTCATTTTGGGGTAAAACGCCTACCAGATGATTGGGTAAATGTTTTACCCCACTGGATAGGCGTTTTAATCCCATTATCAATTTTCCCATTAAGGATCTTTTTTTTTAACTCATAAAATGGAAATTCGTCTATTTCATTAATATTTATCCTAATATAACATAATAGAAATGCTTAAAGCTGCTCATACATCATCTGTTCGCCCATAGGACGATTTTAGAAACGTACCTGACATATTGTCTGACATCGTAAGCACCAGCTCTTGAAGAAATGTTTGCATCTTTATCTTCGAGTCAATTATAGAACACTGGCGTAACAAGGGCATGGCAGCAACAAGGAGATGTAGACCACTAGAGGAAGACTCTTACGGGCAAAAACAGGCAAATTCCCTATTGAGAAGAGAGCAATGAAGAAGACAAGTGCATGGCCTTGCCTGATCTGTAGTGAGCCATTTGCCGATAACAAAAAACGGGAAAAACGAGGGTCCAACGTTAGGAATGCCGAATGTATGCGCATGAGGAATGCTGTCGATGTCCAAACTGCGATTCGGATGATGGCATCTAGTGAAGACTTTTTCTTTAAAGCGCCTTTAGTTCAGGAGTCAGTATATATATTAGTGACGTCACGAAGGGTAGGGTAATTATAGGTCCTATAATTCGCGATTGATCACAATGGGGGTGTTCCAGCAGTTTTGACATTCTGTATGGTCTCGTCGTGACTGTCCAGGCGATTGGTGTAGTATTTTGGGTGAATTGGATTTTCTTTCTTAAAGGCATTGCATTTTGCATACAGCATACATAGATTATAACCAATATTTTCAGACATGGAGCCATTGCGAATTCAGCCCATATCAGCCGTGGCGGCCATTTTGTTCCGCCATTACCAAAAATAACTGCTTGGTTTACATCTTCACAACCAAGCCTGCTAGTGCGGCATTCTTGATAGACGCACTTATATTTTCATGGTCAGCCATTATTCTTATGACATTTAATATATCGTGTGATGGTTCAGAATTGAGCTGGGCGGCCATTTTGTTTCGCCATTACTGAGAATTGCATTTTTATTAATGTTATTAATTAGGTTCACAATCAAGCATGCTGTTATAATGTTTGTCGTGTAGATACCTATATGTCCATGGTCAGCCATGATTGCTATGTCATTTAAAATATCGAGTGATTATCCTGAATGTTAACTGGGCGCACATTTTGTTCCGTCATTAACGAAAATCGCACTTATATGCATAGGTTCACAACCATGTATGCTATTGTTGTATTCTTGATGTAGGCACCTATATTTGCATGGTCTTTGCAACTAAAATCACTAAGCATTAGAATTTACAGTTTGACGGTAATTTTAATTTTGATCCTATCGAAAGTTTAATTTTGGTTGATAGCTGTACAACTGTCCATATTATATAGTATACTTACAACAAATTATAATTGAGGTACTTCATAGGCACGTTGGCCATATAGGTGGATGTGTTGGGTAAGCAATTGTAGAAGCACTTTCATGAAATGGTAATTGAGAAATATTAGAGACGAATTTTTGGGTTGTGCTTAGTAACACATTAATTTAAGTAATTTGATAAAATTTCAGTTTCGTCTTATTATTTCACGTTGTATTTATCCTTCTCAAAACGCCTCTTTGGCCTGTCCAGTGTCCGGTAAACATAATTATAATGCGCAATTAAGAAAATTTGCAGTATTTTTCCATCACGCTGTGGCCTCCACGCTGTGGCCTCCGCGTTTGTGGCCTCCATGCTATGACCTCCACGCTGTGGCCTCCACGCTATGACCTCTACGCTGTGGCCTCCACGCTGTGGCCTCCACGCTATGACCTCTACGCTGTGGCCTCCACGCTGTGGCCTCCACGCTGTGACCTCCACGCTGTGGCCTCCACGCTGTGGCCTCCACGCTGTGACCTCCACGCTATGACCTCTACGCTGTGGCCTCCACGCTGTGGCCTCCACGCTGTGACCTCCACGCTATGACCTCTAGGCTGTGGCCTCCACGCTGTGGCCTCCACAGTGTGGCCTCCACGCTATGACCTCTACGCTGTACGCTGTAGCCTCCACGCTGTGGCCTCCACAGTGTGGCCTCCACGCTATGACCTCCACGCTGTGGCCCCCACACTGTGCTCTCCACACTGTGCCCTCCACACAGTAGCCTCCACGCTATGGCCTCCACGCTATGACATCCACACTGTGGCCTCCACACTGTGGCCTCCACGCTGTTGCCTCCACGATGTGGCATTCACACGGTGGCCTCCACGCTGTGGCCTCTACGCTGTGGCCTCTACGATGTGGTCTCCACGCTGTGGCCTCCACGCTGTGGCCTCCACGCTGTGGCCTCCACGCTGTGGCCTCCACGCTGTGGCCTTTACGCTGTGGCCTCCACGCTGTGGCCTCCATGCTATGACCTCCACGCTATGACCTCCACATTGTGGCCTCCATACTGTGGCATTCACGCTGTGGCCCCCACGCTGTGGCCTCCACGCTGTGGCCTCGACGATGTAGCCTCAACGCTTCGGCCTCGACGCTGTGGCCTCCACGCTGTGGCCTCCACGCTGTGGCCCCACGCTATGGCTTCCACACTGTGGCCTCCACACTGTTGCCTCCACGCTTTGGCCTCCACACTGTGGCCTCCACGCTGTGGCGTCCACGCTGTGGCACACCACCCAGTAATTATGTTCGGTTTATTGTCTCGTTGAGCCGGTCTCCAGTCTCACCAATGGCTTGCTGTGCCACATTTACCACGCCCAGTCACGCCACGCGCTCTTACTGTATGGTGCGGTTACCGGGGTTGGCCAGGAATGGCCTTAATCCGCGCCTGAAACACGCCAGGGAAAGCCTGAAGCCACATCGCCTGGTTATGGCAAAGACAGCGGCCCGGAACGATTTTCCACACGGGGAGAAATCGTGCCATTTTCCGTATAGATTATGAAGTGTGAACAGCACAGAAGATGTAAAGTGTTTGTGATATATATGTGGTATCATATTATATATATGGGAGGATATGCGGATGAATGGTGTGTCATACTGTATAGTACGTAATACGGCGCGTTGGTACACATTTGGTACAACATGGTCCCCAAGGTCAGTGGATTGACATTCCGTAACCGCTGGCAAACATCTAGGGGCGCAATTTCCACAATGAACCGCACTCATTAGATGGAGCCACCAGTCCCTATGGGGGCCGCGAAGCACCCGGTAATTGGTGCTTGTTGGCTCTAGTGTCGGTAGTTGGTGGGGGGGGGGCATTTATCTCACGTATGCGCAGAAAGCTGTTAAGGTTGGTCAGTAGTATGTGGCAAAGGGGTAGGCGAGTGGGAGGAAACGGGGGCGGGCACGGGAAGGAGGCTGGTGAGCATGCAGGAGGCGGTTGAGGCGAAAGGGCGGGAGAGAGGCGAGGAGGAGAGAAGGGTGGGGCAGGAGAGAGGGAGAGAGGGGGGCAGGAGGGAGGAGGGGGTGGGGGCGCAGGAACACCATAACGCGGCATAACGCCCTGGTCACGTGGTCTGCACCGCGAGTCCGGTTCATGGGCGAATGTTTGAAATGTCATTAAATAGCTTTTCATTTGGTGGCGATCTACAGGCATATAAACACGGCAGCATTATCACACTACAGTAACCACACCACGCCACACTGACCATACCACACGACATGACCACACCACACCACACCATACTGACCATACCTCACCACAGTGACGATACCACAGTTACCACACCACACCACACTGACCATACCTCACCACAGTGACGATACGACACCACAGTGACCACACCACACCAGTGACCACACCACACCAGTGACCACACCACACCACACTGACCATTGCACACCAAAGTGAACACACTACACTAACCATACCGCACTACATGACCATACCACACCACAGTGATCATACCACACCACAGCGACCATACCCCAGTGACCATATCACACCAGTGGCCATACCACAGTGACCACACCACAGTGACCACAGTAACCAGACCACAATGACCATACCACACCACAGTGACCACACCACACCACAATGACCACATCACAGTTACCATACCACACCACAGCGACCACACTACACCACAGTGACCACACCACAATGACCACATCACAGTGGCCATACCACACCACAGTGATCACATCACAGTGGCCATACCACACCATTGTGACCATACTACACCACAGTGACCATACCACACCAGTGACCATACCACACCACAGTGACCATACCACACCACAGTGACCATACCACACCAGTGACCATACCGCACCACAGTGACCATACCACATCACAGTGACAATACCACACCATAGTGACCACACTACACCACAATGACCATACCACACCACAGTGACCATACCACACCACAGTGACCATACCACGCCACAGCGACCACACCACACCACAGTGACCATACCACACCACAGTGACCACATCACAGTGGCCATACCACACCACGGTGATCACATCACAGTGGCCATACCACACCACGGTGATCACATCACAGTGGCCATACCACACCATTGTGACCATACCACATCACAGGGACCATACCGCACCAGTGACCACACCACAATACAGTGACCATACCACACCAGTGACCATATCACACCACAGTGATCATACCACACCACAGTGACCATACCACAGTGACTAAACCACACCAGTGACCATACCACACCACAGTGATCATACCACACCAGTGACCACACCACAATACAGTGACCATACCACACCAGTGACCATATCACACCACAGTGATCATACCACACCACAGTGACCATACCACACCACAGCGACCACACCACACCACAGTGACCATACCACACCACAGTGACCACATCACAGTGGCCATACCACACCACGGTGATCACATCACAGTGGCCATACCACACCACGGTGATCACATCACAGTGGCCATACCACACCACGGTGATCACATCACAGTGGCCATACCACACCACGGTGATCACATCACAGTGGCCATACCACACCACGGTGATCACATCACAGTGGCCATACCACACCATTGTGACCATACCACATCACAGGGACCACACCGCACCAGTGACCACATCACACCACAGTGACCATACCACAGTGACTAAACCACACCAGTGACCATACCACACCACAGTGACCATACCATACCAGTGACCACACCACAATACAGTGACCATACCACACCAGTGACCATATCACACCACAGTGATCATACCACACCAAAGTGACCATTCCACAGTGACCATACCACAGTGAACACACCACACCGCAGTGACCATACCACACCACAGTGACCACACCACAGTGACCATACCACAGAGACCATACCACACCACAGTGACCATACCACAGTGACCCCACCACAGTGAACACACCACACCACAGTGACCATACCACAGTGACCATACCACACCAGTGACCATACCACACCACAGTGACCACACCACAGTGACCATACCACAGTGACCATACCACACCACAGTGACCATACTACACCAGTGGCCATACCACACCACAGTGACCATACCACACGAGTGACCCCACCACACCACAGTGACCATACCACACCACAGTGACCATACCACACCAGTGACCATACGACAGTGACCACACCACAGTGACCATACGACAGTGACCACACCACAGTGACCATACCACACCACAGTGACCACATCACAGTGACCACACCACAGTGACCATAAGCACACCAGTGACCATACGACAGTGACCACACCACAGTGACCATACCACACCACAGTGACCATACCACGCCCCAGTGACCATACCACACCACAGTGACCATACCACAGTGACCATACCACACCGGTGACCACACCACACCACAGTGACCACATCACACTGACACAGTGACCACACCACACCACAGTGACCACACCACACCACAGTGACCACACCACACTGACCACACCACACCAGTGACCACATCACAGTGACCACACCACAGTGACCACACGACACCACGGTGACCATATCACACCACAGTGACCATACCACACCAGTGACCACATCACAGTGACCACACCACAGTGACCACACCACAGGGACCACATCACAGTGACCACACGACACCACAGGGACTATACCACACCAAAGTGACCACATCACAGTGTTAAAACAGTGCCTTTTTATTCCGCCGGACATATCTCCATGGTTGACTGGGTCTCGCGGTGTGCCGTGGTGACTGCCTGTTAACGGGGGAAGAGAGTCTGGTGGGGGTGGGGTGTAATCAGCCAGGCCTCACTGCATCGGTTCCGGCACCAGGGGAGCTTCCGGAATCCATACCTGGACTGTGTGCGATGTTATGTTGTGATTGTAAAGACCCCAGACTGACCCACAGTCACCCCTCCCTCCCGGTCACAGATCCCCCCACCCCCCAAACGCTTCCCCAGCCTAGCCGGATGCCACCGTTAAGCTTTGCTTCACCTAGCTGCGCACATCTCTGTTGCTTCCTTCCGGCTGAAGGAACTTGGCTTTGATGCGGCTAAGACCCGCAGACCCGACGACCCGTCCGCCAACCCGCCGACCCGCTAACCCGTCGCCCAGCCGACACGCCCGCCGACCCGCCCGCCGACCCGCCGACCCGTCGACCCGCTGACCCGCCGACTCACATATAGACATGGAATATAGTGCATGGCTATATCTGATCGATTCCTGGATACAATATTGTCCTCAGCATAATACACATTTTACTGACGTTTAACTGTCGCTCGTTAATGTGAGATAAAATGGTTGCCTTCTAAGTCAACCAGTCGCTCGTCTGGTTTATTATTTTGTATTTACCCACAATATCAAGTAGATCGCTAAAACATCAAGTGGGAGAAATCGAGATGATCTTAAAATCTCTTTCCTTTGCGAATTCAATGAAACAGTAGGAATATGATTGTGGGGACACACCCTTTGTCTGATGTCGATTTGGGGGTAGATCGATTTCGTGACAAAGCTTTGACGATGCGACGGACGCACGCAGATGTCGATTTCGCCCCGAAAGGCACGGCCTGTTAATTCTGATACAACGTATTGGGAACCACACCTGAAGGGAAGTCTAGGCTCAAGCCGAGGGAGAGGGACAGACTGGGTCTCTCCAGTTTGTCTCACAGCCCGTGAGCTATAGCCCTCCTAGGTACCTCCGTCCGTCCGTCCAATTTAGATGTTATCACCTACAACATCGATTACCGCAGTAAATGGGTGCCAGGTGCGAGGTGCCCCCCCCACCCCCCAGATCTCCATTCGCCAGGTGATTCGTTGTCAATACAGTGATTACCCGCGGACGTTACATATGACAATCACGCACTTCTATTGTCATGGCTACGGCCTTGTTTTTACCGGACGTTATTGTTCTCTCGCCATACACGACTTCGCAATTATACGCCATCTTGGAAAAATCGAGACTGGCCAAAAGGTTATGGGAAATATTTTGGTGTTATCTTGACTTTTTCTATGGAGATAAATACCATATTTCCACGTTATTGGCAAGGCATGACAGATGACACTATTTCATGTTCAAATGTCTACAAAATACGTTGTCAGGCGATGCCGCCTTCTTGACATCTCGCAAAGACCAAAAAAATACCCAGAATGCATTGAACATGCAGTGGCGCCTCACGGTGGCAAAATTGGAACTACGATTAGCGAAGTGGTCTATGGCGGCGGTCTTCATTCACTACTACTACTACGTGACCACACCACAATACAGTGACCATACCACACCAGTGACCATATCACACCACAGTGATCATACCACTCGCCGTGTCAGAGGTATTGTCGTCCCTGATATTGTGTTGTTGCCATGTATACGGCCTTATCGTCATTGGGTGTATTTCACTAAGCCCTTTGCCTGACTGGTCAGGAATAGATTTTTTGCGCATGCGCTTTTACAGTTCCGTATGTCGGATATTCAAACGTGAAATCCGCGTAGCCCGACAGCAACATGGCAGATGAAGGAGTTCCATCTCGTAGCTTTTACTCATTAGTAAATTGAAAACAATTGAGTTGCCGGCCCGAAGAGGAACGAAAAATGTGGAATTTATAGATAATTCATAGCTTTTATTACTTCAGGCCTCGGGCCTATAATACAGTAAAAATAACGCAAACATTCTTAGACTAATTGAAAAAAAAGACGCTCTTCAAATACTGATAGAATGTACATGCATTGCGGTGTGAGCATATATGTATATGCAGCAAGACTCCTTAAGTCGGTTTTCTCCTGACTTGACATTAAAGCTATAAATTCCTGTCAGTGAAACGATCTCCTGCCCGGGTCTCCTGTTCACCACTTGGGCTGTTCCTTGTACCCCTGCTCGAAATCGAGAGCACTCGACGCGGTGAAATTGGTCACGTGACGCATGGAGAGATAAATGTCTTATCCTTAATTATATTATGATTTTATAGTTAGCCATGCCTGGACCAAAGCAAACAAAAAATAGTTTCACACCCACTCGATTCTTCACGCACAAACCGCTCAGCCGACCGGTTCCCAACACTAAAACGTTGACAACAATGAGTGCGAGTCACGCAGTTGCAGCAAGGCACCAGCGTGATGCGCACTCGTTCTAAGAGCACGTGTTTTTTTGTTGGTCCCCAAAAGACCTAAACCGGAAATAGAACCCGCGTGAACTGTACAGACCTATTGTTAGCGCTCATTGTCGCAGATATTGCTCTGTCGCCATGGATACGGCCTTATTGTTATTGGTATCTTTCATTCGCCATAGCTAGAGCTCATTGTCACAGATATTGTTCTGTCGCCATGGGTACAGTCTCTCATTTATTGCTACCGTTCCGCAGTCTCCTAGACGACATTCCAGCTGCCACCGGTTGTATGCTACCACAACATCACTCCCCGTCTGAGATTCGATTTGCCAGGCTGCCACCGCGTGGGTCCAATACCTGTTAGTACGGGTTTGATATGACCGGTTGAGTTTTTTTGTGACTGTTATTGCGTTAGTTGTATGCGGCACGGCGGCGAGACCGCCCGACCCCCCACAAAGGTCACATATTGGGCGTGGTTTCCGCTGCGTTAAACACGCAAACCGCCGCATTACGGAGATAAAAGCGGGGATAATGTATAGGATTTGGGGTCTGCATGGACGCTCCTGACACGTGGAGGCATCCCAGGTCAGGATCACGTTCATCCCCTTAAAGCCTTATCCCCCATAGGGGGGTGACAGGGGGCAAGGCGTGTGGGTGTCGGGGTATGACGGTGGGAGGGTGGGAGGGTGGGTGGGTGTGAAGAGAAGGAGTAAACGAAGGTGGTAGGTCGGTAATTGTGGTAAACACATGTGTAACACATTAACCCCTTACCATCACCCTAGCATGCCGAATCCACTCGCTGTGCACCATGGATTCCTCTCTCACAGTGCACCATGGAGACCCCTCTCAAAGTGCACCATGATGACCCCTCTCACTGTGCACCATGGAGACCCCTCTCATAGTGCACCATGGAGATCCCTCTCACAGTGCAGCATGGAGACCCCTCTCACAGTGCACCATGGAGACCCCTCTCACAATGCATCATGGAGACCCTCTCACAGTGCACCATGGAGACCCCTCTTACAGTGCACCACGGAAACCCCTGTCCAGTGCACCATGGAGATCCCTCTCACGGTGCACCATGGAGACCCCTCTCACAATGCACCATGGAGACCCCTCTCACAGTGCACCAAGGAGACCCCTCTCACTGTGCACCATAGACACCCCTCCCGTAGTGCACCATAGACACCCCTCCCGTAGTGCACCATGGAGGCCCTTCTCATAGTGCACCATGGAGACCCCTCTCACAGTGCAACATGGAGACCCCTCTCACAGTGCACCATGGAGACCCCTCTCACAGTGCACCATAGACACCCCTCCCGTAGTGCACCATGGAGACCCCTCTCACAGTGCACCATGGAGACCCCTCTCACAGTGCACCATGGAGACCCCTCTCACTGTGCACCATGGAGACCCCTCTCATTGTGCACCAGGGAGACCCCTCTCGCAGTGTACCATGGAGACCCTTCTCGCAGTGCACCACGGAGACCCCTCTCACAGTGCACCATGGAGACCCCTCTCACAGTGCACCATGGAGACCCTTCTCACTGTGCACCATGGAGACCCCTCCCGTAGTGCACCATGGAGGCCCCTCTCACAGTGCACCATGGAGACCCCTCTCACAGTGCACCATGGAGACCCCTCTCACTGTGCACCATGGAGACCCCTCTCATTGTGCACCAGGGAGACCCCTCTCGCAGTGTACCATGGAGACCCTTCTCGCAGTGCACCACGGAGACCCCTCTCACAGTGCACCATGGAGACCCCTCTCACAGTGCACCATGGAGACCCTTCTCACAGTGCACCATGGAGACCCCTCTCATAGTGCACCATGGAGACCCTTCTCACAGTGCAGCATGGAGACCCGTCTCACAGTGCACCATGGAGACCCTTCTCACAGTGCACCATGGAGACCCCTCTCACAGTGCACCATGGAGACCCTTCTCACAGTGCACCATGGAGACCCCTCTCATAGTGCACCATGGAGACCCTTCTCACAGTGCAGCATGGAGACCCGTCTCACAGTGCACCATGGAGACCCCTCTCGCAGTGTACTATGGAGACCCCTCCCATAGTTCACCCTGTACCCGTGGGTCTTGTTCAATGCCAGTCAGCCACAATTACTCAACCCGGATCATGAAATCGATTTCTGTATCTAGCGATGCCCCAATGGGAAACTATTCTGGTCGTGCGAATCGACAACAGAGAAGCCTTGCTGCTCCCGCTGGGATTGAGCGCGGCTCGCTGGGCCACGGACCGGCCTCAGTATCATAGCAGCACTGAGCCACTGGACATTGGATTGCTTTTCATGTGTTGCCGAGCAGTACAAGCCAGACGTGCCTGAAGCAATGGGCGGCTGGCATATATATCTCATTCAATGCATCAGTATGGTGGTCCGCTTGACCCTTACTTATATGTCTGAATACAGAACGATTTGGATCTCTTGAATGTATGGCAATAGTACATTGCGAAAATAGCCTACCTCATGTTAACTACTTGAACATGCTACCGTAGAATGTGTCACAATTATAGTCATGTGTTTTGTAAGATATTAAGGTAATCTAAAATGTAGACCGGTATTGTATAAGGGAATCAGTCCTTGCCACGCCTTCGATATTGTATAACGGAATCAGTCCTTGCCCCGCCTCCGGTATTGTATAACGGAATCAGTCCTTGCCACGCCTCAGGTATTGTATAACGGAATCAGTCCTTGCCACGCCTCCGGTATTGTATAACGGAATCAGTCCTTGCCCCGCCTCCGGTATTGTATAACGGAATCAGTCCTTGCTACGCCTCCGGTATTGTATAACGGAATCAGTCCTTGCCACTCCTCCGGTATTGTATAACGGAATCAGTCCTTGCCCCGCCTCCGGTATTGTATAACGGAATCAGTCCCTGCCACGCCTCCGGTATTGTATAACGGAATCATTCCTTGTCACGCCTCCGGTATTGTATAACGGAATCAGTCCCTGCCACGCCTCCTGTATTGTATAACGGAATCAGTCCTTGCCACGCCTCCGGTATTGTATAACGGAATCATTCCTTGTCACGCCTCCGGTATTGTATAACGGAATCAGTCCCTGCCACGCCTCCTGTATTGTATAACGGAATCAGTCCTTGCCACGCCTCCGGTATTGTATAACGGAATCAGTCCGTGCCACGCCTCCGGTATTGTATAACGGAATCATTCCTTGCCACGCCTCAGGTATTGTATAACGGAATCATTCCTTGCCCCGCCTTCGGTATTGTATAACGGAATCATTCCTAGCCACGCCTCCGGTATTGTATAACGGAATCAGTCCTTGCCACGCCTCCGGTATTGTATAACAGAATCATTCCTTGCCACGCCTCCGGTATTGTTTAACGGAATCAGTCCTTGCCACGCCTCCGGTATTGTATAACAGAATCATTCCTTGCCACGCCTCCGGTATTGTATAACGGAATCAGTCCGTGCCACGCCTCCGGTATTGTAGAACGGAATCAGTCCTTGCCACGCCTCCGGTATTGTATAACGGAATCAGTCCTTGCCACTCCTCCGGTATTGTATAACAGAATCAGTCCGTGCCACGCCTCCGGTATTGTATAACGGAATCAGTCCTTGCCCCGCCTCCGGTATTGTATAACAGAATCATTCCTTGCCACGCCTCCGGTATTGTATAACGGAATCAGTCCTTGCCACGCCTCCGGTATTGTATAACAGAATCATTCCTTGCCGAGCCTCCGGTATTGTATAACGGAATCAGTCCCTGCCTCGCCTCCGGTATTGTATAACAGAATCAGTCCTTGACACGCCTCCGGTATTAGTATTGTATAACAGAAGCCGGTCCTGTTCCGCCTTCGGAAGCATCTTCTCTTTAACTGTCGGGTAGGGCATGTGGATGTGACCTAGGGTCGGGCAATAAGGTAGGTATCGAGTAGGCTGTTCGGCGAGGGAGAGGACGGTTAGGAGAGTACACACACATTTCATAATAATGGGGTCAGGCCATTAACATGCCACTGAAATGCCTAGAACCTGGACTAAACGTTATGATGGGCGTTGGTGTTACGCGCCAATAGGGCTATACTACGGAAGCGTATTAGGGCCATGTCACCACACTTTACGGAGTCGAAATTTCGCGTTGGTGAAGTCGAAATTTCGCGTTGGTGAAGTCGAAATTTTGCGTTGGTGAAATCGAATTTTCACGTTCGTGAAGGCGAAATTTCGTGAACGGAAGTCAAAATTTCGACTTCACGAACGCAAAATTTCGACTTCCGGTCACGGAATTTCGACTTCACGAACGCGAAATTTCGACTTCTTGAACGCGAAATTTCGACTTCACGAACGCGAAATTTCGACTTCCGGTCACGAAATATTGACTTCCGATCACGAAATTTCGACTTCCGATCTCGAAATTTCGACTTCACCAACGCGAAATTTCGACTTCGGAAAGTGCGGTGACATGGCCCTAATACGCTGCCGTACTATACAGTTCTCGCGATCGGGCAGCGAGACTTCAGTTTTGGGGACAAACAAACACACGTGCTCCATGTTGAAATATAGGCAGCTATAAGTCAATTTCGTTCCAGGTTTATTCTAAAGACTATGTTATCATTTCACTAAACATGGCTATGGGAGATAGACGTTAAAGAATGTAGAGGCGATGAAGCAGAGATTCTAAACTCGTTCCGAAGACGTGCTTCGTTTGTTTGTCCCCAAAATGAGTAAACCGGAAGTCTAAGCGAACGAGACTTTATAGCCCTATTGCTTCGTATAATTATAGTGTGCATCTGGTATAGTATATATTATCGTATTTCGCCAACAGATGAGGTCCATACAAGGTGTACTGGGATGGTTTCCGGAATTGATAGCGTTTTCAGCAACGATATTTCTTTCCCAAGTTCCAAAAGTTTTAACATTGTGCTGCAAGGTTCAAGTTAACGAACGTGATGCGAATCACGATCACTGCATCTTATCTCTCCAGAGAAATGTCTCACGAGTCAAGATTCGAAAATACAGCCTGCAACCAACCTTGAAATCACCCTCCTGCATCGTGACAGGTGTGTAAGGTCGCAGGCGCGTTATAAAGACACAGCACACGAATCGAAAACGAACTGCATACTTGAATCTGGTGTCCATGAGTAAGAAACAACTCTCACAAATGGCATATTCTTAATCTAACTTTCACCAAGGGATTATAATGTTGAGAATACATTCAACGTTTATTAAATAATAAAAGGTTCATTTCGGTGTAAAGCGGTCGACTGCCGAGGGTCAGCAACAGTGCAATGCATAGCCACCATCAGGACGGATGCACACCAACACTACCAGATCCCGTTGAAATAATCTTTGTGGGTGGATATCAACACAAAACCTTTGATCAAGGAATTAACACAATTTATAGTTATTCATGATATATTTATGATACAGGTTGCTTTTCTTTTAATATTATTGAATTGTAACCTTGACATTTGACCTTGGCCATAAACCGATTCTATTTTCGTTGAACATAATCACATTTCCAGAATTTCAAAACAAAATATTATTATTTCGAGAAGCGGAATTTTTCGAGGAGGGACAGAAATCTTATTTCGGGAGAGCAAAATCTTATTTCGAGAGAGCGAAATTTTATTTCGAGAAAGCGAAATCTTATTTCGAGGGAACGAAACCTTATTCCCTTGGAAGGAAATATTATTTCGAGGGAACGAAATCATCTTTCATTTGAAAGAAATCTTATTCCCTTAGAAACAAAAAATCTTATTTCGAAAGAACGAAATAAGTTTAGAAGGAACGAAATCTAATTTCCGGGGAAGTTGCGCTAAGATAACAAGTAAGTCGCTACGATGTCATCTAATAAGGGGCACCGTAGATACATGTGCTATTCGTATTCTTTAATTTAAAACTCACCAATCAAAATGGCACCAGCCATGTCCCCTGTCATCTCGCGTCTTATCGCTGTCGCACACGGGATCTCGCCACTCGTTACGGCAAGAAATTGACATAACATTGGCCATTTTACCAGGCAAAGATAATATATCTGTGTTTATATTATTTATTCGCAACTCGCTGAATTAAAATCCAACTTTGTTTCAAAAGACACTTTTTGTGTGAATATCTCCGTTCCAATAGACTCCCATATTTTAAAGTGGCGTCACTGTGACACATTGGGCACACCCCAACGTGTTAACAGCTCTCCATACAGGCCCCTGCACCCCGCTGGATGGGTTTTTGATTCTCGAGTAACGATAGCCTACTAAATTGTACGTCTAATAAATGCAGGGGCGGGTCTAGGAATTGGAAAGGGGGGTGGTGCGGATTGCTCTCTGAAAACTTGCGATCCGGGGGGGGGGGGCATTCACATTCGACTTTAACAGTCCTTTGCATTCCCTGACTTGAGGGGCAACACCCCTTCGGTTCGCTAGTGGTCAACATACTAAATACTTGAAAAAATCTTTGAAGGTTAAAACCAGTACCCCAAACCATATAGCTAGGAGTGAACTCGGCAGATTAGACATGAAAGCTCAGAGGTTGGTAAAAATAATCAATTACTGGGTAAAGGTTATACATTTGAATGATTCACGGTATGTTAAGCGATTGTATAAGGTGCTGTTGGAAGATTTAGAGTTAGGACGACGTAACTGGGCGTTGCTGGTACGTGATTCGCTAATGTCGCTGGGGATGGGGGATGTCTGGCTCTGGCAGTCCGTTGGAGATATCCAGGCGTTCATGTACCTCTTTAAGCAGCGGGCGAAGGATTGTTATTTTCAAACGGTACAAGCCGAGCTATCGGAAACCTCTCGTGGTACGCAATATTTACAATATAGTGTTTTGCCCATGCTTCCTTCATACTTTGCTAATGTGGAAAAGAACAGATTTATGTATTCCTTAATTAAGCTCCGAACCTTTAGCCACCGCCTCCGCATTGAAACTGGGAGATGGCACAAGCCAAAGCCACTGCCCGTGGAAGAGAGGTTGTGTAGCGAGTGCGGGTTGTTAGATGACGAAGTCCACTTTGTTCTTGTATGTCGCTTGCATGATAATCTCAGAGAGAGCTTAATCCCACCGTATTATTGGAGACTACCAAATAAAGATAAATTTTTAGCACTAGTTATATCACAGAGCACGAAATTACAGAACAGATTGTCTGAATATGTTTATCTGGCCAGCAAGATGAGAGAACCTGAATAACGTTCCAGTGTACTATTGTATGAACCCGCCACATGTCATTATGTGTATTGCATCTTTTCAACACGAGGGCCTCGGGCTCATTGTTGCTTTGAAATAAACTATACCAACAAAATGTCACTTCGCTATGTATTTACAGTGTGTGCTCAAGCTCGCAAGGTGGGGTGCAACCCCCCTTAGCCCCTCCCCCCCATCTAGATCTGCCTCTGAAATGGGGCCTGTGGCCTCTTCCCGGTAATGCTTGAAATCCGGCCGCCACTGTACTCTCGTAATATTTATGCATTAGGAGTGGACCGAAAATGATGCCAATTCGCCACAGTGTCTGTGAGCGGCCACACTAACGATACAACCTACCGCCAGATACATTCATGGATTTCTTTAATGTTCTACAAACGCTCTTCTTGGCTAGGATATATGTGTAGAACGAACGCACATGATTTGTCAAAGATGCATGGATGTTGCGCGACATGCTACTGTTGAAGGGAAGCTCATATGCCCACAGCAGACGACAAGGCTAAACGAGCACTAAATACGACTCTGTTTTCTGATTGGTCATATTTGAAGTGCAATAAAAAAAAGAAAATTAGCAACGTTTCTTTTTCTCACTTTAGCAGTGCGACAAGCCACGCGCAATGGAGCGCTGCAGTGCGGCGCGGCGCGGCGCGTCCTGTGTGTGGGGGTGTCATCGAAACTTTGCAAATGAAATGTTGCCGCTGGCGCCGTACGTCACCGAGTTTGTATGCAATAGGGGAAATACACATGCACGCTGCCGATTGTACATGCAATAGGGGAAATACACATGCACGCTGCCGATTGTACATGCAATAGGGGAAATACACATGCACGCTGCCGATTGTACATGCATTAGGGGAAATACACATGCACGCTGCCGATTGTACATGCAATAGGGGAAATACACATGCACGCTGCCGATTGTACATGCAATAGGGGAAATACACATGCACGCTGCCGATTGTACATGCAATAGGGGAAATACACATGCACGCTGCCGATTGTACATGCAATAGGGGAAATACACATGCACGCTGCCGATTGTACATGCAATAGGGGAAATACACATGCACGCTGCCGATTGTACATGCAATAGGGGAAATACACATGCACGCTGCCGATTGTACATGCAATAGGGGAAATACACATGCACGCTGCCGATTGTACATGCAATAGGGGAAATACACATGCACGCTGCCGATTGTACATGCAATAGGGGAAATACACATGCACGCTGCCGATTGTACATGCAATAGGGGAAATACACATGCACGCTGCCGATTGTACATGCAATAGGGGAAATACACATGCACGCTGCCGATTGTACATGCAATAGGGGAAATACACATGCACGCTGCCGATTGTACATGCCATATGGGAATCAGCATGTTACGCATCCGATTTCAATTCAGACAACGCAATCACCAGATGTAGGCCTATGTTACAGATTTCACTTGGAATAGGGGAATCAACCAAATATTTCACATGGAACGGAGTAGGGAAGCGACAGATGCAGGCTAGTCATATCCTATGAATGGAATAGAAGAGAGGAATCCGCAAATGTATGGTACTGGCTCTATATGCAATAGAAATGGAAAACCAACCAATTGCGCCACCAGTTCGATGTATTGCATTTATAACATCTCCAATAGCATTTTACACTGCGAGGTTTTGTAACGGAGTTTTTATCAAAAAAGCGAATAGTATGACAGCCCAGCTGATGGGAGCGTGTAGGGAAAATGGCACATATATATATATATATATATATATATATTGCGGTCTCTCATGTTTTTATTGCACATATTATTGGAATCCATGTCATTAAAGTCCCTTTGGACCCAGGAACTAGACCCTCATTCGTCAGTATTCGCTACTACTAATATATAACTAGCTGACTTTCAATTAGTCTATGGTTAGGGTGTATCGTCCAAGCACATACGGCTTTGGGGGTTGAAATAATGTCCAGGGTCCACTGCAGTACTGAGAGTGACGCATCTCATGTCTCCGCATATCAGGTGATAATGTACGGTGCGGCTATTGGCGGGTCGATACTGGTTATGGCGCTGTTATTGAATTCAACGAGGTATGCGTGCATATGGGCCCCCAGTCATTACGAAACCAGGTGGACAGACATACAGACGCAGAAACAGACCGTGACCCGATTGAAGTAGGCAGGACGACAGCTGCGCCAGGTGAGTGAAAGGCAGGCATTATATTATGAGTGAAATGGAGGCATTCTATTATGGGCGAGATGGAGGCATTATATTATGGGTGAGATAAGGGCATTATAATATGGGTGAAATGGAGGCATTCTATTATGGGCGAGATGGAGGCATTATATTATGGGTGAGATGGAGGCATTATATTACGGGTGAGATGGAGACATTATATTGTGGGCGAGATGGAGGCATTATATTATGGGTGAGTTGGAGGCATTATATTATGGGTGAAATGGAGGCATTATGTTATGGGTGAGATAGGGGCATTATAATATGGGTGAGGTGAAGGCATTATATTATGAGCGAGATGGAGGCATAATATTATGGGTGAGATGGAGGCATTATATAGTGGGCGAGATGGAGGCATTTTCTTGTAGGCCAAATGAAGGCCTTATATTATGGGCGAGATGGAGGCATTATATTATGGGTGAGATGGAGGCATTATGTTATGGGTGAGATAGGGGCATTATAATATGGGTGAGGTGAAGGCATTATATTATGAGCGAGATGGAGGCATAATATTATGGGTGAGATGGAAGCATTATATTGTGGGCGAGATGGAGGCATTTTATTGTAGGCCAAATGAAGGCCTTATATTATGGGCGAGATGGAGGCATTATATTATGGGTGAAATGGAGGCATTATATTATGGGTGAGATGGAGGCATATGATGGAGGCATTATATTATGAGCGAGATGGAGGCATTATATTATTAGCGAGATGGAGGCATTGTATTGTGGGCGAGATGGAGGCATTATATTATGGGCTAGATGGAGGCATGATATTATGGGAGGGGTGGAGGTATGATATTATGGGTTAGAGAGGGCAAGTCGTGTGGCCATCGCCCAACTTGTTCCTATGAAATTATGTGTATACTAGTGGTCCATGGCTTTGAAGACATTATTCAACAAGCGAGTTGATCTTTTTACTGAATACACTGCGACGTTAATTTTGTGATTTACCATTACACATAGCATTGTATTTGTTTGATAAGATGGTTGCCCCATTTCTGCTTTACGGGAGTGAAGTATGGGGCTTTGAATTCAGAGGTCATATTGAGAAAGTACAAATAACTTTTTGTAAAATGATTTTTGGTCTACCTAGGCAGACCACTAACCAAGCTGTTCTTGGAGAATGCGGCAGACTGCCATTAAGTGTGCAATATATGCTGAGGTGTATTAAGTATTGGATTAAGTTGGTCCAAATTGTTGAGCCCACAAGCTTCCCGCACTCCTGCTACTTAAAGCGGGTGTCCAACCTAATTTAAACGCGATCTGCACCGAAAGTTTACATCTTTAAATTAAATTGGCGAGTGTTAACCCTTCGTTTCGGCCGACTGGTAAGGAGAAAAATTAAGGCAACCGGCCCCCAGCAATGTCAAGCAGAGCGCCATTTTGCCGGGAGCAGTGACGCGTATTGTGACTATTCATGTGGCACCGCCTTGCGTTGTCACTCGCAGAGAGAGAGATCAGGGCCGCGATTTACAGATGAACAGCGGCAGTTCCAAACCTCGCAGCAGCGCAAGATCTTAGTGTTTCATAGAAAAGTACCGTCCAAACAAATTGATATACGTCTTGCGACGATTGACTCCGCAACAATGCCATGATTGGAGTTAGAATCGCAGCTATTTAGATTAGCGATGATCACGCTCTCTTGTTTTGCTCACACAATAGGCGCAATTTCCGGTTTGAAAAAATTAGAGTATCGCCTCCTGATTGGTTAAGCGCGGACACACCTCCAAAAGGGCTGCTGCCTGGGTAGGCGGCGAAATCGTGCCCGGCGGTCAAAATTTTATTGTGAGCTATAGATAGGACGAACAATTCTGTAATTTGGAGGATAGACAATTGAGTATTATATGAATCGGTAAAGCAGCGTTAGAGGCCAGGCTGGCGGTTCCCTTTAATGTTACGATGGTGGCCATGATGTTGGCCATGATGTTGACCATGATGGTGGCCAGGATGGTAGCCATGATGTTGGCCATGATGCTGGCCATGATGGTGGCCATGATGGTGGCCATGATGTTGGCCATGATGCTGGCCATGATGGTGGCCATGATGCTGGCCATGAGGCTCGCCATGAGGCTGGCCATGATGCTGGCCATGATGTTGGCCATGAGGCTCGCCATACGGCTGGCCATGAGGCTCGCCATGAGGCTGGCCATGATGCTGGCCATGATGTTGGCCATGATGTTGGCCATGATGCTCGCCATGAGGCTCGCCATGAGGCTGGCCATGATGCTGGCCATGATGCTGGCCATGAGGCTCGCCATGAGGCTGGCCATGATGGTGGCCATGAGGCTCGCCATGATGTTGGCCATGATTTTGGCCATGATGCTGGCCATGAGGCTGGCCATGAGGCTCGCCATGAGGCTCGCCATGAGGCTCGCCATGATGTTGGCCATGAGGCTCGCCATGGGGCTCGCCATGAGGCTGGCCATGAGGCTGGCCATGATGTTGGCCATGATGTTGGCCATGATGCTGGCCATGAGGCTGGCCATGAGGCTCGCCATGAGGCTCGCCATGATGCTCGCCATGAGGCTCGCCATGAGGCTCGCCATGAGGCTCGCCATGAGGCTGGCCATGATGTTGGCCATGATGCTTGCCATGAGGCTCGCCATGAGGCTCGCCATGATGGTGGCCATGATGCTGGCTAAGATGCTGGCTAATGGAAGCGGTCTTCTCGTGCCAATTACCGCTGACTGTCACGTCCACCTGGGGACAGGCTCTACGGAAGCAGAAGCGTGCGTGTGACCTTGGCCTTTCCCTCAAATCGTGCGTCGTTGGGACTGTCTGTTCTGAGGCCCTAGTAATCAACTCCCACACATGCGGTTCACCTTTCGATGGTACAGCAAAGGATATAAATTATGTCTGGCACAAGCAGGTGAGCCCTTTCTTCCTCGTGTTGTATAAAGGCAATTATTGATCTGGCTTTACTTGCAAACCGGTAGTTTACTATCAATTACAGGTCTTCCATGTAAACGCCATGTAAACGCCCACAAAATGGATTATTGTAGATAGAGGCAGGCGTGAGTAATACGTGTGCTATGCTGAAACAACCCAATTACAGAGGTAGGATCTCTTCCGGTGAGGCCAATTAATTGCTAACAGATACTTGAACAATAACGCTACAGAGGCCACCACACTCTTGCATTCATGCGCTTCGTCAAATACATTACGCCGGCATATTTACCAGCCATTGAGGGTATGCGGGTTGGTTCAGATAGTGGAATATTCGAGAACAAGAGATGTGGGCCAGGAGAGAGACAAAGAGAAATAGGGAGGAAGACGATATGGCTAGCTGGGGCAGGGCAGGTGATACTCAGACAGAGAGCTAGGCAGAGACGGATAGAGGTATCGCAATACACTAATGTCCCGGGGTGATTGATGGTGTAATGCAACCCTTGGTGAGATCCATTAGTCGGTGTCAATGAATATTTCATAATCATAACATCTGCCAAATGTATGAACGCCAGCGTAATAAAGAATTAAGTCGCTTGCTACTGGACAACTAATGGGGACACCGTCACCACTATCATGATGATCTGGTTACTCCGCCTAATGACACCGCTGGATGCGCTACTGCAGTGGCGGGTTTAGTATGATATTAGCTAACTGCACCTTCGACCTCTTGGATGACCAGAGCTCTAGATAGTTGGCCGCCCACCATGATCACGACTCTACACGGTCACTTGAGGCTTAACAGCTTAAGTCTGACTACATAATAAATGGACGTTTTGGGTAAATGGTCATATGTCAAAAATAACTTCAGTTTAACCCAATCCGAGGTTATAGCCGGACGGTTCAACACCACTCCAAGACACTTATCCGTTTAAATTAACCTTAGCCCGAGGCGAAGCAATATAGTTTACGTTAACCCACTGATGGGGTTGGTGTGACCATGACGCCTGACCTCTGGCCTTGGGGCGTGAGGGTCGGATCAGCGAATGCTATACATCCCTGTCACGAAATAATCATCGTCTTCAGACAGGGTTACAAAGGATAGGTAAGTTGTTATGCGCAATCGACATAACGTATGGCTTGTTATTTACGAGGCTAACAGCATTCCTGTTGTGCTGAATCCTCCATAATTAAACTAGATCAGCAATGTTCTAGCCACTGCACAGGGCACGCCCCCGTCTACTGCCCCCCTCCAACACCCACCGACCCAGCCCTCCACAGTTACCCTCTTGCACACCCACCGGTGGTATCATCAGCTTGCTTTAGCAACATCTGCGGCTCCAGGATTACACGATGAGGACATACGCAGCTAACAAAATAACGTTTGCTCAGAGCTATAGGAGTACGTTCCGAGGACAGTTTTTCTGACGCTATCCAAACAAACGTAAGCAGATAACGTTATGGCTAACATTCTAATAACGTTCAAGTAACTCCACAAATGCACAACCTTCGTAACGTATATATCACGTATTCGGAAGGTTACATCATAACCTTAAAATTATTCAACGTTGCCAGAACATTATTCAACGTCTCAAGAACATTATTTAACGTCTCAAGAACATTATTTAACGTCTCAAGAACATTATTTAACGTCTCAAGAACATTATTTAACGTCTCAAGAACATTTTAGAAGATTACGTTATAACAGTAACGAAGGAAAACCTTTACTCTCAAGTAAAGTTAGCGGCACGTTAGGTTATGTTGGGTAACTTTGGTTCTCCCCGCTGGCCAGTCCTAGCTTGTGGTGTCCGGGAGTGAGGCGTGGTGCCGGTATTATAGTACATTTGCACCATAATACTTTACCACGAGATCATCACGTGACAATCTAGCGAACCAGGCGTCCCGCGCTATTATGTCTGGATTGAGAGGGAACCAGATACTGAGCATAGATTGGGACTGGGGCAGGGCTTGTGAAGCAGCGATGGGGGCGGGGGCAGGGCTTGTGAAGCAGGGATGGGGGTGGGGTGGGCTTGTGGAGGGCGGGGGGGGGGGGGGGCTTGTGGAGGGCGGCTGGGTGGGGGGGGGGCGGAGGCCGGGCTTGTGGAGGGCGAAGTGCCGCAACCCTGGATCTGACCTGGAAGTAAGTAAAGGAAGTCGTTCTTTGTTGTGATGCCAATCGATATGTTATGTGACTGGGACAGATGCACACACAACGCAACAAAAGCATGGACAACATATATGACCCAGTGACTAGCATGTGCCAGGCCCGGGCATGCATTCTTCCCTTGGCCTTGCTCCTTAGATGACTCCATCAATGCCGGCTTCCTGGCTTATATGGCTATAACCGGGCGCACCGGTCTCGTTATCCGAGGGACGTTCGTGAATGAGCCCCAGGTGTCTGCGGCCAGGGCTGAGTGTACACAACACCAAGGGCTGTGCCGCCGGGGCTAGGCCGCCAGGGCTGGGCCGCAAGGGCTGGGTCCCAAAGGGCTGGGCCGCCAGGGTCCCCAAGGGCTGGGCTGCCAGGGCTGGCCGCCAGCGTTGGGCCGCCAGGGCTGGGTGGCCAGGGTCCTTGGGGCTACGCAACAGACACCCACCCACACGGGCGACAGATGTCGGGTAGTACCTTGCTAGGCTAGCAAGGTCTTTGATTGGACTATATATTGCATGTCGTCTGGCTCGATGAACCCACAGCGGACTCAACACCGGATAACATACCATTAACTATTGTCCTATGCTTTTTGTCATTCATACGTTAAGCGTTTCCTGCAATAATTTGTTACTTGAAATCCACATTTCTGGTTCTCCTGCAGACGCGGTGTTGAGCAACCCAGTGACCCCGGCACCCGGGTATGACTGTCTCCAACTGGCCATCGTCACATTGCAAATGTATACTTTCACACTTGAAACGGACATCGGATGCAATGGGAACGTGCTATAGCAGGCCACCTTGCGGCCAACACCGCAGCATTAAGATTCATTCGTCATTGCCCTTCCGGCGGCACAGAGGCGACGCCAAGCGGCGGTCTCTGAGAGCGAAGGGTGCCGAGGAGCGCCGTGGACATGAGGCGCCGTGCCCCAAGGACGAGGACAACTTGCTGTGCCACCATGACACGCGACATCTTGTCAGGCAGCCAGGACAGATAGCGAGATACACCGCACCGATAATTAGGTTACGAACACCTGCGTTCAAATCGATCAGGTAAATTCACCCTCTTTGGGGGTGTAGGGAATTCCATATTAAGTCGTTTCAGTATACGCGGACTACCCTATTTCACACAGATCGGTAGCATACCCCGGGGGGGGGGGGTACTTAATACATGGCTGGGTGTGGGGGGTCTGCGATAAAGCCCCCCCCTCCGTATTCTGCATAGAACATATATCATACAATCCTTTGGTTTCCTATTCCATTTCAGATAAAAATCAATGGCGTGCATATGTTGATTCCCTATTTCTCAATAAAGTGTGCTCTGTTATTAAATGCTCATTGTTGGCACAAATGCACCAGGAAACGGTACATTTACCTTTATAATGAGATACATGATACATTATGCCTTATCCCTTATCGTCCTCAAGCTAAGCGTTACGGATACAGAGCCAAGGCGATCGAGTTGCCGGGTCTGATCAGAATAGTCGTTCTGCCATTGTTTGCAACATAGCTCACGCCTACAATGCTATGCTTTTTACTGTAATAATCCATTCTAACATGGAAGATGGAGCATCAGAACTTGCCAAACCATTTAGCATGAGGGCGTCGTTAGTAAATTGTTTCTCATGTCCCGATTGACTGATAATTTATCAGTTAATTTAAAAAAGGCTATTTATCTTACTCTTCTGTGACTGACGCTTCGACGCACTCTCTGCCTACGACTCACCACGCCAGGGCTCCATTACTTCGCTGTTGTTGCCTACTTTCTCAATGCATTTTCACACTCGCTCGTCAGGGCGGCGCTGCGCGGAAAATGCCAAATTAGTGCCGGGAACCCAGTCTACGCCTAATAACACACGGTATCAGGTGATGAAAAGAAAGAGTTCAGTCACAATTATAACTTTTTCGAAAGGGTACAAGATACACAGAGCTCGTTAGTTTTATGTTTTATTCTTGAAAATGATAATGTTGCAAGAAATTACAGCTGATTTGACCGTTTTTCAAGAATCTTGAAATTTACCTCCGTCCGACAGCAGCGGTAAAAGCGGAGCTTGCGCAGCGCCACCGTGCGGGGAGCTTGGCGCCTACGAGGTGATCGACTCCCACAAAACCTCCAAGATCATGACGAGGTCAAATGTGACAAAAAGTTTCAGAATCCACGCCACGCGTCGCGGCGCGGATTCAATAGGGAGTTCTTGCACTACGTTTTCGATTGAACGTATCCTTGCGCGATCGGTTTGCGGGACAACGTATGAATCGCCTTTCTAACGCTTTGCCCGTACGTATCACAGCCCAAGGGAATTTCCTTCATATCTTTTATTTTTCTGCGAATGCATGTCTCAGTTTTTGCAGTTATCGGTAGAGGATACTTCACGGATGCTTATATATTGCAGTGAATGTCTTTAGACGAGGCAAAGCAAAAGAATTTGTCGCATGTAAGTGGAATATTTGTCGCTCGTCTGCAGTAGCCATGGCCAGCGCAGTGGCCAGCTCACTCAGTGCACAATGCGGCACAAACCATTAACACTCGACCACCAGGGTTGTTTGAAACATACATGTGTGTTTACATCTGCGACTAAGACTGACTGCACCATATAGAAAAAGAGACAATGGACGATGGTGGGTTGCTTATAATTTCAGCAAATCAAGTTTCGTGTAAACATTTTCGTCGCAAAGAAGCATTACCAGTTGCAATTTCTTGCACATAAACACAACAATACCATTTTTTCATAGGACTTCCTCTTTAGATGGCCCAATAGAAACTGCATGTGCAAGACTTTTAGACCGCCCCCCCCCCCTCCCCACATACCCCGAGCCATCCAAATCCGAAATAAATACCAGAAGCCTTTTGAAACTTTGCAAACAGAACGCTACATAAATAGCATTGATGTATTACTTTTATTCATTCAGGTGTAACCGTAATTCACCGCTACATTTAGAAATATTATTGGCTAGGCCAGATCCTGATTAGTGGTCAGAACCTACATGAAAAATGATTGTTCAATGAAGATGCAGACTGTTTAGATGGTTTCAGATTTATTATATAATTGTGGTCTCAATAAGAAGTTTCAATTTTAAATCTGTTTGTTGAGGAACTTGTTCCATGTGAAAAAAAATGTTCACAAATGTAAATAAAACAACGAATGAAATTACCACTTTCAGAAGGTGTTTTCTGGAAATGGCTACTTCATCATCTGTCTAAATTCATCACAGAATTAGTCCTAAAGAAACTGCTCTGTTATAGATTGTGCTTTTGTTTGATTGGAGGTAAGATAGCGAAAGAAGTAATATAAATAGATATAACACTAAAACAGATGTTAACACTTTTAAACAAAATCATTTAAACGATCTTTTCTATTTGTATTCAATTATGCTTCTATTGTGGTTGCCTTCGTACATTGTGAAGAACGCCGGCCGTCGCTTTACGGTAGTCGACAGAATACCGACTGCAATAGGGCTATACAGTTCTCGCGATCGGGCCGCGAGACTTCAGTTTTGGGGACAAACAAACACACGTGCTCCATGTTGAAGTATAGGCAGCTGTAAGTCAATTTCTTTCCAGGTTTATTCTAAAGACAATGAGTACCATTTCACTAAACATGGCTATGGGAGATATACGTTAAAATATTTCGAGGCGATGAAGCGCAGAACTTTGGGAATATACGAGGAAAAATCCGTCTTCAAAACACTCGAAAGCTAAAAATAACGTTCTCAATTTAGCCCTGCACCCGAGCTTTCGCAAGTTCCTCAAACAGCGAGTGACGTCACAGACATTCGCGTGCCTCCGCGGTAACAAAAATGGCGAGAGCAAGTGGTCGACTTAACCATTCCGCTGTCAAAATTTGCAGTACATGGAGTAACAGCACACGGATGCGTCATTAAACAACATGGTAAAGATACAATAAGACCAGTTGGATGTTTTCGTATCACTTTTGGATCACAAAAAGACCAAGTATCTTCATTTTTGTAAGTTTTCTGTTTGAAGCGTAGCGCCAACGTTGTCCCCTGTGAGAATCCGTGTGACGTCATAATGCCTCGTTTTCGTGGGAAATGCAAAAAAACGTTAATTTCTCACTCGTATTGTCCCGTCGTAACAAATATTCGTCATTGTGATGGCGCAAACGAATACAAAATATGTCGTCTATCCGTCTTGTGAAGCTATATTTCTTAAATATTCTTAATCATATCGCTAGGCCTTCCGCAATGGACCCACCCCTCGGCGCCTGGTTTTTGCGCAGGTAGTCTGGTTCCCAGTCTCTCTCTTTGCGTAACATACACGTCACGCCTACGTCACAGATAGTCAGGATACCAGTGTGCACAGAGATTCTAAACTCGTTCCGAACACGTGCTTCGTTTGTTTGTCCCCAAAATGAGTAAACCGGAAGTCTGAGCGAACGAGACTTTATAGCCATATAACTCATTTGCGCGCCGCGCGAGAGTGAAAAACCGAAACGTAAACGTATCGGCGCCAACGGATCGGGATGCGTATCAGTGGCGCGGAAACGTAGTGCAATAACTCTCTAATATCTGAAAGACGGTTGTACGACGTGGGTAAATTGTACTGCTGATGGCAATGGCTGCACATCGCTTCTCATACCTTATTTTAGCGAATGCACCCTAGCTTCGTTGTTTAGTTAGTACACGAATATTATATCGGCGATGTTCTCTTTCAGTTTGCCGTGTGCAGTTACAGACGTGGACTGCGGCGACAAAGCGACGGCAAAACACAGTCGCGTGTTGCAGCTTGAAGCGCGAGTTAATGACTTGGAACGACACTTACAGCAGGTGTGTTACCATCCCTCATATATCTACACGTGTGGCGTTCAATTTGCCACGCATGTCACATTTATTTTTGTTGCCAAATTGTTGTCCTCTGCTTGTCTTATTAGCGGTAACTAAATGTGTCTGAATGGTGATGCCGTGGTACACAAGCCACACATTCTCACCGAAAATGTATCAGCCAGGCCAAAAAGTGTTTCTTAAACATGGGCTCCTTCATTTTCTGCAACTATGCTTTCGTATTGATGAACTCAGGACATACATATTGATTGAAATAGATATATATCTTTCAATGCATAGTTCCTCATGGGAGAACGTGATATGTGTAATTGGGCGGACTCCGTGGTGGCTGACGGTGCAGTATGCCTTGCAGGAGCGGAGTGAGCGACATGGGCTGGACCAGGAGCTCCAGCAGCTGCGGCTGGAGAACGCAGCCTTGCTGGACCAGGTCGCTGCCGCCTACACACACCTGCAAACATTCGCCGCCTGGTTCTTGAACGACGCCGACATTCCAGACATGCTTAACGTTCCAAAATAACTTGTATGCCTTGGAATGAAATAGTGTGCATCACGGACGGAGGAATTATTGCAGTCCTATGGCTTATATCGTGCACGGCCACCTTGCGGGCTACTACTGCCAACCATGCGCAGTGCGATCTGCAGTAACTCGACATAATGCGCATGCGCGGTGTGAAGGCTTGCTAACCCTTGTTCCTTTTTTGCCTTGTATTTGATGCATGCTACAGTTGCTACATTGCGCCTGATTCATCAACAATACCCTCAGCTCATCGACTGATTGACAGTGGCACCGATGCGGAAGATTTCATTCAATTCATTAATTCGTTTTAACGAAATACTGATTCGTTCAAATAACATACTAATTCCTTCCATCGAAAACATATTTCGTTCTCTCGAAAGAAGATTCGTTCTCTCGTAAGAAGATTTTGTTCTCCCCAAAAAGATTTCGTTCCTTCGAAATAAGAATTTGTTCCTTCGAAATAAGATTTCGTTCAAACGAAATAAGATTTCGTTCCTTCGAAATAAGGTTTCGTTCCTTCGAAATAAGATTTCGTTCAAACGAAATAAGATTTCGTTCAAACGAAAGTAGATTTCGTTCAAACGAAAGAAGATTTCGTTCAAACGAAAGAAGATTTTTTCAAACGAAAGAAGATTCGTTTAAACGTCACAAATCATGGCACCGATCTCTCCTTAAACTATATCAGAATATGACTAAAGGCTTAATTCACAACGTAAGCTCTCTCAATCGCATTGGATTACTGTGCGAACGAAAATCGGTTTTAATCGCCAAAGGAGTTTCCTGTTGCCATCCGTGCGGAGGCGTCGCGTTGTATTTAGGAATAGGATTATCGGCTTTAGTGGCCAAGCAATCAAAATCCTTGCTCCCTACCGGGTTGAATCCAGTTGTTGAGTCATGTTACACCGGAGTAAAAGAGATTCATTGATCGCAGTTAGTTTCACTGAAGAGTGCTTTGAGGAGACAGATCCACGAACTGTGGTGACGCACAAAGTAAACCTAAACGGTTTGATGGTGTGTACGATATAGCGGTATTCTGTGGACACCACAGTTTGGAGAGGTTTGTCTCACCGTGTAAACGGGGATTAAAGACATTGGGAAAGGAATCCCACGCGCTTCAATATATAACGTCATTGACGTCATTGACAAAGGTACCCGCATTACTTTTTGCATATGGAGCGTCGTAATGAAATTCGGTTCGACGGGTTACGAACAAGCGGCTCAAGAACAACAACGGAAGATTCACAGTCTTGTCCAATACACTCTGTGTTTGCTTGAAACTTAATGTAGCAGTGTGATGAATTCATAATGTATTGGTATCATAAAATCCGTACTGTAGTGGTATCATGAATCTTTATTGTAGTGGTGTTATATCTACGTGCAGCGGAGTCATTGAATTCGTTTCTCGTCAATTGTGTTTTATTGGAATAAAATACAGCAGGTTATGATGCTTATATGACTTGTCTTTGATAGGTGTTTTGGGGTAAAACTAAATAATTGTTCCGCCACGGTCGCTTGTTCAAAATTAAATCAAAGAGAGTAAGTCGCAAACACGGCGATGGGCTGCCCCTCCCACACCTCATATTTCAAACCACTGCTCCACGTCATTCATCTAAATAGTGAATATTATCTCAATAGAATCGAGTAGTCCAAGACGGTCTAGACCAGAAAAAGTGTCACAAAAAGTATTTACTACTATCCTGCTCAACAGCTTTAGTGTCACTAATTAATCGTATTTTACAAATGGTATTTAGGTAGAATCTATGTTAATCCAGAAATTGCAGGTGTGGACCCCGCCCCCCCCCCCCTCTCTTTTTTTTTAGTTTTCAGCGAGGGTGCTCTTTTTTTTAATGGTAACTGTACATCAGCTAAGATGTGGATACCCGCCCCCCCCCCCACCGCCCGGCCCTTGGGGCCCCATGTTTTGGTCCAGTGGACCCCCCAGGTCGTAGGAATATTTCGAACGCAAATTGGACCCCTCCCCCTTTTTCAAATTCCAGGTCACCGTAAGAATATTTCAAACGCAAATTGGACCATTCCCCCCTTTTTCAAATTCCTTCAGAACTTAGTCTGATTTGTCTATCGTTTTAGTGCTAAGTAACGTTGTTCCGCTTCTCAATTCAGCGTCTGTAGTTTCAGTAACAACAACTACGCCTACATATCAATACATATTATGACAAAAATAACTTCTAGACTGCTCACCATTTATTCATCTCGTACAAAAAACCGTAAGAATCAATTCCCCCTCTTCTATACATACCCCCGATTGACTATAAGCCACGACCATTTCATTGCCCAATTCTGTAATCCGTCTTGTACAGTGCCGCCCTCCGGTGGGTGCGCCACTGATGCGCTGATGATGCCGATACGTGGACCTCCACTGGACCTGTTAATGTTTGTTAGACATGGCTGACTCATTCGCCAGATGGCACCACTGTTTCACGCGGGATATACAAATTCAGCAAGGAAATGACGGCGAAGATTTTCCCCTGTTATCGCTTTTCTGTCGCGAGTTTATACAGCGCCACACACCCCTTAGCGGACGGGGCAATGGCGCGCCACACTTCTGGCTTGTTCTCCTCCAGGCCGCTTAATTCAGAGAAGGGGATGAACATGATGTTGGTGGTCTCCTCGGCTTCTAGATGATCGCCCTTGTCGTACCTGACCTTGATCGCCTCCGACGTAAGATTGCATCTGAAAACAGAAAAAAAAAATTAAAATATGTCTGCATTTAATGGTATTTTAAAACAAAAACTAGCTCCATTATGACGCGGCTATGCTGGGTTTTTTAGGCCTACCACCCACGGAACATCATGTAATGGTATGCCTGGGCCCTCATGCCTCAGGGTCGGATCCAGGACCTCCTTGAATCGCAGACTACTAAACATTAGGCTGAGTAATATCGAATCTCCAAAATGAGGACTGTTCAAAACTGGGAGCGAAAAACAACCCAAATACATAGCGAAACGGTCTTCGCGTTGAACTAGGATTTGTACGGATAACGATCCCCCAAAATTGCCAACAGCTAATCGCGAATCTCGATGGATGCCTGTCGCGGAGATCGTAAGATATCCCTCCTCCTTTATTGATCACTGAACCATTGATTGTTAAAAACATAAGACTAACAAGGCAAAGCTCGCCAAAGTGCGTGCACATTTTGAATTTAACTTAGTTATAGAACTGAATATAGAACGCACTAATGTATGAAATTGTAGTAAATCGTCCCCATATACCTGACAAAGTACTCTGAACTTGGCCTTCCAGCACTTGTTGTATTTCTTGCAATACCCATCAAGAGGGGATCAGTTATACTTTCCTCTGGAATGTTCACTTCATCACATATTTCTCTTTTAATCGAATTAAATATCTCATCTGCCACACGTCTTGGCACAAATGTAGACAGGTCTATTTCCGAAGCCAGAAGTTTGCCAACCAGTTCCTGAAAGTACACAATAATGACTGGGTTTATCATTCATTCATTCCTGATCCTTCTTTGTGAGGATGACACATCTGGGCCTTACTATGTTATATTATGAATATTACTTTGCACTTCACAATTATATTAATATAATAATATAAACCTCCTTTAATTGTCAATTATTTTCTTGAGGTTGTTTAAATGATAAGGTTAATATGTGAGCTAGCTACTCCTATGCCCAATATATACTACCAACCCCAGATTAATTGCGACTTGTGCAGCAGCCAGCTTACGGTAAATTATTTGATCAACCATGGCACATGTATGCTTTGAGCCCCATATATTAAGCACAAAAATAGGCCAAACTGCAAAAATAAAGTGGAGCTTTTCTGTGCATATACCGTGTATTGCATGACCTATATATATGTATGTAGTTTGTCCGTCTTAACCTTCACTTCTACATGCCTGAAAAAAGGAGGGTCCAGTACAAAAATGGGGGGGGGGGGGGCGGGGGGGCCGGGGCGGGGGCACCTAAGACAGCGAACAGTTTTGCATTGAAACGGACATTCCCGCTCAAAAAGGGCATCCTCGCTCAAACACAGGGTGGGGTGGGGGGCGTGGGGGGGGGGGGTCCGAACCCTCCGCCCCACATCCCTCCCATTGGACACTGCATCATTCACTAATTGTAAGCTGACACAATGAGGCCCTTACCTGGGGTTCAGGGTGGCCTCCCGGGATGTCCCACAGACCCACGGCCTCCCCGCAGTGGACGCTGCGCCGGAGCAGTACGGCGCAGTCATCAGCGGTCTGCAGCAGCGCTCCCACCCCGAGGGCGTCCGACATGTACACCTGCGGGTTGCCAGTGTCCGCGCGGCCCAACTCTCGGTAAACCTGAGCGTCCGGAGCCCAGTTCGTGCCGATGAAATCTTTGTAGCAGGTGATACCCAAGTTGAACACGGCGTGGTTCGCCTGCGTGTCTACAGATTCGATCCTAAACTTGGTGCCGTTCCACAGTTTAGGGTTGGCGGCCACTCGGTTGTCCCACACACGATCCACAGCCGCTTCGTGGGGGCGTGGCAACGGTTGCCGGTTGAATCGACGTGACAACACGGCTTCAACACTGTCCCTGCTTAGAAACTTGCCCCCGGGCACTGCATACATAATTTCCACATCTGGATCTAGGTTGTGTGTTCCACTCATCCTGGTGACCCCTCTGTAAATCCTGAAATTGGGTGAATGTTTGCCAAGCACAATGCCAATGACCAAGCGTATATTAGCGTGTTATTGTTTGACCACGTGGCAATACTGCGGTGGCGCCATCTAGCGAATGTCAAAGTAAAAGTACGACCTTAAACGGTATAGTGGCGCCATCTGGTATGAAACAATACAAACGATATGTAGGCCTTCTGTCTCAGCCAAAGTTCAACCAGAGTTTGTGACGACCTCGCGCACGAGTGTCCTTTGCAGACAAACTCGCCAACACAATGGCTCAAGTTCTTAGCGGGAAAGAGATTTCCAGGTAAGATATGATATATGTAACATTATACTAGAATGTCACTTTCGTAGCCTGGAATGATTACGCTCCATGACATGTTGTTCAATATAAGAATGATGTGTTAACTTAGTTCGCATTTATCTGCTATACACATGACCTGTGCTTCTCTCTCTGGACTGTTTAAACTTTAGTGTAGTCGACTGTACCGGTGCGACCCTCACACTGCAGTGGCCCGTGTGACTGCATCAGTGACAGTGTATCAGGTGCACTTGACTTGGGCACAAAGCCGGTGACTTGGTTGGCACATTATAGGTTCAATGTTCATTGAATTGCCTTGCTTGGTAACATGTTCTGAAACACAATCACTCATTGAGTCATTCCATGGAAACAAGGATAAGTTAAATCTGTTAACATAACCTGGGCTAATGTGTGTGTGTGTGGTGGGGGGGGGGGGGGGGGGGCATATGCATATCATTTACTAGCCTGACACTTGTCACAAGGACAAATGTCAAGACTGTAATGTCTGAACTTCAAGCTAATCATATAACATGTCATATGGGTGTTAATTGCCCCCAGCTATTGATTTGAGGCTCTTGTGATGTTACATAATAATGATATACTATGGATAGAGTCTAGGTGCAACCTAAAAAATGCGAGTGTATATTTATATTAATTCAAGTTTTTCTGAGGGGATTGATCTAGATTAATATTCAAAATTAGTCTCACTTCGGTTTGCCATAAAGATTATCTTTGGCGGGATGACGTGTGTACTATGTACCTACTTGTGGCATATCATTCGGTTGCTTAGGAACTCCCATTATGACGTAATGTTTATAACATTTTGATGTCACAACTACTCACTATGACAGCAGGCGATGGGTGGTCACCAAGAGCGTCTGCTTGGCAACAGACATTTAGCGTGTCGCTTATAAATTAACTTTAATTTGAAGTATACATCCAGTGTTTACATTGAATAATCTTTTCATTAATTTTGTGGGGCAGCTGATTTAATTATTAAAAACATGACGTAATGGGCTTCAACCTCTCTTAGCTTGAATATATTTATATACAGCTGATATTTACTCCAAATCCGAAAATGTCTCATGGGGGTTGTTATTCGAAATGAAAGTCCTAAGCCTATGCTTGAAATGAATATGCATGCATGTTACCTTTAGAACTCGCTTGCGCTTGCTATAAGTTTATCTAAGCCTTAAATGGCATTTCTTACAATATCACCACAAGTAGATTTAAGTTGGTTGGTTGGTTATTCAGGATGCTTTCACCACTTTTGGTCATGTTGCGGAAGGGAGAGTGGAGCCATGTCTCAGGGGGTAACCCCCTACTCTTTACTACTCTAATAATTTCTCACTTGACCAACAATATATGGATATATATATATATATGTCAATAATTATTTATCACTGAACTGCATGACCACCTCAGTCTAGCCTCATTGTGCGCATATGACATACATTCATTGGTAAGTTGACAGGGTATTGGCCAGATTTTTTTTTAGCTGGCCAAAATTTTGGCTGGTTATAAAAAGTGTTAATATAAAATTAGATAAGAAATAAGTGGTGCATAGCAAATATTTATGTTTTTAATGACTGAGCAGAAAGAGCCAAAATTCCTATACAGTTGCAGACAAATACAAAAGATGCAAATATGCCTATGCCCATATGATATCATTAGAAAACATTATTCCCACGTTAATATGTATGATCAAGTAAACGCAAGTGCAATATTACATTTTATTCACATGAGAGGTGGACAAAGGTATCAATTACAGAAATATCAATGACCTTTTTGCGCTAATGATGTGCAGTTTTGCTCAGTGTGATTTACATGTTTTTGTTGTTCTGTTATTTTTTTTTTATATACTAAATAAATGGACATATAGTCCATAATTTATGGCATACCAGTCTGTGGCTGATTAAAGGGAGCCATGTAAATGTCCCATGTACAAGATGATTGTGCTGCTTGATCTAATACCAACCTTACACCTAATTCTCACTTATTCCTTAACTATTGATAAGTTAATTGTACTTTGGCACAGTTACAGCTTTCTTCATATGAAAGTGCCTTAAAGTAAACTGCAAACTGTTTTTAAACAAATTCAGCCAAGCATACAGTAACTGAATTATGTTAAAGAGGAAGTCTGTATGTGTATTCGGACACCCAACGAAGATAATTTTTCAATTGTATGTATATTTTCGGACACTATCGGACCTAAATTAACAATGCGTCTAGGCTCCTTTGTTATTGCGTAGTGCCGGCCCCCATGATTGCACTTCACTGCTTGTGATTGCAGGCTTTCGGCGAGAGGGGCAAGTCCCTGTCTACGGGGTTATTTGTGCCGTGTATCAGGTGTGAAAGAGCAACACCTTGGTTGCTAAGTAATGAGCCTGGCTTTGGTCTCCATTGTGCTGGCCGGCGGACGAGTCAGTCGGCGGAGGAGTTGTTTATAAACCGCGAAAGTAAACAAGCCTTAAATCACAGAATGCATGAAAGTATTTGATTAATTTATTTTACCGAAGACTGCGGCGCGTCGGCTGCAGAATCAAAGTTTCTCAAGAATTGATCCATGCTCTATATCGTTTTCCGAACAACTGTCACGGAATGATTGCACTTCACTGCTTGTGATTGCAGGCTTTCGGCGAGAGGGGCAAGTCCCTGTCTACGGGGTTAATATGTGCCGTGTATCAGGTGTGAAAGAGCAACACCTTGGTTGCTAAGTAATGAGCTGGGACTATATTATACTCTTGATCACCTTAGCCGCTGTTAAGGTGTGAAGCAGCAATACCGGCGTGTTAAGTGATATAATCGGCATCAGTCGACTCGCAATGTAGTAATTCTTAATCGATATTTTGTTATGTATGTATGTTTTCGGACAGTAGATGCGGGAGTCCATTTTATTGACTGTAAATATTCGGACAGCCAGAAAAACAATTATTTTCAAGTGTCCGAAAACATACGTGAAATACGGTATATAGTTTATTGGATCTGTTTCTGAATGAGGTATTTCCCCTTTCACCTAACCAGTGTGTCATGTTTTATCCTGGCTGTGTGTACACATTCACAGCGTCTCGTTGTTAGCTCACTGTACCCACAGTCAGTATGATGGCCTGTTGACCTACATATGTTCAAGTGGTATGCTGGTCTGTGCCATATTGCCTGATCCAGAATAGAATGTCTGATAAGAAAAGTGGGTCATTTGACATGGGGACCCGTAGGCTGTTTTAATGCCCTCGGTGAGACCTGCAGTAGCTAATCCTGTCTTAATAGAACTGTAATTGGATTTATGTATGGAATTATATATGTTGACTTCACCAGTTGCTTCATCGACACCCAGTATTCGTCCAATGTCGCCGAGTGTTCTATTCATTGAAGCAACCGTTTCCCGCGTGTCTTTGGTTCAACATCGCTCATGCCTACCATTTACTACTATTATCCATTTCGTGGGCTCTAGCATGGAAGTTGGACCAGTGTAATCTAGCCACGGACGGATCTAATCCAGCCTCTGGCCGGTCTAATCCAGCCGAGGGTAGTTTTCTTCCAGCTGCGGGTCGGTCTAACCTAGTCACGGGCGGGTCTAATCCAGCGGTGGGCGGGTCTAATCCAGCCGCGGGCCGGTCTAATCCAGCCTCGGGCGGGTCTCTTCAAGCTGCGGGTCGGTCTAATCCAGCCGCTGGCGGGTCTAATCCAGCGGTGGGCGGGTCCAATCCAGCCGCGGGCCGGTCTAATCCAGCCTCGGGTGGTTTTCTACCAGCTGCGGGTCGGTCTAATCTAGCCGCGGGCGGGTCTCTTCAAGCTCCGGTTCGGTCTAATCCAGCCGCGTGCCGGTCTAATCTAGCCGCGGCCCGGTTCTAATTCAGCCTCTGGTCGGTTTAATCCAGCCTCTGGCCGGTCTAATCTAGCCTCGGGCCGGCCTAATCCTGCCTCGGGCGGGTCTTATCCAGCCGCCGGCCGGTCTAATCCAGCCGCCGGCGGGTCTAATCCAGCCGCCGGCGGGTCTAATCCAGCCTAGGGCGGGTCTAATCCAGCCTCGAGCGGGTCTAATCCAGCCTCGAGCCGGTCTAATCCAGCCTAGGGCGGGTCTAATCCAGCCTCGAGCCGGTCTAATTTAGCCTCAGGCGGGTCTAATCCTGCCTCGAGCCGGTCTAATCCAGCCTCGGGCGGGTCTAATCCAGCCTCGAGTTGGTCTAATCCAGCCGCGGGCGGGTCTAATCCTACCTCGGGCGGATCTTATCCAGCCAGCCGGTCTAATCTAGCGGCGGGCCGGGTTTAATCCAGCCTCTGGCCGGTTTAATCTAGCCTCGGTCCGGCCTAATCCTGCCTCGGGCTGGTCTTATCCAGCCGCCGGCCGGTCAAATCCAGCCGTAGGCGGGTCTAATCCAGCCTCGGGCTGGTTTAATTCAGCCTCGAGCGGATCTAAACCAGCCTCGAGCCGGTCTAATCTAGCCGAGGGTGGGTCTAATCCAGCCTCGAGCCGGTCTAATCCAGCCTCGAGCCAGTCTAATCCAGCCTCGAGCCGGTCTAATCCAGCCTCGGGCGGGTCTAATCCAGCCTCGAGCCGGTCTAATCCAGCCTCGAGCCGGTCTAATCCAGCCTCGGGTGGGTCTAATCCAGCCTCGAGCCGGTCTAATCCTGCCTCGGGTGGGTCTTATCCAGCCAGTTGGTCTAATCCAACCGCGGGCGGGTCTAATCCAGCCTCGAGCCGGTCTAATCCAGCCTCGGGCGGGTCTAATCCAGCCTCGGGCGGGTCTAATCCAGCATCGGGCGGGTCTAATCCAGCCTCGAGCCGGTCTAATCCAGCCGCGGGCTGGTCTAATCCAGCCTCGAGCCGGTCTAATCCAGCCTCGGGCGGGTCTAATCCAGCTTTGGGCGGGTCTAATCTAGCCTCGGACCCGTCTAATCCAGCTACGGGCCGGTCTAATCTAGCCGCGGGCCGGTGCAATCTAGCCACGGGCCGGTCTAATCCAGCCTCTGGCCGGTCTTATCTAGTCGCGGGCCGGTCTAATCCAGCCGCGGGCCGGTCTAATCCAGCCTCTGGCGGGTCTAATCCAGCCTCGGGCGGGTCTAATCCAGCTTTGGGCGGGTCTAATCTAGCCTCGGACCCGTCTAATCCAGCTACGGGCCGGTCTAATCTAGCCGCGGGCCGGTGCAATCTAGCCACGGGCCGGTCTAAGCCAGCCTCTGACCGGTCTAATCTAGTCGCGGGCCGGTCTAATCCAGCCGCGGGCTGGTCTAATCCAGCCTCGAGCCGGTCTAATCCAGCCTCTGGCGGGTCTAATCCAGCCTCGGGCGGGTCTAATCTAGCCCCGGACCCGTCTAATCCAGCTACGGGCCGGTCTAATCTAGCCTCGGGCCGGTCTAATCCAGCCGCGGGCCGGTCTAATCCAGCCTCGAGCCGGTCTAATCCAGCCTCGGGCGGGTCTAATCCAGCCTCGAGCCGGTCTAATCCTGCCTCGGGTGGGTCTTATCCAGCCGGCTGGTCTAATCCAGCCGCGGGCGGGTCTAATCTAGCCTCGAGCCGGTCTAATCCAGCCTTGGGCGGGTCTAATCCAGCCTCTGGCGGGTCTAATTCAGCCTCTGGCGGGTCTAATCCAGCCCCGGGCGTGTCTAATCCATCCTCGGGCGGGTCTAATCTAGCCTCGGACCCGTCTAATCCAGCTACGGGCCGGTCTAATCTAGCCGCGGGCCGGTGCAATCTAGCCACGGGCCGGTCTAATCCAGCCTCTGGCCGGTCTAATCTAGTCGCGGGCCGGTCTAATCCAGGCGCGGGCCGGTCTAATCTAGGCTCTGGCCGGTCTGATCGAGCCACGGGCCGGTCTAATCAAGCCGCGGGCCGGTCTAATCCAGACGCGGGCCGGTCTAATCCGGGCTCGGGTGGGTCTAATCTAGCCTCGGACCCGTCTAATCCAGCCTCGGGCGTTTCTAATCTTGCCTCGGACCCGTTTAATCCAGCCTCTGTCGGGTCTAATTTAGCCGCGGGCCCTGTCTAATCTACAGGCTGTCCAGTGATCCTACTTTTCCTACTGATTCCTACTTTTTTGTCTCCATCCTATTTTTTCTACTTTTTCTTCAAAATACCTACATTTTCTTACTTTTTCCTACATTTTGGTATTTGCTTCACCAGGCGCAATTTCAAATTGTCGTAAATTGCTGTAAAAGTGTGCATATCGCTTCTATTATTGCAAAAAGTCAGAGGTATTTGGTTTATGCGTCCTGATATATCTTAAATCAGGACAAAAGTTATAATAATGAAAATACAGGTACAGCTGAGAAGCATGTAAGAAATGTTCTAAAAGAGCATTTTCTCAGTAGTATAACTTTTTGTCATTTGGTTATCTTGAATATAGTTGCTACATATGCTATTCGACTCATACGTTTTGCTTCTATTTTCCTACTTTTGTCCTACTTTTTCTGTATTTCCATTCCTACTTTTGTCCTACTTTTTCATGAGTGTGCTGGGCAGCCTGAATCTAGCCACGGGCCCGTCTAATCTAGCCACGGGCCCGTCTAATTCAAACGCAGACCGGTCTTTGACTAATCTACCTCCGTCACCGAAATAATTCTGTCTAAGTGTACAAAAGTTATGAAGCTATAATATATGTTAAAAAAAGAATAGGTCAAAGCCCCTTGATTTAGTTGTACGCTCAATATCTCACAACGCCTTACCATATGATGATTATTTTAGCCAATGCACATATAGTCACCCGTATACTGTTATTACAGTGATATCCGCGATCGCTTGAAGAATGAGGTCTCTGCGACCCAAGCCGACCACCCCAACTTCCGCGCTGGACTGGCGATTGTGCAGGTAATTCAGAGACTATCGGTGCCTTATGCAGTTTTTGAAGCTCAGAATTAATATTGCTATATTTCATATAAATTATTAACACCCAGATCATATTGCAATATATGCTAATGAAAATTATTCTTTTGAAAATAAAGGTGGGGGGTCGGGAAGACTCCAATGTCTACATCCGGATGAAGCTGAAGGCGGCGCAGGAGGTCGGCATCCACGCCAGCCACATCAAGCTGCCCCCGACCACGACCCAGGACCAGGTGAGTCCCCATCTGCAGCCCCCACCTCCAACCCCCACCCTCAACCCCCGCCCTCGACCCTCACCTCCAACCCGCACCTCTAAACCCCACTGCCAAGCCGCACCTCCAACCCCCACATCCAACCGCCACCTCCAACCACCATGTCACACGACCAGGTGAGTCCCCAACCCCAACCTCCAACCACCATGTCACAGATACAGGTGAGTCCCCCCCCCCCCTCCTCCAACCCCCACCTCCAACCCCAACATCCAACCCCCACCTGCAACCCCCACCCCCAACCCGCACCTCCAACCCGCACCAGGTCCAGGACCAGGTAAGTTCCCACCTTCAACCCCCACCTCCAACCCCCATCACACAGGATCAGGTGAGTCCCCACCTCCAACCCCCACCTCCAACCCCTACGACACAGGACCAGTTGAGTCCTTACCTTCAACCAAGAGCCGCCCGATAGCTCCGCCGTGGGTTTGAACGCACGCATTGAGCTCTCTGGCCACCTGAGAGCCGAACGGCCCGTGGATTGGTGGTTAGAGTCCTGCTGTGGCCATGTCTGTGTGGTTCAGGATAGAGATCCCATGTCCTTCTTCGCAAATAATAGGGGGGTACCCGGGGACATGGGGGCCGGCCCGGTAGCTCAATGGGTTGGAACGCTTGCCTTGAATGCTCTGGCCATATGAGAGCCTAACGGCACGTGGATCGGTAGTTCGAACCCCGCTGTGGCCATGTCTGTGTGGTTCAGGATAAAGATCCCATGTCCTTCCTCGCGGAGAGTAGGGGGTTACCCCCGGGAAAATGGCACCGCTCTTCCCTTCCTTGTCCCATTGACGCGATATGACCAGAATTGGTTAAAGCATCCTGAATACATAACCAACCAACCAACCAACCCACCTCCAACACAGATCGGTTGACCTGACCCGAGGAGCAGTAAGAGCAATCGTTATGGAGTAACTGCGTCACTATGCATCATATCTGTCAGGAGTGCCTTTATACTGTGACCTGTTTGCGTCCACAGTTGGTGGCCACCGTTGAGAGACTGAATGCAGACCCACAAGTCCACGGGATGATTGTACAGGTCGGTGTCCACATCGCATAGCTAATGTCAACGTCATCGTCTGGTTTTTACCAGCGAGCTTCGCTGTATCATTATTTGAAATTAACTAGAACGCTTGGTTGTAACTGGTAACCTATAGTCCGGTACGAGTTTCATGCCGAAAATGACGGTATTTTCTTCACCAACGCGATCCGAGTCCGTGTATTGTCATGTGCAATTCGTCCGTCCACATGTCAACGCATGGACGGATTCATGCAATTAATGTCTATTCTACTCGGACTTTTAACGCAATTACAGCTGAAAAAATACATTTATTACCGCCATCAGCTTCTCTTATATTGTTTATCCGTTCCGTACATAAATGTGTTTATACGATCACTGGCACGCACCCTTGTTGGCTGCAGTTGCCCCTGGATACAACCAATGAAATCGACACTGAGTTGGTTCTCAATAAGATTGCTGCTGCAAAAGACGTGGACGGGTAAATTTAGTTGTTGCGCTTGACTGAAATGTTCGGCAATAAATCTCAATAAATAAAATGCTATTTTTATTTTATTTATTTATTTAATTTAACATAATGGTGTGTTGGATCATCCAGACAATGACACGACGTAGTCGTGGTAGAAACAAATTTGTCAATTCGTCAAAATATCATTACGTTTTTGTAAGATAACTGTGCGTGAATGTTTAATTATATTATTAACTGGCGAGATGAAAAACATGCTGGATATCGATCGCAATGGATGTCCTGTTGTTGTCCTCAATGACAATGTTTTTGTTCCAGTCTGACTGGCGAAAACGCCGCCAAGCTGTTTAGAGGTGACCTCCAGGACTGCATCGTGCCGTGTACACCACGTGGTTGTCTGGAGCTCATTCAAAGAACGGGTACGTCATGGCCTATATACACGTCATGTCCTAGATACCGGTCTTGTCCTACATACACAACATGTCCTATATATACGTCATGTCCTCCATACGCGTCATGTCCCACATACACGTCATGTCCTACATACACGTCATGTTCTATATGCACGTCATGTATTACATACACGTCATGTCCTACATACACGTCATTTCCTACATACACGTCATGTCCTATATACACGTCTTGTCCTACATGCACGCCATGTCCAACATACACGTCATGTCCTACATTACACGTCATGTCCTATATACACGTCATGTCCTACATACACTTCATGTCTATATAACGTCATGTCCTACATACACGTCATGTCCTATATACACGTCATGTCCTATATACACGTCATGTCCTATATATACGTCATGTCCTATATGCACGTCATGTGATATATACACGTCATGACCTATATACATGTCATGTGCTACTTACACGTCATATCCTACTTACACGTCATATCCTAGTACACGTCCTGTCCTACATAACGTCATATCCTATCTACACGTCCTGTCATACATAACGTCATATCCTATATACACGTCCTGTCCTACATACACGTCATATCCTATCTACACGTCCTGTCCTACATAACGTCATATCCTATCTATACGTCCTGTCCTACATAACGTCATATCCTATCTACACGTCCTGTCCTACATAACGTCATATCCTATATACACGTCCTGTCCTACATAACGTCATATCCTATCTACACGTCCTGTCCTACATAACGTCATATCCTATATACACGTCCTGTCCGACATACACGTCATATCCTATCTACACGTCCTGTCCTACATAACGTCCTGTCCTACATAACGTCCTGCCCTACATACACGTCATATGCTATCTACACGTCCTGTCCTACATAACGTCATATCCTATCTACACGTCGTCTTACATAACGTCATATCCTATCTACACGTCCTGTCCTACATAACGTCATATCCTATCTACACGTCCTGTCCTACATAACGTCATATCCTATATACACGTCCTGTCCTACATAACGTCATATCCTATATACACGTCCTGTCCTACATAACGTCATGTCCTATCTACACGTCCTGTCCTACATAACGTCATATCTTATATACACGTCCTGTCCTACATACACGTCATATCCTATCTACACGTCCTGTCCTACATAACGTCATATCCTATATACACGTCCTGTCCTACATAACGTCATATCCTATATACACGTCCTGTCCTACATAACGTCATATCCTATCTACACGTCCTGTCCTACATAACGTCATATCCTATCTACACGTCCTGTCCTACATAACGTCATATCCTATCTACACGTCCTGTCCTACATAACGTCATATCCTATCTACACGTCCTGTCCTACATAACGTCATATCCTATCTACACGTCCTGTCCTACATAACGTCATATCCTAATACACGTCCTGTTCTACATAACGTCATATCCTATCTACACGTCCTGTCCTACATAACGTCATATCCTATCTACACGTCCTGTCCTACATAACGTCACATCCTATATACACGTCCTGTCCTATATGCTACATATGGTTCTACTCATTCCTTTTGTGCGATAACCTCTTGTGATTTTGTAGCCAAGTATATAATTATATTATATACGCGTTATGTTCTCCTTTCTTTCTTTAGTTGTGTTTCAGTAAATATTCATTGGACATGTCGTTGTTAAATTTGTTGGATCATCCCCAATATTTGTCGTCTACCAATGCGGAAAATGTTGTTCAGTGTGTTATTGGTACAATTAGTCATCTGTGCTTGGGACGGCGCCAAGCCATAAACTAGTTACCTCATACGGAGGGGCAAATGTCTTGTAATAGTTATAGCCTTATAGATAATAAGCATGTTTGTCTGCCATATATTATTACCAATATCACGTGGTGACGGAGAACGCGTACATAACGTCACGTGGTCTTACAGGAACGGAGGTGAAGGGGAAACGGGCCGTGGTGATTGGTCGCAGTAAGATCGTGGGCGCGCCGATGGCCAGTCTGCTGACGTGGAACCACGCCACGGTCACCGTGTGTCACTCCAGGACACAGAACCTCGACCAAGTGGTCAGTCCGCACCACTTATTCAACTATTTTCTCTTCAGACTTGCAAACCTTTCTCGATACAGTCGTAAGGATGAGGCAAAAATATTGCAAGTGCCATCAGAAGAAATTTGTTTTAGCAATATTTTAGTAACAATCCAAATTGGTTTGCAAATTTATATATAAGCCTGTATGTGGTCGATTAATTTGTGTAACTTTCATAATTTATTCCTAGAAAGGGAAACTAAAAGTAATTTTACACCTAAGATACTTGATCTCGATACTTATATATGTCAGCGGTAGTGCTGATGTGTATGGATATGTTTTGTAGAAGAGGGATAGTGCATTGCGGTCACCAAAGGATGGCTTCAGATGGTTGTTTTGCCACCAGTATTGCTGTGAGATATTTGTCTTACAGGCCAGGGAGGGGGACATCCTGGTGGTAGCCATAGGAAGGCCCCAGATGGTCAAGGGTGACTGGATCAAACCTGGGGCTGTCGTCATAGACTGTGGCATCAACTCTATTCCAGGTACCGCTTGAAATAACTTCTCTCTCCACCCAAGTTCCTTGCCAGTTCAGTCTAAAATAGAGAACATGTGATAACGCAGGCCTGTGATTGATCCGTACTTTGCTACTTTTTTTAGGTTCTCCCTACTTTCCTACTTTGTTTATTGTGTACCTACTTTATCCGTATTTTTTGTGACGGGTCAATCACAGGCCTGGATAACGTTTCCTTGGATGGATGTGGCGCAAATGAAGTTTGAATCTTTGAATCTGCATACATGACTGTCCATAAATTGATCAACCTAAGGTGGCATAGCAAAATATATGTATATAGATAGAGATAATATGTTCGCTTTGAAATTATACTACTTTGGAATGAGGACTTGATCTATCCTATTCGCCGAGCACAGTCTCCTCTATGCAGATGATACCAAGAAGTCCGGTCAGCGCTTGGTGGGTGATGTGGACTATGAGGGGGCCAAGCAGGTTGCATCCTGGGTGACGCCTGTCCCGGGGGGTGTGGGGCCCATGACTGTAGCCATGTTGCTTAGCAACACCTTTGAGGCGGCCAAGAAGGCTCTCAGTCAGCAGGTAATGTTCATATTGTGACAAATACTGTTTGCAACAACATCAGGAATATCCAGTTTCGTTGGCCTGCGATGTCCCTGTCTATTATTTCTTATGTTGTGTGTGAAATAGTTCAGGGATTTGTTAAGTTTGCACACTGTATTTCAGTTCTTGTTTTGAATGTTTATAAATGTATGTGTGAATATTAAAAACTTGATATTTGCCGATTATTGTATTTATGTGTCTTAGTGTCATTATTGCGTATGTAATTATTATCGTGCATATTCATGAATACAAACCTATATTTATGTTTTTAATATCTGTTATCAGAGGAGTGCATGGAACCTTCGCTGCCTCTCACTGACCCTCAAGTCGCCAGTACCCAGGTGAGGCAGCAACAACAGGGGTTTGAAGTTCTTAAATACTTAATTAAGACAGTTAACGATTTGTTTTTGATGGAATCAGTTGGAGTCAGTTCATTACGCACAAATGCAACAATACAGTTATTTTTAGCGATATTTCTTTGCGTTTTTGTATAATACGTATAAAACGTATATGTTGTTGAACCATTCGATATGATTGCAGTGACATTGAGGTTGCCATGGCACAGACGCCCAAGGACATTGCAGAGGTCACGCGGGAGGTGGGTCTGCTGCCTTCGGAGGTGGATCTCTATGGCAAGAAGAAAGCCAAGGTGTCACTTAGCGTGTTGGAACGGCTCAAGGAACGGCCAAGTGGCAAATATGTCGTTGTGACGGGGTGAGTAAAGTTATAGGCTAACAATGATCTGTATTCCATAACTTCTTATTGTGCTTAAGCGTTTGACTTTCATGGACGGATCCTTGCATGTTGATATAGATTTAATATTCAGTCATCATTGCTCACATCCATTCCGGTACGTTACGACATTTCAATGAAATTGTCATTGTAGTCAACGAGAGCAAGTCGTTCATAACCATATTAGTACGCTGCACTGTTTCTTCTCGTGGTGTCTGCTGGGGTCAGGATCACGCCGACCCCGCTGGGTGAGGGGAAGAGCACGACCACGATAGGACTCTGCCAGGCCCTGGGGGCACACCTTAACAAGAACGTGTTCGCCTGTGTCAGACAGCCCTCCCAAGGACCCACTTTCGGCATCAAAGGTGCCCACTGTGCGACTAAAACATGTGGCCATGGCTATGATTTTTTTCTTTTGTTTTTATTACGAAGACTTATTTCATAAAGGATATACAATAATACGGAATCACAGATTACACGAGACACATGTAGTACGTTGTGATCATAAAATATCAACAAGGCATAACTACAAAATTCCAGTTCTTGTTAGTGAAAGTATACGTTCGTCTAGTAAGTAACATATTTCGGGTTTGTATAATATGGTATATACTTTAAGCCTGCAGGAGAGTTCGGAGTGATAAAACTGGTATCTGGTTCGGGTTATCTTTTGACTTTAATTCTTTATATAGAAGATACGATAAGAGCGAAATAATGAATATATTGTCCTTGGAATTTTCGGAAAAGATAATATCTCTGAAAGTAATAGTTATTTGTAGCACGGACTCTGCTAGATTCCAGACACTTTTTGGCATGTTTACAGTCGTATAGTAAGTGGCGCAGGTCTTGTTCTTTGTTACACACGCTACATGGCTATGGCTATGATTGTATTATTTGTTAATTCTTTAAACAAGTGACATGGCTACTTGACCACATCTTGTCATAATATATGTGCTGCTGGTTATTTTATTCGTTTTTCACATGCCTAGCACATGTTTTTTTTCTGATTGCCTTCTTTACCTGGCACTAAAATATTAAATCTCTTTTATTTTGTACAGTAAACATCCTCGTCTGCTACTTTTATTGTTATGCAGCCCCAAAGACCAGCAATACATCATATGTGTACCATTCTCTTGACAGGTGGCGCTGCGGGTGGCGGGTACTCTCAAGTCATTCCGATGGATGAGTTCAATCTCCACCTGACGGGCGACATCCACGCCATCACGGCGGCCAACAACCTCCTGGCGGCCGCCATTGATGCTCGCCGCTTCCACGAGCTGACGCAGACGGACCAGGCACTCTTCAACAGGCTGGTTCCCGCCAAAAAGGGCGTCCGACAGTTCTCCAAGATACAACTGACCAGACTCCAGGTAGCACCTGAAATTCATCAATTTGTGCTAATCTGGAGTACGTTTTCTTTTATTTTATTTTACTTTAGCTGTTTTTGGCGTAAGATTGCACTTTAGTTGTTAGCGTGGCGGGGTAATTTCCAAGAATGCCTAATTACAAACTGATTCCTAATGCACTGACATAGTAGGATGATAAAATCTCATCTATTAAATTGAATACATGATTATGCTAAATATATTTATATTTGTTATCGTTGGTAATATAATGATACATAACGTTAAGAAAGTGGTTGTTAACTCTAGATCTCCTGCTTTGCCTTAAAGATATGTTACTTACCTATATACAGAAACTAGGAATTAACAAGACTAATCCGGATGAACTGACCGAGGATGAGGTGTCGAGATTCGCCCGTCTGGATATGGATCCAGACACCATCACATGGCAAAGAGGTCGGTACTCCAACGTCATAAACACAGTACTTTCGAGCAGTACTTAACAAATAAAAAAAGAATATTAACCCTTATTGGTTTACTGTCGTTGATTCTAACCAATATCTACTTACGATGTTTTACTCGTGACGTATACGGTTCTTCCATCATCTTTATAATATGAAAGTAAATTACGATGTACAATTTTGGTTGTACCGTTCAATTAATTCGGGGCTAGGATACGTATGATGGCAAGATGCGCGTTTTCCTCATAAAAAGCGTAATTTGAAAATACTTATATTGAACATGATGTATTTGGCGTTGCTAACGCATGGACATATAACCTTCCAATGTGGTAGCCAGACGTGGCTCCGAGCATAATGGTGATACCTGACCTTCTGTTTGTTTGTGATCACATAGTGATGGACACAAACGACCGTTTCTTGAGGAAGATAACCATCGGACAGTCGCCCACGGAAAAGGGTCACACTCGCGAGGTAAGCCCGGTCTCTGCCTGATCCCTGCGGATATGGCACGCAAACATGGGTACACACAGTATGTTCATGCACTTCATGTCGGGTACCCCCGTGGCGGAGTAATCAGCGCGTTCGGCTATTGTCGAATGCGCTCTGCTAGGCCAGCCCACGCGGCCGGTGCGGGGTTCCAGCCCCACCTGTGCAATTATCAATGTTATCATCTCTGTTCAGGATTACGATCCCATGTCTTCCTTCGCCGAAGAGTGGGGTCTGACTCTCGGAGATATGGCTCTGTCGTGACCCTTCCCTTTCTCGCGATATAAGCTACAGAGGTTAAAGCGTTATACTTAAATCAATCAATTAATCTGACTTCAAGTGATATAAATGGTTGATAATCTCATGACGTACTTCAATATAATGCAAGAGATAATGCCTATATGTTGACTGCGTATGGATCTATTTAACATCTTACACAGAATCTTAACTGGTTTCACTGTCGAAACTCTCCGCATCGGACTGTAACCCACCCATATATCCCCTGATTTTATGTGTGTACATTTATATTATAGCTATATGTTAATACGGTCTCATTAAGCGTGTTCAATAGTGCGGAGTTGTGCCTACTCACCCGCCATATCTGCCCCCTGCAGTGTCAGTTTGACATCACGGTGGCCAGCGAGATCATGGCGGTCCTGGCCCTAACAAACAGTCTCCAGGACATGCGCGAGCGGCTCGGCAAGATGGTCGTCTGCAGCAACACGCGCGCTGAGCCCGTCACTGCCGATGACTTGGTGCGTACCTCAGTAACACGTGGCTCTGCCTAATGCGACTAACATGCCGTTGTGGAAGAGTCCTGCTCTCTACCGAAAGTAAAAGTATCATTTTTCATATGTAGCTCAATTTTAGTGTACGACACATTCCATGATATACCTTTATGTTAATGTTGTTTGGTATACATGTACTTGTTTCAGCTACGTTTCTAACGATGTTTTCGTGCATTGCGCTGGTTCACTCGTGACAATATTCTCAACACTGGCTCTATTATTTAGCCTACAGGATATGAGTGATACTAAAGCAAGTGTATTGTTGATGGGGTCGCGTGGTGTGCCTCTTCATGACTTCGTCGTTTGGTTATTTCGCAGGGTATTAGCGGTGCGCTGGCTGTCCTGATGAAGGATGCCATTAGACCCAATGTCATGCAAACACTCGAGGTACAGTGGGGAATACATACCTAAATTACACCTAATGTTTATTAGCGTTATCGCAGTTGAAAATAACATTTGTACGAAAATAAAGTTTGTACTAAACTAAACGTTTGTGCAAATTTGATTTTTTTAATGTACGGTGCTTTGCGAGCGCGATCAATTTCGCACATCAATAATCTGTTTGGCCTCCAGCAATGAGAGATACACATTTGTGCATAAACGTTGTACTACATCAAACCTACTTTAATATTTAATACAAGTACTTTATCATCCGTTCGTAGAATATTGCTTGTTTTAAGACACCTATATCATAATGACACTTTATCTTCCAGGGGACCCCAGTCTTTGTGCATGCTGGACCATTTGCCAACATTGCTCATGGCAACTCTTCAATCTTGGCTGACAAGATCGCTTTGAAGCTAGTTGGCGAGGACGGTTTTGTGGGTAGGGAACAATTGAAATTGGTGAAATATATAGTAAGTTTTCAAGTAAAAAATAATTCAGTAGACCTAGTTACCGCTCTTTTTTGCCGAATATATCATTAGTTCAGGTGAGTCAAATTTACTATTTTTATATTAGGTCCCGAACAATTTATTCATCCCGTGATTTACTTGGCTATGGCAGTCAGCTAGCGCATAGTGTTCACACTCGATATACGTAAAACAGAACAATCTCTGACTGAGAGGAGTGGACGGCTGTGAGGGAGATGGGAGGCCGTTCAGAATTTTTTTTTTTCTTGGTCAATAAAAAATCAATAGAAATCGAAGTTTATCCCAATTGGCTTCCCATAAGAAACCAAACAGCCTTAACTCATAAACTAATTTTTAATCTAACCCCTAAACTAATTTCTAATCTAACTCGTAAACTAATTTCTAATCTAACTCCTAAACTACACCCTAAGTTCCCTGTGTGTTGGTTGCAGTGACTGAGGCCGGGTTCGGAGCCGACATCGGTATGGAGAAGTTCTTCAACATCAAGTGTCGCTACTCAGGCCTCGTGCCCCACGCGGTGGTGCTGGTGGCCACCGTGCGCGCCCTCAAGATGCACGGCGGGGGGCCCACCGTCACGGCCGGGGTGCCCCTCCCCGCCGCCTACATCCAGGAGGTCAGTCTTACCCCCCCCCCCCCCCCGCACACCCCCCTCTCACTCGCGCTGTGGATACCATTGCTGTATGGCGGTGGTTGTAGATCCTGTATGTAGCGACTGTATCAGTAGGATGTGTGGCCATATGTTGGAAATAAACGCCCATCGTTATGACTGGCAGGCTGTTATCGAATGTTTAGAAAGTTTGATATATACTTGAGGCAACTGGTTGTTGTTTGTGATCAAAGTGATCGCGATTACCGAATGTTTAGTTGGCGGATGTCCGCCTCTCTCAGTCTCTGCGAGGTGGTGGATCACGAGAATGACTAATGGTGAACGCAAGGGCATCGGGTTTTTTATCAATTCATAAACTCTAAAACATTAGCATCTACGGCATCTGATGCTAATATTTGTGAATGTTGGCCGGTGCTTTGATCTCCATTTTAGTTTGGTTGCCATGCCTCTTGTAGAACTTGGACCTGCTGGACAAGGGTTGCTCTAATGTCCGCAAACAAATCGAAAACGCCCGCAAGTTCGGAGTGCCAGTCGTGGTGGCCATCAATTCCTTTGCGTGAGTAACCGCCTCCCATGAACCTAGCTTTAATCATACTTATGGTGAATATATAATATACTGGATTGTATAGACGGATCTTTACCATAATCATGTTATGAACCATGTATGTATCATAGATTTCATATATTCGTTATATACTTATCAGAAGCAATGGTTATTTACCATAAACTCTGGATAATAAACACTACTTTTATCATAATGCACGATGTTTTAGAACCGTTTATGTAATTTTTTTATAAATCTTTTATGTATTCAGGAACTATTTATTTAGGTCGTTCATGAACATTTTATGTAAATTTGTGATGAACATTTTGTAAATTTTTCATGCACATTTTATGTACATTGTTAATGAACCTTTTATGTACATTGTTCATGAACCTTTTTTTGTTTTATATATCATGAACCTTTTTTTGTTTTATATATCATGAACATTATATTTATCATAAAGACTGCCCTAGTTGTCTACAGTGAATAGTGACCTCCTTCGATGTTTGGTCTCAGCACGGACACCCTCTGTCTGAGTTGTCTCCATTGAATAATGACCTCCTTCAGTGTTTGGTCTCAGCACGGATACCCTTTGTCCGAGTTGTCTCCAGTGAATAATGACCTCCTTCAATGCTTGGTCTCAGCACGGACACCCTTTGTCCGAGTTGTCTCCAGTGAATAATGCCCTCCTTCAATGTTTGGTCTCAGCACGGACACCCTTCCGTCGTTGTTGTCTCCAGTGTATAATGACCTCTTTCAATGTTTGGTCTCAGCACGGACACCCTTTGCCCGAGTTGTCTCCAGTGAATAATGACCTCCTTCAGTGTTTGGTCTCAGCACGGACACCCTTTGTCCGAGTTGTCTCCAGTCAATAATGACCTGCTTCAATGTTCGGTCTCAGCACGGACACCCTCTGTCGTTGCTGTCTACAGTGATTAATGACCTCCTTCAGTGTTTGGTCTCAGCACGGACTTCGTTTGCCCGAGTTGTCTCCAGTGAATAATGACCTCCTTCAGTGTTGGTCTCAGCACGGACACCCTTTGTCGTTGCTGTCTACAGTGAATAATGACCTCCTTGAATGTTTAGTCTCAGCACAGACACCCTTTATCCGAGTTATCTTCAGTGAATAATGACCTTCAATGTTTCGTCTCAGCACGGACACCCCTGCCGAGCTTGAACTTCTCCAGAAGAGGGCGCGCGAGTCGGGCGCCTACGACGCGGTGATTTGCAGTCACTGGGCGCAAGGGGGCGCTGGTGCCGTGGATTTGGCGACGGCCGTAGAGAAGGCCACTGCTCAGCCCAGCAACTTCCGGTTCCTGTACGACCTCCAGGTTTGTAAATACTGGGCGATTGCTGGCAGCCGTAGGTGGCGGTCTGACTCTTTGGGAATGGTTCCACAGGGAACAAGGTGAATGGCGGTGTAATAAGTATAACAGGGTTTCATAAATTCACACCAAAGTTAAAGTTCTGGTTTCTCTTTATTTATAACCCCGTTAGAGTTCGATATTTAATCACAAGGTGCACAAGGTATCTAAAATAAATCATAAACGTGCAACAAAAATACGGTTCTTAATCTAAGGGCAGTCCATCATTGTACTGGGAAATTACTTAAAGGTAGAATTCATACAATCGCACATCGTACATTTATACATCTTACAATCTACTATATTCCATACACCATATCATATTCCATATATCACATCACATCACATCATATCACATCACATCATATCACATTACTGACCTGCATTGTTTAATGAATCCCTGAAAGGCATTATCAATCCGTTTCACTTATCTCATTCCGGCACAGCCCTCACACTCTCAAATCATCAACAAAACCTCTTTCGCGCGCCCCTCTCGCACATGCGAACACGATCATCCAATTACATTCAATCCTCTCAAAATACCTCTCGACCAATCGTAATAACGCTTTTTAAAACCGCGCTTTCTGTCACATAAGTATATACAATATAGTTTTATACATGTAATGGAGGTAAGGTAGTTGCATATCTATGCATATATGTCGCGTAATTTCCTTGCATGGGACTCATTCGGCATCTAAAACAGTTAACATGGTAAACAATTTACATTATTATGTGTCCGGTGGCTATGCCAACCCCCAGCCCCACCCGCCGCCCCCAATCTGATCCCGTACACACATGCACGAATGGTCTGATCATAATGATGCGCCTTCGTTAGAGTCGATGTTCTAGCCACTAGTAGAATGTTATTGCAAGGCTGGTACATACATTTCCTCGTGACTGTGGTGTTATTGTTTACACGAACAGCTTCCCCTAGAGCAGAAGATAGAGACCATTGCCCGAGAGATCTACGGCGCTGACGGCATCCAACTGCTACCGGAGGCCCAGAAGCGACTTGACCTCTACAAGAAACAGGTGCGTGAGACGCCGTCTATCGCGCGCGCTTGTATACCATGACTGATCAACAAATTCAGGTACCGGATACCTCGTTATCATGGCTGAGAATCTTCATTGAGATGAGGTGCCACAAGTATAGGGTATGTAAGTGACGTCACAGACAGCGCGCGCTCACCTCTAGAAACAACCATTCTGGGTACAACGCGTCAGCGGGTCCCTATACTTTACTATGGGCCTCAAACTAGACTCACTGATGTTTGAGATATGAATGCAATGTTAGATTTGAAAGCCATATGGAATAAATGTTTGGGGGTGTACCTTCATACTCGTACTAGTTTTAAATCGCAAGACGCTGGTTTTCTGTGCGTTTCACGCCATTACAAAGAGCTCCCTATGCTTTGTATATGGGGCGGTGAAGCGTCATGTACCCAAAACCGGATTCGCTGGAGGTGAACGCGCGCTGTCTGTGATGTCACTTACAGACCCTATTATCCAAAAGAAATGGACGCACAACGTAATTAATACGCTTTGTTAAGTATTTCGTTAAAATTGCATCATTAGCCCATTTCGCTACATAAGAAGTTAAGAAGGATATTTACTTGTGTTTCCCGTTTTCGGAACAAAAGTAGATAAGTGTCTGACTACCGTAATAGGAGTAACCAATTGGAGTAATTAATTCATTAATTCATTCAATAGTCATTAATGCGCCCAGTACACTTTCATACACAACTTGATTCCTTTTTATAAAATGACGTTATATTTACGCTCCCGCTGTTATGGTGGCCCACCAGGGATTTAACGACTTGCCGGTGTGTATGGCCAAGACCCATCTGTCCCTGTCACACGACCCCACCCTGAAGGGGGCACCCACGGGCTTCACCCTCCCCATCAGGGACTTGAGGGCCAGTGTTGGTGCTGGCTTCATCTACCCACTCGTGGGCACGGTAAGTAGGCCGGTGTGCAACCCGTATATTGGATCACCCTTGCCGTCGTAGCCGGCCACAGATAATAGCGGAAAGACAATACATTTTTAATTAAATTTTGTTTAATGTTTCATACCATGTTCAATGTTAAGGTGTCAACTATATATATATTAAAAATAATAATTGATGCTTTGTTCATACGTCCTTCATTCAATGATGGGACCATGTCGCCATTAGTCTTATACATTATTCCTTCCTCTCATACAGATGAGTACGATGCCTGGTCTTCCTACGAGGCCTTGCTTCTACGACATCGACCTTGACCTTGAAACGGAGGAAGTTCAGGGACTATTCTGAAGAGGCTGACGGCCAGCGCCGTCTCACGGTTCTTCTTGTTCCAGAACGTCAATGATACAGACTCACATACACATCGTGGTGTTCTTCTGCACTGATTAGGGATTCGACATTTGGAAATTATATGAAAAATAGCGTAATTTGCGTTGAGGCAACCTGCAGTGTGGCATCCGTACTTGGTGAATGGGAGCACTGGTGCAATTAATCGCGTCCCAACTCCGGTCTTCAACATTTAACATCTTTGCTTTGGTGTAAGGCTACTATTTTGGGTACTTGTTCAATCAAAAGAAACTTGTTATAGTTTTGTACTGTGTTGTAGAATTCTTTGTCGGGGAAGGATGTATTGTTGAGAGCCCACTGTTCACCACTGAAATTTGTTTGTGTGTTCTGTGAGCGGAGTTAATTCGTATATCCGGTGCTGAAAAAGTATGCCAGAAAACTTAAAAAAAACCAATGTGATCTATATGAGACAGTTTTATTCCATACTGAAGGCTGAGTTAATTCACGGACCTCACTGTTATTCTACGAGCACATACATTATGATTACCAGTGTTCTAGATGAATATGCTTTGCCGAAGTAATGATATTGTCGTTCTACATGATATTGGTCAAGGAAAATCTTAAAACCAAAGTTATATTCAGAGCTATCTGAGCCCCTCATTCCCACTGTGCTTGATAAAGATATCTTCTCTTATCTAATCATGGTACATTTACGTGTTCGTTGTACAGGGATTATTGAATATAACTATAACCTGTTCACGCTGACGTTACAACCATCGCGGTAATGAGGTGTAATGTATAATGAATAGCTGCCGGTGAGTCTGGCGCTATAGGCGATGGTACTCTTCAAGCGGTGTACAGCTCCACTGTGTACTTGTACTTGTATACACAGTGGTCCAGGGTATAAGAAATAACATGCATGGGACCGGCGCTGCGTGAATATTGCTCAAACTGGTGAATGATCTTCGCGAAATCAAAGCCAGGATATGCAATTTTAACCCATATCATAACCTCGAGGTCACAGGCATGGACGTGTGTTCTCTCGCCGAAGAACACTATGCGGTGTAGATAGTGTTTCTTGAAATACATATATAAGTATATTTGGAAATGGATGATACCTGAAACGAGCTTACGGTCAGTGACTTAGTGTATGTGTGCGTTGTTGGTAGATGGAAAGACGGTACGTCGTGTTTGTGCTTCTGCGATGAACCCATAATGGTCTATCCGATAACCAGATTTGGAGCACAGGTTATTGCATTATGGCATGTTAGGGGGTATAGCAGTTTGTTAAATAGTTCGGACTAGTATAATAAGTAAATATGCATAATATGTCATAGGACTAACTATGCCTGCGGACACCACACCAATATGATTGAAACTTAGTCGTTAGCGGGTACTACATATCGCTACATTATGGCAGGATTATATTTAGAATTTTATTTACGATTATGTAATCGACAAATTTCATAATAAAAAGGTCCTACACGCAGTGTTTCTTTAAGTGTCTTAAAACTAGCAATACAGAAGGTGGCATCAAGACAAAGTGGTCTTGTAATAAAAAATACAAACTTTTACCGATAATATATTTCTTTATTAAAACTAAAGACTTTACAAACATAATATAAAGCGCACGATATCTACCACAGCTCGGTAGGTAATACTTATAACCATAAAACTCTACAATATGTAAACTAGTACAAGTTAACAAAGAACATACATCGTCAAGAAGAACCACAAATGCATTAAAGGTCTTGAGCACTTTCTTAAACAATAATTATAAACCATTTTACTTGAGGTAGGCTTCAAAACGTAAATGCTGATCTCAATTAGTATAGGTAAAGCACGGTTAACACTTTCGACTGTCCGCAATCATCCGATGCTTTCTCCTTATACCGGCAGTTTGGATTTATCGTGCTTCAGCGCCTCGCGGACGCTCAGTTTAGCCAGCGAGTCCACGTGGTCTCGCACAAACGCTCTGACGTCATCTGGATTGTGTTTGTGATACTCCCGGAGTGACCAACCGATTGCTTTTTGGATGAAGAACTCAGTCTCCCCGCACATCGAGAGACAATACCTGAGGAATAGAATTTTCGCTGTAGAACTTTGTTTTCTACTCTATTCTAAAGAAATGGGGCAAACGTGATGGCCCAGCAGAACACCCTCGATGGTGAAATCCTTCGGCGACCGCCCCCCGCCCCCACCCCTATTGTCTTCCCAGTGAGCGAGCAGTGCTGTCACGACCTTCCGTGTCCGTCATACCTGAGTGACAATATAACACTGGATTCAACCAAATAATTTTATTACAGCCATTTGATTGACTGGCTTTGTACCTGAAGAGGCGTTCCTTGTCCGTGCTTTGCTTGTAGTGGAGCTGATAGATGAGTGCCGTCCGCCGGAGCCACATGTCCTCAGCCTCCACCCACTGGTCCATCACAGGAAGGCAGAAGCCGGGGTGCGCCCTCACGATGGATCCGACGACTGCCAACATAAGTCACTTTACTTCAGGTTTAAGTTACTACATCAAAGACAATGGATCTTTTCGTGAGATATATGCTAATGTACAATATTATTTAATATTATAAAAGTGAGAGATATCAATCAAAGAATTCATGTATTTCGTGAAGTCAAGGCCGGAACAAGCATTATTCTATACCGTACATCATGTATATAGCAATGTTTACTATGTTGTACTCTGACCCGACACCATGTCACGGCCTTAATTGGTGCGATAGAACCAACCATTTAGGTTTGCAAAGAGCATATATTAGTACCACGAGACGTAGCTTCTTCATTTGATATTTTCCAATTTGGAGAAGCGTCCCCTAAAACACTTTTGCGTATCAGATATGTCGCCGTCTCAAATGCATCAGCGCGCGCTCAGCATTTCTACACCGATTAAAGTCATTCAAGGATTTCCGCATGCTGAGAAAATATAAAAATACTCGACTGATATTCGCCAGTCCATGTTGCCTCCTCCCCGCTTCTTGCATCGTCTCGATCGACTTACCACCGGCCAGCATGTCGACAGTGTCCCACCAACTCTTTGTCGTGATGAGAGACTTGATAACACTGAGAGAGGCCAAGCCTTGCTCTGCTGAATTTCCACACAGCAGTTCAGCTTTGCGCTTGGCAAGGTCAATTCCACAATACTGGAATTCTCTCTCTGTTTGCTTCCAAAGATGTAACAGTAAGGCATGGGTTTCGTTCAAGTCCAAGTCAACATTGGCGAAGATCTGTCACGAAATATCAAAAAAAAGAGGCATACACAAAAATTATGCAATTGCCCAGAATATCTAACTACATGAGAAAATATATATATATGTTACACCTAGATTCATTTGTTCAAAAGGTTTAGTAATTGAGTAACTGCAGAAAATTATATCATGTATCAATTATAAATGCATCAATTATTGTAGCAGCTATAGAGTATATATGTACTGAAACATATTACTGACAGAAAATATTTGTTTACTAATGTAACTGAATGGTCATGTGCAAAGTTGCTATGTATACACCAGTACAGTGAAAGACAAAATCTTCCTTCCATCTCAGGAACTAACTAACCTCTTTCTCAACAACTCTTCTTTTTTGAGTGTAGAGTCCAAAATACTCATATTGGCCTCTCATGTATTTCTTGGCCCATTTCGCATTGGCTGCATTTCTCTCCTTTCCATATGCCTTGCTCAGCATATTGATGAGCTGAGCCACTTGTGATGATGGTTTCACAGATGCCATCTCAGCAGACTTTCTTCCATAAGGTGTCACTCTGTTACCCTGCTTTTGTCCTCTGGTAACTTTTTTAGGCATGTTGCAACCTGAAGCACCATTTGCAAAAAACTGAATTTTTACTGTCACTTAGGGTATTATAGCTAGTCCAGCTACACTAGACTAGGTACGCGCCATATCCAAGTTAGGAGCTGACTGCATTTAATTTATTGAACTAGGAATTAGCCAGCATTTCTTTTTTTGATAGCCAGAACTTTGGCTTTCAAAAATATTCTTTCACATATGAAGTAAAATTGAAAATTGTTTTCCTAATATTGAGTCAAATATATCTTCCATCCTTTTGATTTGTCAAGGAGTTTCTGCCTTCTAAGCAATATATTTACTTCACAATAACTTACTTAATTACTTTATACTGGTAGGCTAATTGACCAAAATACATATATCTGCATTCATACATATACTCATGCAATCAGCCAATTACCAAATTGTTATATCACACTCCAAACTAAAATAAGTAAGTCTTACAATAATATATGCCCATATATATATTGTGTTGTCTTAATTGTCTCTGCAAGGCTGCATGTGAGCTGATCGATCGAGACAGCCTAGTCAGCTAGATTCTACAGTAAAATTTAGGTCTTGAACAACCCCATTTCAAGGTGGTTGGACTTTGACCAAGTGTAACCCTCATCAGCTCATTCTGACATTCACCTATTCCTGTGGGAAAAGCTTTATAATATAGGCCTAATATTGAATAATATGATTCTTCAACCAGATAATGAGATATTAGCCATGATATGCCGAGTTTACGATCCTCGCACAAATCATTAACAGAAATGACAACTCACAAATCAAAGATACCAGTAGACACGTTGAGTAAATCCACTGTTCTTTGTCAATTACGGGATGTACTTATTATGCGTTACCTGTTTCCTTATATATATATTTCGCTGATTACAGCATTATAAGATTTCGTCTTGAAAGCGGAACAGAAGGTCGAAGCAGCTCTTCAGGTAGGGGGCGCTCGCTACCTGTATGCATAATTTTGGGCACGTTATGACTGACATTCAATCGTTTTTGACGACCGAACAATCACTGGCCTAAGAACTGAAGAAGGCTACTAAAACAATGACCATTGGTTGTCGAAACCTTCAATACGATAATTCGAACAGTTTTGTTTGTGCGCGGGGTAGGCAGGGGAAGGGGGATGTAGGGGACATGAGCCTACTAATTTTGCAGATCCAGCACTTATGGAAAGTGCGAGGGGGGAACAATGTTCAGGGGCGAATCAGTCTAGGATTTTGGAAAGAGCTAGCGGGGGGGGGGGGCGGGTGCGACCGGGGGGAGGGGGAGCTCTCTAAAAAAAAGTTGCGACCGGCTACATTAACCCAGATGCGGGTCCAAGGGAGTTTTAGGGAATGGCTGCTTAACCGGGCTGTTCCAACCGGGGGGGGGGGGGGTAAACATTTAGACGTTAGCAGTCCTTAACATCCCTAAAAAGAATCGCCCCCCCCCCTCCTTGGACCCGCATCTGGGTTAATGTATCCAAAAAAATCTAATTTCCAATGTATTTCGTTTGCAAGCCCGACTTTCCCAATGTATGCTCAAGTTTCCAAAGGGGGGGGGGGGAGTGCAACCCCCTAGCCCCCCCCCCCCCCCCCCCCCCTGGATCCTTCCCTGATATTAACGACCGAGCTATGTAGGGAATGGCAGGAGAGGGAAGGGGAGGGGGGGTACTAGGGGTACTAAATCCGCGTTCCTTCTCCCTGCAATACTGTGTAACCTAAAAAGATACTTTTGAGACACCAATCTCTCGTCAAGGACTTCGTGCGTGGCGGTTGGGACATATCCTCCTTTGTGACACCTACGCACAGTGTGCGTCGCACACCCTTGCACGGCATTCTCATAAGAGAGATCTGCCCAATTATGTACATATGTATATATACAGAGATGTTTCTGCCTCATCATGCTCCTTATTGGCCACCTTTACAGCCAGTACAAGCTACTATAGGCTAGGCTAGGCTACAGTTGTGGACCGAAATAGATTGTGACGCGTAACCACGAGATAACTACATTTATACTAGATCCACTTCCTTTGTAATATGCGGGCAATGTACACCGGAAAGCCCTGGGCCCGTATGTATAACGGGACCAAAACAGGGCGATTTCAGGGCGAAAAAAATGCCTCAGTCAGGGCTATTTTCCTGCTCTGGCTGTAAGTATAAAGCCGCAGGGCGATAAAAACGGCCCCAAACCGGTAAATTGCCCCTGATTTCGTCCCGATCGATTTCGCCCCAATTACGCCCTGCTCTGCTTTTTCGCCCCAAATGGTCAGTTTAGATAAATGGCCCCAAAAACGCCCTAATTCCCCCCTGTTTTGGCCCTGAAACAACCTGAATCAGGGCGAAATCGGGGCAATTTACGGGTTTGGGGTCGTTTTTTTCGCCCTGGCTGGTTTATACTTACGGGCCCTGGGCCCCACGGTCACTAAAACAGCCCCCTTTAAGCTGTTAAGTCACTTGATGGCGAAGTGATTACAGATCGTAGCAAACAGATGTCTCGCTGGGTGGAACACTATGTCTCATTGTACGGGCACGAGTCATGGACGACCTGTGTTCCAACAGCTTTCGAACTGGGTCAGGCAATCGAGTCCTTGGGCAGCGGGAAATCGCCTGGCAATGACAGGATTCCTGCTGAATTAAGTCATTAAGTGTGGGAAAACTATATTGTTTCTTCATCTACACCAGCTCCTCGAGATCGTCCTTTGCTGGAACAATGGTACTGTTCCACAGGACATGCGTGATGCAAATATAGTCACGCTCTACAAAAACAAAGGGGACCGGGGAGATTGTAACAATTACCGCGGCATATCACTCTTAAGCATTACTGGTAAACTCTTCGCCAGAATTGCCTTACTGCAACTCCTTGCGAACAGAGCGTATCCTGAGGCGCAGTGCGGTTTCAGAACCAGACGTACGTTCCACTGTCGACATGATATTCTCGTTGCGTCAACTCCAGAAGAAATGTAGAGAGCAGCACAAGCTCCTCTATCTTGCTTTTGTTGATCTCACCAAGGCTTTTGATACGGTTAGCAGATCCGGGTTGCACAAAATCTTGGAGTCTATTGGCTGCCCCCGCAGACTACTCAACATTATCCGCTCCTTTCCGCTTCGTTCAGCACAGTACGGTTCGACGGAGTTACGTCCGAGAGCTTCCAAGTCAGAAATGGCGTGAAGCAGGGTTGTGTTCTTGCGCCAACTTTATTTGGTATCTTAATCTCTATGCTCCTTTCGCACGAATTTGAGGTTTACCTGCACTGTAAAACCTTTCCAGCTGGAGGATGCCAACCACTTCATTCAAGCTATATCTGTCCGTTCTAGTATATATGATCAAAAGTACGTAACGCTCCATAACCCCCAGGTTTTTGTGTATGTGTAAATTATCGCGCATATCCGGGTAGCAAGAATGGACTCATGTTGGTTGTTTAACCGCCCATGCACTGGGGGTGGGGTGGGTATAGAGGGATCGGTGGAGGTTGGGGGGGGGGGGGGTATAGGGGAGTCGGTGGAGGTGAGGTGAGGGGGTATATGGGGGACCGGTGCAGGGGTAGGGGAAGACTGGGATCGAAGAAAATCCTTTCGAGATGCGGGTATAGGCATTCGTTTTTGGAAATAAAAGGTATGTGAGGGGAGGGGGGGGGGGGTGAGGCGGCGAGGAGCACAACGCTTATACAGCACTGGGCTTGGGGGTGGGGGGCGGGGGGTACAGTGAGTAAAGCAAACAAATATACAAGCGCCCCTTCCGGCCGGGTGGGGGGGAGTGGGGTGGCGGCTTTGCCACGGATTCCCCCAAACGCAGCAATGTATGAAGTATTAAGTATCCCCATGCACGGCCAGCGGGGGGGGGGGGGGGGGGGGGGTCCATTGAAAGTTGCGACCGGGGGAAGCGGGGTTCACAGAAAATGAAGATATGACAATCTGTTACTATGAGCTGCGGGGACGTCGGCCTCGGGGACGGCTGCCTGGGAAACTGCGCCCTGGGGTGGTATTCATAAGCCACGAGTAGCTCACGCACGAAAAGTGCATTTTCAAGGCATCGTAGCCTCATCAGCTGGTTGTGGCAGTGCTCATTATCAAGTAATCATATTCAATTTAATTGTAGTACTCTCTTAATTTGACTACTTATGTATTTTGAACCTAAAAATCGTTCCACTTCGCTAAGTCTAATGGCGTAGCCTAGCTGTAGTTGATGAATATGCCTACGCAGAGGCGGATCCAGACTTTAGGGGGTAGGGAGGGGGGCTAAAGCCGTATTAGCCCCCCCCCCACCCGCTGGATCCCCCACTGTCGGACTACGTCCCACGATTGCGGCGCTGGAGCGTGCCTCTTCCATGTGATGTTGTGAAAACGTTGGATATACGTCGTTAAATCCCGAAGGTATATAAACTTTTGCTTTTAAAGATGAAAAAATACCTTTCTTTAAAGTAAGTTTATGATTACATGCCGTTGTCATAAATATAACAAATTCGTAAATAATGAAACAATCAAGCCTGACTACCATGTGTAGTCAACGTGAAAATTAACGGCACCTAAATTCCACGTTGATCAACGTGGCAGAAGGGTGGCGATTCCACGTCACCAAAATGCCACCTTTTTTCAACGGGGCAGGAAGGTGGCGTGTTTGCTGGGATGACAAAGTAGAACTAGACGAGCGTATGAATTCAATGCCCCCCCCCCCCTCCACCCCCCAGCTATACCCACCTTCTGACACACACACACGTCAATGCGTGGGAGAGAGCATAGACATAAATCACATTTAGGTATAAGCTTGTCTGTGTCATAGCAGGAGTTGTGAGTAAGCACGTGCTCGTGTTTTGTGTACGATATTGCTCAGGCCAATCAAATAGCCCCGTGGTCACGTGACTACTAGCGGAAGCCGACTGTCACTGTACGAGTTGTTGATGGAGGTTGGGAGATGCTGAGGCTGATTCCTCTCCATTCTTGATGAAATATTTCGCTCATACTGTGGTGTTGGAGTTAGTTAAGCTGACAGACGTGATTACATCGAGCCTGAGATAATGGAAGGTGAAGGGGGAGGAAAGCCCGCCGCTCTAACCTTCCATTTGCAGATCGGATTGGTTCGTGAGTCTGTGACAGTGGAGCAGGAGGGCGGGGACCTCACCCTCGTCTCCCTCAAGGAAATAGCGTGTGAGTTCGTCGACAGAAAGGTAAGTCACACACCCACTTGGCCTTTTCGTATGGCTCCGATCTTCCCCTTTCCTTTGATACCCAATGACGCCATGTTGGCTTTGATAATCATTATTTGATTGGACATATTCAGTTATTCACATTTTACTGAAGTTAGACATTTTTTTCAGTGGACAAGTGAATTTCCTGCAAATTGATGAGTGTTTTGATGGTTGTTGTTACCTTTTGGCAGTTGACTTGTTGTTGAACTTGAGGATGGCTTAATGCCACAAAAACACAAATTGTCAATAGCCAGTGACAGTAGCTATTGCATTAGATCTATACATAAATATTTATAATGAGAGATATGAGAGAGTTAAAAATGTCTATAGGTATTTGGTTTATAAGACAAAGATAGGGTCTAAGTTATTAGCCAGAATGCTACAGGATAGAACATACTAATTAGAGTGGCAAGGTATTGATTTTCAGCTTTTAACCATTCTCTCATCCTATTTAGATCTATATGTATAAAGATATCCTATATCTTTAATTATACCTAAACCTGATTCTAATGCTTTTGAGTTGCATTTTATTACTTGTTGCTCATGTTGTATTTCGATTACATTTTTCTGATACTGTATATTTTTATTATCAAAGCGATTAAAATGATGAATGTTGTATACTTTATGTCTTGAGTACTGTGAGCTTGGACGATCTTGCCAGGCTTCACAGAAGGCTCGCCCGAGAAATACCTCAGTAGTGCATGCCTACATGGAAATTGAACTGGATCGAGTTCAACTTTGTTTTCTGGGTTGGATTATATAGGTGTCTTCTTATTTTAGCACATGGTTCTTGTCAATCCCTGGATACTTGTGAGACCTTGAGACATAACTTATGTGATATCTGGGGTGTGGTAGACTGCAAGGTCACAGTCCGATGGGAACATTTTAGTGGTTAGTGCTTTGACCAGATACCAGACTTCTTAGGTCAGTTTGCGATCATGCAGTCTTCTTCCCTGTCTTACAGGAGGTGTTCCCAAGTCATTTGTCTCCCACTTAAAGTGTAGGTACATATGTGTGGCTAGCATCCTGTGCTACTACCGTAAACTGCCTATTTGAAACTGCATACATATTAGAAGCCGCACCCCAACTTTGGCCTCAAAACCGGGTTGGCAGGCACCCAGAACCATTTCCGGAAAACTACATATTATAAGCTGCACCCAGACTTTGGCCTCTCAGCCCCCACTCCCACCCCCCCCCACCCCCCCACTGTATCACTGCTTAATCCACTCCCGCCAACGAAACCAATTAATTGTTTATCCTACTAACTATTAACTACTACTACTAACAACATTCTCCTCTCCCTCTCCGATTGCACCTCTTTTCAGGTGTCACACCAGTGGCTGGCTCTCCTGGCTCTTACTGCATGTTTATGAATCCAGTTGTACCTGCCCAGTATCAAGTTTCTGTCTGGCACAATTAACTTATTGCATTTCGTGCGAGGCCGGCGGTAACACAATGCCTGGGAGAAGGACATATTTCGACGCAGCTTTCAAGTTGAATTATCTCCCGACTTGTATGAGGTTATGATGCAATACATTATTTTGGCAACACTGGTAATTTTTATATTACCCCCCCCCCCCCCCCCCCCCTCCCTGGCTTGTCTCGCCACGCTCACTTCAAATTGGCAAAAGGCCCTATTTAAAGCCGCACCGTGACTTGCGACTCAAATCCGGAAAGTGGAACCTCCAACTTCCTAATATAAGCAGCGGCTTCAAATAGGCAGTTTACAGTACATTTATATGCTATCTACCCACTGTATTTGTCAGTGCCAATGCATGTAGTAGCATGAACAGCTTGCCATTTAATTTTCTCAAGGTTTGGTGTCACATGAATGATATTTGCTCCTGATTTGCTTCAGGTTGAATAGAACAAAAAATTGGAAGTGAAAGTGTTTCTTGTTGGGTGGGGGGGGGGGGGGGGTCATTGCACAGATGTAACATGCTTTATCAATAAATAGGAAATATCCAGACACCAAATAAAAATTGTTTATTATTAATGATTTTAATAAACTTTTGAGAAAATTAACATGTGCTAACCTGTAAACAATGATTGTGAGCTGTTATCTGGTTATGTACAGATTCATTGAAAAAATTACATTATCTAACACCCTGCAAGTTAGCATTATTGTGGTTAAATATTTTAGGTAGGAATGTTATGATGCTTACAAGTCAGTTAAACACCTCTATCACGATGCAGTATGTAATACAGACATCTCTATTTGCCAGTAATGCTAGCACCAAAACTATGTACCTGTATGCCACACATTAAAATAATGGGTCACAGCTGAAACTTAACAGTCTCAAGACAACTAGTCATGAAAGATGCTAAGCAAGAATTTTTTTTTTAGTAAAATCTGTCAAGGAATTCATGTCTTCTCATGTCCTTGTAATTCTTGCATTTTGCATATATTTTGCAGCATAGTTAATGGGTAAAGACTTAAAGAGTTTATGGAATGGTTGTAACTATGCCTTATCAACTCTTGTACTTTTCTGTTCATTGTCAGTCAATAACTCCTGCAAATGTTAATTGTTGACTTTCATGTAACAATGTTAAATAACACTTTATCTTAGCTTATCTTACCCCATGTGGTAATTCAGCACTATGTAGTATATCAGCACTATCAGTAACATCATATAAAGATAGCAATACAGTTTTGTGTGGTACTGACACCTTCTCGTATCCTAGCTCTTTACAAGACTGCACCTGAACAGTATGATTTATCTCCAGCACTGGCATGTACTTTGCCCTGAGTGGTTTCTCTATGTCTCACCACCATTCCTCTCCATGTTAGGCAATATCAATCAACTGCATGACGCCAGATCCTTAATGAGACACCAGACGTATAACGTGCACATGTCTCATTATAAGACCAAAACCTCTGGTTGATGGTGAATGTCATCGCTCTGTATTACACAGCCGGCAAACAGGTTTATGTGACAACAAAACATCTTCCTAGAATCTGGTTCCCAGTGCTACTTCCTAGTCTGATATAAACACCTCTCTTTGACACCATTTTTATGATACACCTGTACCTCTATGTGATAGCAATGAAATTACTCATACAACTATTTTTCCCCTGATAAAAATTTTCAATAGGTTTATGGGAAATATTGTATTCTATCGGGTACCCATGGTACCTGACTTGTTAGATGACTACTAAGCTTAAATAAAATAAAATAATAGTCTTTTTTGTGTCAAAATGGTGTATGACAGTGTGGCTTGCTTGTGCACTATTTCAAAAATTGGGCATGACTGACTAGATTTCATTGTTTCTTAGAGACTGAAGATAGATTTGGTAACACATACTTTTCTTAAACAGTTCATTAAAACAAGATCAGACATTACCATGTGTGGGATGTCCACATTAGGTTCTCCAATATATTTGTGAAAGCAACTAGAAATTGCCCCCCCCCCACTCCCCCCCCCCCCCTCACTCCCACCCCTGTTCCACATCATCCTGCTTGGAACCAACGCAACCAACAGCCATTGATATCCCAAAGTTGTTATCTGGGAAAGTATTATTGTTATGCATTGTAAAATGTCTCATCCATAACGATGCACACTGTTTTGGTTTCTGAAAACATGGTATGAAGGATAAATATGGTATGTATTACATACACTTGGCAGTACCAATGGGGCTGAACCTGCACAGGATAAATATTATATGTATTACATACATACAATTGACAGTACCAATGGGGCTGAACCTGCACAGGATAAATATTATATGTATTACATACATACAATTGACAGTACCAATGGGGCTGAACATGCACAGGATAAATATTATATGTATTACATACATACAATTGACAGTACCAATGGGGCTGGAGCCTGCACAGGATAATGGGCAAAATCTAAAAGAGCTCTCCATGGCAACCCATGCTGCTAATTGAGCTACATGTCAATTTACTGGAAATGCTCATTCAAAGGTTTTTTAATATGCAGCCTAAGTGGGGATAGTTTTTGTGGCTCTTCTTATTTTCAACCCCGTTGAGATATTACTCAATGAGTAATGATGGTCATGGCACTCCTGGCTTGTAACTCTACTGAGACATTACTCAATGAGTAATGATGGTCATAGCACTCCTGGTTTAGTAACTCTACTGAGATATTACTCAATGAGTAATGATGGTCATGGCACTCCTGGCTTGTAACTCTACTGAGACATTACTCAATGAGTAATGATGGTCATAGCACTCCTGGTTTAGTAACTACTGAGACATTACTCAATGAGTAATGATGGTCATAGCACTCCTGGTTTAGTAACTCTACTGAGATAGTACTCAATGAGTAATGATGGTCATGGCACTCCTGGTTTAGTAACTCTACTGAGATATTACTCAATGAGTAATGATGGTCATAGCACTCCTGGTTTAGTAACTCTACTGAGATATTACACAGTGAGTAATGATGGTCATAGCACTCCTGGTTTGGTAACTACTGAGATATTACTCAATGAGTAATGATGGTCATGGCACTCCTGGCTTGTAACTCTACTGAGACATTACTCAATGAGTAATGATGGTCATGGCACTCCTGGTTTAGTAACTCTACTGAGATATTACTCAATGAGTAATGATGGTCATAGCACTCCTGGTTTAGTAACTCTACTGAGATATTACACAGTGAGTAATGATGATCATAGCACTCGTTGCTTGGTAACCCTACCGAGATGTTACTCAATGAATAGTGATGGTCATGGCACTCACTGCTTGGTAACTCTATTGAGACATTACTTACTGTTAGGAAGGAGCTATGCCTAAACGCTATGGTGGTCCGGGCATCTCTTGATGGATCACTGGGAGATTATTCAGCGGGTTGGATAATTGTTGTCACTGAGATCCTTGACTGATTCTCTGGTGCACTAGATATTATTTTTTTTCTTCCTTTTTTTTTGTATACATAACAGTACAAAATTCATGCAACATTTCGCAATACGGAAACTTTAGATTTGAATGCATTGTTAGTGTGAGGTGATTGTGTTGGTAGCTTTTGTGCAACCTTACTGGTGTTACTCAGAGATGACCTTCTTTTCTTTCGTATCTGCAAATGCATAACTTTGGCATTTGCCTTTCCTACTCCCTTCCGTCTTCATTAAAACTGTTACGTGCTTAGCTGTCGCTGTATATTTGTACAAGTACTGATTCTTAGTTCTCGGTACCAATTTACAAATATTGTACAGTTAGTAATTTGGTGAAAGATCTAAGAACTACATATGTGTATCTATATGTAGCTGATGGCTTCTCAGCGCCATGACCTACACATATTGTGTATCGAATAAAGAGACATTCAAGGCCTGCGTCCCTGGTCACATTTATAACTGATATGAATATGTCGACACCTTGCAGTATATCTCTCTTGCGCTGCCAAAAATATTGGGGCAAACGGCACTTGGGTATACCATGTAAGGTTATATAGTATCATTGTGCGTCTGGTTAGGTCACGAATGACACTGGAATGGTCGCAGACGTGGCACTGCGTATCTAGAGTCTTTTGGCGGCTCATTTGGAGCGACCCATTCAGCGACGTTGGGCGAGCTCCTGTGTGATTGCGCCACGTTGGGATAATACCCTCATGGTATGTCAGCTGGTGTCGGTTGACCCCGCGTCATAGGGACCGACGGCAGCCAGGCATCCAGGCGGGCAGCCAGGCGCAAGCAGGCAACGCGTCTCCATTGTTTGGACAGCTATATGGGAGTCAACGGGAGAGGACAGAGCCATCACTATAATAGAATTGGGGACGGGATGGGGGGAGTAGTAGGATTGCTTGGAGTGTCGTGATTGTGGAGGTGGGAGGGGTGGGGATGCTAGAAGACATAGTGGGGTAAAGGTGTAAGGGGAAGGGGGGGGGGCACACCACTGTGTGATGCCATCCAGATGGGTTTGTCCCGTCAGCTAGCAGGTGAAAGAAGAATCGCCAGCAACAGGTGATACCCGCGACTGTGAGTCACGAGGATGCCCCCCCCCCCCCGACGGGCTGGCTGCCCGCCCGGACTCCCCGCCCCGGTGGATGCTTACCGTACGGCAGATACGTTACAGCTGTATGGCCGCCAAACAGGTAGAAAGACCATGTCGGGGCCGGCCGGCGATGGCGGGCCTTAAGCCATGGCCATGTCGGGGCCGGTCGGCAATGACGGGCTGCGAACACGCCCCACCTAGCGCTGTGTGGCGTCCTTGCTGGCCAGGAAGCTTCCGTGCTTCTCATATCAGCTATCAAATCTGGAGATAGCGGGCTGAACTTGATCAGAACGGCCATCGAGTGCCATCCTCGCACCCGGCCTCTGAGCCGCCTTCGTTGTATTATTCCAGGAAGCCGCGTTGAATTTGTTTTCTCTAATAAATGGAAGCCTAAAATATCTGGGTATAGAAATATAACATTCAGCAATTAAATGCTATAATGGTGTTCAGCAACACTTGTTGCCGGAACTGCAGGTCACCGATTCTCGCTTGCCCGTCCCGACCACCTGTGCGATGTCTAAGCTCTGATCGTCTTCAAGTGATTCATACCTCCATGAGAGACTATTGCACATTAAAGTGTGTGGAACTTGTGGGTCAACCCATTATGTCCTCAAATCATTACAACGTCCATTACCAAGAAATCAATTAATTAGGAAATTTCGATATCCTTAAACTTCTCGGCGCAACTGCTATTGATCCCAATTCCTTCCTCAAGCTAAATGACCCTATTTATTTCCTCCTTGCTGTCTTCTATTTTTGCGTGATCCCTATATTCCCTTAGCTCTAAATTGTTCATAACGTTTTTTAGTGGTCCATCTCAAGCTCCTCGCAAAACTAATTGGGTTTCTAATTGCATGAAATGATTAATAGTGATGATGGGAATGTTCTATGCCTGAGATAACGAGGTATTCTATGGAGTCCGAAGACTCCGTTGGTTGAGGCGCCAGTTTAGTAAGTATTCTCGTACATTTTCGAAGAGATGACAAGTCAAGGTCACCTTTATCGGCTAATGTCACAGTCAACAACGTATTATTCACTGGGTTTACTGCAATACCTTTCCCTAGTTAAGCTCTATGACATTTCGTTTCTCGGAGTTTGTTGGATCCATAATAGCTCTACGTAAATATATATAATTCTATATTAGATATTTTGCAGCAAGAATATGCCACCACCTCCTCCACGTGCGTTTCTCTGTATGAAGTGGCCGTATCGGAGCTGGTAGACGAAGGCGTATGGTGAAAGGGCCCCAAAGCTTAGACACCCATGCGGCAATCCAAGATGGCCTCAACAGGTCTCCTCGAGCAGGGAATGTGGAAGCCTAATGTTAGATAGACCAAGTCGTGGGGTAAATGTAAACGCGGCGGCGGGGGGGTTGGGTGGGGTGGGGGGGGGGGGGGGGAGGTGCATGCTGCGCGGTGGCCCAGTTTCCGGGTTTTCCCGCCCGTCTCATTGCCTCGCTGTATCCGTTCGCTTGGGGCGTGGTCGGGAGCGTTGATAAGGCAGCATCTCGCATTAACACATCCGGGTTACACGAATTCCTATGGATATCCCCGGCACGTGGCTCACCATGTATGATATTTCGCCACCACCCCCCCCCCCCCCACACCTAGCGTGTTGGTACGACGGTCCAATCACCCGCGGTGCGCACCCCGACCGTCGACGGCCTGAGCAGTCGGGACTGGATACTGACGTAATGGGTGGGGGGAAAGAACCAATGGCAACCTGGAAGAAGGCGTAAGTCGGTCGGTCGCGGCGCCAGATGGAAAGAGTCCTGGGAAGTTTTTGCGGTGCAATTAGCACTGAATAGGCCTCCTTTCTGCGGCGTCCGTCCCTAGCCAAGCAGTCGATCGGGACCACGTTTTGTTTTGCTTTAGGTACGAGGACGATTCGTTCTGGATAGTCCCACTACAGTCCTGGGGAAAGGAAGAAAACTATATTGTGGCATTTTCATTCTCAAATAGTGGTTTGCTATGGGGAGAAATTTCCAACAACCGATGGAAGTTTTTCTCTGTTTTTTGTTGTTATACAGTCGTCGAATGGTGGTTTCGTCTTTCGCTGCGAAGAAAAGTTCGCGCGCCGTGCGCAGCGGCTGGGCGGCATTGTTGTGGGGCGGGGAACATGGGAAGTGGAATTGACTCTCTTCACTTGATCCGCCACATCGTGTCTCTTGTACTCGAAAAGGCCGCATTTTTAGCCGTCCACTGTATAAAGGGTAGGGGACGTTGTGAGAAAATTAATTGAAAGCTGACCGGGGTGCTGCTAATGTTTCTATATGCCCGGCGATGCCAGTGTGTGTGTCTTAATCAGGTCTTCCAAGCTGAGTGCTTTGATTGCTCAATTTTTTTATGGAACAAAAAGGGCACTTTCAGTTACAGCTCCTAAGCATGTTGAGCTGCAAATCAACACGCCGTTGTTCGGCGTCCGGGTACCTGCATCTATGGCACGTTTCATCCAAATCTATTTCATTGTCCCGTGAGGTTTCGTGGGCCAGTTTTAGGCTTTATTAGCATAACAGGGGTCTAAAACGCCAAGCATTTCTTGTTTGAATGACACCATCCGACCCTGGACCTGATGTCCCCCACCCCCCGCGCACACACACACACACACTCCAGTTAGATAACTGGAAACTGGGCCCCCATTTGCTTCCCCTCCTCTCCACCACCTCCAGCTAGATATGAAGTGGCTCCCGTTCCAGCCCCACCCCATCTAGTTAAATAGAAACTGGGCGTCTACCCCCCCCCCTCCTCCCCTCCCCTCTATACCCTCCACTAATTCAGCCATATAAGTGCCCTCCCCCGCCCCGCGCTAAGCTCATTGGTATGGGAGGATTTGTTCGCTAGTTGCACGTAAACCACAACAGCAACTATAGTTTGCTAATCCACGGATCTACTCGATTGGACACCACGTGTCATGGATCACAATCATAAAATCCTGTATTCATGCCCCTGTCGAGGCTGCCGGTCGTCCGCCGCTACCCTCGTCGTGGTAATTAGCTGTCCGATGTATCCATGGTTTATCCCCGCTCCCCCCCCCCTCCCCGTGGCCCTGTTGCTAACCCAGCATACAGATTTGCACGTTCCAGCTGTGCAATGACGTCTCGATATCAGATCGCTAATGACGATATTTTTGGTGTATCAAGTTAGATTTGTGTTTTGTTTGTTTTAAGTCCTGGTACGTGCTATAGACTGATATCGCCACGGCCACACTTTGCCAGGCTGTGTGGATTGCGGCATCCCAACGGGGCTTCTTTTATCAAGGGTTGGTAGGGTTCGCGTCGGTGTTGGCCGGTGGGGGTCGGTCTGTGGGGGGTGCACTCCACCCACTCCACTCCACCCCCCCACCCCTCCCCCTCCCCTGTGTCGGCCCTACGTGTGATATAGATCGTGTGGACTGGGTTGAGCTTCCTCTGTGTAACTGGTACCGCACCACCCTCGCCTGGCTGCACAAACACCCATCTCATCTCTCCAGATACCGACCCCCCGACGAGTTTTGCATTGATTTCTATGTATATATATGGACTGCTACCCCGATGGGTATAGCTAGGGGTGTGTATCTATAGATACACCGCCCAGGCCTCCTGACGTATACCCGGACAGACCCGGAACCACAGAACCGACTTGATTTTTAATCATACACGTTGTCATTGGAAGCCATGGGTGATGCGAGGCTGTGCTCTAGGGCACAGACTACTCACGTGACATTTGGGCTTCCACGGCGATTAGTAACCATGCCCCTGGGTTGCCATGGTAATTGCTCAATATACCGAAAAGGTAGCCATGGCGATGGGTTGCTATGGCGTTTTATATAGCTCCGTGGTTCAAGGATAAATGAGACAAAATAGGGAATTATTTGGTTATTATCTGTTATTTGTGTTACGGCTCCCCGCCCAGCATTAAGCTGGTCATTGTTGCCATATCGTCAGACGGACAGTGCCGATGGCTGCACTGCGGGGGAGACTACCCCCGCGGGCCCCCCGGGCGACCCCGTTTATCCCGACCCCCGATTATCCCGACCCCCGATTACGTCCCGTCGCCAGTATTTATTCTTCCAGTCTCCCGGCCCCACTTTGTCTGCAGCGAACCCTAATCACGGCTCTTACCCGTCTAAAGTAACCAACTGTGGTCATCTATCGTTTTACAGGTCTCTTACTGCCGTGGATTGGGTGGGAGTGGGAGTGAGGATGTGTGTCTAGGGGCGGAGGGCGGGGGGGGGGTAAAGGAGAGGGTTCATTGTGTAATAGGTGCGGGGAGGGGTGAGGAGGGCCGTGGCGGTAAGCTGCACTTATTACTTCCCCGGACCGGATTGGGTTGGTTCCCCGTCTCCCGCCGAGGGCGGCCCTGTCCGTAGGGCGGCCCTGTCCGTAGGGCGGCCCTGTCCGTAGGGCGCCCCGGCCCCGGCCCTTCCTATCAGCAACCGGGGCCTTTTTGACATCTCGATCTTCGTTCCAAGGAAATGACGGCGTATTACGTTATCCTTCTCCCGATCGGCTCAGCTCGCCAGTCGGCGGACGATGCCAGGCCGGCCTGTCTGTATGTATGTCTGCAGCCCCCATCCCCCCTCCCCACACCCCACCCCTACCCACCCATCAGGCTTGCCCACCACCGACACGCCGGCGGCCGGGTCGGTCAGCCCCCCTACCCCCCCCTCCCCCCCCCACCACCACCACCACCCTCATCTCATCGCTCGCCGCCCCTGGTCGGGCTGCCCTTCCTCCCTCCCTTGGTCGGGTTGCCCTCCCTCCCTCCCTTACTCCCCCCCCCCTCCTCCCTCCGTCCCTCTCTCCCTCCCCGACCGCCCTCCCCCAGAACCTGTCAGAGTGTGTAGCATTACATGGAGTGTCACGCCCGGAGTCTGACAGCGGCGCCGATTGCGCCCCGCCGTACACCGGGTGGCACTGTGGCCACTGAGTGGTGACTATGGCAAGGTTTTGTGACTGTGGCCACTGAGTGACTGTGGCCACTGAGTGGTAACTGTGGCCACTGAGTGGTGACTGTGGGCAATGGTTGGTGACTGTGGCCACTGAGTGGTGACTGTGGCCACTGAGTGGTAACTGTGGGCACTGGGTGGTGACTGTGGGCAATGGTTGGTGACTGTGGCCACTGAGTGGTGACTGTGGCACTGAGTGGTGACTGTGGCCACTGGTTGGTGACTGTAGCACTGAGTGGTGACTGGCCACTTGTTGGTGACTGTGGCCTCTGAGTGGTGACTGTGGGCAATGGTTGGTGACTGGCACTGGTTGATGACTAGGCACTGGTTCGTGACTGTGGGCACAGGTGGTGACTGTGGCACTGGTTGATGACTGTGGCCACTAAGTGGTGACTGTGGCCACTGGATGGTGACTGGTACTCGTTGGTCTAGAATGACGACTGTCGAGTGTGGAGACTGGGGGAAATCGTGAGTCTGGGATGGCGACTGTCGAGTGTGGGGACTGGGGGAGAGTCGTGAGTCTGGGATGGCGACTGTCGAGTGTGGGGACTGGGGGAGAATCGTGAGTCTGGGATGGCGACTGTCGAGTGTGGGGACTGGGGGAGAATCGTGAGTCTAGGATGACGACTGTCGAGTGGGGGGACTGGGGGACATTCGTGAGTCTGGGATGGCGACTGTCGAGTGTGGGGACTGGGGGAGAGTCGTGAGTCTGGATGGCGACTGTCGAGTGTGGGGACTGGGGGAGAATCGTGAGTCTGGGGTGGCGACTGTCGAGTGTGGGGACAGGGGGAGAATCCTGAGTCTGGATGGCGACTGTCGAGTGTGGGGACTGGGGGGAGAATCGTGAGTCTGGGATGGCGACTGTCGAGTGTGGGGACTGGGGGAGAATCGTGAGTCTAGGATGACGACTGTCGAGTGGGGGGACTGGGGGACATTCGTGAGTCTGGGATGGCGACTTTCGAGTGTGGGGACTGGGGACATTCGGGAGTCGGGGATGGCGACTGTCGAGTGTGGGGACTGGGGGAGAATCGTGAGTCTGGGATGGCGACTGTCGAGTGTGGGGACTGGGGGAGAATCGTGAGTCTGGGATGGCGACTGTCGAGTGTGGGGACAGGGGGAGAATCGTGAGTCTGGATGGCGACTGTCTGCGCTGTGGAAACTCTGGAAAGAGCACGGCGGCGTGGTCCTCTGGTCTGAGATTGGTCTGCCATGATCAAGGCGGACACCACTCGTAATGATGATAGATACAGCTGCCAATACCCCCCTACTGGGTGCCACTGCCGCACGATACCACCCGAAGCCTGTCCAGTAATATCTGCTCCCCCTTTCACATCTCATTATACACATCCATTGCCGACCCACCTTTTATTATCGACCATACGGCCTTGATCAGAGCATAAATGTCTTTATGGAGACGAGGGAGGTCATTTACTAACTGGTTATTGGATGCTTCCGTCGCAATGAATGCCGTGGCGTACACCTGCTGGGCTGGTGTATTTCCCAAGAGCCATGATGCCGTTGATGCGGCCATCGTGGTTCATTATTAGATCAATGGCGTCGTGTCCCTCTGCTCACTTCTCTCGTCAGTATGCCACCTTCGTGTCTCAAGGTGGACTTATAGACTGACAGATGGCGGGCACAAATAAATATCTCCACATATTGTCTTTGTCAACCGCAATATTTGCATTTTTGTTGTTGCAATATTTGGAATTCAAAAAATTTGATATTCATTTGTTGTTTTAATGGCGCAGTATGATATACCGCCATCTACGTACGTACGTGAAGTGCTGAGGATCACGGGGATTAGGTTCCACCTTGGTTCATAGCAGAGACTGGTGACCTGTTTGTTTGGTGAAGGCGTATTGAAGGCGTATGTATCGTGGCGATTTTGGTTTCTCTAATTAACGTCGACGAAATAGCACAATTTTATTTGTAAAGTATGAATTAGCACCATTTCATCTTCATTCATTCTCATATATGGCGCTTGACTTTACCAACAGGGATCACCCGAATATATACCCCTGAGAGCCTAACGGCACGTGGATCGGTGGTTCGAGTCCCGCTGTGGCCGTGTCTGTGTGGTCACAGGATAAAGATCCCATATCTTTCTTCGTAAAGAATAGGGGGTTACCCCCGGGGACATGGATCCACTCTCCCTTCCTTCTCCCATTGACGCGATATAACGAAAAGTGGTTAAGGCGTCCTGAATATACAACCAACCAACCTCAATGCATATTACACCATCAGCGGTAAAGCCAAGCGGTACATTTGGCTTAGCAAATATTGCTCATTTGGAAGATCGTCCCTGATCTTGATGTAGGCCGTCAGTAACCACAGCAACAGCTAGCTTAGCCCTGACTGTGCGGCCAGCAAGAATGGCATCAGCTTTCATCACCGTAGGCAGCAACGTAAACAGCCGCCTTTCGCCGGTGCCTGTAGGGCCCAAGCTTGTCACCTCGACTGGTGGTATTGTTTGGCCTGTGGTGACCATGGCGTGTCGTGTGGCCTAACCACGTGGCTACGGGCTGTAAGGCTGGACGTCTCTCTAAGATAGCGGATAGTAGGCTACTGGTAACTTTATCTCAGTTATAGACATGTACGGTCGCCCTCCATCCCTTCAGCATGCTTATGATAACCGTAACCCACTACTATCCGCATCGGCAACCCTGCTTAACACGGTCTTTGATGACGTCAAAACATGACAATTTTTCCCTTTGTTGGTCAAATGTTGCATAATCGCGGTAATTATCAAGCAATACGAGAGTATACGTGTATTCCATTGTCGCCAGCGCCAATTAAGAAGCTAGCGCCAGCATACGCCTTCTCGCCGCTCCCAGCGCCGACGTGGTCCTGTTATCACCCATCACCATCGCTGGGGGGGTGGGGGGGGGAGGGCTCCATCTGCAGCGGCAGCAGCGGCAGCAGCGGCAGCGTGGAGGAGCGCTCTGCCATGTTAGCCTGGGTACTGAACAACAATAGGAGGCCACCACTTCGGAGCCATTTCGGCTTTGTGGCAGAAGCGTGCGGTACTCCCCGCTTGGCGGCCGTCCATTGTGTTACATGGTCACCCCGATATGGAAGCAATGCTTGCTCAATGCCATGCTCTCACACAGAGTGAAGGGGATCTCCCGTCTAGCCACCAGTATAGGTCAGGTTTTGGGCTGTGGATTTTTTCTACCACGGGACCGATGAGGTGTTGATCCTGGGTCACCCTTGGGGCGGTCACGCCACCCCCCCCCCCCCCCCACCCCCCCGGACGTCACAGCCCCCCCTCCCCCCCGCTGCGTCTCACCCATCTATCCTTCAACCCCTGCCCCGCTCTCTCTCACCCCCCTCCCCCCCACTCTCTCCCTCTCTTCCCTTGTGGGTCCCAGCTTGCTCGATGTCCCCCGAGGAATCTGGCTATGGAACCAAAAGTACATGACGAGGCGATTGTCTTGTATGTATAAATGTATCACGGGGGTTATGCCTGCGTGGCACGGCCGCTGGAGCTCGCCATCGATTGGGTCGTCGTTCTCCCTCGACCGCCGCTGTGGCCGCCAGGTCCGTCCGCGTCTCGAGGTAATCTCGTTTACAAGTTGACATATTGGGACGAGATTGGATCGCTTCGTGTCGCATGGCTTGGATCTTTATCATCGCGGCCACGCCACATGCTATAGCATATACTGCCTCGCCACGCCTTCTTCTCTTCTTGACCCGCAGTTCCCCGGCAAGATTTAAATAAAACCGTTGCCATGAAAACCGGCATAAAGGCCAGGTTTTTCATGGCAATGGTTTGATTTATACCTTGCCGGCAGGACAATGCACATCAATTCTCATTGGGCCTTGTATGGTCTTTTTTTTTCATATCGTGAATACAACATATCATAACCCTTATTCATTTAAACTCTTTGGGAATATCGACAACCTACCTCATAAAAGAAACGCCAATTTCAACTCCCCACACCAGTTATTGGGCTCTTTAACGTGCAGGGTGTTTTCACACTTAAGTCCTACACGATTGATATATAAAACCGGTTTACTTTTGTGAGGTTGTTGGCTTGATCAATCTCCGAATTATGAACATCACTTGGTATTTCGATTGCGGTGTAATGCGCATCAACCAGCTTTTCTCAATATGGTGTATAGGTTTTTCTTAATAACACAACTTGTCGCAGTACACTCCTCGTATCTCCTATCCCTTGGTACAACTCCGTCCGTTTGTAAATTAAGATCATGTACTTCCTCTTCCTTAACAACTGCTTCAAAAAGTCTACATTGGCAGCTGTCTTACCGTTGACCCTTAACACTAAAAAGCTGATTTCCCCATATTGTTGGACAGGAGGCTTGCCACATTATGCAGTTTTTGAAAAGACATTTGAATAAGCATTTATAATGTCTTGATAAAAAAAAGCAGAAAGTGTCATTGATTCAGGTATGCAACTTTTGTTTTTAAGCTCGAAGATAGGCAGATCAAATTTGCGCAAGACAGCTTGCCTGCAAAGGCTAAATTTAAGTTCACTCGATCATCATATTCGTGTTATCCATTTGCTTTAGGGGCCGGCGCGACAGCTCAGTGGGCTAGAGCGCTCGCAATATGACCAAAAGTGGTTAAAGCGTCCTCAATAACCAACCAACCAACCCAATGTGCTTTAAGTGCAACGACATACGAGGTGATGTCATTGATATCCACCCGTCATAGGACATGGGAGATACCAACGCATTTCGTTTTATACGCTCGTTTCTATTCCAGATGAAATTGTAGAAAAATCTATTGAATCAGATGTGCTTTACGACGCAAAAACACAGGTTGGCAGGGAAGTGATCTTGGAAATGGTCAAGGCTTTGATCACAAAAACCTTACAATAGTGTTAAATTCCTTTCCTTCCATGTACTTAAGTCTCTCAATAATTAGGAGTTTTTCTCCTGAGTTCAGTTCGTTACACTGTATCGTTTCCACAAAAACCCGAAGCGTTGACATATGCACAGTTCTTATCTGCCCTGCATCGCCAAAAAACAGTCATAGCGTCAGTATTTTGTGATATTTTTATAATACTTTGAGATGTTTATGGTTTGCGAGGTATTAGAGGCCCGTGAGAGCCTCTTGTAGGTAGAGAGCGTTCGCCTTCAGACCCACTTCGAAACCCGCACACTAAACGCATTCAGATTGTAGTCACGGGGTACTCATCCTGCGCTTTTTACCAGTGACAAATGGCCACCCGCCTCACTGCTATGACCTAACCAGGAAGAGACTTAGCCATGAGAGAATGTGTCGACGTCCTGCTGTGCGTACACTCACCGAGATCACTATGACTAACCTAGATTTGTCGTTGTCATCATGTGGTTAGAACCGGACGCCAAATCGGCTGTGTAGGTAAACAAGAGACCGAATTTAAACAACAGGTTTTTGTAATGTCATGCCACGCATGGGAAAGATGGTCTTTTTCTCTGTGGTGAACCGGGAAGGAGGACGTGTGGGGTGTACACTGTCCCTGTGATAATGATACGTGTGTAATGCCGAGGTCTAGGATTATCTACGGCGGCGGTCGTGCTATTAGCTCATGCGACACTGTCGGCGTTATCAATGCGCTACATCGTCACATGTTGACCCGCATCCAAGAACCCGGAGCGAAGAAAGGAAATTGAATAGCCCTATTACTTCCCGCCGGGCTTGTGATAACTCCCGTGATATCTCTCCTTCGTGCTTTGTGCGGGGACAGCGGGGAGCGGATATTGCGTACGAATGGAGAGGTGAGCCGGTTGGCCCAGTGGGTTGGGTGTGGGGGCCGAGTGGCGGGGTGGGGTGGGGGGGCTGTGATTGTTATTTCTCCCGCTGTTGGTCTGTCCCTGTCCCCGGGGGGTGGGGGGGGAAGGGGAGGGGGCTGTGATTGTTATTTCGCCGGCTGCTGTACGTGGCGGCCGTTCTGTCCCTGTCGGCGACTCCCAGGGCGGGATGACATCCCGAGGCTGTTATGATTTCTATGGTTGTCGGTTGCGCACGACGGATGTCACGGTGGGCGTCATGTGTGGCGACCGGGTGGTAGCAGGGTTGCATGGTGGGACTGAGGGGCTGGATATTGGGGGGGGGGGGGAGCGGGGGCCTAAGGGGCCAGATGGGGGGAGGGGGGGGGGGGGGTGAACACTGACATTGACCTATTGTGCCTGGCGGGAGATGTGGTATTATCGGCGTTCCACGAAACTCACACGTTTTCCGTAGTCTGATGAGGAGTGTGGCGTTAGATTAAAGGACGTGGGTGTGTGTGTAAAGGGAGGTGTGGGGCGTATGTTAGGACTAGGGGAGGAGTGTTGCTTGGATTAAAGAGTGGGGTGGGGGGGTCATATCGTCTGTGACGTGTGGTGGATGTTGGGAGTAAAGGGAGTGTGGCGTTGGATTAAAAGGTGTGTGTGGGTGTGTGTGGGGGGGGGGGGGGAGGGGGGGCGTATCGCCTGTGTCTCACGGGGAGGGGGGTTGTGGGTTGCAACTATCAGGGTCCCATAGTGACGACTACCTCATTTCTCTCCTCTGGCATGGACTCGCTGACAACCGACCAAATGGATCTCGCACAGCTAACCGCTTTAAGCCTCGCGGATGTATACCAGTGTTTAGTCGACGTGATGAAGGCGGATCCTTTCATCTCGACCGCGGAGCCATTTGATTGTGGTCGCTTCCATCAGACGGCAATTTGCCCCCTCCCAGCCCGTCTCTGACCATAACCCGTCAGGGGTACACATTGTCCGGCCAGCTCTCTCTCTCTCTCTCCCTCTCTCGTCAAATGCTGTTGATCGCATAATGGTTGGGGGAAGGCAACCCCACTTTACCCGGGCTTTGGTATGTGCCAGTGGGTCAGGGACCCGGCCCGACCCCGGTCAGGGACCCGGATGGGGGACCCTGGAGTCTGGCTAACTGGTTGTCGTGTGGCCGCCTGGAAGCCCTTTAGCGGGGGGATGGCCTTGAGGCTGCGTGCATGTGTCCAGCGTTATCGCGCCCAGCCTCGTCCCAGGGTAGCTCGGCTTTTACCTCACCGGGACGTCACCGTGACAGCATCCACAGTAACCCCCTCCCCGCCCACTCCCTACCCACCCACCGGGAAGTTTTTTTTTGTTTGTCGGAAAGCCCCAAGCAGATTGCCCCGTCAGCGGCCCTGACCAGAGGCTATGGAATTCCGCTTCCGCTGAGGCCTGGGTAATTATTGGTCTGTGGGAAAGCCCCCAGCCCCACGCGTGCCCACCGTGCCACTCAATGCGTCCGTGCGCCGGCCAGACTCGGCCTGTACACCCCCACCGGCAGGAAATCAAACCTAAGTGGACTGGTCACATGGCGTAATTCGCCTCTCAGTGGCTGCCATGTCCACCTTTGTTTGCGACAAAGAGGCGCCTCAGCGTCCGTGGAGGTCGCCTCAGCGTCCCTAGAGGTCGCCTCAGCGTCCCTGGAGGTCGGCGATGGGGGTGGCCGGCGATGGAGGTGGCCGGCGATGGGGTGTGGCCGGCGATGGAGGTGGCCGGCGATAGAGGTGGCCGGCGATGGGGGTGGCCGGCGATGGAGGTGGCCGGCGATGGAGGTGGCCGGCGATGGAGGTGGCCGGCGATGGGGGTGGCCGGCGATGGAGGTGGCCGGCGATGGAGGTGGCCGGCGATGGAGGTGGCCGGCGATGGAGGTGGCCGGCAATGGAGGTCGCTAGCGATGGATGTGGCCGGCGATGGATGTCGCTAGCGATGGAGGTGGCCGGCGATGGGGGTGGCCGGCGATGGATGTCGCTGGCGATGGAGGGCTGCCGCAGCCTGCCTGCCGCGGTACCTAGCATGCGTAAATACAGTGCCCTGGGGGCAATCCCCTTAGCTCTTAGCCCCCGTTATAAAGAGGCGCAGAATGATGTCCTTGAGAATGATGTCCTTTATACCACTCTCGGGCCTTCGTTTCATTCATTCACCCTAGGGAGATATGGAGTGTCCTGTATGGGGTCTCAGCTGCTCGTAACACGGCCTCAAAGTGAGATACAAGCGATGTATATCGGGTTAATCAGTTGGTTAGCCGTGTGTTATTGATGAGGGACGGGCGATAGGTAATGGTGGGCGCTGTCAGGGAGCTTTCGGGAGACGACCAACATGGGCAATGCCAGCGATTTCATTAGTTGGCGCGCGGGACGCCGACCTATTGGCTGGCGCAGGGATATTACGTCTGGAGTCTCCTTAATAACATTCCCCGTCGTCTTTGTAACGGTAAAGCATCTGTAACGTACTGCATATTGGGGCCTGGCTGGTATACCCGCAGCAGCGACATACACCCATAACCCCCACCCCGCCACCGTCAGCCTCGCATCATGGGAATCCTCCTATGTATTTGGGAGGTGAGGGTGGGAGGGTAGAAGGGGAGGGGGCCGTATGAAGTGAGGGTGAGCCAGCGAGCTTCTGTTACTCGGTGATCTGTCTTGTCATCAGAGGGACGCGGACGCGGCAGCCAGATTAGTTCTATGTTTCTCCGAGCGGTGGCGCCGCGGTGGGGTGGGGTAGGTTCGCTAGCCTTGGGTGGGATTGGGTTTCTTTAGGAAGTACTGTTCGAGAGTTTAACTGAATTGCTTGCCGCTAGAGGTGAAGTCATTGTGGGGGGAACCGGGTCGGGGCGTTTCACACAAGGGCCGAATTGGTGGGCTCATGTGCAAAGTTGGGCGGTCGAGTTGGTGGATTAGATTGCCTAACTTGGGAGAGGTCGGGGGTCGAGTTGGTGGTATAGATTGCCTAACTTGGGAGAGGTTGGGGGCCGAGTTGTTGGAATAGATTGCCTAACATGGGAGAGGTTGGGGGCCGGGTCGGACTACCTCGAAACAACAAGGGAGAGAACGAAGGGCCAAGCGAATGGGGACAAGGGCTGGGGATAGGCGGGCGTGTGTAGTGGCCGTGGCCAGAGCTACTGGACAGGGATGATGTAGTTGAGCGGAACGCGGAATGTTAAATTGGATTTATGGGCATGCGGGTCAGTACCCCACTTTTTCTCGCTACCACCCCCCCCCCCCCCACCTCACACATACTCTTAACCCGTACCGTCAGGGCCACGGGGACCGTCGGTAATCGTGCAGACCATCCCGATTGGCGGTATATCATCGAAGCCTGCACATTACATTGTGAAACCATGCGACGGAAAATCGCCTCCAGGGAGAGTATCGGGCCCGCCTCGATAGCTCAGTGGGTTAGAACGCTCGCTCCGGCCATCTGAGAGCCTAACGGCACGTGGATCGGTGGTTCGCGCCCTGCTGTGGCCATGGCTGTGTGGTCGCAGGATAAAGATCCCATATCCTTCCTCGCAAAGAGTCAAAGGAATCACCCCGGAGACATAGCTCTTCCCTTCCTTCTCCCGTTGACGCGATATGACCGCAAGCGTCTCCTGCGCTCTGTCCTCACGGCTGGCATCCTCACTACTGGCCGCCTCACTACTGTCGTGTACCTGTGTCTAGACATGTGCCGTAGGCACAAGGTCCGGTGTGTAAGCAGCGATAGTGTGGGTCCATGCTGGGGTGATAGCAGCGAGAATTCATCATATGTTCGCGAAGACTGGTGTGCTATAGTGACGAGAATTCATCATATGTTCGCGAAGACTGGTGTGCTATAGCGACGAGAATTCACCATATGTTCGCGAAGCCCGGTGTGCTAGCGACGAGAATTCAACTTACGTTCGGATCGGGATGCAGCGAGACTGTCATATGCCCGCACAGTACAACAGTGCCAGCGAGGGCGTGTTTCTTAGCCTTATTCGAGGACCATCTTTTGCACATATCGTCTTTTATTGCAGATCTGTATTATTGAGAGTTCTATTTAGCCCACGTTTATTGACCTTTTTCTCCTTTGCGTCTTCTGTTGGTTATCGTTTCTTCTTCCCTGCCCCCCCACCCCCCCCCCCACACACACACCGCTGCCATTTTATACTGTCCTTGCCCTGACCTTCCGTCCCTCCTTCGGTCTGTCTTTCCGTGTGGGCGCCCCGAAGGTTCCCTTTTTGTTGGCTGCCATAGGACGCCACGCTGACGGCTCCGGGGACAACTAAGTAGCTTCGATTATTGTCCTAAATATGTGAACCCGATATCAGGCACAGAGAAACGACCCCCCGCAGATAGCACCCATTTACGTCTTAGTCTCGATGTCGCAATTTATAGCTGAGACCCTTCTCTGAGTGATAAAGGTAAGAAAAAAAAAAGATGTTTCCTAATGTCTACCGAATCCCTCTGACTCGCGGTTATCACATGTCATTACTGCAGAAGCGCGAGCCCTTACGTGTAGGGTGTAGACCCTATGGGGATGGCCAGCCTCTTCCTTCTCCGCCCCGGTGGCTCTCCAAAATCCATACTTGACCAAAACATAACGAGCTGACGCCCATCTGGTAGGCGGGAGACGCCGCGTTGGGCTCCATGAGGGCGTCGGGGGGCCGCCCCGATAGCTCAGTGGGTTAGAGCGCTCGCCTTGAGTGCCTGAGAACCTAATAACGTGACGTGGATCGGTGGTTCTTGAAGCCCTGCTGTGGCCATGTCTGTGTGGTCGCAGGATAATGATCCCATGTCTTTCTTCGTAAATAGTAGGGGGTTACCCCCGGGGACATGGCTCCACTCGCCCTTCCTTCTCCCATTTCAAGACGCGATATGACCAAAAGAGGTTCAAACGTCCTGAATAGCCAACCAACCAACCAACCAACCAACCAACCATGAGGGCGTTGTCCGAGTGCAGTCACTTTCTTCCCCGATCGGCTTCCTCCATGGGAGGCAATATTTCATTTCTTCCTGTCATTGGCTCTTGAACCTTGGAACCGTTGCATAGGGCTGACTACCGGCCTTACGCCGTACGGGCCCTGTGCACTGTATGCTCGGCCGACCAGGTATGGACTGGTCGCTTGCCTTGGGGACCCGAGACAGACAGGGAGCGCAGACCACGAGATCAATGTCACAAAGCCAATGTCAAAAAGCTCCCTGGATGGCTTAGCGGAAACACTCTTTGTGACGTGCTCCTAAGGCGGTGGTCCCCGTTGCAGACTCCACACGTGGTGGATTTTGAACTGCTGATTTCACGCAATTGGTTTTTGGTTATTGTGCCCCGAAAAGTTTTTTTTATTAGGGGGCGGCCGTCTTTATAAACATGGCGTTATACACGACAAAGGCGTGATAGCTTCACTGGGACATCGCAGGCCGAAGAAAAAGTTTAATTACATGTTGGCTCTCTTAGTTCAAAAAATCCACCGCTTGGTGAATATTGCCGTATTGCATTACTGTTGTCAGCCCTGCTGTTACCGAAACCATCACCCGATTAAGACGTGTACAGCTGTTGACCAAAACTGTTAATTTCTAAGGCATCCGTAGTGTATATAAATATGTGTAGGCATTGTATATTCACATATAAAGTGGCATACATTCATATTACCCGTCCTTAGGCCATGATTTGTTTTGCCTGCTGTGATATTTATCTGGAGAGAGATATAATAAAATTTTACTCACAAAATAACTCAGTATAGACGACGGGTATCTGGATAACACGCATCTGTCTGTCTGTCTGGGACATGAGGCAGGCTATAATAAAGAAGACGGATGCACATCAATACACCTCAAGGAATAACCGTAGCCCCCGTGTATATTGCTAAATCTCAGGACCTCAAGCAAGCAAAAAAAGATATATTGATAAACACTATACTATGAAAGGAACACAGAGGCATATGGACAAACAAACCTAAGGGCATCAAAGGGTCTCTATATTTATATGGGTGTCATAATTCCACACCCACCCCACCGCCATTCCCTTCTACCCTCATCCACTTCCACATGAGGTGCCTTTAAATCGGTCACGCCAGTCCTACGGAGACACAAAAAACGCCCCCCCCCCCACTCCCCCTCCCCTTGCAAATCCCAGCTATTGCTTTTTATTCCCGGCACACCGACCGTATGCCCTTCACCCGCCCGCCACCGCAGCCCGCTACCCTCGCCACGCGGATAACAATTAGCCACGATGTGGGCCCGGGTCCTTGGGTTCGTTTTGGCATAAAGTCTGGGGACTTGTTTCATGGGCCGGCTTTACGACCCGGCTGTGATGCCTTAACGACGGGAAGTTGTGTTAACGGTCCCCGCACTCATCCGCGCCAGTCACGCGGGCAAGAGGCGTGTAAATCGACCTTAAAACACTGCTGGGGTCGTGCGGCTTTTTTGTTTTTTCTTCACCCCAAGAACATTTTGCAGCAGGCCGAGTTATATCATGTGCCCATCCATAGTCGCTGGCCCCAGGCGCCGGACAAGGAGGCGGTTTTTATTTTGGGCTACGACCTATTCTGTCACCCGTGACGTCATTTCTGTTTGGCCAACACGATTCGCGGTTTTTGCCGTATTTCTAACGGAAGTAAATTGTGATCTGCAGAGATTGTGCGCGTGAGAATATGTATAATCAGCAATCGTGTGATAAAGTGATTGGAGTTTTTACATCCTAGGAGGAGAGAAGGAAGGGCGGGTTGGGTGGGGAAGGGGGGGGGGGATCTTATATCAATATACGCCAGACCTGTAGCTGTAGCTATGGTTATGACCCTTGTCACCTCTCTAAGTGAATTTACGTAGGGATGAGGCTCTCTGGTGGCGCTAATTCAGTGTAAGACTGCGGCTCTTGACAAGGCTTGAGACACCTTGATGACGGTCGTCGCCCAGACATGTGCGTCATCACATTGGTCCACTCGGGTCGAGGGCGTCATTGTCAGGTAGGACGAGGAGCGCTTGAAGGTCCCTTCAGGGTCGTCATCACTCGCGGGTCAACCGCAATGCCGTTATCAGATAATTGCCAACGAATTATTTATGATGTGTGAAATGAGTTGCAAAAGCATTTGCCTCGTTGACTAGCAATCATCTTTTTCGGGCTTTGCTTAATGCGCATGGTGGCATATTATCAGTGTAATATTGGCGGGTGGGTAGGAGATGTCGACCGATCATCGCCGGACAGGGCAGCGTGCTGGGCACATTGCACATTGACAGAGGAAAAACCCTGCTGGCTTTGGTGTTAATGACATTTCTCGCCGTCGACACTGGCGCCAGTGATCTTGTGGCCCGTGTCCCGTGTTGGAGGTGCCTTCAGTCGCTTTGTCTCTACCCCCAGGTTCCCCAGGTGGGTGGGGTGATGGGGGGGGGGGGGGCGGGGGCTGGCTTGCCCCTGGTGGCTCGATGGTCGCTTGAAGTCGTCACGAGGGGGAAGTGCCTTTTGGAGTGATGTCACCTGCCGTAAGTGTGCCGGCGTGGCTCGCTCGCTCCCAGAGTTCGGTCGGGTGGCGGGTTGACCGTCAGCGCTCTGGCCATCAGTGGGGGATGGGGGTAGGCATGGACGCGAAGGGTCGAGGGTGGGGAGGGGGGAGGAGTGGAAGGTGGCGGATTCACCGTCAGCGCTCTGACCATCAGTGGGGGATGGGGGTAGGCATCGACGCCAAGGGTCGAGGGTGGGGAGGGGGGAGGAGTGGAAGGTGGCGGATTCACCGTCAGCGCTCTGACCATCAGTGGGGGGGGGGGCATAGGCGCGAGGGTTCAAGGGTGGGGAGGGGGGAGGAGTGGAAAGTGGCGGGGTGACCATCAGCGCTCTGACCATCAATGGGGGTGGGGGGGGAGGGCATCGGCGCGAGGGATCGAGGGTGGGAAGGGGGGAAGAGTGGAAAGTGGCGGGGTGACCATCAGCGCCCTGACCATCAATGGGGGGGGGGTTGGGGGGCATCGGCGCGAGGGATCGAGGGTGGAGCGGGTGGAGGGGGAGGGGGTGAGGGGAACGTGTGGGAGGGGAAAGCAGTGATGGTGGTGGTGGGGGGGGGGGGTGATGAGGAGGCAGTGACTGCTGGGAGGATGAGATGGGGGTGGTGGGGGGGGGGGTGATGAGGAGACAGTGACTGCTGGGAGGATGAGATGGGGGTGGTGGGGGGGGGGGACATCAGGAGGCAGTGAATATTGAGGTCCTGCTTCCTTAACGGTGTTGTCCTTTAGGGCCTCCGGTGTGGCTGTTGCGCTGCGGTGGAGCCCATCTCTGAGTCGATTCACCCTCCCTCCCTCCATACGCAGTTCGACACCACCCTCTCGGCCACTCACCCCCCCCCCCCACCCCCCGCCCGATGATGAAGGTTTACGACCCTGAGAGGTACGACCACTTGGTGCAATTACCCTATCAACAGGCTGTTTCTCGCGGGTGAGGACTGGGACGGCTTCACGGGTGGGGTGAGTAGGGGGGGGGGGCTTAACGAAACGGCATCAAATTTGGGTCGGTGGGTAGGTTGGTCTGAAAAAGATAGTAGACCTGGATGGGCCGAAGATTGGAGGCGGGGGTGCAGTAGGAGTATGTTAGAAGTGGGGCACTGGCACAAGGCCTGAAGAAACAGGAATGAAACAGGGATGGGGAGCGAAGTGGCTCTCCTAGTCTATTTCGAAGGAAATGCACTTCATTTTTACCCTTCCGCACTTGCCCTTCCTCTCAGGAGAGGTCGGCTTTCGCTGTGAAATATTTAGAATGGGGCTTTAGGGCGCCCTACGCGCTCTTCTCATTTGTTCTCATTATAGTCGTTTGATCTATAACGCTGGCTTTATGGCCCGACGACAATCCCCTGAATCAGCGCGAGGAGACTGGTGGCATGAGCCATCGCAGGTTTATGAGGTCCCACGGGGGCAGTGACGGCTGAACACCATTATCAACCCGGGATTTACGCGCTCCAAGCGCTCCGGGATTTCTTGGTCACGTGGCCCCATTTTTTCCGGGTGATTTCAGTCACGTGACCACTTCTGTGTCACACTGCCCCTTCTGGCGAGACTTCCTAGTCATATGGCTTTTATTTGGCGAGATTTCCTAATTAGGTCACGCCATACCGCGAGATCTTTGACAACATATTCTGGTCACTTTGCTGGCCTCTTTCTGGGATATTTGCCAGGCTGGCGGCCTCTTGTGGCGCCATGTTAGAGATCTTTTAGAGCGCTCGCCCGGTTCACAATTTAAATTAAAAGGGAGAAACCGTTTCGTTATTACAGAGGCAATTAAAAGTGATTATTACCCTGGGTCAACTGCAATGGTGTCGTTAGAAATTGAGAACAAGTTAGCCACATGCATCTACCCAATATTCCCAACAGATTAGATCGGTCCTATGGTGCATAAGCCTAGAAATTAAATACCGGGAATTAAAATGTTATATGTTAGATCAGATGTGTCTGTGAAGATATGAAGCCAAAACAGGTTTGTTCCCATGTACGTGGCATGACACGTGACCCTGACGTGACGCGGTAACCAAACGTGACCTTGACCTCCGAGGCGTGACCCCTGACCTGACACGTTGATATGACTTGAGACGTGATCGTGCTGGGGCACAGGTAACCTTGGTAACCAAACACCTTCTGTCCCCCCCATTAGACACTAAACCATGTCAGATATCATATCGCTTCACCGATAGTTACATACGTTGATGTAAGTATAAGGCGGAAGCTACACTAGTGTATGGGTTTCAATTATCGGCGGATCGAGGATCGAGGATCAATCGAGGATCGCAACCTTGAACGGTGAATGATACAAGTATAATAATCATCTTTATTGCCATGAAGTGTACAGAAATTAAAATAAGACTGAACAGGTTGGCGAGGAGCAGATGCCGAGGCTTATTCACTAAAAAAATGGACAAATGGAAACAGGAACAGTATAGGGTCTGTAAGTGACGTCACAGACAGCGCGCGCTCACCTCTAGAAACAACCATTCTGGGTACAACGCGTCAGCGGGTCCCTATACTTTACTATGGGCCTCGAACTAGACTCACTGATGTTTGAGATATGAATGCAATGTTAGATTTGAAAACCATATGGAATAAATTTTTGGGGGTGTACCTTCATACTCGTACTAGTTTTAAATCGCAAGACGCTGGTTTTCTGTGCGTTTCACGCCATTACAAAGAGCTCCCTATGCTTTGTATATGGGGCGGTGAAGCGTCATGTACCCAAAACCGGATTCGCTGGAGGTGAACGCGCGCTGTCTGTGATGTCACTTACAGACCCTATTTACGACAATCTAGATATTATATCAAAATGACCATTTCCACATGAGAGACGTTTTAACTACCCAAATACATGGTTTTACATATATCAAGGTAACAACGCTAGCTGTGTCATACTCAGAGACGTGATAACTACCCAAATACATGGTTTTACATACATCAAGGTAACAACGCTAGCTGTGTCATACTCAGAGACGTGATAACTACCCAAATGCATGGTGTTACATACATCAAGGTAACAACGCTAGCTGTGTCACACTCAGAGACGTGATAACTACCCAAATACATGGTGTTACATACATCAAGGTAACAACGCTAGCTGTGGCATACTCAGAGACGTGATAACTACCCAAATACATGGTGTTACATACATCAAGGTAACAACGCTAGCTGTGTCACACTCAGAGACGTGATAACTACCCAAATACATGGTTTTACATATATCAAGGTAACAACGCTAGCTGTGTCATACTCAGAGACGTGATAACTACCCAAATACATGGTTTTACATACATCAAGGTAACAACGCTAGCTGTGTCATACTCAGAGACGTGATAACTACCCAAATGCATGGTGTTACATACATCAAGGTAACAACGCTAGCTGTGTCACACTCAGAGACGTGATAACTACCCAAATACATGGTGTTACATACATCAAGGTAACAACGCTAGCTGTGTCACACTCAGAGACGTGATAACTACCCAAATACATGGTGTTACATACATCAAGGTAACAACGCTAGCTGTGGCATACTCAGAGACGTGATAACTACCCAAATACATGGTGTTACATACATCAAGGTAACAACGCTAGCTGTGTCACACTCAGAGACGTGATAACTACCCAAATACATGGTGTTACATACATCAAGGTAACAACGCTAGCTGTGTCACACTCAGAGACGTGATAACTACCCAAATACATGGTGTTACATACATCAAGGTAACAACGCTAGCTGTGTCACACTCAGAGACGTGATAACTACCCAAATACATGGTTTTACATACATCAAGGTAACAACGCTAGCTGTGTCATACTCAGAGACGTGATAACTACCCAAATACATGGTGTTACATACATCAAGGTAACAACGCTAGCTGTGTCACACTCAGAGACGTGATAACTACCCAAATACATGGTGTTACATACATCAAGGTAACAACGCTAGCTGTGTCATACTCAGAGACGTGATAACTACCCAAATACATGGTTTTACATACATCAAGGTAACAACGCTAGCTGTGTCACACTCAGAGACGTGATAACTACCCAAATACATGGTGTTACATACATCAAGGTAACAACGCTAGCTGTGTCATACTCAGAGACGTGATAACTACCCAAATACATGGTTTTACATACATCAAGGTAACAACGCTAGCTGTGTCACACCCAGAGACGTGATAACTACCCAAATACATGGTTTTACATACATCAAGGTAACAACGCTAGCTGTGTCATACTCAGAGACGTGATAACTACCCAAATACATGGTTTTACATACATCAAGGTAACAACGCTAGCTGTGTCATACTCAGAGACGTGATAACTACCCAAATACATGGTGTTACATACATCAAGGTAACAACGCTAGCTGTGTCATACTCAGAGACGTGATAACTACCCAAATACATGGTTTTACATACATCAAGGTAACAACGCTAGCTGTGTCACACTCAGAGACGTGATAACTACCCAAATACATGGTTTTACATACATCAAGGTAACAACGCTAGCTGTGTCACACTCAGAGACGTGATAACTACCCAAATACATGGTGTTACATACATCAAGGTAACAACGCTAGCTGTGTCATACTCAGAGACGTGATAACTACCCAAATACATGGTTTTACATACATCAAGGTAACAACGCTAGCTGTGTCACACTCAGAGACGTGATAACTACCCAAATACATGGTGTTACATACATCAAGGTAACAACGCTAGCTGTGTCACACTCAGAGACGTGATAACTACCCAAATACATGGTGTTACATACATCAAGGTAACAACGCTAGCTGTGTCACACTCAGAGACGTGATAACTACCCAAATACATGGTGTTACATACATCAAGGTAACAACGCTAGCTGTGTCACACTCAGAGACGTGATAACTAACCAAATACATGGTTTTACATACATTAAAGTACTCAATGTGTCGGGCATTGTATTAGGGAACTGGTCTAGCGAGCCCACCCCGGCCATGGCAGCTACCAGGGGTCTCCCTATGGCTTTGCTCTGTGTGGTCGCAGCATAAAGATCCCAAGTCGTTCTTCGCAAAGAGTAGAGGGTTACCCCCGGGACATGGCTCCACTCTCCCTTCCTTCTCCCATTGACGCGATATGACTAAAAGTGGTTTTAAAAAGCGTCCTGAATATACAACCAACCAAGCATATGGCTTTGTGGCGTCGCCTAGCTGTACGAGCATTGTTCTGGTTTCGTCCATGCTTGCGTGGTCGCTCTCGTGATAACATTACGCGACAGCCTGTACCTTGTACCTGGACCGCGGCGGCCTCGGCTCTCCCTGCAGCCCGCCGATTTAACAGGCGACAGGAATGAAACCAGATCGCCTCTTGGTTAACTGATGTCTGCATCAATGCTCTGATCGCTACACTGGTGGGACAACAACGCCTCTCGCCTCCCTCCTTGCGCACCTCCTCTCCCTCCATAACCCCATACCATTCCCATCTCCTGGTTCTATGCGCTGATCGCTACACTGGTGGGACAACAACGCCCCTCGCCTCCCTCCTTCCACACCCCCCCCCCCCCTCCATAACCCCATACCATTCCCCTCTCTAGTCTCTGGTGCCATTTGCCTCTCTCTGTCTCTTGACTTTTTTTTACTGATTATGCATCTTACCTACCACTTTCCCTGGATCACCCGAGGGTCCACCCGTCCATCCCCCTCTCCCATCATACTCCTTTCTCATTTCTCTCCTCCCCCGTTCCCCGTGCATTCCTATGTTGCATTTAGCTCCCCCCCACCCCTCCACTCCATCATTATCACACATACCTAGACGTGATCCTGGAAGTTTCACCGGTTGCCATGGTAACCCTTTCAAACCTGTCGGTGAAACGATCCATTGTAGATTTATTTGGAACGAGACGCTTTACACTGGCTGCTTTGAAGTCTTTTATTATGCCGAAATGTACGCTTGGTGCCCACCTGTTTGGAGGGTATGATGGGCTTCAATCAGAAGGTGCTGCCCAGCTGATGTACACTTGGTGCACACCTGTTTGGAGGGTATGGTGGGCTTCAATCAGAAGGTGCTGCCCAGCTGACGTACACTTGGTGCACACCTGTTTGGAGGGTATGGCGGGCTTCAATCAGAAGGTGCTGCCCAGCTGATGTACATTTGGTGCACACCTGTTTGGAGGGTATGGTGGCCTTCAATCAGAATGTGCTGCCCATCTGATGTACACTTGGTGCACACCTGTTTGAAGGGTATGGTGACCTTCAATCAGAAAGTGCTGCTCAGCGGAGTTTGATATTGTGGCGAAGTATTTCATTGTGCTATGGTGATGACATTAATTCATCGTGGTTTGGTTATGACGTTAGTTCATCGTGCTTTGGTGATGACATTAATTCATCGTGCATACCCCCGTGCGATGAACTGGTGTGATGACTGCTGCGTTCTATTGGAATGACATTTCTTCATTTTACTATTATGATGATGTAATTCCATTGTGCTATTGTCATATGACCTTATTGTGTGTTAGTGCTTGAACAGGGACATCCACGCCACTGAGCTACGGTTTACCGCTGCTCATCGGCCGAACCACCTCCCCCCCCCCCACCCCCCTCCCACCCAACCGCTGCTTGTCACCTGTCACATTATATTCCCTGCACGCTGGTTACCTTGGTAACATCACCCCGACCCCTACTACTCCTCCGCTCTGGCCCCCACTATCCATGCTATGGGAGGTCTTTCCATACCCCAGCCAGCACCCGCTGAGCCGCACAGCACAGTCTGGCGTGCACAGTGGCCGAGTCCTTACTGTTGGGGTGAGAAGGGGGAGAGAGAAGGGGGGTGGTTGTATGTGATGCTTTAAGAGACCCTTGTGACACAACCACCAAAGACATGCAAGGGCAAGGGGCGCAGGATGGGTTGGGGGGGGGGGGGGGCGAAAGGGTGGTACTGTGTGTGAAATATTTACTCGTCGAGCTCACTGTGCCATTTTGCGAAAAAAAATGTCCAACGTGCTAAGGGTTGTTTATTACTATTTATTATTATTATTGTTACTCCACCCTCTTGATTACGTTATACAAGAAATATGTGCGTCGTGTTGGCGATGTATGTGACTCGTGTGGATGACATTTGTATGCAACATGCCGCAGCAGGCAATGTCTCCAGCCCACTCATCGAGACACATAGCTCTCTCCCTGTCGTTAGGAGGGTTACTCACCAAGGGTTACGTCACACACACGGACATTGCTGCTTCCGTGTTCAAACTTCTCAAAAGGTGATATTTAATGTAAGGTTATTTTTTTCGAATGTGTACGCTTATGGTTGGTTTTAAACCGGTGAGAGTTCTCGACTGAATGGCTGTTGCCTGAACGTGCTTCCTTACCCACCTAGTTCCTCTTAGATCCTGTGTTTTTTATTCTCGCTTTTATTTGTCACGTACAAGGTAGTTGTATTGTTAGTATGAACCTTGAGGTTGTGTCAGTATCCGCCTGGAGGTTGGGTCAGTATCCACCTGGAGGCTGGGGCGATATCCATCTGGAGGTTGGGTCAGTATCCACCTGGAGGTTGGTTCAGTATCCAGCTGGAGGTTGGGGCGGTATCCACCTGGAGGTTGGGGCGATATCCACCTGGAGGTTGGGGCGATATCCACCTGGAGGTTGGGTCAGTATCCGCCTGGAGGTTGGGTCAGTATCCACCTGGAGGTTGGGGCGGTATCCACCTGGAGGTTGGGTCAGTATCCACCTGGAGATTGGTTCAGTATCCAGCTGGAGGTTGGGGCGGTATCCACCTGGAGGTTGGTTCAGTATCCAGCTGGAGGTTGGGGCGGTATCCACCTGGAGGTTGGGTCAGTATCCACCTGGAGGTTGGGGCGATATCCACCTGGAGGTTGGTTCAGTATCCAGCTGGAAGTTGGGGCGGTATCCACCTGGAGGTTGGGGCGGTATCCACCTGGAGGTTGGGGCGGTATCCACCTGGAGGTTGGGGCGGTATCCACGTGGAGGTTGGTTCAGTATCCAGCTGGAGGTTGGGGCGGTATCCGCCTGGAGGTTGGGGCGGTATCCACCTGGAGGTTGGGGCGATATCCACGTGGAGGTTGGTTCAGTATCCAGCTGGAGGTTGGGGCGGTATCCGCCTGGAGGTTGGGTCAGTATCCACCTGGAGGTTGGGGCGATATCCACCTGGAGGTTGGTTCAGTATCCAGCTGGAGGTTGGGGCGGTATCCACCTGGAGGTTGGGTCAGTATCCACCTGGAGATTGGTTCAGTATTCAGCTGGAGGTTGGGGCGGTATCCGCCTGGAGGTTGGGGCGGTATCCACCTGGAGGTTGGTTCAGTATCCAGCTGGAGGTTGGGGCGGTATCCGCCTGGAGGTTGGGGCGGTATCCACCTGGAGGTTGGGGCGGTATCCACCTGGAGGTTGGGTCAGTATCCAGCTGGATACCATACATGCAATAGCCATTATCCTGGTGAAAAAAGCCGCCGTAATGAGAATCCACCCCCGCCTTTTGTTTCTGCCCCCCCCCCCCCCACCCCCACCCACACACACACCCGCAGGGTCCACCTGTGCCCGTTTGCTGATGACGCGCACGCTATTGTCGGTGTAAAGCTTTTCTGTAATTGAATAATGATACGCAGGGACGGCGTGCATTCAGTGTTTACCCCCCCCCCCCTCGCCACCCACCACAACCACAACACCCACCACCCTCATCCCAATCTAATAGCCATAGCGCCATGGGCGGCCGTCATCGGGGATGAGCTGTCCTCGGGCACAATGACTGCAGTGTAAGCCACCCAGCTTGGTGGGTGGTGGGAGGAGGGCAAGGCCGACTGAGGGGTGTCTCAATGCCACCCCCGCCCTCACCCTCTCGCCCTCCTTCCCTGAGGCCCAGTATCCCCCAGCGTGCTTTGGCCTTCTGTATGTCATTGTTAAGTTGTGTACCCAAACCCTATATAATCTACCTGAAACAGTATCTCGCCCCTTGAGATTTATTTCAATAAAATTATACCTGGAAACAAGAACAGACTGTACATTGTACTCCATGGGCAGATGGCAGGGTGTCGGCCTTACCCATGGCGGTGTGTCGGCCTTACCCATGGCGGTGTGTCGGCCTTACCCATGGCGGTGTGTCGGCCTTACCCATGGCGGTGTGCCGGCCTTACCCATGGCGGTGTGTCGGCCTTACCCATGGCAGGGTGTCGGCCTTACCCATGGCGGTGTGTCGGCCTTACCCATGGCGGTGTGTCGTCCTTACCCATGGCGGTGTGTCGGCCTTACCCATGGCGGTGTGTCGGCCTTACCCATGGCAGGGTGTCGGCCTTACCCATGGCGGTGTGTCGGTCTTACCCATGGCGGTGTGTCGGCCTTACCCATGGCGGTGTGTCGGCCTTACCCATGGCGGTGTGTCGGCCTTACCCATGGCAGGAGGTCGGCCTTACCCATGGCGGTGTGTCGGCCTTACCCATGGCGGTGTGTCGGCCTTACCCATGGCAGGGTGTCGGCCTTACCCATGGCGGTGTGTCGGCCTTACCCATGGCAGGGTCTCGGCCTTACCCATGGCGGTGTGTCGGCCTTACCCATTGCGATGTGTCGGCCTTACCCATGGCGGTGTGTCGGCCTTAACCATGGCGGTGTGTCGGCCTTACCCACGGCGCTGCCTCAGGCCTTACCCATGGCGGTGTGTCGGCCTTACCCATGGCGGTGTGTCGGCCTTACCCATGGCGGTGTGTCGGCCTTACCCATGGCGGTGTGTCGGCCTTACCCATGGCGGTGTGTCGGCCTTACCCATGACCGGGTGTCGGCCTTACCCATGGTAGGGTGTCGGCCTTACCCATGGCGGTGTGTCGGCCTTACCCATGGCGGTGTGTCGGCCTTACCCATGGCGGTGTGTCGGCCTTACCCATGGCGGTATGCCGGCCTTACCCATGGCGGTGTGTCGGCCTTACCCATGGCGGTGTGTCGTCCTTACCCATGGCGGTGTGTCGGCCTTACCCATGGCGGTGTGTCGGCCTTACCCATGGCAGGGTGTCGGCCTTACCCATGGCGGTGTGTCGGCCTTACCCATGGCAGGGTGTTGGCCTTACCCATGGCGGTGTGTCGGCCTTACCCATGGCAGGGTGTTGGCCTTACCCATGGCGGTGTGTCGGCCTTACCCATGGCAGGGTGTCGGCCTTACCCATGGCGGTGTGTCGGCCTTACCCATGGCGGTGTGTCGGCCTTACCCATGGCAGGGTGTCGGCCTTACCCATGGCGGTGTGTCGGCCTTACCCATGGCAGGGTGTCGGCCTTACCCATGGCGGTGTGTCGGCCTTACCCATGGCGGTGTGTCGGCCTTACCCATGGCAGGGTGTCGGCCTTACCCATGGCGGTGTGTCGGCCTTACCCATGGCGGTGTGTCGGCTTTACCCATGGCAGGGTGTCGGCCTTACCCATGGCGGTGTGTCGGCCTTATCCATGGCAGGGTGTCGGCCTTACCCATGGCGGTGTGTTGACCTTATCCATGGCGCTCTCAGGCCTTACCCATGGCGCTGCCTCAGGCCTTACCCATGGCGGTGCCTCAGGCCTTACCCATGGCGGTGTGTTGACCTTATCCATGGCGCTGTCTCAGGCCTTACCCATGGCGGTGCCTCAGACCTTACCCATGGCGGTGTGTTGACCTTATCCATGGCGCTGTCTCAGGCCTTACCCATGGCGGTGCCTCAGGCCTTACCCATGGCGGTGTGTTGACCTTATCCATGGCGCTGTCTCAGGCCTTACCCATGGCGCTGCCTCAGGCCTTACCCATGGCGCTGCCTCAGGCCTTACCCACGGCGCTGCCTCAGGCCTTACCCATGGCGGTGCATCAGGCCTTTCCCATGGCGCTGCCTCAGGCCTTACCCACGGCGCTGCCTCAGGCCTTACCCATGGCGCTGCCTCAGCCCGTACCCATGGCGGTGTGTCGGCCTTACCCATGGCGGTGTGTCGGCCTTACCCATGGCGCTGCCTCAGGCCTTACCCATGGCGCTGCCTGAGGCCTTACCCACGGCGCTGCCTCAGGCCTTACCCATGGCGGTGCATCAGGCCTTACCCATGGCGCTGCCTCAGGCCTTACCCACGGCGCTGCCTCAGGCCTTACCCATGGCGGTGTGTCGGCCTTACCCACGGCGCTGCCTCAGGCCTTACCCATGGCGGTGTGTCGGCCTTACCCACGGCGCTGCGTCAGGCCTTACCCATGGCGGTGTGTCGGCCTTACCCATGGCGGTGTGTCGGCCTTACCCATGGCGGTGCCTCAGGCCTTACCCATGGCGGTGTGTCGGCCTTACCCATGGCGCTGCCTCAGGCCTTACCCATGGCGGTGTGTCGGCCTTACCCATGGCGCTGCCTCAGGCCTTACCCATGGCGCTGCCTCAGGCCTTACCCATGGCGGTGTGTCGGCCTTACCCATGGCGCTGCCTCAGGCCTTACCCATGGCGGTGTGTCGGCCTTACCCATGGCGCTGCCTCAGGCCTTACCCATGGCGCTGCCTCAGGCCTTACCCATGGCGCTGCCTCAGGCCTTACCCATGGCGGTGTGTCGGCCTTACCCATGGCGCTGCCTCAAGCCTTACCCATGGCGCTGCCTCAGGCTTTACCCATGGCGGTGTGTCGGCCTTACCCATGGCGCTGCCTCAGGCCTTACCCATGGCGGTGTGTCGGCCTTACCCATGGCGGTGTGTCGGCCTTACCCATGGCGCTGCCTCAGGCCTTACCCATGGCGCTGCCTCAGGCCTTACCCATGGCGGTGTGTCGGCCTTACCCATGGCGCTGCCTCAAGCCTTACCCATGGCGGTGTGTCGGCCTTACCCATGGCGCTACCTCAGGCCTTACCCATGGCGGTGTGTCGGCCTTACCCATGGCGGTGTGTCGGCCTTACCCATGGCGCTGCCTCAGGCCTTACCCATGGCGCTGCCTCAGGCCTTACCCATGGCGGTGTGTCGGCCTTACCCATGGCGGTGTGTCGGCCTTACCCATGGCGCTGCCTCAGGCCTTACCCATGGCGGTGTGTCGGCCTTACCCATGGCGGTGTGTCGGCCTTACCCATGGCGCTGCCTCAGGCCCCGTTCCTCTCGCTATGACAAATTGCGCCTCTTGATTTTATAAACCCCTCCAAAAACAGCAAGCTGTAGAATCTAGACATAGGAAGCAAAACGACAATGTTTTGAAGACGCAGAAACACCTCCATTCATTTAACGCCATGTAAGAGGGGTGTGGTTTGGTGGGGGGGGGGGGTGGGGGCTGGGTGATTGTCTTGATATTAGTGTTCATGCTGGTGTCGTTAACAGGAAAGGCTTCCTTCCCAAGTCAATAATGATATATCTTTTGCATTGCCAAATATTGTCATCTCACTTGTGACTAAAGGCTATATATTACGTGCATTGACGAATGGCCTAGTGGACACATAGATACAGGTACTGTGGGGATGGGTTACATTGCACATATTTTACCAAAGATGGTGGGAACTATATGAAATCCTCCCCCCCCCCCCCCCACACACACAGCCTTGCACACCTTCATCTCAGCTGCTGAGCGAGCCGTCTCGTTATTGCGTGGACGCACAGCCCTAATTGATTAGATAGACTAGATACGTATAGCTACCGCGATTAAGAATGCTTTTAACACAATTGGCTGCATGTATCGCGGGATTTGAGATGAATATTTCAGCACCGCAGCATTGCCGTAGAATATCGCATATATTAGGTGGACGCTAGCTGGGCGAAAGGGATGGCATCGTTGATCACTCGGAGGGCACCCCGAGGTGTGTCGCCGACGAGGGTTTTTGAATCCCATCTGCACGGCTTTAGACGGCTGTGCCGACGTGTGTTGAGGTCATATCCGGTTACGGCTTGCGCTTTTAACATGACGCGTCGGTTTTGCTAGGCAACCGTTGTGTTCTAACGCGTCCATCGCCTGCGGAGACGGTCGGCTTTACCTGTATGTACCCCCGCGTCGTCACGCGTCCGCTCTGTTGTGTTGTGTGCGTTCTTTGCCGTTGCCTTCAATTGTCGGCTGCTGCGGGCGTCTATTATTTTCGGTATTTAGGCAGCGAGTGACGCGCTCTGCTGCTGATGCTGCTGCCAGGTGGGCGTCCCCGCGTGACGACGTCGTGGTCACCCCCAGGACGCGCTCAGGGTGGGAGGGGGAGAGGCTCTTGGGTTGGGGAGGGGGGATGCACCGCGGCCTAGACGGAGACCATCCCTGATAAGACATGGAGTCACGTGGAACATAAAGGGCCGTTAGATGGCTGGCGGCGCGGGGCAAATAGGCCATTAGGATTATGTGCCAATCCGGTTTGGCTTCTTGTTTTTTCCCTCTCTTTTTTTTGGGGGGGGGGGGGGGGGTACTTTGTTATTAAGGTTTCCGGATCGGTAAACTGTCGGGAATAAAACCTGAAAAGTCGTTGATGAAATGAGTGATGAGTTTTGTTGAGTTATCCGGCCGCGGCTTCTCGCAGGACCGGATGTAGTATTCATGGTCTTCGGGACGTGTTAATAGGCCGATTAATGTGATGTGGTCATGGCTATGTCGCCAATCAGTGCGCCAGGCTTGCAGTTTTCTCCGTAGTAATCGTATTAATTTACGGGCTTGGTCCGTAAATACGTCCTAGTATCCTAGCGTATTGTGTGTTGCTATTTCGCCCCCGCCTTCGCCCCCCCCCCCCCCCCGAGAGTCTAGACGTTAACGTGAGCCCCCCACCCAACCCAACAACCACCCCACCCCCTCAACGTGATCTCTCCACCCCCAGCCCACCACCACACCGAGTCCACCACCCCACCCCACCTCCTCACCGCGAGCCCCCCCCCTCCCCCCACCCCTCACCCCGTGAGCCCCCGCCCCCCATGCCACCCCCTCACCCTGACCCCCCCCCCCCGGTCCTCCCTGCGCGTCGTAAACACCTCGCCTGCTTCCCAACGGAAGCGGTCGGCCCCTAGCAGCTGGCGCCACCTGGCGGCCGCACGGGGACATGTACGTCCCGCCAGTTTGCTGCCCCCCCTCCCCTCCGTTCCTCCCTCCGACCCCACCCCCTCCGCTTGGACGGCGCTTGTCGCCTGCTCCTGCTGTTGCTTCTGCCTCTGCGTCCCCTGCAACTTGCCTTCCAAGGCTGGGACCCGCCTGTGTTATTTATGTAACTGTATGGGTGAGAGACCCGAACTGGACCGGGCGGGAAGTGTATGGTATGGCCCATACTTGCCCGTGAAAGCCCGGGTAACAAAGGACAAACAAACCTGATTAGAGAACGTGATATCCTCGTCCTCTCTGTCAACCCCCTACTGGATTGTATTTGTTGTATTGTGTTTGTCTTTGGCCAGCTTCCCTCCCGACTCGGATGTTCCCTCTGTGTGTCCGGCCTGTTGAGCCATATTTCTGAGCATGCCGGCTATGACATCACTCACAATAAGAACTTTCTTCTTGATTTAATCCATTCAGCTGTCTACAGATCCTATCGCCTCTTTATTTGTCGAGAAGAGTTGGGGATGGGGGTGGGGGTGGGGGGCTGGGGGGTGAATCAGGATATTTCTGCCCTTCATAATGCCATTGTCTTGTCCTTGTCGGTTGGCAGAAGCCGGATCAGCGGATGTGTATGGATAACCTCAAACCACTCAATATATATGTCACATTCGGCCGGCTCGATAGCTCAGTGGGTTAGAGCGCTCGCCTGGAGTGATCTGGCCACCTGAGAGCCTGACGGCACGTGGATCGGTGATTCGCGCCCCGCTGAGGCCATGTCTATGTGGTCGCACGATAAAGATCCCGTGACCTTCTTCGCAAAGAGTAGGTGGTTACCCCTACCGGTGGGTACATGGCTCCACCGTCCTGAATATACAACCAACTTTCCTCTATTTGCTCTGGCGGTTTCAGTGCTTGGTAAAGTGTTAACCAGGGTGACAGCCAGTGGTCGTAATGAAGTGCCTCCCCCCCCCCCACCCCCCTTTCACCCTTGGGTTTCGTATGGGTCTCCGATATTGCGCAACATTTCCTGGGCCCGGCTGTCTGTCAGTGGCTAATGGAATCTCGCCCTCCACGTGACAGACGCACAATGCTCCGCGCTCTCCGGCTAGGAGTGTTGTGGCCGGGGAGCCTGGAGTGTGGCAGAGATTCCTATGGCCGATGGTCGTACTGTATTAAGCTGGTCGCCTTTCAATACCTAACCCCTTCACACACACTCTCCTTTTCTCCAGAGAGATATGAGAGTATCCATAAAGAGGACGTCGGGGTGATAGATCGGCAGCCGCCTTCTCCCCCCCCCCCACCCCACCTGCTCCCCTCAGGCCCCAGTGAAATGCACCATGACCTCCATCCCCATGGAGACAATCTCGCGCAATTCCGAATGTTCTTCAGCTTTTCCCGAAGATAAGTTTTAAATCCCGGTCTGGGATTGAAACGCCGTCAGAGCCCGCCGAAAAAAAAACACACGTTTAAAGCTGTATTTTAGCACTTCCAGCGGTTTATGTAACAGGCAGTTCTAAGCATATCTATTACAGTCCGACCAAATTCTAAGCCTATCTATTACAGTCCGACCAAATTCTAAGCATATCTATTACAGTCCGACAAAATGTATTCAATTACTCGGTGACGTCGAAAAGAAGGAACAGACCAAGGAGGCTGGAAATCGCGGTGCAGTCTTGGGGTGTGGGGGAAGGGAAAAAAAATGATGAAACTATGTTTAGAATCTCCTTCATGTGATTCTGCATATGTAAAGGCATAATCGGTATTTATGACCCAGTGCGGACCGCAATGGATAGGCTCCCCACGACGGTCAGCTCACCAAGTTGTTACAGCCCTGAACGGTGAAACTGATTGAGGTGTTGGCTTATGTCACATAGAGACCGGGGAGGAAACAGTAACTTTCCCTTGTAAGTGTTTCCTTAGCGGTTGCCGCGGAGTGGTGACCGAGCCGACGCCTGCGATCTCCCAATTTCTTTTCATCATTCTTCAACATACAATCAAGACTTACGTGTGTCTCTCTCTCTGTCACACAGCGGCGTAAAAGGCTTTGCCTAATCTTGATACGACCTATAAACCAAGGTCAATCTTACCGACCAACCCAGCCTGGCGGCCGCGATTGACCTTCCCACTTTTAGTAACCTCCAGTAACATACGTTTACACAGGCGTGGTGACAGTGGCGGATTCGTGCTTTGTCCTGCGCCGGCGCGGTGGTAAACAGTAAACACGCCAACCTCCCGCCAGACCGGAATGATACCGCTGTTGACGACCCGTTTCCCAGAAGGGCGACCCACGACGATGCTTCAGCCAGTGAGAGAAGGGGGTTGGGGGGGGGGGGGGGCAGGGCGGCGTTTCCAAGAAGGGCGACCCACCACTATGGCTTCAGCCAGTGTGAGAAGAGGGCGGGGGGCACGGGTCGATGCGGATAGACGGTGTGGTAGAAGGCGAGGCGTTGGGTGGGGGGGGGGGTAGGGTAGAAGGTGGGGGCGGTTGGGGGGGGGGGGTGTAGGGTAGAAGGCGGGGCGGTTGGGGGGGGGGGGGGGGGGGTAGGGTAGAAGGCGGAGCGGTTGGGGGGATGGGGTAGGGTAGAAGGCGGGGCGCGGGTTGTGGGTGGGCTCGCAGTTTTGTTTTCGTGTTGGCGGTCAGAGCTTGTCACTCAATCGAAAGAGTAAACCTTGGGAAGGTCGTCATGGAGGTGGTGAGGGTGGGGGGGGGGGGGTGCTTGGGGCAGTAGGTAGGTAGATAAGGTATTGTACGCCATGGGACACATCAACAAACACGCGCCTCACTCGCCCTTCAGCCTCCCCAACTCCCAGAGGTCTGGTGCCAGGGCCGCGCGTTCGGCTGTTGGTGAATGTGGGGGTCTGCTAGGACGGCTTAGGCCACCCGTGCGTGTTTCGAACCCCAGCTGTGCAAATGTTTTGCGGGATAAGGAACCCTGTCTTTCTCAGGAGGATATGACTCCTCTTTACCAGGCCGGCCTCTAAGCAGCATGTCGACCATTAGAGCCAGGCAGCATAAATTGCTGTCTGTGCAGTGTTGCAGCGCATATTTTCGCGAAAAGGGCGCACAGTGTTTAACTATCCGACAAAGTATGCATCTTTCCCAGAATCCTTATGCAATTTACTGACCTGGCGAAAAGAAAATACTTTGATTTATTATCTTCACTTGCAATGTCAGGGCTTTTTCTGGCCATATTTATTTCAATCAGCGCCAGCCGCGCCAATATGCGCTGCAACACCGCAAAGACAGCAAATGCTGCCTGGCTCTAACGGCACCCTGTGATAAGTTAGAGACAGGCCTGGTAAGACTCCTCTGTGCCTTGACCCTTCCAATTGTCGCCATATCACTTACAGAGGCTAAAAGCTCTTACGTCCGACCAACCGATCACTCCCCCGCCCTCCTTGTCTGCCCGCTAGCTCATGCTCTATGCACTTCCCGTTCGCTCCTTCTATGTCCCCACCCCACCCATCACCCGCAAGTCCTTACCTTGCCCTAACACACTCCGTTTGCACTTTCTTTGTTCCCTTTCTGTTTTTTCTCTGCCCCCCCCCCCCCCTTTGCTCCTTCTCTGTCCAACGGCACTCCACCCGCAACCACCCCCCCCTCCTTAACTCCATTTCTCACCAGTCACTCCCCGAGCGTTGACTTAGCATTGCCATTTTCTCTTGTGGGGGTCTCCAGCTGGCATCCTGCTGGCCGGTCCCGTCAGCCCCATGTCCCTCCCTCCCCCTCCCAACCCCTCCCCCCACCCCACCTCTCCCGTCCTTAGATCCCGAGCCCTCAGCGTACCCGAAAGCGTTTCCTTAACGGTTGCCCCGGCGTCGGCAGCACACATGTTTGAGAAGTAGTGGGATAGGAGGGTGGAGTGAGGCGTTGGGGGAGGGGTGGGGGGGTCTGAAGTGGAAGGGTGGTAGGGTGGAATGGGAGGGGGGAGGGGGTGGGGGGGAAAGGGTCCGGCCTAGGAGAAGGCGGGTAAAGGTCCTAATCTGACCTCCCAGGGACACGCTGGCCAAAGGCCGAGATCGGAATGGCTTCCGAAGAACCGGAAGTGATAAATCAGTATCGAATAGTGTCTTAGGACCGGCCACTGGAGCTCTCCACTGGCAAGTAGCTCGTCTCAAGGCCAGCTGACAGGCCGCCGCCGCCACTGCCACCAGGGGGCGGGCCTCTCTTTTGTGAAATGACGGGGCGGTGGCGGCGGTGGCGGGAGGAGTGGTGGGGGGTGGGGGGGGGTGTCTCTCGACAGGAGAGTGGGGTGGAGGGGGTGAGACTTGCCTCTGGCGAGTGGCATATGAGGGGGCGGACCTTTCTCTCCACTCAATGGCCGGTTGGTGCCCTGACCTTCCCGTCAGGCCGACAACCTATGACCACACTCGTCGCGCAGGAAACGACTAGAGTATGCTGCTTCTAAAGCTAATTCGTAGATATGGCCTGGGGGTAGTAGTTTTGCGTCGACATAATCTTCAGATTGACAACAATTTCGGGCCTCCTGCTGGGCTATTATTTTCGACATGTCGAAGTTACTTCTGGATAGGATAGGGATCAGACACTTGCAGAAGAATACTATTTCAGTTTTACCAACTGTTTTTACCAACGGACGCATGCCCCAATATAATGTTATTACCGTCGATCTGTTTACATTAGTGGTCACTAGCGCCGTGGACTTCCGGCTATAGAGAGCGTCAAGTTATATATTTATTCTCGGGCTGGGTGTGAAAAGGTCACACTAAACAGTTTATTTACATGAAACGAACAGGGTTTCGTTTTTGCAATAATATCAACTATTTATGAGAAGACAAGTCGCCCTGTCGTCGTGGGCATCCAGTGTGGTATAAGTGACCAGTAGGGTTTACCCACTCATACCAGACACGCGTATTAACGTTTTATTGCACCACCGAGGAAGCAGCGATGATAAAACCATTGTCACAGCATGGCTTGAAGGGAATTAGAGGTCGCTGAAACCCTGGATCAAACCTGAAAGAGATCGCCGGGGTGGGCGGGGGAGGCTGGGGATATAAACCCCGTGACCGATTACTCGTGTCTCTTCCCATTGCCTGCCCCCTCACCTACCCTCGTTCCTCGTGATACCCTCCCCCCCGCACCCTCGCCTCGTTCCTCGAGACCCCCCCCCCCACCTCGCACAACTCCCCCTCACGCAGTTCCTTGACGTGTTGCTAATGGCGCCTCCATCATCGTCTTGTTACCGCACCCCCGCCATCCACCTTCACCCCCCCCCCCCTCCTCCACTCTGGTTGGGGACACCTGCCTTAAGTGACCACGGTCGGGGCTGGGGCGGTCCAGTGAGTGGCTGGGGGGATTTGGAGGGTGGGGTGGGTGGTCGCGGACTGAGGAGGGTCGAGTGTTGTGAAGGACGCCGAGGCACTGCTTTGTAGTGAGGACCCAGCGAGGTTAATGGGTCGGAGTGATGGCGCGTGGCGGGACTTGGGTAGCAGGGCCAGGGTGGTGCCCCCAATGCCCCCCCCCCCGCTCACCTCACCCGCCCACCCTACCTGTCCTTGCGTGAGGAGAAAGAGTGAGACACAATGCAAATGGTATGAAACGGTAAATGGTATAGCAATTTGCCATCGCCTGCCGAATCACAACTGTGGATTCTAAAATTGCTCGATGCTGAACTTCCGTTGTGTTACCCAGTGACACCAAATATGGCAGTAATGTTACAAGGGAGTTGTGGCGCCGCCCTGGCGGTGGGGATGCTGCATTCTAGCCCTCTCACAGCCCTGATACTCGCTGGTTTCAGACGAGCGCGAGAGGGTACTACGCGTACTGACAGGCGTGTATCGATCGGGAAAAGCTGGATAATATTTGCCCAAAACATCATAACTTTCACCCTCTGGTATAATTATGTAAAGCTACTATTTCAACAAACCCGCGTTTCGATTAGTACAAGGCTTACAATGATCGAGGAATTTTCTTCAAGGCGTTTGCGACCGTGAGGAGGATCATTTTTTTTGGGTGATAATAGGGGGTTTTGCCATCAGTAAATGGCCAGAAATCTTTGTTGCCTCCGTCGTGATTTGAAGCCACTGGAGTAAGGAAAGTGCCAGTGCCTGGTAAGACGGTAACGAGAACCCCTTGGTTTCTTATCAGCACAAAGAATCTGGGACATGGGGAGTTTTAAGCCGGGCCCCGGAGCGTTAATTGGAAAGCCCAGCACGGCTCTGTCATATCTTAGGGCTTTACATCTGCCAGCCGGGACAGAACGTACAGCAAATTCTTTAGCTATAGCCGCTATCTGTGATTGAGCTGATGAATATTGTAGCGAATGTACATAGACAATGGAAGGGTTTTTTTCCTTCTGCGGAACCCTTACAATTCCGCGATCTATTAGGTTAAGCCGCCCCTGGGCTGTGATCTGATCTGCTGATGTCAGAAATGTCTGTTTTGTTGACGAAGACTTACCCTGACATGCATTACCTCCTTCTTCACAAGGAAACCAGCGAACGCCGTATTTGGATACTTCCTTCCGCAGCTATTTTTTGTACATACTAGGGCCGCACATAACTGGCCATTACGACGAAGCTTTTCACAAGTTTTCACGATTGACATGTCGTTAATGTTGACATTTTTTCATTTTTTCTCTGCAGTTTCCGGAGCATGGGTTCTATGGCCTACAGGACAAACTATTGTTGTTCCGGCACGACCAACTAGATGCCAACATCCTCAAGCTCATCGCCTCCGCCAGTGAGGTGGTGGAGGGGGCACTGGTCGAGGTCGTCCCTCTCCGGTAAGTCTGTGGCTGAGTGAGGTGGTGGAAGGGGCACTGGTCGAGGTCATCCTCTCGGGTGAGTCTCTGGCTGAGTGAGTTGGTGGAAGGGGGCACTGGTCGAGGTCGTCCGCTCGGGTAAGTCTATGACTGAGTGAGGTGGTGGAAGGGGCACTGGTCGAGGTCGTCCTTTCGGGTAAGTCTGTGGATGAATGAGGTGGTGGAAGGGGCACTGGTCGAGGTCATCCTCTCGGGTGAGTCTGTGGCTGAGTGAGGTGGTGGAAGGGGCAATGGTCAAGGTCGTCCCTCTCGGGTAAGTCTGTGGCTGAGTGAGGTGGTGGAAGGGGCAATGGTCAAGGTCGTCCTCTCGGGTAAGTCTGTGGCTGAGTGAGTTGGTGGAAGGGGCACTGGTCGAGGTCGTCCTCTCGGGTAAGTCTGTGGCTGAGTGAGGTGGTGGAAGGGGCACTGGTCGAGGTCATCCTCTCGGGTGAGTCTCTGGCTGAGTGAGTTGGTGGAAGGGGGCACTGGTCGAGGTCGTCCTCTCGGGTAAGTCTATGACTGAGTGAGTTGGTGGAAGGGGCACTGGTCGAGGTCGTCCTCTCGGGTAAGTCTGTGGCTGAGTGAGGTGGTGGAAGGGGCACTGGTCGAGGTCATCCTCTCGGGTGAGTCTCTGGCTGAGTGAGTTGGTGGAAGGGGCACTGGTCGAGGTCGTCCTCTCGGGTAAGTCTATGACTGAGTGAGGTGGTGGAAGGGGCACTGGTCGAGGTCGTCCTCTCGGGTAAGTCTGTGGCTGAGTGAGGTAGTGGAAGGGGCAATGGTCAAGGTCGTCCTCTCGGGTAAGTCTGTGGCTGAGTGAGGTGGTGGAAGGGGCACTGGTCGAGGTCGTCCTCTCGGGTAAGTCTGTGGCTGAGTGAGGTGGTGGAAGGGGCACTGGTCGAGGTCATCCTCTCGGGTGAGTCTCTGGCTGAGTGAGTTGGTGGAAGGGGCACTGGTCGAGGTCGTCCTCTCGGGTAAGTCTATGACTGAGTGAGGTGGTGGAAGGGGCACTGGTCGAGGTCGTCCTCTCGGGTAAGTCTGTGGCTGAGTGAGGTAGTGGAAGGGGCAATGGTCAAGGTCGTCCTCTCGGGTAAGTCTGTGGATGAATGAGGTGGTGGAAGGGGCTTTTCCTCGTGATCAGCCAGGTTAGGCAGATCCATTTGGACAGTAGACGGGTCGAAAATGATGTTTTGCCACACCACTGACCAAGACGATCGCCTGAGAAAAAAGTATTCAAGGTATGCCATGTAGAGGTAAATTATTGGTTTTGCCTGTCATCGCAGGTTTGCGCTTGAGTTAGATAATATTTGGTATACATATACGGCAGAACCCTCGTTTTACCGCCTGTGCGGATGCGTTTGCAGCCTTCGGGTATATGGAGCAATAAGTGTAATAGATCCAGTATTATTGTTAATGATCGCTAAGGAGCGAAATGGAGTCCGCAGCTCATATCAAGTTGATGTGTCAATGGTGTCTGATGACCTTATGGGCGTCTCGCACGACGCACGTCGTCGTTCAGTTTCTAGGCTCTTGTGCACACCGAAAATAACACGCTTTAGCCTCGAGCTCATTCAGATCATTGCCGCAATCTAGTTTTATTAGTGACTGGATATCCGTTGGCTATTTGCCGTTAATAAGTGAACACTACAGCTGCTGAAGACGACGCTAATAAGATTGGGTGTCACCTCCAGTGTTATGTGTCTGTAGCGCGACTGTTTATGGAAGATGTCTGGCCTCAATACATGTATGCCACGACCGCGCTACAACTACCGTATGTATATAGTGAAGACATTGTTTAAGCCTTGTCCATACACATGGACCGCCAAGCGGGGCAACTTAGTCTCTACCCAAGGCTGTTGGGTTGATATCGCCTCGATGGGGGAAGCAGAACACGGGAAGGATTTTCTGGCAAATAAGACTTATTTCATCGGAAAAATATCAAATTAAACTAAAGTGTGACCTCAACAGACACAATTAAAGTCATTGTTATATATGCCTGAACATAAAAAAGGAAGCACTTGTGCTGCTGCTGCTGCCGCTGCCAGCCATAACGCTTAAGACTGAAACGAGCAAGAGACGCGGGATTGACCGTTGGTGACCTTGACCTTTTGTTGTCGCCAGCCCACACGACAATGGAGGAGCTGCAGATTCGGCCGCACGTGCTGTACGTTCACTCCTGGAAGTCGCCGCACTTCTGTGACTTCTGCGGAGAGATGCTGTTTGGACTCGTCAGACAGGGTCTCAAGTGTGAAGGTATGGGACAGGACATTATATCTGTGACATTTGTAATGTTTAATGGAGAGGTTTTGTCGGTCAGTGCAGATGGCACTGTCATAGGCCATTGCCAGAACGCCGCTTGTGTGGATAAAAGTGTTCGTAACACGGTATTGTTTTCTTGATGTATGTTGCTTGTCATGAATTTGTTGATGAATATTTAATATATCATAGATATTACGTAGCTGGTATATGGCACATATTTAAATTAAAATATAGATGAATCCGTGAAGCATTCGCTAAGTAGGAGATAATGCAAATGTCATGGGCTGTTTGGGATCTGTTCCCTGTGACATGGAGTGTGAATGCCAGTATGATGACGTATTTACTCCGCGTTCCGCGTGCCGTCGAGGGCGCCACCTCTCCGGGATTTAGTCTCCCCCTGTAATGTCCATCCTGGCGTGCTGCTAATGTTTACAACGCGTCGTCCTGTGTTGCTCGGTCGTCGTGTGCAGGTTGCGGTCTCAACTTCCACAAGCGCTGTGCCTACAAGATCCCCAACAACTGCGACTACACGCGGCGGCGGCGGTCCTCTACCACCAGCAGCCAGGGGCCGTGTTTCCAGGGTCAGACCGAACGTCAGGTGGGTGACAGGGAGGGGGTCTGGGGGTGGGAGTGAGGGTGGGAGGGGGGGGGGGGAGGGGTAGGCGGTCCTCTACCACCACCAGCCAGGGGCCGTGTTTCCAGGGTCAGACCGAACGTCAGGTGGGTGACAGGGAGGGGGTCTGGGGGTGGGAGTGAGGGTGGGAGGGGGGGGGGGAGGGGTAGGCGGTCCTCTACCACCACCAGCCAGGGGCCGTGTTTCCAGGGTCAGACCGAACGTCAGGTGGGTGACAGGGAGGGGGTCTGGGGGTGGGAGTGAGGGTGGGAGGGGGGGGGGGTGGGGAGGGGTAGGCGGTCCTCTACCACCACCAGCCAGGGGCCGTGTTTCCAGGGTCAGACCGAACGTCTGGGGGGTGACAGGGAGGGGGTCTGGGGGGGTGGGAGTGGGGAAGGGGATGGCGGTTCTCCACCACCAGCAGCCAGGGACCGTGTTTCCAGGGTCAGACTGAACGTCAGTTGGGTGACAGGGAGGGGGTCTGGGGGGTGGGAGTGGGGGGGAGGGGGTGGCGGTCCTCTACCACCAGCAGCCAGGGGCCGTGTTTCCAGGGTCAGACTGAACGTCAGGTGGGTGACAGGGAGGGGGTCTGGGGGGTGGGAGTGGGGGTGGGGGGGAGGGGGTGGCGGTCCTCCACCACCAGCAGCCAGGGGCCGTGTTTCTAGGGTCAGACCGAACGTCAGGTGGGTGACAGAGAGGGGGTTAGAGGGGTTATTGTAAGTTATTTTTGTTGCTGAAAGTGGGGTAGGGGGTGGGGGTAGTTGTTGGTACAGGATGTTAATGGGTGGCAAGAAAAAAGGCTATTTAGAACAGGAGAGGGTGGGGTGGTTAGTAGATTTGAGGGAGGCAGCGCTGGGGCTCCGTGGAGTGTCAGTAAGAGGGGGTGGGGTGGTTGGTAGATTGGAGGGCGGCAGGCCTGGGGTGCCGTGGAGTGTGAGTAGGGGGTGGGGGTGGGGGTGCATTATTTATTGGACTGAGAGTGGGTGGGTTGTCGGGAGGAAAGATCTGGGAAAAGATCAATATCCAGAATAAATTTTTGGCGATGAAACAGGACGCAAGGACACAGGTATAGTGGGTAGGAGGGGAGGGGGGGGGGGCGGGGGAGGCATCAGGAGGCTGGGGACAGCTGGGCCGAGGCTGACAGGATATGACGCAGGACAGTCGCTATAGGCCGGGAAGGCATGAAAGCTTGTAATTTAATGCCGTGTGTTGAACGACATGAGCTGTGCCCATCACCGGCAACGGGGGGCGAGGCGAGGGGTGGTAGGCAGGGGGTGATATAGAGGGTCATTTAAAAAAATGTCTAAGGGCATGCATTAGAAGCAGCTGCCACTCCGATGGCACTGTCGTATGTATATGCATGGTAAATCGGGACCTCAGACTGTCTAAATAAGCTATAGGACACCACGTCTGTATGCCATAGGTTACCACACGTGGTTAGTCCCCAAGGTTGACTTTCACTCCCGCTTTCCCCTGGTGTGACACTGACTTTGCCAAAAGGCTGTTCTGCTGCACCCCATTTGTCGGTAAATAATGTAGAGGCTTATTTCGACTAGTCGATAACGCTTTGAAGGTCAAATATCCCCGACCACGCTTTTCTCTCCGTAGTTATCTTGAGATGTATATGCTTGAAAAGACTGTGATGGGATATTTGTCCTTAAGTTCACATTAGACAAACCCCTATTTATATTTTGTGTCCGGTAATGTATACTGTCTTACATTAGCTAAGTTTCTGTTTTGTTTTATTTTCTTTATTTACCTTTACCCATCAGGTTATTCAATTTTAAGTTTGCATTTTGATTGCGTTAAGTTCTATCACCCGTTTAGTTGGATCCTGTGTGTATCATGTCGAGCCATAAAGCTTTCTATGACTACCGTTCTTACAGAGCTTAATCGCGACGAAGAGCGACACCTCGGTACGTTCCCCAGGTCTCCTTTCCTCCCTGCTATCTGTACTCTGGTGGTCTGGGTCCTGCACTGCGAGCCAAACATTTATTCCATATGACGTCATCAATCGAAAAAAAATCTGTTTTTTTTTAATGTTATTCATCAATCGAAATCGATAGAAACGAAATCAGTGAATTAAAAAAAAAAATCAAATAATTTTGGTTAGGTCAATGAAATGACCATCATGGTTGTATTCATAATAATAATGATTGAGGTAAGAAAAGCATAATCTTCCCCGGTCGCTGGTCTTCAGTTTACATGACGTCAGTGTATTAAATTGCTGCTCGACTTTGCTCCACACGTCCTCACCTCTGTATATATGTACACGCTTGTCGTAACCAAAAGGTTCGCGTCTCGGCCGTGGTGAAAGTATAAACGTCTTCTCCTTGTTCGGTCTGCTGTCGATCTATTTATACATAGTCTTCATTCATCTCTCAGTGGCCTACTACTGCTGGCTGTTTAATAGATATATATATATATATATATTCAGGACGGGGCACTCGTCGCTTTTCTACCATGATCTAGAACAAGCCCATGGGGAAGTCGACCGTCTCCGAGTGTCTGGTGAGACCCGCCAGCCTGGCTGCCGCGTCACCCTCCATGCGAGCCTCTCTTACCGAACTCACTCGCCAGGTACTCGCCAGGCCCTACCCGGCATCGCACGATCTTCTTCTTGGGTGCCCCCTCCCCAAACCCCTCCCTCCTCCCCCTCTTTCTCCTCCTCCTCCGCCGTCTCCGCCAGTGAGCGGCGGTCAGCGCCAAATGTCGACAGTCGCCGGCAGTTGTTCCATTGTCGACAATCATCTCATCGGTCGTGTTGTCATTGTCGACTGTCAAGGAAAGCCGGTGGCCGGTGTGAACAGACCTTGGACGATACCCACCCACCCACCCGCCGTCCACCCCCCAAGCCCGTCTCCTCCGGCGGCAGGCGTGGCATACCGTTGTCTACCATAGATGGATGACACTCACCGGTGTTTGTCGGCAGTTGTCGGAAATAGACAACTGTCGGTAAATATCGGCACCTGTCGACAATGACGATATTTGGTGACATCTGTTTGTCGACAGTGACCCATATTTGGAGACAACGGAAAATCCTGTTGATAATGGGAGCTATATAGTGACAGTTGACCATCAATTGTCGACAATGGACGATATTAGGTGACTGTCGTCATCTGTTGTCGACAATAGACGACGTGTCGGCTTTGGCTGATGTTTAACCAGTTATTTCCCCCCGTATGTTGTGCGTTACCGTCTCTTGGTCGCTGTCTTGTGAATTGAATTTTGATATTTACTCATATAACCTATCGATATTTTATGATAGACCACCTTTACAAATGGAAATTTGGTCTTTTGCATGCCTTATTTACTCCTTCTGGCTCTACGTTTACTTCCTTTCAACATTATTAATATAAAGGCTACACAAATCGCTGGCGCGGTAAGTATGTGACCATGCTCCATGGCGAATACCCCAGCTGATGACGCGTCTGCCGACCAAGGGTAGCACATATAAAAACATATTATAGACAATGTTTAACCGGTAACCTGCAAAGTCTGAGTGGTAGTGCAATGCCCCCCCCCCCCCCCCGCTCCTCCTTTACTCTGGTTAGGGACACGACACCGAGGCAGAAAGAGCATATGTCACTTATATTACAGACATTACAGGCATTGTAAGTATTACAGTCATTACAAGCATTGTGAGCAATACAGACATTACAAACATTGTAAGCACTACAGACATTACAAGCATTGTAAGCAATACAGACATTACAAGCATAAGTCACTTATGTACAGACATTACAGACATTGTAAGCAATACAGACATTAAAAGCATTAATTACATGCATCACTTTTTCAGGAGATAAATCTCTTACCTGCAGTACATATGTTTATGCAGCATAAAGAGTTACATTCAATACATACATTTGTATACATTGCATACACTTTGCATACATTACATAAGTGTACATACTTTACAAGCTTTACACACATTATGTGCTTTACATACCGACACGGTAGCGACGTCGTACATGTTTTCATGCCACATTTTCAAGTCAAACGAATTATTTTTGAAACCATCTGCACAAAATCACTTGGTTTGGAAGCCTTTTACACTGAGTTCCAGATGAATAGGCTGGGATCCTGAGCCCCCCCCCCCCTCACACCCCTACCCCACCCGCGCCTCAATCCCGCACACACTACCCCCTAACCCATACCCGCGCCTTAATCTCAAACCCACTGCCCCCCCACCGCCCCCAACCCACACCTTCAGGCCTACCAAGCTGTGACCTACAACCATCTGTTATTGGATAGTCGAAAAATCGTTATGGACCGGTGTCCGTCGTTTCCGAATAATGAACTTTCCTGGAAGCGGGAATGACAAAGGTAACTGAGTTCTTCAAACATGAACTTCTTATTTCATAAGGACTTAGTCCAGGCTGCCGGTGTCTCGGAAGCCAGCCTAAAATCTGTCGTTTCGGGGGAATAAAGTCTAACCAATTTCTGAAATATCTTTGGCTTCTCATCACCATACTTTATAAAGGTAAAGGTAAAGGTAAGGGTTTTTTTTTCGTACTGCTGGCCTTCGGCCCATAGTACAACATATATACCGAGTATGATATTAACACAATTAACGAGAACAGCTTTGTGAAAATCGATTACGGAGCTTATAATGATATACTGACTTGTCTGGATATTATAGCGGTGTAAAGGCGGAACCTCTTTTTGTGTCTCGAGATAATCGAGCTATATGAAGGCGTGTAGAACATATTGTGTCTCTTGGAATAGCAGCTATGTGAAGGCGTGTAGAACATATTGTGTCTCTTGGAATAGCAGCTATGTGAAGGCGTGTAGAACATATTGTGTGTCTGGAGATATCGCTTTGTGAAGGCGTGTAGATCATATTGTGTATCAAGGATGGCAGCTATGGGAAGGCAGTTATTAAGACTTGCCATTGACAATTATATGATAAAATGATATAAATAGTGTACCCATGATTGTATAAAGTACACTGTAAGTACCAACTGTGATTTGCATTATGGAACATATAAGCGAACTTTGAACGATTTATTTGCTGGTACATAATGTGCACCAGGCACGTAATTGGGTATACTGGGACCTAGTATGATATAGGTTATGCTATATTTTAGGGGGTAAGGTTATGGATAGGATTACAATACGTGCATCCCGGGAGCACTGGCTTTGTGTGCCACAATGCCGACATGCTCTAGACGAACACATGCCATGAAAGTTTGTGTTTTGCACTTTGCTAACGAACCAAGGTAGATGCCGTATTCTGGGAACTGCGCCAGCGCAGTGCGGTAAAAAAATGTTCTGGGTGCGAAGGAAATGATTCCAAAGGGATAAGAGCATGTTACCATCGATTGATGGCAACCTGGAAGTGGTACTTATATTCAGGCTCCATCGCACATCATATTGGAGCCAAACTGTTTGCACTCGTCAGGAAGCCGGATTACTCAATGCGGGTTCATGGTTGAAATTCTTTAGTGTGGCTAGACAACGAGTTAAGTTTACTGCGCGTATCGGTTTAGGCTTGCACGACATAGGCTTGCACCGCATAGGCTTGCACGACATGGGCTTGCACCCCATAGGCTTGCATCACATAGTCTGCACCACATAGGCTTACAATGTGTTCCAGTATCATAATACTTTGTTTTCTTCCTTAATCAAGAGCTTCAATATCGTTTGATACTATTTCTCCTGCACGACTTATTTTTGTTTGCGTTTGGCCATGGAATGCTTTTAATCATCAATGTCTCTGCTTTATAGGGTATATGGTTTGCTCTGCATTGGATTACCACGTGTCATTTGAAGCGGCTTTGATCGTTTTATTTGTTTCAGCACAGATTTATTATGCTATGTTTGATGCATTGCTCTTCCGTCCACTAATAAATGCTATGGAATGGCTTATATTCCTCAAAAAGCCTTCGTCATACGACTCCTGTAACCTTTTAACAAGCCAGTTCAACTACCTGTCCTACTGCATTAATATTTTTCTAATTGCATTAGATCTGTCTCCCAGATTGTCTATAAATTGTGCTATGCGATATCTTCTTACATGGCTGAGATAATAATGTGGAATCTGTCGTCGCTGGACCATACATGTAAGTGCTGCTTCGGCTGTTGGTTGCTCACAGTGCCAACGATGTTATGGGATATGTAGATGTCGCCTTTAATCGGTCACGGTGATCATCTACCGATTGGAAAAACCGTATGCCATTTATACGTGTTTTGCCTTGCATGAGTTTAATCGCCATCGTTAAAGTTTAGAAACAATTTTCTCGGCTTTTATTGGCTTTTTGTTTTATTTTGCTCTTCGGCGATATAACTTATCGAGTGCATTTGCTCTTTTTCGGCTTTCAGTCGCTGACGGTGCCCAACGCGTCGAGTCCTGAGGCTCGCAACAACAGGTCCAAGTCGTGGAGCGGCGGTCGCCCCATCTGGATGGAGAAGGAGTACGCTGGGCGCATTAAAGTCCCCCACACGTTCAGCGTGCACAACTACACGAGGCCCACCATGTGCATGCACTGCAAGAAACTGCTCAAGGGACTCTTCCGGCAGGGCATGCAGTGCAGAGGTAGGCCTAGGCACCAGGTTCATTCAGATGGACAGGGAATAGGCGAATAATAAGACAAGATGTATAGACACGAGGATAGGTGTTTAGTGCAGATTCATAGACACGAGGATAGGTGTATATAGCAGATTCATAAACATGAGGATGGGTGTATATAGCAGATTCATAAACCTGATGATAGGTGTGTATAGCAGATTGACAGACACGAGGATAGTTGTATATAGCAGATTCATAGACACGAGGATAGGTGTATATAGCAGATTCATAGACACGAGGATAGGTGTATATAGCAGATTCATAGACATGAGAATAGTGTATATAGCAGATTCATAAACATGATGATAGTTGTATATAGCAGATTGACAGACACGAGGATAGTTGTATATAGCAGATTCATAGACACGAGGATAGGTGTATATAGCAGATTCATAGACATGAGAATAGTGTATATAGCAGATTCATAAACATGATGATAGTTGTATATAGCAGATTGACAGACACGAGGATAGTTGTATATAGCAGATTCATAGACACGAGGATAGGTGTATATAGCAGATTCATAGACATGAGAATAGTGTATATAGCAGATTCATAAACATGATGATAGTTGTATATAGCAGATTGACAGACACGAGGATAGTTGTATATAGCAGATTCATAGACACGAGGATAGGTGTATATAGCAGATTCATAGACACGAGGATAGGTGTATAGGGCAGATTCATAGACATGAGGATAGTGTATATAGCAGATTCATAAACATGATGATAGGTGTATATAGCAGATTGACAGACACGAGGATAGTTGTATATAGCAGATTCATAGACACGAGGATAGTTGTATATAGCAGATTCATAGACACGAGGATAGGTGTATAGGGCAGATTCATGGACACGAGGATAGGTGTATATAGCAGATTCATGGACACGAGGATAGGTGTATATAGCAGATTCATGGACACGATGATAGGTATATAGGGTAGATTCATAGACACGAGGATAGTGCATATAGCAGATTCATAATCACAAAGATAGGTGTATATAGCAGATTCATAGACACGAGGGTAGGTGTATAGGACAGATTTATAGACACGAGGATAGGTGTATATAGCAGATTCATGGACACGAGGATAGGTGTATATAGCAGATTCATGTACTCGAGGATATGTGTGGGGCAGATTCATAGACACGAGGATTAGTGTCTATGAAATATGCCTTTAAGCCATATTTATAGATAGGTCTATGTCGTATACAGGTCAATATAACAAATGTGTAGGCAGAAGTCTACACATTGAAAGATGTTTACGTATTACCCAGCCACTCTAGTTCTGTATGCCATGTACAGAAATAAGTTTTGCTATAAACGCAATACGCACAATGGTAGGTAGCACTATGTACATGACACGTTATAGATAGAGCCAGGTCAGTCCTACAAACCTGATCCATGACACCTATATGGAAAATTTCAAAACATAAGAAAGAATTATATATTGGTGTTTTAGACCACTTTGTGCATATCAAGTCTAGATTGGGGAAGAGACCTCCCGGGACACTGACATGGGATGTTGAAGAGACCTCCCGGGACACTGACATGGGGTGCTGAAGAGACCTCCCGGGACACTGACATGGGGTGTTGAAGAGACCTCCCGGGACACTGACATGGGGTGCTGAAGAGACCTCCCGGGACACTGACATGGGGTGTTAAAGAGACCTCCCGGGACACTGACATGGGGTGTTGAAGAGACCTCCCGGGACACTGACATGGGGTGTTGTAGAGACCTCCCGGGACACTGACATGGGGTGTTGAAGAGACCTCCCGGGACACTGACGTGGGGTGTTGAAGAGACCTCTCGGGACACTGACATGGGGTGTTGAAGAGACCTCCCGGGACACTGACATGGGGTGTTAAAGAGATCTCCCGGGACACTGACATGGGGTGTTGAAGAGACCTCCCGGGGCTCTGACATGGGGTGTTGAAGAGACCTCCCGGGACACTGACATGGGGTGTTGAAGAGACCTCCCGGGACACTGACATGGGGTGTTGTAGAGACCTCCCGGGACACTGACATGGGGTGTTGAAGAGACCTCCCGGGACACTGACATGGGGTGTTGAAGAGACCTCCCGGGACACTGACATGGGGTGTTGTAGAGACCTCCCGGGACACTGACATGGGGTGTTGAAGAGACCTCCCGGGACACTGACATGGGGTGTTGTAGAGACCTCCCGGGACACTGACATGGGGTGTTGAAGAGACCTCCCGGGACACTGACATGGGGTGTTGAAGAGACCTCCCGGGACACTGACATGGGGTGTTGTAGAGACCCCCCGGGACACTGACATGGGGTGTTGTAGAGACCCCCCGGGACACTGACATGGGGTGTTGAAGAGACCTCCCGGGACACTGACATGGGGTGTTGAAGAGACCTCCCGGGACACTGACATTGGGTGTTGAAGAGACCTCCCGGGACACTGACGTGGGGTGTTGAAGAGACCTCCCGGGACACTGACATGGGGTGTTGAAGAGACCTCCCGGGACACTGACATGGGGTGTTAAAGAGATCTCCCGGGACACTGACATGGGGTGTTGAAGAGACCTCCCGGGGCTCTGACATGGGGTGTTGAAGAGACCTCCCGGGACACTGACATGGGGTGTTGAAGAGACCTCCCGGGACACTGACATGGGGTGTTGTAGAGACCTCCCGGGACACTGACATGGGGTGTTGAAGAGACCTCCCAGGACACTGACATGGGGCGTTGAAGAGACCTCCCGGGACACTGACATGGGGTGTTGAAGAGACCTCCCAGGACACTGACATGGGGTGTTGTAGAGACCTCCCGGGACACTGACATGGGGTGTTGAAGAGACTTCTTGGGACACTGACATGGGGTGTTGAAGAGACCTCCCAGGACACTGACATGGGGTGTTGAAGAGACCTCCCAGGACACTGACATGGGGCGTTGAAGAGACCTCCCGGGACACTGACATGGGGTGTTGAAGAGACCTCCCAGGACACTGACATGGGGTGTTGAAGAGACCTGCCGGGACACTGACATGGGGTGTTGAAGAGACCTCCCGGGACACTGACATGGGGTGTTGAAGAGACCTCCCGGGACACTGACATGGGGTGTTGAAGAGACCTCCCGGGGCACTGCCATGGGGTGTTGAAGAGACCTCCCGGGACACTGACACGGGGTGTTATAACACATGCGCCAAAAGCAGAACCAGGGCTCGAGTGGAATCCGCTGACCGACTTATCGAGGGAGACTCTCATATTTCATAAGAGTACGATGGCGGCTTTCGTTATCTCACACTTTTGTCAGTCGTGCTCTGCTAGATCGGACCAGCCGCTTGTGGATGGGTTCTTAACCCGGCTGTGCCAGTGTTCAATTGTTTGCAGGATAAAGCCTTCAATTCCTCGTTTCTGCATTATCTTAAAGGGTCTTCCCCAAACCTTTTTACCTTTAGACAGCGAACATAATTAGGGTAGCTTGTAGTTATGCTTACTGTGACACGTCATAATGAGAATGTGTACCATTGACAGATTCGCTTGTAGGCTTTCTGAACACTGAACATTTGGCATTGAATGCCAAAAGAATCCGCTATTAGCCCGTAACGTGGCAAATTGCGTAACCGTTTCGCTAAGTCCTATTTATTTTCGTTATTTTGCAGACTGCAAGTTCAATTGTCACAAGAAGTGCGAGCCGCAGGTGCCCAAGAACTGTCAGGGCGAGGTCAAGTGGATTCCTGGAGGTACGTGTTGTCATGGCCCCTGTGACGTCACATCATATGAAACCGTCCAATCAGAGGGCGTCATAGCTTTATTTGCTCTACTGATAATGTAACATATACTTAGATATAGCATGTACAATATACCGACGTTAGGGCCTATTAAAATGTTGTTGAATAAAAAGTGTTTATGTCATCTAATAGAGCTAGAGCGCGGATGTATAGATATAGAAGGGTTGCTGTTATATTTGTTGACTGCTGTTATAATTGTACCGTAATGCGTTACGATTACACGTAATTAGTGTAACATGTGCTATGCACTATCATAGGGTACTTTGATACATGGCCAAAGTTATTTAAGAATGTTATTTGATGGAATAGTTTGGTTTACTGATTTGGTTCATGTAAACAATGAATGTCTAATTAATTTCTCTAACAAATACTACATGTCAATGCATCTTTTGCCTTATCTTCCATGCCGATTGTTCTTCTTGATATTTGTTTCATTTATCGAATTGATTAATTTGATATAATTGGGCTTCAGTATCCTGCGCGTGATTGTAAAGCGTTCACCCCACTGGCCTTACCGGCATAAGCACGCCGCTTGCATTCAGCAAAAGCAAAAAGAGTCAACTATTAAATGAGATTTGCGACAATCTTCAAGCGGCTCCGAATACGTCATACAAGACAAGTGGGGAGGGGTGGGGGTGGGGGCCGTTAATACAATTAATGGGATAAAAAATCTTGCACAAGAGGGTTAAATATGTCGGCGATGCTATGCTTGGCAGGGCTGATGGAGTGTTGAGCCCTGGATGTTTACATATCAGTTCAACTGACGTTTATGTTTATCTCTCTCGCCCCCTTTATTTGACCTCCGCCACCCCTACCCCCGTCCGTCACCTCGCCCCTCGTTCCCCTCTCCCCCCCCCCCGCCCGCCCGTTGTCCATGTCTCATCGCATGGCATCCTCAACCATGGATTATTATTTCGAAACATATATATGTCTCCCGCCTTGTTACGTTGTTCAACACACCGCGTGAAACCTGGTCCGCTGTGGCCATATTGTTTACCCTGGTCTGATTTGGCAATCTTGTGTACCCTGGTTCACTTTGGTCATTTTTGTCCCCTTTCCAATCATGTGTACCCTGGTCCACTTTGATCGCCATGTGTACCCTGGTCCACTTTTGTTATGTGTATTATGGTCCATTTTCTCTTTTATTTTACCTTTACTCACCATGTGTAACCTGGGCCGCTTTGGTTATCCGCGCCATCCTCCGTCCCCTCCCCCCTTCCTCGACCGTCACTCCCCTTGTCATCACCATTCATCTGACCCCCCCCCCCCCCCGCCTACCCGCTGTCGTGGTCATCAATCGACCCTCACCCCCCAACCGTCGACGTGGTATGACCCTGGCTGGTCCACCCATAGCCGTGTTCTTTACGTCAGTGGACAGCTCGGGTGACGCCGACGCCCAGATGGACGCGGATATGTCGTCCGTCAGCTCTGAGCCGACGCCCGACTCCGGGGATGACGACGACGACCCGGTGCAGCAGAAACCGCCACTCAGGTCAGTCATGACTAGGTCAAGTCAGTCACAACTAGGTCAGGTTAGTCACAACAAGGTCAGGTCATTCGGAATTGACCATCATCCAATAGCAAAGTAGAAACCGCCGCTCAGATGAGTCACAACTAGGTCAGGTCAGTCATAACTAGGTCAGGTCAGTCACAACTAGGTCAGGTCATTCAGAATTAACCACCATCCAGTAGCAAAGTAGAAACCGCCGCTCAGGTCAGTCACAACTAGGTCAGGTCATTCCGAATTAACCATCATCCAGTAGAAAAATAGAAACCGCCACGCACGTCAGTCACAACTAGGTCAGGGCATTCACTCAATCACAAATGGGAGTAAATGGCATATAACTAGGCCCTATATTTAAATGTTATTGCAATGACGTCATGTTATCATCTCCATGGTAACTTGTCCCCACTCGAGTTCGATGGCGTAATGCGTGTAACCGTGGTGACCATGATTTGGGTCCGTTATGACGTTCCCAGCCAGTATCAGCGGCACTCACCACAGTGTTCCAAGGTCCATTATTGTACAGGAAAACGATCCCTTAACTTAAAGTACTGCTATGACGTCATTCTATTGTCTAAACTGTACATAATTTTTCACGAATGTACAATTTTAGCGAGCTGATAAATTGCGATTGACTCAAGGAGACCAAACAATTTTTCTGTTGAACAATCGTCCTTCTGTTACGAAATCGACCATCGCAGTCAATGTCAATCATGAGCAATAAGTGAGCTTGTCTGAAATAGGTCACAACCAAATGGACGATGAACTGGAAACTTGACGCCCGACGGAAAGCCCCAGCAAAAACAGATACAAATTTCTCATCAAAACAAGCATAGATCAGAAAATCCACTTTAAAAACTGAATTTGAGATCATATGTAATTCATATGTAAAATACATACCGACATTTCCTTATATGCTATAATCACACTAGAAATCATTTTTCTTTCTCGTGAATCCCACGAAACTCGTTTGCAAAGCATATCCTATCCATCAACAACGCACTGGATGTGACTTGTGTCAAACACCATGGCAACATCGCTGCGTATCATATCCTTTCAGTATCCAATAATGTGAACCATTGTATCCTATTCCACATTTAAATGACCATTATCGTCTGTATAAGGACACATAATCCATTCGAAGTAGCCTACGCGCCTTGATGCGAAACACGACTTCATTCTTGCAACCTGAAGATGAACTAAACTGACTTGTGGCTGCAGCGTCCGACGTTCTTCCATGTCAGGGCGAACCACTGTTTCAGCTTAGCTCACGTATGACTCAAGTTTACCATTGCTACAACAATACATTTCATGGGTTCTCAGATAGAATATGAACCGACTTCAGTCAGCTATTTTATTGGCTTCGGAAGCGAGAGATGCAATGTACATCTTAAAAGAACTCTTATTCACGCTTCATGGACCACGGGTGGCTCACCGACCGTACTTTAAGTCAGAGAATACCCGTGTAACAGTTCATTCTTGAAAAGATATGTACTCGGCTTGCGCCTCGTACATTCTTTTTCAAGAATGTACTGCTACATGGGCATTCTCCTTACCTTTATTAATCTTGTCTCACATGTTAACAGTGCGTTTGTCAAACCAAGTGACTGACATTTTATCTATACTCCTGCAATGATGTATGCTCATTCCTTGCGTTTTGTTGTGACTTAATGATGTGGGTGTATATTTCAGCCCCAATGAGAGCACCAAGATCCCCAGATTAGGGCTTTGAGTTAATGATGTGGGTGTATATTTCAGCCCCAATGAGAGCACCAACATCCCCCTGATGAGGGTTGTACAGTCCGTGAAGAACACCAAAAGAACAGGGTCCAAGATCATTCGCGAAGGGTGGATGGTCCACTGTACAAACCGCGACCACACGGTGAGGGTCAAAGGTCAAGGCCACTATGTCTACACATACCCCCAAATACTAACGCATTGTCCCTTTGTATTTGGCACTCGCAAACAAAGCGCCCACTGATATTGCAATAGTGTGAGTGTTGGGTAGTTGTATCGAGCCCACATCTGTCACCTGTGGCAGTCGATATTTTCATTATCGGCCTTTATAACTTGCATGATTACTGTTATTATTCGCTGACAATCTGACAATGGCGCGGGACCTCTCCAAACTCACCCATACTGGGCCATGGACCGTTGTGATCGACCTCGTACCACGAGGCACGCGTCATTAAACACAGAAGATCTAACGCTGAGATACCACACAGTTAACACGATAACAAATTCACAATAATACACTATTACACAATAGTATATAATAGTCACTAAAAAAAGTTAGACTCGTTGTAAACTGCAGATGGATGCCTTTCTTTGTAAGAGCTACTGGTAATTAAATAGATATTTAACTGAGGGGTTTCAGTGTCAATTAGAGTCACAGAACTAGGGGAGTTTAAGTTACCATGCTGTACGCAGTATATAGAAGATGCCCTTAAATTTGAAAACTACTGAGATTCATGCAGTTGCTCTTCTGTGTGTTCGTCATACCATAGTAATACCATATAGTGTTGGCCTTTGGATAAGTTGGTGATGTTCCTTATTCTACAGGCAGACCTATATGGCCATGTATGCGCAATGAGCAATGTGAATATTGTCTCACATTCTCTTTACTTTCCCGTTTCGTCAGAGGAAGCGCCATTATTGGAAACTGGACACCAAGTCTATAATGCTTTATCAGAACGAGATGACCACACGCTACTACAAGGTGAGTCCATGTACACCGGGGTGTGGGAAGTCTCTGTGTCCGTGGTCCAGTGGTCCATGCACACCGGGGTGTGGGGAGTCTCTGTGTCCGTGGTCCAGTGCAGGTAGTGCGCTGGACCGCAGTCCCACAGGTTCTGGATTCAATTCCCCGGGGACGTTTCATCATTTTATCTCCTTTGCCCAGGACTGTATTTGCCTGGTTGTTCTCATATATGCGGTCCACCTTCCATGTTAAATCCCACGAAATTGTAGGAGACGGTTGGAGTGAGTAATACGTGAGCTATGTAAAAAACAATTGCTCGCCTTAGCATGACAGAACGACCATTTATGCACAAGAGTGACTTTAAACACAATTTTATACATTCTTATCCAATAAGATTTATCACAAATATTTTTTATCAAATGTACACGTGTACTTCCTTATTTCATTGATGGCAAATATTACCATCACGACTACCGATAACACCCTGGCTGTTGATTGGCTGTATTCACCCCGAGCCGGTTTCACTCTCACAGGAGCTGGCGCTGTCGGACATCGTCCACGTGGACAAGGCGAAAGCGGCGCCCCCTGGCGAGGGCGGCCGGAACCCGCACGTGTTCGAGCTGCTGGCGTCGTCGACGACGTACTACGTGGGGGAGGACCCGACGTGCGGCGGGGAGAAGGAAAACGTGATGGTGTCTGCCGAGAGCGGCGTGGGGCTGGAGCAGGCCATCGTCTGGGAGAACGCCATCCGCCAGGCCCTCATGCCCGTCACGCCGCAGCCCAGCAGCGACGCCAACGAGCCCAGTGAGTGTCACATACTGAGCCATAGACATAATGATGATAACAGGATTAATAATAATAATAATAATACTAGTAACAATAATGATAATAGTAATAATAATACAAGTAACAATAATAAGAATAGTAATAATAATACTAGTAACAATAATGATAATAATAATACTAATAATAATACTAGTAACAATAATGATAATAGTAATAATAATACTAGTAACAATAATAATAATAGTAATAATAATACTAGTAACAATAATGATAATAATAATAGTAATAATAATACTAGTAACAATAATGATAATAGTAATAATAATACTAGTAACAATAATAATAATAGTAATAATAATACTAGTAACAATAATAATAATAGTAATAATAATACTAGTAACAATAATGATAAAAGTAATAATACTAGTAACAATAATAATAATAGTAATAATAATACTAGTAATAATAATGATAAAAGTAATCTTAAGCTTAATTATAAAGAAAGTAATATTAAGCTTAATAATAATAATAGTAATAATCATAGTAATAGTAATAATAACGATAATAATAATAGAGATATAATAGTAAGCTTAGTAATAAGAATAGTAATAATGTTAACAGTAATAAGAGTAATAATAATGCCGAAAATGATAATAATAAATATAGCACTTCTTTTGATAATATCAAAAAAACATGACTCTAACGCTACCGCAGCCCGAAAACGACGATAACCAGTAATATATATATACTTATATATTTATATTATAATTTGTACTCTGAGTACAGTAACGACAGATATTTGTGGGTACAATTACACCGTATTGCCTCTTCGTCAATTTGTAACCCATCTTCATTTCCATTATCGGACCTTTGATTCGTCGTGATTCTGAAGTTTTTGTGTCTTGCAGATTCTAAACCCGGCAGTGGGAAAGTTCCACGTGAGGAAAAACATGTAAGTTGATTTGAATGGCACATAATTCCAAAGAGATATGGTAAGAAGGTATTACGAGTGATATTTAACTTAATGTTATTAATTTTTTCCTCAATCTCTTTGAGGTGTATTTAACATTAAAACCGTTGTCTTCTATGCATTGTCAAAGTAATTTATATTGGTTTACGAATAACATATGTGGACATAACGACTTGTATATAGAGATATCCGCCTGCGCTCTTATCTGTCTGTTTGGGATCCTTATTCCATGTTTCGGCATAGCTCACGTATTACTCACGCCTAACGTTTGCAACTTTAATACCTTTCTTGGGCTCTACCATGGACGATGGACCCTCATTTGATGTCTCTGTAGGTGGAGGTATCTGGACGGATGAAGTGTATACGTGTTATGTTCGGGTTTCAGCCTCAGTCGTCCATGTCTCGCCAGGACATCAGTCAGCTTTACCAGATATTCCCCGATGACGTGCTCGGCTCTGGCCAGTTCGGCATAGTTTACGGAGGTAGGCGTAACCCTTAATTAATTGGTAATTATTAAAGTAAAATCCTTTATTACATCTGGCAACTCGACTTGTTCTATGTTTAGTAGCGCACTTCGTGTCTGAATTCTCGAGGTGTACGCTCCACGGTGCGTAATCCATATCGCTTGTTCACGCTCCACGGGGCGGGATCTCTATCGCTTGTTGACGCTCCACGGTGCAGGATCCATATCGCTTGTGCACGTTCCACGGTGCAGGATCCATATCGCTTGTTCACGTTCCACGGTGCAGGATCCATATCGCTTGTTCACGTTCCACGGTGCAGGATCCATATCGCTTGTTCACGCTCCACGGGGCGGGATCTCTATCGCTTGTTGACGCTCCACGGTGCAGGATCCATATCGCTTGTGCACGTTCCACGGTGCAGGATCCATATCGCTTGTTCACGTTCCACGGTGCAGGATCCATATCGCTTGTTCACGCTCCACGGTGAAGGATCCATATCGCTTGTTCACGTTCCACGGTGCAGGATCCATATCGCTTGTTCACGCTCCACGGGGCGGGATCTCTATCGCTTGTTGACGTTCCACGGTGCAGGATCCATATCGCTTGTTCACGTTCCACGGTGCAGGATCCATATCGCTTGTTCACGTTCCACGGTGCAGGATCCATATCGCTTGTTCACGCTCCACGGGGCGGGATCTCTATCGCTTGTTGACGCTCCACGGTGCAGGATCCATATCGCTTGTGCACGTTCCACGGTGCAGGATCCATATCGCTTGTTCACGTTCCACGGTGCAGGATCCATATCGCTTGTTCACGCTCCACGGTGAAGGATCCATATCGCTTGTTCACGTTCCACGGTGCAGGATCCATATCGCTTGTTCACGTTCCACGGTGCAGGATCCATATCGCTTGTTCACGCTCCACGGTGCAGGATCCATATCGCTTGTTCCCGCTCCATGGTGCAGGATCCATATCGCTTGTTCCCGCTCCATGGTGCAGGATCCATATCGCTTGTTCACGCTCCACGGTGCAGGATCCATATCGCTTGTTCACGCTCCATGGTGCAGGATCCATATCGCTTGTTCCCGCTCCATGGTGCAGGATCCATATCGCTTGTTCACGCTCCACGGTGAAGGATCCATATCGCTTGTTCACGTTCCACGGTGCAGGATCCATATCGCTTGTTCACGCTCCACGGGGCGGGATCTCTATCGCTTGTTGACGCTCCACGGTGCAGGATCCATATCGCTTGTGCACGTTCCACGGTGCAGGATCCATATCGCTTGTTCACGTTCCACGGTGCAGGATCCATATCGCTTGTTCACGCTCCACGGTGCAGGATCCATATCGCTTGTTCCCGCTCCATGGTGCAGGATCCATATCGCTTGTTCACGCTCCACGGTGCAGGGTCCATATCGCTTGTTCACGCTGCACGGTGCAGGATCCATATCGCTTGTTCACGCTCCACGGTGCAGGATCCATATCGCTTGTTCCCGCTCCACGGTGCAGGATCCATATCGATTGTTCACGCTCCACGGTGCAGGATCCATATCGCTTGTTGACGCTCCACGGTGCAGGATCCATATCGCTTGTTCACGCTCCACGGTGCAGGATCCATATCGCTTGTTCACTCCTCACGGTGCAAGATTCATATCGCTTGTTGTCACATTCTTAACGCGATTTATAATATATTGTTTATCTAATATATTGCCAATTTGTTGCATATGACTATAATATCAATTGTGTTATTGATAGTGTAGGCGTGTGTCAGAGGTCGATACCTTGGTGATATATGATTGTTTTCGGTGTTTATCAGGGAAACACCGAAAGGAGGGCCGAGAAGTGGCGATCAAGGTGATTGACAAGCTCCGCTTTCCCACCAAGCAGGAGGCGCAGCTCAAGAATGAGGTCTCCATACTGCAGGTATAGGACCAGCACAGCGCCAGCAACTCAAATCTGAAGTGTACTCCCTCCTTCATTATACTGTTAATGAAGTTCGTCGTGTATTTATTTAGTCGCCCCAAGTATATCGTTTTATTAGCTTGAATGACTTACTCATCTCAACCCATTGTATTCCATCGACGTTCCGTACATAGTTTATAATTTCTATTAAAATAAATCAAGATATTGTTAAAAAAATTCCTGACCATTGTCATATTCAATTAAAGTATCCATGTAGTCTATCTTGGTGTCCACTAATTGGTGTACGTGTCCCTGTTCGTTTCAGAATCTACATCATCCTGGTGTAGTTAATTTGGAGAAGATGTTTGAGACGCCGGAAAGGGTAGGCACGATATGAGGCCACAAGGATCTCGACCAGTCCAGACAACGCTCTCCTTGTAACCTATCCTCAGTGTTATTCGCCAAGTAACCTGATACTCTTTTGACGCCTAATCTGAAATTTTCATTTGTGTCCGTATCTTTTTTGTCGTTTTCACGGCTCATATGTTTGTTGTTTTCAGATATTTGTTGTCATGGAGAAGCTGAAAGGCGACATGTTGGAGATGATCTTGTCAAGTCCGAGAGGTCGACTGACTGAGAGAGCCACCAAGTTCCTTATCTCTCAGGTAGGTTACTATTAATAGTCAGTTCACAGTCAGTTTGTTTGGTGTCCCATTTCTTATCATTAACAAGACCAAAATCACACAGAATAAATGAACGTTCCGTTCTTTATGCAGTTTAGCAGTCTTCTCATGTGTGTAACATGCTAAGTCAAACAAGCAGGTATTGTTACTAACCATGGTATATGACATTAGTGGTTTTACTAATCTCTAGGCGAGATTATTACCATGTACATTATGGATTTACACTTATGTCTTATACATCCATGTACATATACATCGATAAATCTGCGGATTATACAAGCCCAGTAAACACACTTATGTATGTGTCTTTGTCATAAGACTTGTGTTTGGAAGCCAATTTCTGAAAGATAATAATATAGAAAAGTGGTATCTCTTGTGATACGTGTATATATCGACGCCTTAATGAGTATCTACAGAGATCATATATGTGAAAGTGATCAAATTTGGCACTCTTTCGCAATTATGATTATCACAGAAGTTTATAATATCACCCATAAAGGTTATATATACTTCTTATACATTATATACTGTATAGTGAGTGAAAAAATGTAAAAAGACAAAGCCTTCTGGAAAGTTGATTAATTTACGTGATCGGTCACGTCCCTGAAAATCCTTCACCTTCATAGTGTAATACTGTATCCTATATCCATATATCACTCAAACTCCAGTCCAGTAGGGTTTGTCTCCTGGAACAGCCAGCAGGGGGCGGTCATAAAAGGGTTAATGCTGGTATCTCGTGTGGATCTCGATATCATTGGCAACCCGGAGCTTCGGGTCTTGTTGTTGTTAGGGTGATTTCATTCTATGACGTCAGTGAGCGTTGCTCGCCGGCCCGTTGCCAAGGTAGCACTGTAGCGCGGACGCTGCCTCCGTATAGCCACTCACGCCTAAAGCTCTGATTAAATTATCCAGTGGCACCTGTCCAACCTCACACAACACCAGCAACTCCGCCGCCGAAGCCTCTCTTCCCGAGCTCGAGACGGTTGCTAAGGCCTCCATGTTAAGCAAATGCAGTAGGCTCTTCCACCCATCCTCCTGCACCCCATCCGACGAGTAGCGTTTCGCCATTTGGGACGCCATCTTGGATTTCAACCAATCGGGAACGCCGCAGCTATTAACCGCGGCGTCGCCGATGTCTAGCGCGGCCGGCATAGCGGTTCCGCCTCCGGCGTTCTCTACCCCCGGGCCGGGGCTGGACTTGCTGGGCTGGCCGGGCTCCTTGTAGCTAGTCGTGATGAATGTACTACTGGGGTCGTCCACCACGCTCCCGGCCTCTGACTCCGCTTCGTTGTTGTAGGCATAGCTGGTCATCAGTTGGTCCTCTGCCGCCGGTGATATCTGGAGGTCAAGACCATAGGTGTCAGGACAACGTGTATACAATGGTCATCGGGGTCGGCCCCTATAGGTTTCGATACCTATTGGTGGCCACAGTGTAGCTCTTGTACTCTGAATTAAAACTGTTTAGGCATCACACATGGAAATAATGGCAGATTAAATAAAAAAAACGGGTTCAGACCTGGTCCAGATCGAAGCAGAGAGTGATGTTGTTTATTTCCTTGGCTGACCCGGCAGTGACCCCTGCCAAGGTTACCACCAGGCGGCCCAGCAAACAGCGTAATTGCTCGACCTCGTGTCTGAAGGTGAAGGTCGCTGCTGGTATCGGAGTGCCGCCTTGCGGTGTGCCGATGTCTAACCGCTGAAAATATTATTGATATAATCTTACAGGTCAGCTCATTTACTACGTTGTCTCTATATTGAAACCTTCCCATAGTGTCTTAGACGTTTTCTCTCAGACAATAATAGAGCAAACATACATTTTTACCGTGTTTTTTTTAGAAGTGTTTACCTTTTTGCCGGTGCCGACGTGTGACCACCCTTCCATCAGGTCCTCGACGGTCGCAGTTAACTTTCCTGTGCTCGCTGGTATTTTGATAGACTGCTCAATGACGAGAGTGCGACCACGTGGCCTTCCTCCGCCATCTTGCTGATATTCAAGCACCTGCTAACATAGAATGGACGGGTCCGCGTTCTTATTGGTATTATCGCCCATGGCCGTCTACTTTACAAGTTATTATGGCCATGGGAACGGAGCAACTACCGAAATGACGAAGAAGCGCTGCTATGGTTAAAGAAGAAATTAGGTTGTGGTATTCAGTTAATTATAGGACGTTAGTAGTATAGACATTGTGTGATGGCATATCTCCTTGCAATAATGATACTAGGGCTTCATAGCGTCTGCTGGTGCCTTGCATTGGTATCATATATGAACGAAACGGCCGCCATGTATCTTCATTAATGGACTGACCTTGCTGTAGTAGGGAAGATCCTCGAGGAGAAATAGCTCCAGTTCCAAGTGGTTGTGTTCCTCTTGCCCCTCCACCGGGTAGACCACGTAGCCAAGTAGTTTGAGGGGACGCTCAGCCAGGGCCACGGGGCTATCAGCCGCATCACGTGACTCCTCGCCCACCACGAAACGCCCGCCGTGGTCCAGGAACAGGATGAACCGATCTGCGCCTGCGCAGACGGTATTACTCCGATCCCGGGATCCGGCTTGGAGCTTTACCCACTCCTTCTGGCCGTCGGACTCGGATCCTCTGTGCTCCAGAACGAAAAGGGAATCCGTGCGTTTCTGGTTGCCGGGCCTGGAGGTCAGAGAGACGACCATTGGGCGGTTGAAGGTGAGAGTGTGGGGCTGGAGAGTGATGACGGGGGTGAGCGGCGTGCCCTGCCGAGGGTGGGGGAGGCCCTCGGCGCGCGGGAACTCCAGGCCAACCGTCAGCGTTGCAGCGCCCCCGTCCGGGCGATCTGCGCCAGGCGGGATGGAGAGTGTCATGCCCAGCTCCTCGATGACGTAGCTGCCTCCGCCGGTGGTGAGGGGCACGGTGCTGGTCACGTGGAAAGCGGCGTCCGTCTCGGTGTCTTTGGCGTCCGTCTCGGTGTCTTTGGCGTCAGCGTAGGCGTCGGCGTCGGCGTCGGCGTCAGTGGTGTCCTCAGCCTCCACTTTGGCGGCGGACTGGTTGGCGGGTTCAGTGCCACCCACGTGACTCCCGGAGGCGTGACACTCAGGCGCACTCCCTTCAGCGGTATTGCCGGCAGATGGCAGCACCGGTGGTGATGCAATCTTTGGATCCAGCGTCGCGGGCGTCTGTCTGGCTGTATCTAGGGCTACGGGTCTCCACGGCTCAAGGGGCTCCGGACGTCTGGACTGCGGATCCAGGGGCTCCGGACGTCTGGACTGAGGCTCCAGGCGCTCCGGACGTCTGGCCTGCGGCTGCTGCGTATCCGGACCCCTAACTTCCTCGGAGTACTTCGCCTTGTCCGGCCTCCGGAGGCGTTCGGGATCTGCGGCCTTGACCCCTGCCTGGCTTTCCTTGGTGCCCCGGGTCACGTTGTGCCGGAATCCAGGCATCAGGGGCTTCATAGTCGGGGTCAACAAGGGCAGCGTCTGATCCGCGTTTTGTGTCGACCGTTTGACCTTCAGCTGAGGGACTTCCGCATTGTTGCGACTCTTAATGTCGGGAAGCCCGCGGGTCAAGGTCGACTTCTGGGCTAGGATGTTTCTCCGGACGGCGCTGTCGGTGCGTTTATCCCGCCGTGGGGCGGTTCTTCCTGGATCGACATCATCTTCACCATCCTTATCACCATCATCGTCATCGTCATCATTATTATCGTCATCGTCATCATCTTCCCCGTCGTCGTCACCCAGAATGATGATATCGCCGTCTACTGCAGGCTTTCCCTGGTAACGACTGTGCCCTAATCCGTCGGCAAACTTCGCCCCGACCTCGGCTCTCTCGGAGAGCAGCTCCAGCGTGATGTCTTTATTATAACCGTCTTGCTCTTGGCTCGGTGGGTAATGACCCTTTTGCCGAATATTGCTCAGCGACGGGCCTTTGGCGCGCACTTGGAACCTCTGCAACAGGTCGGCTTTATCCCGCTGTAACTTGGCGATCACGTTCTTCTGACGCGTATCCTGCGCGCGCATCTGTTCGGCTTCCGCTAGGAACGCTGCCACGTGGTCGATGACGTCATCATAGGACACGTGCCCGTTGTCAAGCTGCAGCGCGCGGAGAAGCGCGCTCCAGACTTGGTCAAGGTCATCGCACTGCTGCTGCAACGTCTGGATGGCCTGGATGACCTTGGGTGTCCCGCAGCGAGCCGGGAGCTGGAGGGCCTCCCGGATTATGACCGCCTCGGATGCCCAGACGTCTGGGTGACCTCTGGGAGGAATCTGGATTTCCGCCGCCGCCATGGCGCTCTGACACGCGTCCGGATGGCGACCTGTAAAGTACGGATCAACCTTAAATATACGAATGTTACCAATCAAATACACTTGGAGGGGTATCACGCCTAATATTATCAGCCACCATGGATAGGAGTCCACATTAAATCTGTCCTGATTTAATGTGGTCGCTCGGAAAATGTCAATGATTCTGAAAATACTATTTGTACATCTTTAAGGGTAAGGGTTTTTATATTTTCATGTGCTGGTTTTGACCGCAGATATATATACATACTTACCGACCTGTAAGTAAGAAAGTTGAGGTTTATCTACTCGTATCCATGCATATCACCATAAATACATTCACACGGTAATACATACAGAAATTGATAGCAGTACACAAATACATACCTACAGAGCTACACAACCAGAGATATGGCGACTTACAGAGGTACATTAGTACAGAAATATACCCGCAGATCTACATAATTAGAAATATATCTTTGATATCTCATCCCAGGCCAGGTGGATAAATGACCCTAAGTGCCTCGGGCCAAACGGGAAGATTCCGTTCGGCCTAATACGGTTCGTGTTCGCGAAGGGTCGCCGGTTCGAATCCCGTCAGTTCGGGATGTGAACTTTCGGTTTCCATTCGGGTCTGGGACCAGAAATACCACATACCGGTATCCACATACAGAGGTTCATTAGCATCGAAATATACACTCACAGAGCCAAATAGGTGACACAGCTACATAAGTAGAGTTATATACACTCACACAGCCACATAGGTAGAGGTATATACTCACACAGCCACATAGGTAGAGGTATATACACTCACACAACCACATAGGTAGAGGTATATACACTTACAGGGCTACATGCTACATAGGTAGAGGTATATACACTCACACAGCCACATAGGTAGAGGTATATACACTCACACAGCCACATAGGTAGAGGTATATACACTTACAGGGCTACATGCTACATAGGTAGAGGTATATACACTCACACAGCTACATAGGTAGAGGTATATACATATACAGGGCTACATGCTACATAGGTAGAGGTATATACACTCACACAGCTACATAGGTAGAGGTATATACATATACAGGGCTACATGCTACATAGGTAGAGGTATATACACTCACACAGCTACATAGGTAGAGGTATATACACTCACAGCTACCTAAGTAGAGGTATATACACTCACACAGCTACATAGGTAGAGGTATATACACTCACACAGCTACATAGGTAGAGGTATATACAATCACACAGCTACATAGGTAGAGGTATATACACTCACAGCTACCTAAGTAGAGGTATATACACTCACACAGCTACATAGGTAGAGGTATATACACTCACAGCTACATAGGTAGAGGTATATACACTCACACAGCTACATAGGTAGAGATATATACACTCACACAGCTACATAGGTAGAGGTATATACACTCACAGCTACATAGGTAGAGGTATATACACTCACAGCTACATAGGTGGAGGTATATACACTCACAGCTACATAGGTAGAGGTATATACACTAACAGCTACATAAGTAGAGGTATATACACTCAGCTACATCAGGACACTAATTAGTATACACTTACAGGGCTACATAGGTGGAGGTATTTACGTGATTACAAGATGGTGGAGCTTGCAGCGCGCTCGCCGCTGGCCGTGTGTTCCGGAAGTCCGTCCGTATGTCTGCGCCCTTGGTTACTGGGTGTTGATGTCTCTGGGTCAAGCCGTGGAGCTGGCCTCTCGGGCTGCGCACGCCTTCACAACGCTGGTGGTGGAAGCCTCCGATAGCCCAGCGGCCAGTCCGTCCGTCTGTCCGGGTTAGTACTGCGGAGTGAGGCATCGCCACACCCCCACTGACTGCCCTGTGCGTGGGTCGCACACACAAGCAAAGCCCGAGTCCTGTACGGCAACAAAAAGTGCCGTGTGTATTTCACTGAAGTTGGCATGAGGGTGAGTGAAGGTGATGGGGGGGGGGCGAGGGGAGAGGGGCCGCTGGGCGTTCGCTGTGGAAGGGTCAGTCGTGATGCCTATAGAGGCGCACGTGTTAATATTGACTGAGCCCCCTGGCGTTTGCAGGTGTGGGGGGGGGGGAGGGGGGGGGCGAGGTAGGTATGTAGGTAAGTAGGTGGGTGGGTAGGTCTACTGATTGATATGTCCCCACGGTAGCCAGGTCGGGCGCCTGATCTTATGTGCTTCTTCTGAGTCAGTGCGTGCGTGCGACAAACCATACCTCTTCTGCTGGCCCGCGTACTGTCTAAGATACCGCCGCCCCGCCCCCCCCCCCCTCATCCTCCCCGCTCCCCCACTCTTTACCATATGCCCCCATTCCATCCCTCTCACTCCCCCTCGTTTCCTATTTGCCCCCGCCCTTCACCCCTCACCCCATCCCCGGCCCACCCCATCCTAACCGGCACCAATGGAGCGTGGTGCGTGCCGACAGATCAATAGAGGGACAAGGCCCCTGAGATCAAACTGCCGAGGTTTGCTTTAGTGGGCCGGCCCGGCAGAATATCCTCTTCAGCCGTGTCTTCTCCCCCACCCTCATTTATGAGGGAGATACCCCCTCTGAATCGCGAATCCCCAAGAGTTAGGGAGAGTACGGTGGTAGGTATCGTAGCTCCAAACCGAGGACTGATTAAGACTGGGCGCGAAAAAAAACACCGATTAGGTGATATTGCGAATATCGAGGAATTCACTATAACGGATCGCGGTAAATAGGCAAAGGTCTTCGCGTTGAACCAGGAATTGTTCGGATAACGATCCCCAATTGGCAACAGCTGATCGCGAATCTTCAAGAATTCCTGGATACCAATGCCGGAGATTGGAAAAGTCCCCCCCCCCATTTATCACACCGCCCACTCGTCCCCTGCAACCCCTCCCCCCACACCCACTCCTTCCCTGAGCCATTTTTTCGCCCCAACCCCCAATCCCCTCGTTTCCGCCTACGACACAGATAATGTGAAGGTGTCGGTAATAAGGATAAGGTTATTACGAAACAATAGCGCGAGTGAACGGGTCCTTAGGTAAAGTTAAAATAACCGGACATCTGGCTGGCGCCGCCCGCCAATGTCCCATTATCCACCCGAGGCCGAGAGGGTGATCTTCAGATCTTACGCCATTGTACTAGTTAAGGTCGAGAGCGGGTGGCGCCTGGCGGATTTTTTCAGAACTAAATTCAATTTTTTTTTTTTAATTTTTAGGATTAAATGGCAACCAATATCAATCTATGTCACATCAAATAATGTTTCCTCCACCAAATTTGCATGTATTTGATGTATTACAAGCAAATACCAAGATATTTAGTGATTGCACATAGGTGCCGAAAGGCACAATTGTGACAATTCGTCATTTTTGGCCTATTTTATGGCCTATTTTGGTTACAAAAGAGCTTATAGAACAAAAGTTAGTTCAGTAACATATCGTTTTTTTGTTATTTTTGTATTCACTATGACGCTAGGCTTCAGCAGGCAGTTTTTTGTGGAAGTCTGTCGACCAGTTTTTATAGGGGATTTAAAAACATGGAGAAAAAAACACATTTCTAGGATTTTCCCATTGACCGCCATGTTAAAGCCAATTTGACAAAAATGCCCGAAACTTTTTTTTTAGTGAAGTGACATATATTTTTTATTACATTTTCAGGTAGATCCATATATGATACTTATCTAGCGAAATTTTTTTTAAAATCTGTTGACGAATTTTTTTTGACCCCCCACCCGCTCTCGACCTTAACACGACACAACCCGTGATAACCATAATTAATCGGTGTCCGCTTACCATCGTTCCTCCTAATCAACTGCATGCACGCTGCTTATTCAACAGGTTTGGCATCAGACAATAACCGTAATTACGCGTAAAACCCAAATTAGCGTTTGATAAATAAAGGGGTGTTGACTACCGGGCTGGTGTTTGGTCCCTGCACGTGTCTCGCTAAGCGACCTCACCCTTTTTCTTCAAGTTTGTTGTTAAATCTACTTTTCGTAAGGCGGGTATGTTATCTATGTGTGACCAAAGGCGAACGACCGTTGGAGGGCCTACCTCTTCAGGGTCATTCACTAGAAAAAGCACAAATGTTTGCTTCCATGGCACCAAGACCCTCTATTGACAACCTGCCCCCACCCCTCAGACTTCCTCTGCTGGCAATCGCTCGCGTAACCCTCACCCGCCTGATATCCACATTCCAATACCCCCCCCCACCCCACCCACCCCACCCACCCACACCCGCTTGTCCAATATATCGTACAGTCCATCTTAGAAGTGGTTTTAAAGATCATGGAGTTCTCCGCAAAGTTAACGACTATCTTAACGACTTTCTTGTCTCCCTTCAACCGGACAGTCCTTTAAGCCAAGTAAAGCAATTCTCCATGTCCCTAGCTACGTACGAGCGCAATTTGATGCGAGTAGACGTTTGGTACGCTTTCTCTGCTTTTTTTCGCTTTTGCCTTATAACACGTAACCTTTCATGTCAAAGAAACATTTCGGGACCAATATATGATATGCATCGGGCGTAAATGCATTAAACACAGATATTTCGCAGAAACGGCCACTGTCAATATTGGATAATTGACCCCTGGCTGCCGTTATAAACGAAATATCGCATCACTCGTCCGGCTGCTGTTCGCAACCTGATGTCTACCTGCTATGTAATGTACACACGAATGGGGTATAAAACTCGGATATAAACTCCCAACTTCGCGCCAACGACTGGGCTTGGCAGTAAACATCGTCTGCTCCTTTCGCTTTGTTTTTCTGTTTGTCCTGTGTCGGCTAGTTTTTTTTTTTGCCACTAGGTCTCTTTGTCCGTCATTGGACCAGCTTTCTGATCAGGTCGGCCCGTCTGAAGGGACGTCTGGGATTCCAATGGGCGTACACCCGGCTACATTGACATTGCATACCCCCCTCCGCTCCGATCACTAACATGACATTCATAATGTACATGACGCCAGCCCACTTAACCTTGACGATTGACTTATCGATCGGTCGTGTTATTGATTGACAAGTAGGGCCTCGGCGCTGACCCGGGCTGAAGATTTAGGGCCGGATGCCAAGAGTGGCTCGCGCTGGCGCCGGGGTGGCGTCTTAGGCTGGTTTTGTGGCAAGGTGAAGGTCATGCAAGCAGACGACTTATTGCAGAAACGCTTTTTCATCGTCGCCGGCGGCGTCTTCGCAACGTTACGTGGCATATAACATTATTCAATGCTGCGTCTTAGCTGGTGACGCATTGTTGGCTTCATATTTTAATTGCCTGAATACTTCTATGTGGGTGTGAATTTTATTACCATATACATTCCCGTTTGCCTTCTGCGAGATCTATCCTAACTATCATCATGTACAATTGCCATCGACCTTGGACTGATGTCGCAAGCTTGAGATTTTTTATTAAATACGGACGCCGGGATGTGTTTATCTGGCTGATGTGTGACATTATCTCCCCGTGATTACAGTTAATGGTTCTAAATTACTAACCCAGTTTTAAAATTATAAACTCGTTCTCCAAATGTTCGACTCCATATTTAGATTTATATATTAAGTTCCTATGTATTCTACTGTGCCCACGAGCCAGTTGTGTTGGGATACGCTGCGAAAATTAGGGTACATTGAACCATTGTGCAATTTTCCAAATTTCACGGGGGTTAGTTCTGGACGTGGGGTGATCTCGACTTCAGTTATTGTGTTTACAATCATCACGGAGTGTGGCGTTGAATCGGGAATGGCACACGTGGTATCCAAGGACGACCAGCTGTCCACTTGTCAGTGCCGTATCGTCAAAATCATACGACCCCTTCCTGCTAAACAACGTAACACATCATAGCACAGCAACTTGTATTTTCAATTTATTTTGAACGATGCGATGTCATCACGACAATCGTAAATGATGTATGATGTTCGTAATGTCATTATTTATCACTGTGTACGACACCCATGGTAAACCTGCATCCGGTAAGGACAATTCTATAGCTGAGGCTCGAACCTGCGACTTGCGACACACTGGGCGTGTCATACATGATATGAAAGTTTGAAAGACACTGGCAACAACACGCTGGGAAGTAGCTAGGTTCGGGAACAGACATTTGGCAAATCATTGATTTGGGATTCAACTTGCAGTTAAGCTTATATGTGGTCCACTAGTATCGACGGACCATAGATGGGGTAAAGTGCGGCTTTTTGAAATACATATAGGAAACCGTTCAGCTGGAATATGACCCACTGGAAGACACTGGGGGATAGGTTCTGTTCTGAAAGTTTTAAACTTAAATTTAGTGTCTCCCGCGGAAGACGGTTGGATACTGGACAGGCTGGGTCACGTGAGCTCCATGTAGCGCCCGCCGTCCGTCAGTAGCACCTTCTTGTCCGGCGTCAATTGGATGTAGAAGTGGGGAATCGCGAGACACCCGGCGCTCCGGTTACAGTCATCCCCGCAGCACGTCCACTTCCGGTTGCGCAGCGGCTTGAAGTGCACACGGCACATCGTCGTCTTGGCCGGGTCGTAACCCATGCGACAGAACATGCAATACTGCTGGGAGCGGTTGAGCAGGGGCGTGCGATTCACACTGGACGGCGGGCGGGCGGGGTCCAGGGTAGGGAACTTGACCCGGTTGTCCCACCCGCTGCCGCCGGGCCCTCCCGCCCCTCCGCCGCCGCCTGGACCCCCACTGGCCGCCGCCCCCAGGACGCTCTTAGCCTTGCTGAGCACGGCGCGGGTGACTTTACTGCGGCCGAGTCTCTTGATGGTTTGCTGCTGCTGGCGGATGTGGAACTCTATTTTCTCTCTCTCTCGGGTCAAGGTCATCAGCTGCTGCTTGGTGTTGTCCTTGTCCAGCTCGATCCGCGCCATCTCGCGTCTCACCTTGTCCATCTCCGCCGTAGTCCTGGTTCCGCTCTCCTGGAGATCCTCAATCCGCTGCGCTATGTCCTCCGCATCCGCGTCATCGTCTAGATCCAGTTTCCTCTTGTACTTCCTCTCGCGTTCGGCCATCGTGTCCAGCTCGGCCTCCCGGGCTATGAGGTCGCTTTGGGTGCGCTCCAGATCGCGTTCTAGCGTCTGGATTTGCTGGTGAGCTTCCCCTAGATCTTCCTCCATGTCTTCCATCTTCTGGTGGTCCTCCAGGTCTCGGGCGGACGGGCGCGGCGTGGCCGCTTTGTCCTGGAGCAGCATCTCGTTCAGCTGAGCGATGGTGTTGATGTGCTTGCCGTTTTGCTCTATGACGCCGCTTAGATCGTTGCTGACATCCTGGAACATCTGCCGCAGTATGGCGTATTGCTTGTCCTTCTCCTGGATCGCTGTTTCCTTCTGCTGCACGATGGCCTCCCACTCGGTCCTGCTGCGAGCTAGGGCCCCCGGAGCCGCACCGGCGGGTCCCGGCGTTCCGCCCCGCCCCCGGGTAGTGGTGGCGCCCCCCGACGGCCACTCGCGGGACGACACTTTCGGGGTTGAGCGTCCGCTGCCGGACGACGATGATGAGGAGAGGGACGGCTGTCCCTGGGCCGCTTTGGTTGTGGTCCGCCTTGGCGTGCCTTGTAAATAGCTGGTCCTCCCGCGCGGTGTAGCCGTCACCTTGTCTCGTAACTCTGCCAATTGATCCTCCAACCTCTGCATCTCATCCACGTGGACCTCCTTGAGAACAAGGCACGCAGCGAGCTGGTTCAGAGTGTCAGGGCTCACCGTCCCCAGGGTCGCCTGCAGGCGGTGGATGATGCGAGGGTCGGTGGCGGGCGGCACCCCAGACACCACCCGCGCCCCCGCCCGTCCGGGGTTCAGTACGGCCAGCACCGCCCGGCAGTCAAATGTCTCCAGCACCTCTATGAAGCAGTTGTACGAACGAGTGTCTTTGTGCATTAGAAGACAAATCAACTCCAGAACTTTGCCACTCACTGTCTGGTCTTTCTGTCAGGGGGGAATGCGGTGGGGAAAAAAAACACTCGGCGTATTAATTGTGTGAAAAATCTCAGGAGATTATGTTTGTTTCATAGTACCGAAGACTTATAATGGTTACAATTAAATACTAAATATTAATGGCGCTTCATACAATAACCGGAAACCGCCTTGGCTCAGTTGATTAGCTGGCTGAGCTGCAGATCAGCAGCTTGTCTGAACCGATCATGGTTGATGCATGTCTCATCCATTCCTATGTCCTTGTTCCCGCAGGTTTTTGACCCAATTTTACCTCCTGTGAGCGAAAGCGCTTCGTTTCTAAAATTAGGCCACCCCAAATGGCCGGTGCTTGGCCCAATGTTCAAATGTCTGTGCCGGAAAAAGATGTCGGAATAGTGGCTTACTCACGGAGATATGCCTCCTCTTTGACTTGACCCTGGTCATTGTCGCTATGTAACCTACAGAAGTTAACCTTAGTTAATTTATACACTGACTAACCTGGACCATTGTCGCTATATAACCTACAGCAGTTGATTTTACTTAACTTATACACTGACTAACCTGGATGGTACTCAGCTCCTCCTCAGTGACCGCCTTGCGACGGACGAGTGATTTCAGCAGGTCAGAGGTCAAGGGCAGGTTGGCCTGGATGAAGGACACGCTCTGTGTCAGTCGTTTCTTTATCTTGTAGTCCATCGTCAGTGTGTCGATGTCTTCTGTTCAAAAGTCGTGATACTATAAAGAAATATAATACATACAGTGCGCGTTATGGTGTAAGACAACTTCGTTGACACCCCACGACTTGATTCTAGAATCACGAGACATTTTCTTTTCTTTTCTATTCATTGAATGACCTTTAATTCCCTGGTTCGTCTTTCTATTTTCTATTTATCCCTGCGTTATGTCTTTCTCAAAGTGTCTGCCTGGTCTGCGGTCAATCGCCATGTGCCAGTTATAATGACGTCACCGCAAATGGCCAGTTTGTGTGGAAACATTTCGTTCTAATACGAGACCCCATTAAAACGAATATGTAACCGCTGTGGACTTCATTAATGGTTCTGTAGTGATTCGCCCCCCATCATCAATGGTTCTAACCGCTAGCGAGCCCCCCCCCCCTCCGTCCCTCCCATCCACCCGGAATAAGCAGCTGTAACCGTGAATACACGCAGCACTTATTACATATGCTATGCTGTACGCTCTTGACCGTGGCTGTCTCACGCGCTGTTCTGGCCTTGTGGTTACGTGACTAATTAAGGCGAGGGTTTGTTTGTATCGACCCTTACCTCTCGTTGATTACGATGGCCTCCCCGTCTCAAACCTGTCTCCATGTAGCTCACCAATAACTCAATCCACGGGTTCGCGACTTGTCACGGCCTCTTCCATGTGTACCGCGGAGGTGCTTGGTACCGAGGCACTACCTGCGAGCGTGTCGTAACCGTAAAGTCTCGACCCGGGCCCGTTAGTTACTGCCACGATAACGGACCATCGATCTACGGCTTTAAAAGCGATTCATTTAAGAAGTGGCCTGGGTCTGTACACCGCAGTGGTGGGCGTTACTTCCTGGTGTGAAGATCCCAGTGGTAGGGCCCACTCTAGCCAGCCATCTCGTTACGTCTGACTGTAGATCGGCTGTTCGTGTTTTGTCATGTTCGCTGACTGACTGAAGCCCCCTCCGCTGCCTAGGTCTGGTAACAATGGCGTTCAAGTGGCGGGACTCCACATCATAAAGAATCCGTGGAGTCTTTTAGTATGTGACGGGCGCGTCCTGAGCCGTCTTTATATGTAGTTATTGGCACTGGAACACGCCATTAATATTATCGTCACCCCGACACTCCCACCCCACCTCACCCCACCCTCACATAAATCCTTAACCCTGACCCATACAGTATCACCCCCCGGGGGGGCTGTACCCTGTTTGCCTAAGAGGGTATGAGTCTGAGTACGTTGGGTACGGGCTTAGGAAGTAGGCCTTTAAATTGGAACTCGAAGGAATTCGAAGTGGAGAAAGATTCCCATTATCGCCCATGGTACAGGGTGCACACATGGCATTCGCCTTATTCACGGAATCGCCATATTGACGCCAAAACGAGGCTGTGCCTGCAAACACAAACTGCGTGACTCGCCCAACGCGTGAAATCTAATGGGAGACACTGCTGCGGGTTCGCTGCGAAGTAGCTCCCGGGTGATTTCAGTAATAAAATGACCGATTTCAGGCAGATGAATAGGGTGTGTGTGTTCTGGAGCAAGTACATGTGAAAAAGGGTGGTCTTTTGGGGCGAGTATATTTGAAAAAATGGGGTATTTCCCGCGGCATGCAGCAAGGGTCAATTGACATGAAAGCCCCCCTATATTTTTTAACTCGCTTTCCACGTCAGCTAGGATCTTTGTGCTGTGACATATTAGTCTATGGACCTACTATTGTTTTTGCTCTTATTATGAGTATCTTTTATTGAGTATTGAGTGAATCCTATGACCCGGACATTCTTTGCCTACTACTCATATGATTGCTCCACGTGAAATGGCGCGATAGGCCTATAGCCTTACAGGCTGAAAGTGCCGTTAAAACCAAATCAAACCCCGTGAAAACTTGTGCACACAAGCGTTGTTGAACCCCATGTTTTACCCGGGGAGGTATTATGCTGGGTAAATGGAATTATGCTGACAGATTTTATCTCATGGAAGGACCAATGTAGCAATAATTCTCCCCCCCCCCAATTCCCCCCACCCGCTCCATGCACGTATTGATTGACTGTGCCTGTGCCGTTGCATGAACTAATTGGTCTAATCTTAAAACAGTGATGACCACTTTTATGGGAGAATGTGGTTGTTGCACGAAATGCATGGAACAAAATAATTGCACCCCTCGAGAATTGAACGCGCGACCCCAGTATCAAAAGGGTAACGCACAACCGACTGAGCTACGCGGTCTTCAACGTTACGCAATGCGTTTCAGTGCGTCATATTGTACCTTCAGCAACCATTCCCTGCAAAGTTTGTAATAAAAACACCATTAACGTTTGATTTAATTGGCAGTTAACTTTCCAATGGACAAATCAACATATGGACCTTAGCTATCTTCCACTAAGCAGATAAGCTCTGTTGAAGTGATAGCATCCTACTGCTGGTCGGGGATACCCCCAGCTGAAGGGGGTCACCCGTTCCGTGTGGCATAGGCGGCTATTGTCAAATGTGCTCGAAAAAGCTTAAAATTTGCAGAAATAGGTCTTATGTGTTAATTAGTTTGAACCATAATGACCTGACAGACTTAATAGCGACCATTGACGGCAGGAGAGAAAGGCCCTTGTGCCACTCACCAGGGCCACACATCATATGCACTAGCCGTTCGCGCGCAAACTTGCAGGTACAGCCTCGTTCTCGCGTGGGAATTCGCAATATGTGACTAATGCGAATAGTATGAGGAAAATTAAGTGTCCGTGACGTCACAGTAGGGCATGACTTGCTTCGTTGAATCGTCATATGCTCTGGCATGACGCCATTCTCTGTGGTGTTTCGTAACCCCTACGAACACACCGGGATGGTCCAAGGTCAGGGTCTGGGTCAGGTCATCGAGCTCGGCATGTACACCTAGGGATTTTCCCACATTTTGTCATTTCTTCACCCCGGGAGCTACGTGTTGTCGCTTGATACAACGGATATGTCCGCACAAAGACGATACATCCATAGATCCAGGAGAAGGGTTCAGGATCTGGTAGAACTATGATCCCGCTGTGACGGGACACACGTACAAAAGAGTCGAGAAGTACTGGATTACAGTCTGAATTGTTCCGTCTACACAAGCTATAGTGCGCGGTCTATTTTCCAGATTTTGGTGGCGCTGAAACACCTTCACTCCAAGTGTATCGTGCACTGCGACTTGAAACCGGAGAACGTGCTACTTTCATCAGAGACGCCCTTCCCACAGGTAACCATGGGAACCGCCCTTTATCTGACCCCTCCTGAACGTAAGAAGGGACTTAACTTCTTTAAATGATGTGGCCGTTACTGCGAGACTGTACACTTTATGCGCGGTAGTGTGAGTGTATAGGTGAGAATAAATTAGAGTGGTCCCCCCGGGTTACAATCCCGCAGTGTATTGGGAATAAGTCGTGCGTCAATGTCACCATCGCACGATGCTCCTTGTTCTGGCGGCATAAAATATCAATCCGACAATATGTATCCGACCGTATGTTCAATGTGTCATTTCATATCTTTAATTACTAATACCTCGACAACAGGTTTTAAAAATTAAAACAATTTAAATCATGTTAAGCAGAAGTTGTGCCATATATATATATACTTTTACTTGGCTTTCAGGTTAAATTATGTGACTTCGGCTTCGCAAAAATCATCGGGGAGAAGTCCTTCCGGCGATCAGTGGTCGGTACGCCAGCCTACCTGGGTGAGTGACGTCACAGGCGCGCAAGTGTTACTCAGCTACGTGTTTTGCACGTGTACGTTCTACGATATTTATGCACAGTTTGGTCTTCCATACAAGTCACATCATATAAGAGTGCTTGAAACGTCATAGTATGTAACATTGTTAACCTTAGTTTTGTTTCCCCTTCCGTAATTTTTTTCTTTAGTGTATAGTATGAAGCCAAAATTGTTGGGGGTACATCATCATCTCGTCATATTCTCTGTCTCTATGACTTGCAATGGATCAAACTGTATTATTTTTAATAACATTATACACAGAGCTGCCTTGGATTAACTTTCCCTTTCTGTACTGTGGTCACTTAGCTCCGGAGGTGCTAAAAAGCAAGGGTTACAATCGGTCTCTGGACATGTGGTCTGTCGGAGTCATCATCTATGTGAGGTCAGTGCGGCCATGTTCATACGTAATCCCTGTATTTTACACCGTGTTTTGTCGCCACACGTCCTCTCTGCTAGAAAAAAAATAACTGCAATTAAGCCTCTTGTATTCCCCGAACAGTAACATTGCCGAATATGTGTGCGTATTATTAAATACACATTTTAAGGCACTTTATTACGTAATCCCGGCCAATTCACGTTGTCGCCCATTGCTGGTGGTGCTCAGCCGTTTATGACATTAACTTTAACTATATATCGGTCAAATTCCGACCAGACCTTGCTTCTAATTTATTAACCGGATAAAATTAAAGTAGTCACCAGTTGTTATTGTTATTTGCTAGTTCATGCTGTTAAGAGTATTGTCCCGGTCCAAGTCACATTGTCGCCCATTGCTGCTGTTGCTTACCCGGATCCGTCTTTTAGCCTCAGCGGTACATTCCCGTTTAACGAGGATGAGGAGATCGCCGATCAGATCCAGAATGCGGCCTTCATGTACCCTCCGAACCCCTGGAGAGAAATCTCCCAGGACGGTAAGTCGTTTTGTTTGTTTGTTCAAAATGTACCAATAGATCCATGGGTATTTGACCTTATAGGCCTAATAGTGATTCAGATAACATCATTGCCTTTATCCTAGACCGACGTCGGGGTGACGTCGCCAAGACATTGAGCGAGTCTTTCCGGATCGTCCATTTTGATCCTCAATCTTGCTCGGCGTAAGCGGTTGTGTTTCACACTGCACACCTGTCATGTCGATGCCATTTAGTCAAGTTTCTGGGCCCCGGGTTTGTCCCGTCGGTGGACACAAATGACCTGAATGTAACTAAAGTCCATTCTTATAGTCGACGCGGTAAAATCTAGTGTTTTTTTTTTTAACTTTACACAGCGTAAATAACGTATGCGAATCATATATGTGTCAATATCACTTGTTCAACAGGATAAATGACTTAAATGGTTAAAGATTGACTGAGCTATACCCTCTTGGTCTCATGTGGGGCCTGCATGATGCCCGTGCTATTGACATGTACATGGAATGTGCTCTGGGTTTTGCAGCCATAGATATGATCAAGCGACTGTTGAAGGTGGACATCAACATACGTCTGAGTGTGAGCCAGGCCTACCACCATGCCTGGCTCAAACAGGTGCCGGCCACAGGACTGTCGGTGCTGCCAACTGCCATTCACACGCCTCTAACCCAGCGTCCTGCCCCCCCCGTGCCTAGCCCTCAGTGCCCAGCTCAGAGATCCCAACCCAAAGACCCCAGCCCAAAGACCCCAGGCCAAAGACCCCACCCCAAAGACCCCAGCCCAAAGACCCCAGCCCAAAGACCCCAGTCCAAAGACCCCAGCCCGAAGACCCCAGCCCAAAGACCCGAGCCCAAAGACCCGAGCCCAAAGACCCCAGCCCAAAGACCCCAGCCCAAAGACCCCAGCCCAAAGACCCCAGCCCAAAGACCCCAGTCCAAAGACCCCAGCCCGAAGACCCCAACCCAAAGACCCCAGCCCAAAGACCCCAGTCCAAAGACCCCAGCCCGAAGACCCCAGCCCATAGACCCCAGCCCAAAGACCCCAGCCCGAAGACCCCAGCCCAAAGACCCCAGCCCGAAGACCCCAGCCCAAAGACCCCAGCCTAAAGACCCCAGCCCAAAGACACCAGCCCAAAGACCCCATCCCAAAGACCCCAGCCCAAAGACCCCAGCCCGAAGACCCCAGCCGAAAGACCCCAGCCCAAAGACCCCAGCCCAAAGACCCCAGCCCAAAGACCCCAGCCGAAGACCCAGCCCAAAGACCCCAGCCCATAGACCCCAGCCCAAAGACCCCAGCCCTCAGTCTACAGCCCAAAGACCCCAGCCCGAAGACCCCAGTCCGAAGACCCCAGCCCAAAGACCCCAGCCCGAAGACCCCAGCCCAAAGACCCCAGTCCGAAGACCCCAGCCCAAAGACCCCAGTCCGAAGACCCCCGCCCAAAGACCCCAGCCCAAAGACCCCAGCCCAAAGACCCCAGCCCAAAGACCCCAGCCCGAAGACCCAAGCCCAAAGACCCCAGCCCAAAGACCCCAGTCCAAAGACCCCAGTCCAAAGACCCCAGCCCGAAGACCCCAGCCCAAAGACCCCAGCCCAAAGACCCCAGCCCAAAGACCCCAGCCCAAAGACCCCAGCCCAAAGACCCCAGCCCAAAGACCCCAGCCGAAAGACCCCAGCCCAAAGACCCCAGCCCAAAGACCCCAGCCCGAAGACCCCAGCCCAAAGACCCCAGCCCATAGACCCCAGCCCAAAGACCCCAGCCCTCAGTGCACAGCCCAAAGTCCCCAGCTCTCAGTGCACAGCCCAAAGACCCCAGCCCAAAGTCCCCAGCTCTCAGTGCACAGCCCAAAGACCCCAGCCCGAAGACCCCAGCCCAAAGACCCTAGCCCTCAGTCCCCAGCCCAAAGACCCCAGCCCCAGCCCCAGCCCCGGTCATAACTCTTATCCCCCAGCCCCAGCCCCAGCCCCAGCCCCAGCCCCAGCCCCAGCCCCAGCCTCAGCCCCAGCCTCAGCCCCAGCCCCAGCCCCAGCCCCAGCCCCAGCCCCAGCCCCAGCCCCAGCCCCAGCCCCAGCCCCAGCCCCAGCCCCAGCCCCAGCCCCAGCCCCAGCCCCAGCCCCAGCCCCAGCCCCAGCCCCAGCCCCAGCCCCAGCCCCAGCCCCAGCCCCAGCCCCAGCCCCAGCCCCAGCCCCAGCCCCAGCCCCAGTCACAAACCTTATCCCCCAGCCCCAGCCTCGTATTCGTATTCTCCCCGACAACGCTGCTTGAAGTGTCGCACCTCGTCCATCGCACTACTCAAGATGGCACCATATATATACAGAGCCTTACACCATGGAAGTACCGTTAAGCCCCTGTCAAATCAAAGCCTTCCACTCTGGATGTGCCGTCAAACCCCTGTCAAATCAAGGCCTTACACCCTGGAAGTGCCGTCAAACCCCTGTCAAATCAAGGCCTTACACCCTGGAAGTGCCGTCAAACCCCTGTCAAATCAAGGCCTTACACCCTGGAAGTGCCGTCAAACCCCTGTCAAATCAAGGCCTTCCACCCTGGAAGTGCCGTCAAACCCCTGTCAAATCAAAGCCTTCCACCCTGGAAGTGCCGTCAAACCCCAGTCAAATCAAGGCCTTACACCATGGAAGTGCCGTCAAACCCCTGTCAAATCAAGGCCTTACACCCTGGAAGTGCCGTCAAACCCCAGTCAAATCAAGGCCTTACGCCCTGGAAGTGCCGTCAAACCCCTGTCAAATCAAGGCCTTACACCCTGGAAGTGCCGTCAAACCCCTGTCAAATCAAGGCCTTCCACCCTGGAAGTGCCGTCAAACCCCTGTCAAATCAAAGCCTTCCACCCTGGAAGTGCCGTCAAACCCCAGTCAAATCAAGGCCTTACGCCCTGGAAGTGCCGTCAAACCCCTGTCAAATCAAGGCCTTACACCATGGAAGTGCCGTCAAACCCCTGTCAAATCAAGGCCTTACACCCTGGAAGTGCCGTCAAACCCCAGTCAAATCAAGGCCTTACGCCCTGGAAGTGCCGTCAAACCCCTGTCAAATCAAGGCCTTACACCCTGGAAGTGCCGTCAAACCCCTGTCAAATCAAGGCCTTCCACCCTGGAAGTGCCGTCAAACCCCTGTCAAATCAAAGCCTTCCACCCTGGAAGTGCCGTCAAACCCCTGTCAAATCAAAGCCTTCCACCCTGGAAGTGCCGTCAAACCCCAGTCAAATCAAGGCCTTACGCCCTGGAAGTGCCGTCAAACCCCTGTCAAATCAAGGCCTTACACCCTGGAAGTGCCGTCAAACCCCTGTCAAATCAAGGCCTTCCACCCTGGAAGTGCCGTCAAACCCCTGTCAAATCAAAGCCTTCCACCCTGGAAGTGCCGTCAAACCCCAGTCAAATCAAGGCCTTACGCCCTGGAAGTGCCGTCAAACCCCTGTCAAATCAAGGCCTTACACCATGGAAGTGCCGTCAAACCCCTGTCAAATCAAGGCCTTACACCCTGGAAGTGCCGTCAAACCCCAGTCAAATCAAGGCCTTACGCCCTGGAAGTGCCGTCAAACCCCTGTCAAATCAAGGCCTTACACCCTGGAAGTGCCGTCAAACCCCTGTCAAATCAAGGCCTTCCACCCTGGAAGTGCCGTCAAACCCCTGTCAAATCAAAGCCTTCCACCCTGGAAGTGCCGTCAAACCCCTGTCAAATCAAAGCCTTCCACCCTGGAAGTGCCGTCAAACCCCAGTCAAATCAAGGCCTTACACCATGGAAGTGCCGTCAAACCCCTGTCAAATCAAAGCCTTCCACCCTGGAAGTGCCGTCAAACCCCAGTCAAATCAAGGCCTTCCACCCTGGAAGTGCCGTCAAACCCCTGTCAAATCAAAGCCTTCCACCCTGGAAGTGCCGTCAAACCCCTGTCAAATCAAAGCCTTCCACCCGGGAAGTGCCGTCAAACCCCAGTCAAATCAAGGCCTTCCACCCTGGAAGTGCCGTCAAACCCCTGTCAAATCAAAGCCTTCCACCCTGGAAGTGCCGTCAAACCCCTGTCAAATCAAAGCCTTACACCCTGGAAGTGCCGTCAAACCCCAGTCAAATCAAGGCCTTACACCATGGAAGTGCCGTCAAACACCAGTCAAATCAAGGCCTTACACCATGAAAGTGCCGTCAAACCCCAGTCAAATCAAGGCCTTACACCATGAAAGTGCCGTCAAACACCAGTCAAATCAAAACCTTCCACCCTGGAAGTGCCGTCAAACACCAGTCAAATCAAGGCCTTACACCATGAAAGTGCCGTCAAACACCAGTCAAATCAAAACCTTCCACCCTGGAAGTGCCGTCAAACACCAGTCAAATCAAAGCCTTACACCATGAAAGTGCCGTCAAACCCCAGTCAAATCAAAACCTTCCACCCTGGAAGTGCCGTCAAACACCAGTCAAATCAAAGCCTTACACCATGAAAGTGCCGTCAAACACCAGTCAAATCAAAGCCTTACACCCTGGAAGTGCCGTCAAACCCCAGTCAAATCAAGGCCTTACACCATGAAAGTGCCGTCAAACCCCAGTCAAATCAAAACCTTCCACCCTGGAAGTGCCGTCAAACACCAGTCAAATCAAAGCCTTACACCATGAAAGTGCCGTCAAACACCAGTCAAATCAAAGCCTTACACCCTGGAAGTGCCGTCAAACCCCAGTCAAATCAAGGCCTTACACCATGAAAGTGCCGTCAAACACCAGTCAAATCAAAGCCTTACACCATGAAAGTGCCGTCAAACACCAGTCAAATCAAAGCCTTACACCCTGGAAGTGCCGTCAAACCCCAGTCAAATCAAGGCCTTACACCATGAAAGTGCCGTCAAACACCAGTCAAATCAAAACCTTCCACCCTGGAAGTGCCGTCAAACACCAGTCAAATCAAGGCCTTACACCATGAAAGTGCCGTCAAACACCAGTCAAATCAAAACCTTCCACCCTGGAAGTGCCGTCAAACACCAGTCAAATCAAACCCTTACACCATGAAAGTGCCGTCAAACACCAGTCAAATCAAAGCCTTACACCCTGGAAGTGCCGTCAAACCCCAGTCAAATCAAGGCCTTCCACCCTGGAAGTGCCGTCAAACCCCAGGCAAATCAAGGCCTTACACCATGGAAGTGCCGTCAAACCCCAGTCAAATCAAGGCCTTACACCCTGGAAGTGCCGTCAAACCCCAGTCAAATCAGACCCGCCTTCGGCTCCCTTCGATAAGTGCCTGTGAATGCCGCATCGTTAGTTAAAGCCCGACCTAATCGGTTGATAGCAACATGGCCTTGCATACGCCGCTCGCTAACCGTATTACCCACGGCTGGCTTTGCATGAAGCACGTTACTGTGACTCAAGCAATGAGCACTATTCTTAAGACGCTTAGGGTAGAGACTTAAGACCCCTCGCACACGGGGAAAAACGCTTTTGTCGTATACATGGTACTGAAAGTCTCTCTGGGTAAGCTTATGTCGTACAGCTTTAAGTTGGTTATCAGCGTACATCGCTCGCAGCTGACGTTAAGGCTTTGATGTCTTGAGGCTATCTTTGAGGCTCTGAGGATGGATAAGAATGAGATATAAGTGGTGATGCGATGAGGGCGCCCCCATGCGGATGATGTTTTGGAGGGTGACCCGTTTGCAATTCGATGACTAATGGTGGACGATTTGAATGTGTTTTGTTTGGAATTTGGCTGGTTCAGGGCGGGTGGTTTCTGGCCTGAAACCAGCAAGTCTCTCATCTAACGGCATTAGTATCTTGTATATTTGTATCTCCTTCTATGACGAGTTGCGAGACTTGTTAAGATTATACGATAGGTCGGTGTGTTTGTTGGTATTTTTCGACCGTGCCTGTCGGTGACTGACAGGGGACTCCAGCTGGGTCAGAGTCGGGATTCTGCGAACCTGCCAATTGTGTTCTACCTAATTAGGTGTGCATAAATTTGGCTTAAAGCGCCACCGCCTTGCTGCACAATGAGTGCCATCTGTGTGCCGTGGCCTCAATCGGTTGTCTCTGCTCTCACCGCCGCCACGCGTCACGTGGTTCTTTCCATGGTGATGTGCCCAGTATATGTATGTCGCTATACATCCTGGCCATCTGGGCCTGCTGATGGGTGCAGTCCGCACTCGTGGCGGTGTCCACACGTACCGCCTAGCGATAGAACAGTTGAGGGGTTGCGGTGGGCGTGACTAGTTCTTTCTGCCTCCACCCATCTCCTTCAAATGCCCCCACTCACTCCCCCCCCCCCCACCCCTCCCCCCCCCCTTACCCCAACGAGGTCCTGTTGGGTGCTTCCCCCATTCAATATGGACGCCTTTGTCGTTACTGTCTGTCTGTTTTATGATGTCGTTCACCTGTTCCAGATATGTCGTTGTAGTTCGATATCGTTCATCTTTCAGCTGCCCGCTATTTATATATGTATAAATATATATATTCCTTAACCGTCTGGGTTTCTTTTCTTGCAGCTCATGTTTCACATTGTGCCCAAGCAAACCAAATCTCTGCATGACCTTCACCGTGGCGTGCCTGTGACGTGGTTATTTTGTATCCAGTCGGCTCCAGTGATCTCATTGGTCGGATTTTGTACACTGATATACGATTGGCTGGAATGTGTATGGTGCAACCGGATTGGCCGGAACGTGTATGGCTATGTCTTGTATCTACTCCTTTTTTCTTTCTTTTTGTTGCAGCTATCGATGTCATCAATAACCTGCTTCAAGTGAAAATGCGCAAGCGTTTCACAGTTGACAAAACTATGTCGCACCTCTGGCTCCAGGTGACTCACCGACTTCGAACTTTAACCCTGTACTCTCTGAGATTTCCTCTTGTAGAACATTTCACCGCTTTGTTTTCATGCTTTGAAAGCATTGCTCTCTCTCGCTCTCTCTCTCTCTCTCTCCCCCTCTCTGTCTCGCTGTCTCCCTTTTCTCGTGATCCCCCTGGAATATCTGCATGGATGGGTAGTTTTCCGTGTTGCCCTCCGTTAGTTGTTGGCTCAGTAATTATTTTCTCTATCGTGTTATATGAGATTTCGTTGTTGGTATTTTCTTTTTTCACCAACAGAATCAGTGTCGGAGATCATTACGCAAGAAACGCATATAAATATTAAATATATCTTTCATTATTATATGTTATATATATATATATATATCTGTTTATACATATAATCTATAAGATTACAGTCAAGTTTTTGATAAGGCATAAGAGCATGCACATAGTTGTTATATGACCTGAATACTAACCCCCTAACGTTCCTTATTTCTTGTATTAGATTAACACCGTTTATCCGGCCCTTTTCCCTATATAACACTCCAATTTGTATCTGCTAACCTCCCCACTGTACCATAGGTGTGTTTGTTATTTTCTTGCTTTAAAAAAAAAATGTGCAAAATCTTTCGTCTCGTACAATTTATAGTTTATATAAGTACTTAGTTTTTATGCAAAATAGTTGTATAATTGCTACCTTGTGTGTTGCTAAATACCACAAGTAAATCTTACCGCTGTGACATTTTGTGGCAAAATTAGTTGCATTTATACCGCTGTGGAATTTTATTGCCAATATTGTCGCATTTAGATTTAGTGTTGATTGATTATATGGTACTTGACGCTTGAGAAGACTGTTGGTGGCTCTGACTGACCGTGGTCTCGGGTTGTTGTCGCCAGGACTACCAGTGCTGGTGCGACCTGCGCAAGTTGGAGAGTGTCGTCGGCCAGCGCTACTTGACGCACGAGTCCGACGACGCCCGCTGGGAGCAGCACCGTCGCGACCGCGGCCTCCACAACTGGGAGCAGTTGGGCCAAAAAGGTTTGACCAAGGACGATATCTTCACCTTGAACAAGGTCAAAGGGGGCGCGCAGAGGTGATGTAGGACCGCTGGCCCACCCCGCGTTGACGCCGTGCCAAACACGTCAGACGCAGACAGCTAGTGGCTTCAGGCTGGGGTGGGTCAGTAATGATACAGGAGAGTGTGTGTGGGTGGGGGTGGGTGGGTGGTGTAGGAGCGGTCATTAACTAGGTCAGTGGGTCATCGTTGGGTGGTAGACGCTGGTAGGGATTGAGAGCACTTTGCTGTATCAGCAACATGTCCCCCTCTCCCACTAGCCAGTGTACGCCCATCAGTAGCAGCTCCCTTCCCCTCCATTCCCCTCCCCCCCTCCCCGAACCCATCACCCAGCCCTCCCTGCCCTGGTCGCCTCAGGAAAACGGTGATGGGAGGTTCTTGTCACTTCTCAGGGTGCCGCCAGCACGTCGTCGTCGAATCAAAACACAGAGAGACTGAAATAACAAAGGGATGAGTCTCGGCTGCGATATGCATAATACCACCCCTAACCCCCATCCCGCCCCCACATCCCCCCTATTCGAATCCTCCACTGCATCCGCCCCTATATGAAATCAATCTAGCTTAAAGCCGCAACGGAGTAACATAGCGACAGTAAGGCTTGTATGCATTATGCTATCTCCAGCTCCGTTTAAATACAATGATCAAAGTGGAGAGGCTGAGGTAAGCCCAAGACGGGGTATTTTTTCAAGATATATGCAGGTGTACATCATCTCACTGAGTGCCAAGCTCCCGCTCGTCGGGGCAACCAATCGGGTGGCGTTGTTCATATCGTGTTGCCATGCCAACGTTGTTACTGGTGTCTTCTGTCTCGATCTTCATAGTTGTACATGTCTGGCTGTTGGTATTGCTATCATCTCTTGCTGTCTTTGTAATTAAACATCCATTGATCTGACACATGTAGAAGTGCTTTATTCTCTTGTACAAACTGTATTGATCAACCAGTTTCAATCGATAATCATTTACCGTATAAAACGCCTAACTTATGTAATAGATTTTGTATATTGCAAAAATGACCATGTAAATCACTTCATGTTCCCGATGTTGACATCTGCACATGTGGTAATGTGATAAATATTAATTTTTACTTCATTAGGGAACTAATTTTACAGAATGTGACGGCTGTGAAATCCTTGTTCGTACTTACTCCGGTGCACTTTGTCTAACATCTGAGGACCGGTCTTCTCTTGTTTGTATCATGATTGTATCGAACTCTTCCTGTAATGTTTGTCGACCGTGGAAGTAGCATGGGCTGTTATCATGTTTCATATCAGTGACGTCACTAGCATTGCATCTTTCTACGCGTCTCAAGTACGTGTGGTTACGTTATATTGCTCTCTGACATCATAAGTCATCCAATGTCCAATGTATTTTATACGCTGCAATTGTTGGCGCTGTCTACGCTCTGGACTTAACATCAATCACCACTGAAAAGCAATTGCTTGTTTTACTATAGGCGAAATGTTGATAAACTGCACAATGTCTGTATGTTACATCGCGGTCGCAAGTATGCACCATAGTAGACACCACACCCGGTATCGTATTTTGGGACAATGTTATTTTACATTCCCTCATTGTATTTAAGCATTAAACAATAGTATTCTTCTAAGCATGGAAGTAAAAACGGGAGTGAACAAATCTCCACAGGGTCTCTCCCATATGGGGATCATGCTGCTGACTTCATCCCAGGGGATCGGTGCGGGCTTGTTAACAGGCAGGGATTCATTGAATGAGACTCACTCACACAGGCTCTACGGCCGACAGTATTAATCATTGCACTTGTGACAATCATATTGTATGGGTTCTCCATCCTGCTTGCGGGTGTCATGCATATGTACACTATGGACGCGGCTTCATACAAACAATGACCCTACCGTAAAAACATATTTTTGAAACTGAACATGTCCCACTCAGATCTTCCGGTGACGTCACATCCGGAGACTCGAAGGGTTGTGGGGGTTGTCAAACTTCACCCGCCAGTTGTACGTGAAAGAAAGAGTATTTTTCATATATTATAGGAAATAATCGTGGATTTTTACGCCTCCGGTGAATGGGCTTTTAGACAGCTGAAAGTAAGACTATGCTATTTTACTCTTGTTAATCGTCTCTGTGTGTTTATAAACGTCATTATAAGCTGTACAAGTAGCCAAATAGTTGTGAGTGAAATGTGGAGAACAGAAGTTCATCCGCCGTGGTTCTAAAGACTGTTGCGGACAATTTCTGTGACATCCGCCGTGGTTCTAAAGACTGTTGCGGACAATTTCTGTGACATCCGCCGTGGTTGTAAAGACTGCTGTGGACAATGTTTGTGACATCCGCTGTGGTTCTAAAGACTGCTGTAGACAATGTCTGTGACATCCGCTGTGGTTCTAAAGACTGCTGTGGACAATGCGACATCCGCTGTGGCTCTAAAGACTGCTGTGGACAATGTCGGTGACATCCGCTGTGGTTTTAAAGACTGCTGTAGACAATGTCTGTGACATCCGCTGTGGTTCTAAAGACTGCTGTGGACAATGCGACATCCGCTGTGGTTCTAAAGACTGCTGTGGACAATGTCTGTGACATCCGCTGTGGTTTTAAAGACTGCTGTGGACAATATCTGTGACATCCGCCGTGGTTCTAAAGACTGCTGTGGACAATGTCTGTGACATCCGCTGTGGTTCTAAAGACTGCTGTGGACAATGTCGGGGACATCCCCTGTGGTTCTAAAGACTGCTGTGGACAATGTCGGTGACATCCGCTGTGGTTCTAAAGACTGCTGTGGACAATGTCGGTGACATCCGCTGTGGTTCTAAAGACTGCTGTGGACAATGTCGGTGACATCCGCTGTGGTTCTATAGACTGCTGTGGACAATGTCTGTGACATCCGCTGTGGTTCTAAAGACTGCTGTGGACAATGTCTGTGACATCCGCTGTGGTTCTAAAGACTGCTGTGGACAACGTCTGTGACATACGCCGTCGTTATAAAAACTGCTGTGGACAATGTCTGTGACATCCGCCGTGCTTCTAAAGACTGCTGCAGACAATGTCTGTGACATACGCCGCGGTTCTAAAGACTGCTGTGGACAATGTCTGTGACATCCGCCGTCATTATAAAAACTGCTGTGGACAATGTCTGTGACATCCGCCGTGCTTCTAACGACTGCTGTGGACAATGTCTGTGACATCCGATGTGGTTCTAAAGACTGCTGTGGACAATGTCTGTGACATACGCCGAGGTTCTGAAGTCCAATGGTGTTATAACTGTCCCGGATGCGTTATCGGTACGGCTTGGTCGAATCGTTCCTTGCCAGCACGCTGTATGTCCACGCGTTCACCCCTGCCTTGTCCTATCGTTGTGTTGGCTGGACTTCATTACGGACATCCTAACGTCCTTCTTGTTACGAATTTCCACGCGGTGAAATCGCCACAGCAAGAAATCGGCTCTAATAGCTGTCATAAGTATGCAGGATAGTCAATTGTACTCGCAACTATTTGACTTCCAAACACAGATTGTTCTGACTTGCCAGGTTGTGAAGACCATTTTAATGTTCATTATCGATAGCTTATAGCACCAGCATAATATTTTCAAATAGTGGTGAACAAACATGAAAATGAAGTTGTCTAAATTAAATGTCTGCTGATGAATAGCTGCAGATATGGCCTTCACGCCCCGACACACTGTTGCTCTGTATAGTTCGTATCTGCTTATGCGTACTCTATTATGGTTCAATGCATGTTGCTTGACTAGCTCTTACCAGTGTTTTATCATATTGTCAAGATGTCGTGCTTGTGCCGTGTATACGAGAGATTACTTTATGGGTTTTATTACACTTTGCCATGCACAAGGAAAAACAAGGATTGTTAGGTTTCTTATTTATACAAAAGTACGCAATTACTGGGGCAAGCGGTGCGCAACATTCCAGTGTAGAATGTCAGGACTTGTGTGGGTGCCACGCGCTCGTCTTAGTGAGTTTGTAATATAAGATGATCCTGGAGCGAATGAGTAATGCAATAACGCGAAAGTTTGTACTGACCCTCTTCGGCTCCCAGCAATCCCGTGGACCTGTCTGCAACGCCTCTTGCGTATTATAAGCATGACGTGTTTTTCGCATTGTGGTGTTACAGAAGAATGCCTTTCATGTGTGACTGGTAAGATTAAGTTATTCATTAGCCACAGTCATTATTAATGGGTAATATTTAAAGCGGGGACGCCTGAAGTAAGAGTATACGTCATGAATGCAAGTTTTTTTGTACAACCGTTTGTATAATACAAGACAATCTTAGCGGCTTTTGTCAGGTTTGTTTATATTAAAAATCATCGGGCGAAGGTATCGTGTGTGACGTCAGCGGTCTCAATGGGCGGGGTTTGTATCCTAGACTTTCCAATGTTGGCTCAAAATTTGTATCGAGAGGGGCCGGACTGCGGTTGCCGGTCTCTGTTGGAGAGTCGTGATGACTGGTGCTATGTGTGCTTCTGTTGCAGCCTGCTGATTTCCCGTCACTGGATCATAGGAAGTGACGTCACGCCTTCCTTTCGTTACCTGGTGGTAAAAAAGAAACAAATAAAAGCGGATATGACGTCACGTATTGCGTCTTATAGGTGTAGTGGCGCATGGCGTGTGCATCTAGAAGATTCCATGTGGCCGAAAGGTGATCTGTGGCTAATATACATGTGTCTTGTACAATGTGTTATCATAACTGGTTATTACTTTAAATGGATTTGGTTATTTTGATATCGTCAATCGTATTCTTATCAGATTTTGAATGTTGTTGATTATTTGATTACGTGACTAATGGATATCACGTGCATCCTTTATGCGGGAAGATTTGGTCTTCCGAGGCAGGTGCCGTGCTATGGAAAGTAAAGAAATACATTTTGTCGGATATAACCCTGTTTTATATTCCAAATAATTCCTTCTATGAAAGTCATTTCGCGAAATGGCGAAACTTGCGTCGGATGCAACAAAACTGGTTTTTGTTAACGTGTTGATCAAGTAAAGGGAAACCTTGGAAACTGCTGGTGTTTGGCGCAGTTATTAATGGCTGTTAATTCTTAGAAATTTATGACATTACGTGATTCAGAGAAGAATGTCCAGAGACGCTAGTGTCCTGACTTCTCTCCCTCTTCGAACATCTTCAATGCCATGTATCTCCTTCTCTATAACCGTCGTGTAAGCGTTTACAGAATACTCAACTGTACTTAAAGGTAGACTAGATGACTTATCGTACATATATTGTGCGGCTATGCCCACTATGGAAGGATTTCATAACCGTCGCGAGTGGTGTGATATTTTCAACTCCTCAATTCTCGGGCTTGATGTTATGGTACAAAACCTGGGCAAAGTCAGGTATAGACTAGGCTTTATTCCCAGCTAAACAGTGGTATGGTCGTTATTGGATTTAGTTGGAGATAATTGTATTTAAATTTAGACCAGACTTGATACTCCTTGAGGCATCGTTAGTTCACTCAGGTTTACACGTGGAGTGGCACTGTGAGGGACCCTTGGTTTACACATGGAGTGGCACTCTGTTAGGGACCTTTGGTTTACACATGGAGTGGCACTCTGCGAGGGACCCTTGGTTTACACGTGGAGTGGCACTGTGAGGGACCCTTGCTTTACACATGGAGTGGCACTCAGTGAGGGACCCTTGGTTTACACATGGAGTGGCACTCAGTGAGGGACCCTTGGTTTACACATGAAGTGGCATTCAGTGAGGAACCCTTGGTTTACACGTGGAGTGGCACTGTGAGGGACCCTTGCTTTACACATGGAGTGGCACTCAGTGAGGGACCCTTGGTTTACACATGGAGTGGCACTCAGTGAGGGACCCTTGGTTTACACATGAAGTGGCATTCAGTGAGGAACCCTTGGTTTACACATGGAGTGGCACTGTGAGGGACCCTTGGTTTACACATAGAGTGGCACTCAGTGAGGGACCCTTGGTTTACACATGGAGTGCTACTTTGTGAAGGACCCTTGGTTTACACATGGAGTGGCACTCTGTGAGGGACCCTTGGTTTACACATGGAGTGACACTGTGAGGGACCCTTGGTTTACACATGAAGTGGCACTCAGTGAGGGACCCTTGGTTTACACATGGAGTGGCACTCTGCGAGGGACCCTTGGTTTACACATGGAGTGGCACTCTGCGAGGGACCCTTGGTTTACACATGGAGTGACACTGCGAGGGACCATTGGTTTACACATGGAGTGGCACTCTGTGAGGTACCCTTGGTTTACACATGGAGTGGCACTCAGTGAGGGACCCTTGGTTTACACATGGAGTGGCACTCAGTGAGGGACCCTTGGTTTACACATGGAGTGGCACTCTGTGAGGGACCCTTGGTTTACACATGGAGTGGCACTGTGAGGGACCCTTGGTTTACACATGAAGTGGCACTCTGTGAGGGACCCTTGGTTTACACATGGAGTGACACTCAGTGAGGGACCCTTGGTTTACACATGAAGTGGCACTCTGTGAGGGACCCTTGGTTTACACATAAAGTGGCACTCTGTGAGGGACCCTTGGTTACACATGGAGTGGCACTGTGAGGGACCCTTGGTTTACACATGGAGTGGCACTCAGTGAGGGACCCTTGGTTTACACATGAAGTGGCACTCTGTGAGGTACCATTGGTTTACACATGGAGTGGCACTCAGTGAGGGACCCTTGGTTTACACATGAAGTGACACTCTGCGAGGGACCCTTGGTTTACACATGGAGTGGCACTCAGTGAGGGACCCTTGGTTTACACATGAAGTGGCACTCTGTGAGGGACCCTTGGTTTACACATGGAGTGACACTCAGTGAGGGACCCTTGGTTTACACATGAAGTGGCACTCTGTGAGGGACCCTTGGTTTACACATAAAGTGGCACTCTGTGAGGGACCCTTGGTTTACACATGGAGTGGCACTGTGAGGGACCCTTGGTTTACACATGGAGTGGCACTCAGTGAGGGACCCTTGGTTTACACATGAAGTGGCACTCTGTGAGGTACCATTGGTTTACACATGGAGTGGCACTCAGTGAGGGACCCTTGGTTTACACATGGAGTGGCACTCTGCGAGGGACCCTTGGTTTACACATGGAGTGACACTGCGAGGGACCATTGGTTTACACATGGAGTGGCACTCTGTGAGGGACCCTTGGTTTACACATGGAGTGGCACTCTGTGAGGGACCCTTGGTTTACACATGGAGTGGCACTCAGTGAGGGACCCTTGGTTTACACATGGAGTGGCACTCTGCGAGGGACCCTTGGTTTACACATGGAGTGACACTGCGAGGGACCCTTGGTTTACACATGGAGTGGCACTCTGTGAGGGACCCTTGGTTTACACATGGAGTGACACTGCGAGGGACCCTTGGTTTACACATGGAGTGGCACTCTGCGAGGGACCCTTGGTTTACACATGGAGTGACACTCTGCGAGGGACCCTTGGTTTACACATGGAGTGGCCCTCTGAGGGACCCTTGTTTTACGTTGCGGTACCTAGAAGTTTTAAACTGATTGATTTATTTAACTCAATAACAACAGTGATTTTAAGAACGATTGATCTGGTGGGCATTATAACCCAAAGTGAACATAAAGAGCTGCATCTTACCTAGGTGGCGTTATTTAGACTGAACAAAGAAAGCGACGAGGTGACAATTGTTGTATTTTACATGTATATTATTACAGTTCATCGTTGGAAGCTCTTCATTCGCCGAGTCTCCATGTTCGCAGTATCCACCCCTAGAAGAGCGTAATATATGACTGTTGTAGAGCGTGTTTAAGTCGTACCAGTAACAGGAGGGTGGGGGGGAGGGACAGTAATCAAGGGTCATTCATGCAAAGTTTTACATATATACAGCTGGCCAGAAGTTTGTTTTATGAAGTGAATCTCCGCGATAGAACCGTACTAATATTCCAGTGGTTTTGTGGACGTTAAACTGACACGTGTATCTGTGGGTCCCGCGTGTATTCGTCATCACTTCGAGGCGCTATTGTGACGTATGTATATGAAAGGTATGCAGCCGTGACGTGCCTCCATGGTAACCACGGATCGTCCGCCTAGCCAGCCCAGAAACGCGCAGTAATGCAATATATTATTGTTAATGTGTACATGTGGTTGTTTTGCTTATGGAATATACTGAACATATAATACAGACAATTCAAGTGAACATGTTGTGTTCATTGTTGTTTATACCAGACGTGGCTGCGAGCGATTCCGGTAGAGGGCGGTCCGTTGACACTGGAAGTGTGAGGAAGGAGCGACCTCTGACGGAGGGAGTGGTGTAGTCCCGGGGGTGTAGTCAGTTGTTCAGATTTTCCCCCGAATGCAAGACGAAAGGTCGAATATAGTGATCCAAACTTCTCAAGAAATATGTACCCGGGCACTATCTTCAAACGGTTATGAGGATTAGCCAGATACATCTTTCCGTTAAAAAGCGGAAGGACGAATTTAACAGAAATCGCGGCTGTAAAACGAATGGCTCGCCTAGAGAAGAAACCAGTCATGGGCAGTGAGCACCCTCTTCCGGGAGTTTGGCGGGTGTTCGTTCTTGACACCCATTAAAATAATATTCATATTTACAACACAAGCAAAATATACTATCATAAAAGAAAAACGTACACACGACAAGTGGATTGCAGAATGGTTTATTACCCTTGTTCTACCGAATTGATTCCAACGGTAGGGCGCTCGCATGCGTTGCATATAAAATTCAAATGTGTTGCGTTAATAGAGATCTATACGGTTGGAAATATAAAGATATAAATTTTGATTTCACATCGAAAGAGTTGCGACATCAACACTTGGTTTACCTGACACATCTTTTCTTCCTTCTCCTTCAATTCCATTTAGCAAAATATATGTGACTTCTCCATGTTCTGTCACGTCCACAGCCAAGGTCATTTCGACGGTAATTCATTTATCCATAACCATATAAATGTCACTTAAGTACCCAATCAGGTCCACTGAAAAAGATGTCGCCAAAGGAAAGCTCCCGAGTTGAAACCCCATTGACTGCACATGCCTTGCAGACTGGAGGCTTTCGTCCCATCCACGAATACACACGAAATCCCATCATACAAAAAGTGGAAAATTAAGTAACAAAACAGATACATATTGTACCATGCGCAACAAGTTAATCCGCGCTCAAAGAAATAACCAGTGATGTCATTTGACAAAACACGTGATGTCATACACGAGACTTCCATGGCAACCGTTGTAACACGTGCAAACAGTTCTAACGTAAAGCGGCCACTTATAATGGCTTCAACCTCTTAGAACAGAGACCGATCTCTTTCCCAGACTTTTTCTGTATATATATAAGTTCTTATCCTTATTTTCATCTTTGCAACGGAACATGAAGCCATTTGTATCATTACTATAGCGATGTGACGAGATTGTACACTTGTTGCATAGTACGTGGCATTGGATAAATGAGAACGGTGTGGTTAACATAAACATATTGGTCGCATGTCGGAAAATGTCCCATGGCGCCTGGGAACGTAAGGAACCAACGTAACTAGAACTACCACACGAGCTGTAGTAACATATGTCCACACATACCGCAATCAATAAATAATCAACAACTTATAAGCGTTTGTTTTCATCTCGTATAAAGCAATACGTGAAGCTTGTATTATCCAGTTTGGGGTTTACTTTCTATATCTTGTTTGAGAAGCTTTTAAGCGGCGTTAAGAGATTCAGATGCGTCGCACTGATGACGAACCAAGGCATCATTTCTTAAAGGAAAATGTAAAAATAAACCCTTTCGACATCCACCAGATAGGGACTCATTGGTTGCTCCATAAATATACAAGTTATTGTGACAGTGAACACGTCACTGGGCTTGGAAGGACATTGGCCCTGAAGGTCATTTCCGGCTCAGGTCACTGACTATTCCTCGATTAGTTCTCGAATCAAGGTCAAAGTCAGGGCTCTCTTCATAGCACAGAAGCCAGCCAAACCAAGGCATTATTTGAGGAAAGATACCATCACGTCAGAAGTTATAACTTATACAACCCATACTACCAGACATTAGTTACTTAAAGTCTTCATTGCAGAGGCGTCCTGCTCCAACACAAAACAACTATGTACGATCAGTGAAACTTCGTTACATTTGTACAGTTACTCGTAAAAAATGAAGGCATTTATATACAGTATTTGCACAATATAACAATCAACAATGAACAATCAAAACATTATTTCTATAAACGATAAAGAAGAACTCCACGAAAGAGCTGCTTGAATTCACCCTCAAATCATCAAAGGAAACCTTAAGTAAGCTTATATATCCGCTGAACGCTAAATCACAGATTTAAATAAAGATCAATCGATTTACACCTTCAGCATTGCCCTTACAGATTTGATTTTCGACGTGTCCTTTCATTTCAGGGGATAGATAGATATAACCGGCTGGACAAGTTTGATGGATAATTCATCATACAAAACACCAGTGTCATGGATAATTGGTCATATAGTAAGCACAACACCAAACAGTGATAACGGAAGCGGTGAGACCACGTGCTTCGCGCCTACCTACGTTGCAATAGCGCGGTTTGCAAGTCAGCTGATGTCATCACAGATAGAAGCAATCAAGGCCAGAACGAAGGTAGAACACACGGCACTGTATAAAATACCCTAAGCGGAGGTTTTGTACTTTAGGGATCGGGGCGTATCGGATAAGACCACGAGCGAGGTACGCGGATGATTATAACTCGTGGTGTGGACTCGTTGGGTCGCCGGGCACGGCAAACAGGTGTCGACATTCGTTTGACAGGCGCCGCTAGCTGTGGCAACCTGTTGGTCGAGAGGGATATAATACCAGCTAAGTCTTTACGTGGGTCGTTTAACCATATTGTTGTCACCGACATGGAGGAGACGATAGGTATAGATAGGTGGGTAGGTACGTATCCCTCGCCTACCGAATACGTTTGCATCAGACAGCAACAATATAAGAGCACTTGCAACCTGATATCACTTCGCTTGTGGAAGAACAAAGTGGGGTGGTTTTCAACGGAAACGAACCACCTCTTACTCAACACCAGTCCACCCCGACACGACCGCCGGGCACCGAGGCATGGAAACTGGTCCATAATGCACACAAAAGCAGGCGAAGTATGATAAATGAAATGAAAAATAGTACCTTCACAAAATATAAAGTCTTCTGTGAAATTTAATTGATAAAGGCTAGTAAAAAGATGCGTGCAAATGGAAATACAAAAAAAAAATAGTACAAACAAGAGTGGAAATATGTGTTGGATCCTCAGTCAGGTGACTTATAATCACTTCCATCAGTCGGTGGGGCGACGGACAGGGACACCACCCTCCTCATTTGGCACCCACGGATGGGAGGTGTTTATATCTGGATGCCATGAAAAACAATCAACACATTAACACAAAACAGGAAAAAATTGTTTTTGTATAATCACTATTTGTATTAAAGGTTAATACGTGGATGACATTAACAATATTATTAACCCATTAACGCCAAGGAATAGACCGAGGCGACAAATCATTAATTTTTTTGCCGTTTATTATTATCCAGAAGGACAAAAAGACATGTATGCAATCTAAAAGTTTTTTCTTTATTTGAACATGAAAATGTTCAGAGACAATTTTTCCATAGTCTAATTTAGTATTTCAGAACTATACAACATACATTCTATGTGGCAGATAATATCAGAAGAAAACCCCACAAACAGAAACATTAATACGTGCTTGAGTAAATTTACAACAAAGTTACATTCCTAAAAGTGTGCCCCCGGATACTTCAGTGAATGACAAATGTCCCATGACAATTGACGAATTTCTGAGCAACACAAAATCGCGTCCTTTGCTAATGATATCCCGAAGGGCCCGTGTGAACGATAAATAGACATGACGGGTGGTAGATATGCGTTACATTTCAGCACGTAGGTCAGACTTGAGCGTCCTATATACAGGACGCTAGGATCAAATGGGTTAAATTGCTCGACATCTATTGCACATAGGTTTGTCACATTCTTTATTATCCTTATAGTTTTTTTTATAATTTAAGCCTATATCTTACCTGGGCCTGAAGGCCGGGTCGTTATAACACTAGGATCACAATGTTCACAGGGCGAGCGTTACCTGAGCCTGAAGGCCGGGTCGTTATAACACTAGGATCACAATGTTCACAGGGCGAGCGTTACCTGAGCCTGAAGGCCGGGTCGTTATAACACTAGGATCACAATGTTCACAGGGCGAGCGTTACCTGAGCCTGAAGGCCGGGTCGTTATAACACTAGGATCACAATGTTCACAGGGCGAGCGTTACCTGAGCCTGAAGGCCGGGTCGTTATAACACTAGGGTCACAATGTTCACACGGCGGGCGTTACCTGAGCCTGAAGGCCGGGTCGTTATAACACTAGGATCACAATGTTCACACGGCGAGCGTTACCCGAGCCTGAAGGCCGGGTCGTTATAACACTAGGATCACAATGTTCACAGGGCGAGCGTTACCTGAGCCTGAAGGCCGGGTCGTTATAACACTAGGGTCACAATGTTCACACGGCGGGCGTTACCTGAGCCTGAAGGCCGGGTCGTTATAACACTAGGATCACAATGTTCACACGGCGGGCGTTACCTGAGCCTGAAGGCCGGGTCGTTATAACACTAGGATCACAATGTTCACACGGCGAGCGTTACCCGAGCCTGAAGGCCGGGTCGTTATAACACTAGGATCACAATGTTCACAGGGCGAGCGTTACCTGAGCCAGAAGGCCGGGTCGTTATAACACTAGGATCACAATGTTCACACGACGAGCGTTACCTGAGCCTGAAGGCCGGGTCGTTATAACACTAGGACCACAATGTTCACAGGGCGAGCGTTACCTGAGCCTGAAGGCCGGGTCGTTATAACACTAGGATCACAATGTTCACACGGCGAGCGTTACCTGAGCCTGAAGGCCGGGTCGTTATAACACTGGGACCACAATGTTCACACGGCGAGCGTTACCTGAGCCTGAAGGCCGGGTCGTTATAACACTAGGACCACAATGTTCACACGGCGGGCGTTACCTGAGCCTGAAGGCCGGGTCGTTATAACACTAGGACAACAATGTTCACAGGGCGAGCGTTACCTGAGCCTGAAGGCCGGGTCGTTATAACACTAGGACCACAATGTTCATAGGGCGAGCGTTACCTAAGCCTGAAGGCCGGGTTGTTATATAACACTAGGATCACAATGTTCACACGGCGGGCGTTACCTGAGCCTGAAGGCCGGGTAGTTATAACACTAGGATCACAATGTTCACACGGCGGGCGTTACCTGAGCCTGAAGGCCGGGTCGTTATAACACTAGGATCACAATGTTCACACGGCGGGCGTTACCTGGGCCTGAAGGCCGGGTCGTTATAACACTAGGATCACAATGTTCACACGGCGGGCGTTACCTGAGCCTGAAGGCCGGGTCGTTATAACACTAGGATCACAATGTTCACACGGCGGGCGTTACCTGAGCCTGAAGGCCGGGTCGTTATAACACTAGGATCACAATGTTCACACGGCGGGCGTTACCTGAGCCTGAAGGCCGGGTCGTTATAACACTAGGATCACAATGTTCACACGGCGGGCGTTACCTGGGCCTGAAGGCCGGGTCGTTATAACACTAGGATCACAATGTTCACACGGCGGGCGTTACCTGAGCCTGAAGGCCGGGTCGTTATAACACTAGGATCACAATGTTCACACAGCGGGCGTTACCTGAGCCTGAAGGCCGGGTCGTTATAACACTAGGATCACAATGTTCACACGGCGGGCGTTACCTGAGCCTGAAGGCCGGGTCGTTATAACACTAGGATCACAATGTTCACACGGCGGGCGTTACCTGGGCCTGAAGGCCGGGTCGTTATAACACTAGGATCACAATGTTCACACGGCGGGCGTTACCTGAGCCTGAAGGCCGGGTCGTTATAACACTAGGACCACTATGTTCACAGGGCGAGCGTTACCTGAGCCTGAAGGCCGGGTCGTTATAACACTAGGATCACAATGTTCACACGGCGGGCGTTACCTGAGCCTGAAGGCCGGGTCGTTATAACACTAGGAGCACAATGTTCACAGGGCGAGCGTTATCTGAGCCTGAAGGCCGGGTCGTTATAACACTAGGACCACAATGTTCACAGGGCGAGGGTTACCTGAGCCTGAAGGCCGGGTCGTTATAACACTAGGATCACAATGTTCACACGGCGGGCGTTACCTGAGCCTGAAGGCCGGGTCGTTATAACACTAGGATCACAATGTTCACACGGCGGGCGTTACCTGGGCCTGAAGGCCGGGTCGTTATAACACTCGGATCACAATGTTCACACGGCGGGCGTTACCTGAGCCTGAAGGCCGGGTCGTTATAACACTAGGATCACAATGTTCACACGGCGGGCGTTACCTGAGCCTGAAGGCCGGGTCGTTATAACACTAGGATCACAATGTTCACACGGCGGGCGTTACCTGAGCCTGAAGGCCGGGTCGTTATAACACTAGGATCACAATGTTCACACGGCGGGCGTTACCTGGGCCTGAAGGCCGGGTCGTTATAACACTAGGATCACAATGTTCACACGGCGGGCGTTACCTGAGCCTGAAGGCCGGGTCGTTATAACACTAGGATCACAATGTTCACACGGCGGGCGTTACCTGAGCCTGAAGGCCGGGTCGTTATAACACTAGGATCACAATGTTCACACGGCGGGCGTTACCTGAGCCTGAAGGCCGGGTCGTTATAACACTAGGATCACAATGTTCACACGGCGGGCGTTACCTGGGCCTGAAGGCCGGGTCGTTATAACACTAGGATCACAATGTTCACACGGCGGGCGTTACCTGAGCCTGAAGGCCGGGTCGTTATAACACTAGGACCACTATGTTTACAGGGCGAGGGTTACCTGAGCCTGAAGGCCGGGTCGTTATAACACTAGGATCACAATGTTCACACGGCGGGCGTTACCTGAGCCTGAAGGCCGGGTCGTTATAACACTAGGATCACAATGTTCACACGGCGGGCGTTACCTGAGCCTGAAGGCCGGGTCGTTATAACACTAGGATCACAATGTTCACACGGCGAGCGTTACCCGAGCCTGAAGGCCGGGTCGTTATAACACTAGGATCACAATGTTCACAGGGCGAGCGTTACCTGAGCCAGAAGGCCGGGTCGTTATAACACTAGGATCACAATGTTCACACGACGAGCGTTACCTGAGCCTGAAGGCCGGGTCGTTATAACACTAGGACCACAATGTTCACAGGGCGAGCGTTACCTGAGCCTGAAGGCCGGGTCGTTATAACACTAGGATCACAATGTTCACACGGCGAGCGTTACCTGAGCCTGAAGGCCGGGTCGTTATAACACTGGGACCACAATGTTCACACGGCGAGCGTTACCTGAGCCTGAAGGCCGGGTCGTTATAACACTAGGACCACAATGTTCACACGGCGGGCGTTACCTGAGCCTGAAGGCCGGGTCGTTATAACACTAGGACAACAATGTTCACAGGGCGAGCGTTACCTGAGCCTGAAGGCCGGGTCGTTATAACACTAGGACCACAATGTTCATAGGGCGAGCGTTACCTAAGCCTGAAGGCCGGGTTGTTATATAACACTAGGATCACAATGTTCACACGGCGGGCGTTACCTGAGCCTGAAGGCCGGGTAGTTATACCACTAGGATCACAATGTTCACACGGCGGGCGTTACCTGAGCCTGAAGGCCGGGTCGTTATAACACTAGGATCACAATGTTCACACGGCGGGCGTTACCTGAGCCTGAAGGCCGGGTCGTTATAACACTAGGATCACAATGTTCACACGGCGGGCGTTACCTGAGCCTGAAGGCCGGGTCGTTATAACACTAGGATCACAATGTTCACACGGCGGGCGTTACCTGAGCCTGAAGGCCGGGTCGTTATAACACTAGGATCACAATGTTCACACGGCGGGCGTTACCTGGGCCTGAAGGCCGGGTCGTTATAACACTAGGATCACAATGTTCACACGGCGGGCGTTACCTGAGCCTGAAGGCCGGGTCGTTATAACACTAGGATCACAATGTTCACACAGCGGGCGTTACCTGAGCCTGAAGGCCGGGTCGTTATAACACTAGGATCACAATGTTCACACGGCGGGCGTTACCTGAGCCTGAAGGCCGGGTCGTTATAACACTAGGATCACAATGTTCACACGGCGGGCGTTACCTGGGCCTGAAGGCCGGGTCGTTATAACACTAGGATCACAATGTTCACACGGCGGGCGTTACCTGAGCCTGAAGGCCGGGTCGTTATAACACTAGGACCACTATGTTCACAGGGCGAGCGTTACCTGAGCCTGAAGGCCGGGTCGTTATAACACTAGGATCACAATGTTCACACGGCGGGCGTTACCTGAGCCTGAAGGCCGGGTCGTTATAACACTAGGAGCACAATGTTCACAGGGCGAGCGTTATCTGAGCCTGAAGGCCGGGTCGTTATAACACTAGGACCACAATGTTCACAGGGCGAGGGTTACCTGAGCCTGAAGGCCGGGTCGTTATAACACTAGGATCACAATGTTCACACGGCGGGCGTTACCTGAGCCTGAAGGCCGGGTCGTTATAACACTAGGATCACAATGTTCACACGGCGGGCGTTACCTGGGCCTGAAGGCCGGGTCGTTATAACACTCGGATCACAATGTTCACACGGCGGGCGTTACCTGAGCCTGAAGGCCGGGTCGTTATAACACTAGGATCACAATGTTCACACGGCGGGCGTTACCTGAGCCTGAAGGCCGGGTCGTTATAACACTAGGATCACAATGTTCACACGGCGGGCGTTACCTGAGCCTGAAGGCCGGGTCGTTATAACACTAGGATCACAATGTTCACACGGCGGGCGTTACCTGGGCCTGAAGGCCGGGTCGTTATAACACTAGGATCACAATGTTCACACGGCGGGCGTTACCTGAGCCTGAAGGCCGGGTCGTTATAACACTAGGATCACAATGTTCACACGGCGGGCGTTACCTGAGCCTGAAGGCCGGGTCGTTATAACACTAGGAGCACAATGTTCACACGGCGGGCGTTACCTGAGCCTGAAGGCCGGGTCGTTATAACACTAGGATCACAATGTTCACACGGCGGGCGTTACCTGGGCCTGAAGGCCGGGTCGTTATAACACTAGGATCACAATGTTCACACGGCGGGCGTTACCTGAGCCTGAAGGCCGGGTCGTTATAACACTAGGACCACTATGTTTACAGGGCGAGGGTTACCTGAGCCTGAAGGCCGGGTCGTTATAACACTAGGATCACAATGTTCACACGGCGGGCGTTACCTGAGCCTGAAGGCCGGGTCGTTATAACACTAGGAGCACAATGTTCACAGGGCGAGCGTTATCTGAGCCTGAAGGCCGGGTCGTTATAACACTAGGACCACAATGTTCACAGGGCGAGGGTTACCTGAGCCTGAAGGCCGGGTCGTTATAACACTAGGATCACAATGTTCACACGGCGGGCGTTACCTGAGCCTGAAGGCCGGGTCGTTATAACACTAGGATCACAATTTGTTCACACGGCGGGCGTTACCTGAGCCTGAAGGCCGGGTCGTTATAACACTAGGAGCACAATGTTCACAGGGCGAGCGTTACCTGAGCCTGAAGGCCGGGTCGTTATAACACTAGGATCACAATGTTCACACGGCGGGCGTTACCTGAGCCTGAAGGCCGGGTCGTTATAACACTAGGAGCACAATGTTCACAGGGCGAGCGTTACCTGAGCCTGAAGGCCGGGTCGTTATAACACTAGGATCACAATGTTCACACGGCGAGCGTTACCTGAGCCTAAAGGCCGGGTCGTTCTCAGATATATCGGGCAGCGGTAACTTGGAGTACCTCAGCGTCAACTCGCTTCCAACATCGTCGAGGATCTCCAGTGCCTGAAGATCAAAAAGGAAATGAAATTATTTATTTTTTATCTGAGATCTCTTCTGAACGGCCAAGCTGGGCCATGAAAACTTCCGGGACTCTACAGATCAAGGAAACAGTGGAAACATCTTAAACAGACAGGAGCCACACTACTACCTCCCAATATCAGTATACATTTTAGAAGTATTACCGAGTGTAACAGGACATATTTTAATATGATTGGTTTAAAGGATAAAGAACATTGTGATTGTGTTTTGGTGTAATTTGTACTCTGTACCTCTCCTGGTCTATCATCTCCTTGGTGTGCGAGGCTGAGAGGCAGAACCTGGCCCTCGACTCAATGATGGGCGTGGCGGGGAACCCCACGACCACCGTGGCGGGGCACCCCACGACCACCGTGGCGGGGCACCCCACGACCACCGTGGCGGGGCACCCCACGACCACCGTGGCCAGTCCTCGACAATACGGCGACACTTACCTGGTCTATCATCTCCTTGGTGTGAGAGGCTGAGAGGCAGAACCTGGCCCTCGACTCAATGATGGGCGTGGCGGGGAACCCCACGACCACCGTGGCGGGGCACCCCACGACCACCGTGGCGGGGCACCCCACGACCACCGTGGCCAGTCCTCGACAATACGGCGACACTTACCTGGTCTATCATCTCCTTGGTGTGAGAGGCTGAGAGGCAGAACCTGGCCCTCGACTCAATGATGGGCGTGGCGGGGAACCCCACGACCACTGTGGCCAGTCCTCGCCTCTGGCACTCTCTGCTGAAGGCTCTGGGGGGCAAGAGGTACTCATCAATATCAACGACAAAGCGCCTCAGTCTATCCACGCTGTGGATGTCTGTACGAGAAAAGTATCGTAAAAGCAACACAGGAATTCGGGAGAGAGGAAGGGAGGGTAATCCCTGTCGTCGTCAGAGACAGATCAGACAAGAGATAGGAGAACATCTTGGCGCGAGATCCTCATCTGAGAGGAGATTAGAGGAAGTACATTCACGAGATCTCGCCGGGACTAATAAGAGCTTAGACAGAATCCACGAGAGATCACACGAGATGTATTTACGTGATTAACGAGAGATCACACGAGATCTATGCACGTGATTAACGAGAGACCACACGAGATCTATGCACGTGATTAACGAGAGATCACACGAGATCCATGCACGTGATTAACGCGAGATCACACGAGATCCACTCACGCGATCTTGCCGGGACAGAAGAGCAGCATGGGAACGACGGGAGAGTCGAAGTTGCCGTAGATGATGTATCCCTTCTCCATCAGCCTCCTCCGGAAGTACCGCGCGTTCCACGCCAACTGGCAAATTCGGCGACCACCTGGAACATATCCATACACTGTCAGTCATCTTGTATCGCCCACTTTAATCGGCCTTCAACTCCTAAACAATTCATAAAGTTATAAGAAAATGAAACCATTTTCTGGGGTCTACAATGACTTGAACGAACGACGTGGACGGGTAATTGTAGCTGTTTTCACTTTTCACTTTTCACTTTCTGTCTCGGGATTATGTCGCTAGTCAATTGTCTGAGTCAGGAACGGTATTAACGTGGTTCAGCTCATGTGACGCGGGGTGGAACACTCGACTGCAGGTCATTAGGTGCCTGGTTCGAACCCCAGTAAATCTGGGGCACATTTCATCCAAATCCACTTGGCCTAATGTTGCCCTCGTGGAAACGGACGGACCTAAAGCAAGACCCGTTTGTTATCCGGCCACGCTACCTTCGTTGGTGCCGTCCAGTCCCATGATGATGGTCATGGAGGTGAGGACCTGCTGGGCGACCGGGGCGGGCATGCTGCTCGCGTAGCACGCGCTGTGTGACGTCACGCGCAGGTGGTCGATCAGTTTCTGAGCAAAAAAGTAACAACAAAAAAAAGATAAACAAAATTGAAAATTTCTACAAAAAAAATAACTAAAGGATTTGACTATTTTTGGTCTAATCTGCACTTCCTGTCACGGATAATCCAATGACCCCCCTCCCCCAAGAATTGCCCACATCAAGCAGCATGGTAAACTATATATGCATAATAAGCGCCCCGTCGCGGATTGTCAGAAACTATACCTAGTAGATTATGCTAATTCCTGGGGTGGGGATCTTAGAAAACCAGATTTTATGACTGACCTTTGACCCTGCGATATATCCTCCGGCCGCACCGAAGCTCTTGGTGAAGGTGCCCATGAGGATGTCGACGTCGAGGGGGTCGCACCCCCAGTAGTCGATGACCCCGCGGCCATTGGGGCCCAGAGCGCCAATGCTGTGAGCCTCGTCCAGGTACAGGTAAGCCTTGTAGCGCTTCTTCAGGGCTATCACCTCGGGCAGCTTGATAATGGAGCCTTCCATGCTACAGACAGCGGGGGATACAGAACTGGTTGATAATGGAGCCTTCCATGCTACAGACAGCGGGGGATACAGAACTGGTTGATAATGGAGCCTTCCATGCTACAGACAGCGGGGGATACAGAACTGGTATGAAGCACCCACTTCGTCTTCAGTTTGTTCGTATATTCTGCACGCTTTAATCAACTCTGGTCATATCGCGTCAATGGTAGAAAGAAGGGAAGAGCGGAGCCATGTCCCCGGGGGTAACCCCCTACTCTTTACGAAGAAGGACATGGGATCTTATCCTGCGACCACACAGACATGGCCACGGCAGGGCTCGAACCACCGATCCAAGTGTCGTTAGGCTCTCAGGTGGCCAGAGGGCTCAATCGGAAAGCTCTAACCCACTGAGCTATCGGGGCGGCTCTCTTCATCCTCAGATCTGCCACCTCTGCTTTGTGGAGGGTTAATTGTTATCTAATTCACGCTTGCAACACGCACACAATGACCTTAGCGTGAATGCAGTTAAAACGGTACTTTCAGTCTGCCATTCACACAACGAGAAGCTTTAACACGAATGCCAAAACGCACTATACACGGTCATATACACACATTAATCTCCGCTCTCTATGTGACGTTCACGTAGATCATACACTAGCAGCGGCGAAGGCGTTAATTTTGATGCGGTGACATATAGACCACACCTGTAGATGCCTTCCACCACGATAAGGATCTTCTTCCACGGTCGGTGGGTGCGGGGCTGACCGTATATTACGGCCTCCTTCAACTTGTCCTCGAGATCCTTCATGTCTACAGCGAGAGAACACCGGACATATCACCATCACACATACAGCAAACACGACGTCATCAAACATACAGGGGGGCTTCGTTACGTCTTCGGCAGTGATATCCAACAACCCAATCAGCGTTGACGAAGGTCTACTAGATATATATATATGTTTCATATATATGTATATATACACAATAATTCACCGATGAAACTAATCGGTATACACACCAAGCCGAAATAAAAAATAAATAAATAAAATTGGATCATGAAAACCATCTTATTCTGTTAGTCATTAACACTAAACCAGTGGGGTCAACAAAAGTTTCACAAATGTACCTCTTATTTAAAGCTTGACTCGCGCCCACAACCACAACAGAATCCTACCAGCTTGTAAGTAAAACATGCGCCCTCTGTGGTATACGTACTGTTGTGCTTGTAGACTTTGATGGTGGCTCCTGACAGTCTGGCCCCCAGCACCAGGGAAGCGTGGTTGAGCTCATCGCTCAGCAACAGACAACCCTATAGACAAGCGCCAGAATTTGGATTAAATCCAAGATATGAAAAAATAAAAATAACAGAACAGATATCAAAAACATGATATATGAAGAACGGACAAAGGATGAAATTTTTAAATAAGATTGATGCTTAAGGATTGTTTATTTACACAAAACGAGGGTTCTGAATTATATCTCATTGTCAAAATATCTCACAGAAATTCTAATCCCAAACAAAAAGATTTTAAAGCTAGTCTAGAACCAAGAACGAAAGTTTACTGAACGGTTCATAGGCTCATCAATAGCTGTTCAAGCCACATCAATTAAAGTGAGATATTTACCTTTCCAACCAGAGACGGCATGTTCATTGAGTTCGTGGCAAATCCCATGCCAAAGGTTATGGCGGCTTCTACACCTAAAAACTTGGCAGCTAGGTTTTCAAGTTCCGTATGAAGATCCAGATTACCTAAAAAAAATGTACAATCCATATATATTATATTTCCATATAACTTGTACAAATATCATTGTTCTCAATTATAGTCGACAAGATTCAGAGCTCCAGATCGGATCGGTTTGGCGTGCATAGTTTACTGGCCTTGGTGAGGTGGTAAAGTAGTTATAGCGATATGGGCCGGAGGCCTCACCTCGCATTGCAAATGTACGTTTAGGATATTATATTATATATTTGAGCAAGGTTAATTAATATCATAGTGGGTTTATACATGATAATGATCCACACAAGCGGCGTACCGATCTCATGCCGTGAGCTGCAGACACCGCACCCGTACTTCTTGGTGGCCACCTCAGCCGCGTCAGCACAAGGTCCTCGGTTCTCAGCAAAGCCCAGGTAGTTATAGGAAGCCAGGTTCAAGGCGTGAATCTTCTTTCCGGTAAACCTAAAAACCCAAACGAAACACTGTATGCAAAGTCCAGGTAGTTATAGGAAGCTAGGTTCAAGGCGTGAATTTGATTTCCTGTGATCATATAAAAACAAAAGAAATACTGTACGCAAAGCCTTATCGTAAAGAGTTATTCAAAGCGAAGTTCAAGGTGAAACAGCGGTTTGCGATAAGATGGAAGAACGACCCGTAAATTTAGTAAAATTGAACAAATCTAGCACATCACACCATAGTCATTGAGAGTAGCGGTGTATATATATATATATATGGGACTCACTTGAATGTCCACCCATGGTCCTTGGATTGCCTCTCCATTACATCCATGTGAGAGCCGGGAAGACTACAGATTGGCACATTCCAGCAGTCGCGAATGCGACGGTATAAGTTCCTTGTATAGAAACTCTCAAAGCTTTGGTATAGGGGTACCCAGCCCTGAAACAACAGAACGAGGTACGATATAGTATATAGCAGTTCATTCTAAAATTATAGTCAAGAAAAACATTGCAAATGTTTTTATGGTTATTGTTTAATATATACCGTAATACCAGTATTTACCTCTTTGACTGGCTCGGCCGCCATGGGAACCTTCTCAAGTCCTGACTTTCGCATCAGGTCCCGCAAGTGTCCAAACAATATGAGGATACCATACCCCAGATATGTGAGGACAGCAATGTACAGGGGAGTCTCTTCGAACGATTCATGAGTCTTCCATGGTGGGTGAGCCGAATGAGCCGAATGAGCCGAATGAGAAAGTCCATTCTTTGTATGTCCATTCTGCAAAACACAAAAAGGCACATCTTGATTTGCACCCATGTCAGGCCAAAAAAAATCATATTTTGTTACCTGGTATATTAAAAAAAATAATCATAATATATTATATGTTTTATATTTAAAACCAAACAAGGTTCACAAAACATCTGTAGGCCACACAAACAAGATAATGGTGTACCATACTAGTGAAATTGATTTATTCTGCATAATTAATTGACCATAATGATACTTTGTCACATATTGATAATGTTTTTGTATTGCCAAATATTCAAAATATCACGGTGACAATATGTGATATTATGACTTTATACCACAGATGAAATGGTCCCTTAGTGTGTTGTTGTTTATCAAAGACTGTGAGTCATATACTTGGCAAGTCAACAAGTTTGCACTGTGAGACCCTTCACACAACACAGAGTAGCCATTGATTGTGGTAGTCAAGGAAGACAGCAACTTTGTACTGGTATATATATATCACTTTGAGTATTGTTTATGCAGTGACTGATACCATTAGTGCACTTGGCTTAAGGACAACTTAATGAAATAAGGGGTGACCTCCAAAGAGAGAATGTACTGTAGTACATATCTGGCATGGGTATCAGTGCTTGAAGGCAGTTCCTTATTATGATCACATCTAGTCAATAGTCCTTTAGGGTCCAGCATGTCTAGACATGCAAATAGCTCATAGCAAAACACAGATATGACTAACTTCCTTCTTTAGCATATTCTATAACTTTCTACCTTGATACTTTATTCAATTTTATCTGTAAGCTGTTTTGACATGTGGCATACATATATATATAGTTGACCCAAATAGGACAAGAAATAATATTTTAGGTATAAAAGAAGTTTGCTTTCAAGATATTTTGATTGAGATATCTTAGCAAAGGTATTGAGACTCTAAGAGTTCATATTTTACACCCCATTGAATGAGTGAAAAAGGTAAAGACGTCAAATGTTGAGTGGTCGGACATAAGGAGAAAATTAATGTCAGTTGCAAATGAAATGTTATATACATTAAAACCAACAAGTTCATGTTTTACTTCTGAAGAAAACAGATATGCATTTTCTGCATATTTACTTACCAAGATTTTCAGACTTTTCCCCTCATTATATCACTTATCATTTTGAGACCAGGCCAGATAACATGCATTCTAATACCCCAAAGTATGTATTATACAGCACAATTCCTACTCTGTAGTATCCACTCTATGAGAGTACCCAGTATCATAGGTCATCAGGCATAAATCAAACACTAGTAGCATGATCCTGATGTACCCGAATTCCTTCAAACCATGGGTGCCTTTCATGTCATCTGGTCAAATCTTATTAATTTAAAAACTGTGTAGGAACAAAATAAAAAAAGTTTTGAAAAAACAGTAGAAATTAGGGAGAACCTAAAAAAAGTAGTGAACAAGTAGGAAAGTATGGATCAATCACAGGTCTGGAATGGATACTGATGCCATTCGGGTCATCCATTTGGTTATAGCAACAACTTTTTTTTTGGGGGGGGGTGGGGGGGGGGGCAGAGGACAAGTTAATATCAAGTGGGACAAGTAAAAATTGAAAGTACTTGCCCTATAGTGCATGTTAGACTTAGTGTCAAGCCCTGTATATGCAGTGATTGCCCTAGATATTTTAAAATGGGGGACATTATGTCCCACGATATGAAATTTTAGAGGACATTTTGGATAAGAGGGGGACCTGTCAAAGTTCTGATGGCTGTAGCAGTCTTAAAGCAGTTATAGCGCTGTTTACGACTGGTGCATGTAACCATAGTCCATTGCCCAGAGCCATAGCTGCGACTGGAGCAATAGCCCACAACCGGAGCCATAATCTGCAACTGGATCCATAGTCCTCGACCAGAGCCATAGAGCTGGGATATCACTCAGGGCGCCGGGAATCGAGAATGTGAGGGCCAACATGAGGGCAAGAATGCAACAGTGAGACCTATCTTGCATTCTCACCACCTCTCATTCATGACCCTCGCATACATACATTATGGCGTTCACGCCCCTGTTTTATGACAGATATGAATGCGCGATAGAGAGCAGCACATATTTGGGAGAGAACTGTAAGTATCACACACTGCATGCAAGCTATAAAGTTAGCCATAGACTTCCTCCACTCAGAGGAGATTCTGCATCCTTATAATACACCCATTAAAAATGTATAATATAATGATGCCACCAAAGCCCCCTCTACATTTAAAAATTCCATTTTCATTGTAAGAAAATTATACATGGGGTATATAAGGACACAGTCACATCTATATGCAATCAAACCCTATGCAGCGATCATATTGTATTTGATTAAATGGTCTGACAACAGTGGGATACAGTGAGTCATGTATCACGGTTTTTACAGGACATTTGCTTCATTAGGGGGACAATGGTGCAAGGCCACATTCTGCAGCAAACACTGTATGTGATGCATATTGCAAATATAATTTAGCTTTAATTTGGTTCCATTCCGGTCTGATTCTGCTCGATCCAGTATTTTTTATAAACCTAATAAACTGTAGCTAATGTTTATTGATTATCAGATTCTATTACCACATTGGCTATCCCAAATGAATCAGCCATGATATCTAGTTCCATAGATGTAACGTAGTCTGCTCCGATATGGGTTCAGTCGCCGAACTACATTACATCTCCTAGCAATCTCTTTCCATTAGCAGAATCATGCCCGAAATCTGGGTGGCATTTACACAGTCATAAAACTACTTTTTCACCTCTATATTTAGCAATGAACTATATATTCACATAAAGTAACCTATTCTCTGTTGATTTGTTACCAATTTGGGATATGACGTTGCTTGATAACTTTTCCCTCTGCTGTGTGATTTCTGAGCTTTTCTGGCTGCCGCAGGCACCATGTTTTGATTGGGGTTCAGGCGCACCAGAAGAAATAATCGTGGGGCGAGCGCACATTTTCGGTTGGGGAATGTAAAGTATGGATTTTACATCACCTCAAACAGCATGTCATGGTATTTCAATGGTCGTTTGTTTCAAATGGTCTAACTTTACCAGATCAGTGACATCGTTGCATTAAAATCTTTGAAAGTACAACTAAAGTGGAAATTCTTTCAGCGTTCCATTGATGTTTAATTTGCATTCAAGACCATCTCACCGAGCAAATGACAGTGAGAGGGGTGTGGATCTCGGAACATTTTAAACTGTCGGTGACCCAGCGGCCTGGGGGAGGGGTTGGGGGGGGGGGAGGCCCTTATATACAAAGTTGGTGGAGAGTGGGGGGAGAGGGGTCTGTGGGGTGCCTTGATTCCTGAGAGAAAGGATATTTGTGATGAAAAAGATACCCTTATAGAGCGGATGTTAAAAAATTTCTGACCAGGGGGGAGGGGGGCTCTGAAAGTATACATTCATAGACAGGTTACTGCACTGGGCTCGCGCTGGGATATTTTTTACATTAGCCAAGTTGGCTAATTCCGTGGGAAAACATTAGCCAAAATTAGCCAAATATAATGGTTATAAATTGGTTATAAATCTCATAGTTGGAGATGAATGTAGTAGATCTACCATGTAATGTGAACATGAATAAAAATGTGTTTGTAGTTGACATTTTATATGCGCCATTTTGGCGAGTGTCCAGGAAGTTCTTATCGTCAAATCCTGAATTTTCTCGCCAATTGGCTATTGGCGAATGCTAGCGCGAGCCCAGCTGCAAAATATTCCTCTTTCGGGTGGATTTTGGTGGTAAAACGCCCCGACTGAGCAGATGGGGAGGGGTGCTTTACCGCAGACCCCCCCCCCCCCAAACCAGCAATGAATTAAGTACCCCCCATCCCAGGACTCAGCGCCGGCCCCAGCCCGCCACGGTGACAGTGAAGCATGCAAGGGGCAGCGGTAGTATGGGGGAGGAGGAGGAATTTTGCGATTTCCATGAATAGCATGCCTGTTATGGACTATTACGTTATAGACATATTATGGATCATTATTCAGCAAGTTATTTGTGCTGTACGCTGAAGTTACTCTTGTCAGTCTTGCCCCCCATCACCCCCCACCTTTCCCCACTTCCCGAACTTGATACCAACAAAGTAGGGTATAAATAGGGGAGGGGGGACCACATTCATGGTTGCTTAGGGAAGTTTAAAAAAACAGGGGGCAGGGGAGGACTCCCGCCCCTGTGTCAGCCCCTGCTCTCACTAATTTATAGACATTGGCGACATCAGGTATATTCCCCTCCCTCGGAAAGGGATGGGGAATTAAGGGTTAAGATGAGCATCAAAATAAATTTAAACCTTCAGAAATAAAATATTCCTAAAAAAAAGTTAACTCACAAAACCCATATTTCATATGTAAACTAACATTAGAAGAGAACGTCTTGGAATTTTGGTTACATTCGGGCAGGTACCCCATCAACCCCCCCTCCCTCCCCCCCCCACACACACACACATCCATACTAAGACAGTTATTCATGTTAGGTAAAATTACTAAAAATTCCAGGAAGTGTCAAGTAAAAGACCTATTTTTTTTTATATGAGCTGGCCATAGGAATCTTAACTTCACTGTTGAAGTTTGAAACAGATTAGTCAAAATATCCAAAGACACTTTCTTTTAAATTAAAATATGAAATTTTACTTCTGGCCGTGTAAGTTGGTAACAGTAAACAAGCCGCAAACAGGTAGGCTAAAGGGGCGTGCCATGGCATGTGAATAGCCTCAATAGCCTGAATAGGAGTCAGACCGGTGACTCAACCACAAGATGTTCGATGGGAAAATCAATGATACCTCATAATGTCTTCCTTTCCAGTGACACAGATACATATCACATTACCTTGAGTTTTGAATCACCATTCGCGAATCCATTTAAATGGATCTTATAGCCATTTTTCACGGTTTCGCCGCGACCAAATGTTTTGGTGGCAGCCGCCTCGCCCGAGTCTGCCATCTTGAATACCAAGCCCAGTTTGTTAGAGTTCATATGATTGGTTGGTCGTTACGTCATTCTGTCCAATAAACAGAGGGTTTGCACATGTGACAGTAGCCGGAAGTAGAAGAATCGACGCATGCGCCAGAGAAACGGGTATGACGTAATAGACTTCCTTCCCAGCCATTTTGCAGGAGTGGACGAAAAATTTCGGCTCTCAACTGTCAAACTGTCAAACGATTACAGATTAACCTAGGGACGCAGCATTTATTTTACAGATAGAAAACTTTACAAGGCATTGCATAAGTCACAATGGCAGATGTGCCAGCAGAGTCTAGTCAGCCAGAAGGCAATAATTTCGACAACGATTTCGAGAAACTGGACCCTTTCTCACCCAGTCATGAGCCGCTTGAGCAGAGGGCTGATCTCGGCGATTTCGGGGATGACTTTGGAGTCAGTTCCACAACACAGCCTCAGCCTGATTTACCAGAGGAGGACTTGTATTCGCCTACACCAGAGCTTGTCCCAAGCGCTCCAGACCAGGGATCTTCAGAAGCTGAGCCTTTAGTGCATTTTGGGGACGAACCAGTTCTCTTGGTGCAGCCAGATCCACAGGAACCAGAACCATTTCTAATGCCTACTACACCTCTCCATGAACCTCCAGTTCCAGACTCTTCTGCTGAAACCGTACCTGCTCCTTCTCCTTCAAAATCAGAGCAGAAAGTTGCAACGCCTGGTAAGAATTATATATATAAAAATAGTCAAGATTAAGTGGTAATAAATACTGATAAAATAAATATAGTTAAGAAACATTGGCATAGTGGATCAATAAGTAGACCAGAAAGAATAATGCAATAAGCTTCCAGAAATTTATTCATTCAAATTTGACAAAAGACTGTTTACCAAATAGGTGAACTGTCATATAACAGTAATAGAAGTTTCACTGCAGCAAATTATATAAATTTATTGATCTTTTAATAGTTAGTAATCAGTAAATTGGTAGATTAAGTCGAAATTTATTTCTAATGTTATAAGAGCCTACAAAATAACTATGTCTGCAGCAGAAGTATCTAGATAACACTACTGCAAATTTGAGGTATGGTGCAGAATGCCAAGTATATATATATATATTTACTATTAGTGAGGCTGTTGGCTGAGAGATTCTTTAATCATAGCAATGGGTTCATGGCTAGACTTCTATTTTAGAATATATATATTATATATCATTACAATTTAGTGAATAGCTTAATGCATAAATATATCTATATTTTTTCCAGATAATTTACTGTTAATCGTTTTCTTTTTAGGTGCATGGCTGAAGAATTTGGATCCAAGAGGTAAGAAGTAAATATTTTGTGCATCTACATTGACTATATGTTATATTTTTATTAATGTAGTGGGATGCATGGCATATTTATTGTCTTGTGGAATATTTGTCTGTTCACATTTATCATTATTGCACTTATTTGTAGATTTGATGTTTATAGTTATAAAATAATGTACTTTGCCATTAGCTATTACTTGACAAATTATGATTATTGCTTTAGATGTCATAATTTCAAATGAATAAAACCTCATTGTATTCACAAGAGTGCCTGTTGAACCTTCCATTAATGCATCTTCTCGTTTGAGATGTCCACATGCATGCACTTTATGTGCCAAACTGATGCATCTCCTGTGGAACTGTAGGATGCTCTTGTGTCATCAATTTGGACATTGCTGCCAGCTTTTGATAGTGATAGCATATATGTGTCTCAATTGCCATTTTTCCCATTATAATTTTTTTTAGGATTTGCATTACCTATAGTCAAAACGGAAACTGTCCGAACATCGAAATTTGCGAATTATTAGTTTACTCTACGAGTTGAGGACGAAATCTATGCATATTCCTTACCTATGAACTGGGGCCTGTCTGAGCAATTGTTTATCCGATCTGCAGTTCGATTCCTATCCTCACAACCCATGACCTGCCATGCTATTTAATAGAGCAGACGATGTTGTTTTTATCGTTTTCTTGTCAGTCGCGCAAATGTAAAGGTCATCCAACTGCTGCCTGATTGGTTCAAAATCTAGGTCAGGTTGGCAAAGTCCATCGCGTCATTTGACGAGGGTACCAAGGTTGAATGGAGTGGTCAGGGGGTAATGGTTGCTCTGCTGTACCCACTTTTGCAGGAGGCGCAATGAATCTAAGTTTAGCCTCAATTGATACTAAACTGATTTCAAGTTCCCTCTGGGTCACTTTAACTATGCGTCAATGCTTCAAAACAGAGTTAATGATAAAACACTACAAAGGAATTCAAACCTATGACCCCTTACAAAGATGTAAATGGTATCGCCCCGTGACGTCACAGTAAACAGTGAATGGCGCCATCAAGCCGATCGGCTGCTTCGAAGTGCAGCAAAGCAACATTTGCTTATAGTTTATTGTGTCTCAGGAAGCGTGAGTTGACATACACTTATTAGGCCCCGAATTGAAGTTCACACAGAAAGTATTTTTTTCTTCAAATCAGTGAATATTTTCTTGTAAACGGGAAATTTCGATGTTCGGAGAGATTCCGTTGCGACTATAGTACAGAAAAATATTGAGAGTAATGAGACAAATATGAAGTCAATAGTGATCAGACACCTTATTATCTGATTATTTGTTAAATCACTTGTAAATTCAGGTACTTAAATTGCTGTTTTGATTGAGTATTCACATATTGTATTGATATAGGTGCCAAATGATTATAATTGGGTGATTGGTGATTTGGTATATACCTGACCTGGAGTGCCATATATTGATAAACCACACATGGCTTATGCATGGGATTTGCCTGGCCCATCATGCATACACCCACCTGACATTGGGGCAATTATATGTGATGTATCTATTGCTATTGCTGTCATATCTAATTAGAATGCCACATAGCACCCCAGTCTGTGCATCAGTTGCTGTGAAATGAGTTCTGGAAATGTGCTAAAACTATGAAAAGGGATTATCAATACCGCCCCTGATCATTAAACTACAGTAACATAGTGGGTTTAAGATGCATCTTGCATATATTGTGTGAAACAAAATTCACTGAAATTCACCTCATATATGAATGATATTATTTACTAGTTTAAGAGTAAGTAATGTTCCTAAAAAGCTCCACAATACTTATAGCTTTTTGTGCAGTGTCCTAAAGAATACTCTTCAAATGTCACGGTGTCAAACAGTTCTGATGTTGGTTATGTGAAACCAGCCAGTACTTCATGCGCTGGTCTAGACTATATATATCTGTTCATCCAGACATCAGTCTGGGCATCATATGGTGCAACTATTCCCTTAGGGATTGGTCTAGGGTGTTTTCTCGTTATAAGCCAGCTGTGCCGGACTGCAGACGCCAACTTTGAATTGGCTGGGGAAATGGTCCTGAATTTACTGCAGTTTTATGTGAAGTAGAGCATGAGAAACTACATAATTTTAAACTGCTTTATTAACAACTCTATGGCTGATAGACCTCATTGGATGACGAGGCTGCAGGGCAACATGCTTTACATAAATGGTCTCACTGAGCAGAGCAGAGCGGAAATGTGTTCTTTTTAAGCAATACATGTTCCATAACATTTTGTTAAGCAAAACATGTCCGCTGCTGCCACTAGTGTTCTCCTCTGGAAGAAATATCACATTGCCATATAGAATGGCCTTTACTTCCCACTTTGAATCCAACCATTTGCCATAGTGGATCATATAAGTATAAAAGACTGTGTCAAGCCTTCACATTTATTATTCCCCTGCGTCTGTGTAGGAGTCACCGGCTCTGTCTAACGCGGCCTCACCGCTAGGGGAAACCCCTATTCCTAACACGGAGGCTGCCTTTTGGCCGTCGTCACCCTCCTGGCGGGCTAGCCGGTCAGCCTGCCATATGTCCTACCCTGCTACCCGTCCCCCTCCACCCGCAGCGCTCGTAAATCTCGTTTCCCCGCCGTCCGTGGGCAGCGACTCGCAGCCTTAAGCTGGGCTTCAGTGTGCGGTGGCGACGGTCCTGGGACTACTGTACCGTCAATATTGCTGCCATAGCAGGTTGGCTGGGCTGTTCCCCCTCCTCTTTCCGAGGCAGTGGCTGTCTGGCCATGTGTTCGGCTGGCTTGTTATCTCCTCTGACCCCCTACGACAATGAGGCGACTTCCAGCCGGACGCTTAATGGTTGAATTAATGTGACTGTTCCCGATTTTTGAGCGCTATGTCGATCGATGGCGTTTTTGCGTGTTTTTTCTGTTTTTAATTAATATCATTAGGATGGGGCCAATGATTTCCACAGAAAAACGGTTTATTTTTGGACGGTGCTTCATAAGTTGTAGGTCTGATTCAACGCAGTCAAATGGCTCCTCCGCTTCTGACTATTTTCTTATGTCACATACATTGGGCGAAGAAGTACCGTTCAGTGGGGTCCAGTTTCGTGAAGCCATTCTCTTAGCTCTCCTAGCGCCACTTGGTCACATGGCAGGATATTTTGCAGTGGTCTCGTAATAATCATTACTTACAGTGAAGGAAAAATGATGTCACTTTTGATGTCACTTCGTCGTCTAATTTATCGCGCTTGGTTGGTTGGTTATTCAGGACGTTTGAACCACTTTTAGTCATATCGCGTCAATGGGAGAAGGAAGGGAGAGTGGAGCCATGTCCCCGGGGGTAACCCCCTACTCTTTACCAATATCCCGCGCTTGGCTCTTGTCGCCTGTTTCGCTAGCGCAGCTCAGTGATCGTCGCTTGGATTTATTTCATACATATACATATGTCAAATGTTTGTGCTGGATAAGAACCACTTTGACAGCAGTTAATGAACCATTGCTATCCAGCGGAAAACTTCTCTTGTCTAACTTTTACCCTTCCGTTTATCGCAATATGAGTCTTCCTGTATGGAGCGCCTTCCTTCCGCCAGGCAACAGGATGCGCGTAGGTTCTAGTTGAGTTGTACCCAATTAGAGATCCTGTCTAACATTGCCTCACTGGGGAGGAATCCACAAGATATCTGCAGCACGCGAGGAACGCGCAAGGTGTTCCACTGAAACTGTGGGTGGGAAGTTTTTATCTTGCTTTGCCTTTGCGCCGCAGCTTGCGGTTTAAGTCCAGACGAGTCAAATGCTATTTAGTCGCTTTAATTATGGGAATGTTCAGCAGCTTGTCCCGCCCTCGCTGAATGAATATGGTGTAATATTTCCGCCTCTGTTGGCCTTCGTATGACAAAACTTTCCGCTGATTCATTGCGCGCTGATATTTACTGGGCCGGCTGCTGCACTTTGTAACTGGTTTAACCGGCCGAAAGGGATTCAAAGGGATTCTTGCTGAAGTGGAGCGGAGGTCCCGGGCTCGGTATGACTGGTTGGTGGTGGTCTGTACCGCGGCCCAGACGTTATCAGTGGGCCCGGGCGTGTAATATATGGACCGTATCCCTGGTGTGTACCAACGAAGTGTACCATGGACCCTACCGCCGCACAGCCTGCGTCTCCGCTATGGTTGACCTGTGACGCTCGTTTTTATTTTGTCCGGGACCCGAGGATAAATTTGGTCGTCTGTGTATGTTTCGTGCTGTCAGCGACACTGGCTATTTAATGTCACTCTTTAAATCCTGGTTGGCTTGCCCTTCCATAAATTACCACTCCATAAAATTGACCGGGAAGACCACAAGGCCGGACGTTATTGGGCTATTTCCACATTTGATCTCCCAAACGCAAGAATGCTCGGATTTTGTCGCCGCATTTTGACCCTCTATTGTGACATACCAGGCTGGATAAGCAATTGTGGCTCATATGTAAACGGTAATGATGATAAGCAGAAACACCTGGACGGGTAATCAGTACACGGGCAATACTCCTTCCGTGTAATAGGTAGCGCGCCGAGCTTCAGGCCGGCGTTGGTACCTCCATCTCGCTCGGCACTTGAGTCTAAGATTGTTTCACATCTTAGTCATCTCGTTGGCCCGAGAGATTCCTTGTCTCGGGTTTTTGCCCATTCATGAGGGGGCCTCCGTAGGGCAGTTTGTAAACGGGCCGAGCTACAGGTCATGGGTTCGCGCCCCCTATTGCATACACCTGGGACATGTTTCATGGAACCCCTGTTCATTGTCCCGTCAAGTTTCTTAACCTTTATGCGTACAGTGCACGGCAGTCAGTATGACCCCGGGGCTATAGCTGGCCACACAAGAGGACAGACCCACCATCCATCAGCTGTTGGCTGTCTGGCCGGCCTAAGACGTCCATTGTCCATAACCCTGCAATGTTTGTGAGAAAAAAAATGATGTCCTAAAAACAGCAACGTTGCGCGTCATGGCCAATTCAAATACCGCTGCATTCCGTTTGGGGAGAAGCTCCCCTTACGCTTTGCCTGGTTTTAAAACAGAGTAACAAGCTTATAATCTAGCAACAAACGCGTTTCTTCTTGGTGTGCAAAATGTAGCGTCTAATAATTCCTGGTACGATCATTTTCTATCACCACTTTTTACGCACATCAAAGAGGTGATATGATCGTTGTCTATCGCCACGGTCTAATTAAAAGACCAAACGACCCTCCTGTGGTTTACGTGGAATTATGGTCCTTCGTGTTTTGGGTATTTTAATACAAGGAATATATTAGAGAAGGGATCAATATCGTGACGACGCTATTAATCCATGACATCGCAGATAATACGGTATCTTGCGGTGAACGATCCTCATGTGTTTTATCGTGACTATAATTATGTAACCTTGCATTTGGAGATGCCCTGCGACACGATGTGCTGGGTGCGCACCAATTCAAAATGGCGCTCGACCTGGGTAACATTATGGCAGCCAGTGTGATCTACTTATTCATGCTTTCCTTTTGAGAGGAAGTGAAGGGGTGCTTTTAGCGTGGAACCCTTGAATGTAGGACTATTCCGTCTATGGGAAATGTTAAGCGTTAACATTGATTACCCCCACCTCCCCTACCCCTCTTCCCCTCTGATCGGTGACCGTGTAAACACTTTCTGCACACTCACAAGATACACTGTCTGGATCCATACACATGTATCACCGTGCGATTGTATAAACCCCGCCGTCCCGTCCTGCATACGGGGGCAAAAGTCAATAACCCCCCTCCCCCCATGGCGCCATCCCGTACAAAACCAGTACGTAATTATACCCATGATGATGGATCCCATGAGTGGGGGGGGGGGTGCTCTGAGAAAACCTGGCTGCACGCTGATCAATACGGGCGGCACAATATGTGGGCTGACGACCTGTGGAGGGGGGCTCGCGGGCTGCTGGGGTGTCCCGACCAGGACAGATATTCACCTGACTACTATACCGCATCCCACCCCTAGCTGTCCCGCGCTCTCCTTCGTCTCACACTCTACTACCCCCTCCCACCCCTAGCCACCCCGTCCCCTTCGCAAACCCCTGTCGTGCTGCACCGACCGGGCCCGCCCCCCGCCGCATACTTTAACCTAGTGCCTAGGAATATATTATTATAAGATAACATGATAAATTGCCGTTGTTATGGTTGCTCAGCTGTTTCGCCCCCGGCATTTGTTTCCCCGTCTACCCTTGCGCTGAAATGGATTTCAAAATTAAGATTCATTTCCATTATGGGCGACAATTTTAATGGCTGCATTGCGATTGTCGACACGAGAATCTAGCAATTCGGTCGTCGCTGGGCCGCTCTCCATTTGGTATGGCCGCCTGTCAGTGGTACAGTGGCGTCAGCTAGTGGCGCCTGTGGTCATTATGCAGACAGAGCCTAAGCCGTTCCAGCACCCGAGGCACGGATCTGTTCCAAGGCGTCGTGGTGGCTCGACGTTGGCCGCTGGAAGCCATGTGCGGGTGTTAGGGGCAGGTCGGGTAGGGGTGGGGTGGGGAGTCTCGCCTCGCCAACCACCCTGCCAACAAGGGATGGCGGAAGGGATGTAGCGATCAATAATTGACGCCAGGCAGTGCCTAGTCCCCCCCCCACCCCCCCCCCCCCTTCCGCACCCCCCCCCCTTCCCCACCCCCACACTCTGCCCGGATCCCGGCCTCCTGGTCGCGGCTGGCTGGCAAGGAAGGCCTGGCCTGTGAGGGACGAATCGGGATGGGATGGGGTGTGGTGGTCGTGTCCCCGTCACCAAAGGCTGGGTCTCCGCCCTGCTGCCAGCAGCCTGCCTGCCTGCGTCCTCCGTCTCCACTGCCACCAGCCCCACCCACATCAACTCCGCTCTGTTTACGTCCTGGCACCAAGGCATTCTGGGATATGCTTTGCATTGATATTGGCATTGTCCTTGTGCGTGCTGCGCCATCCTTCCCCGTAGTGTACCGTCGCTGTATTGTTTCCGCGACTGGATCTCTCGTATATAGTGATTGAAACCCTGGACGATATTGTCCCCGTGCTATCATTGGCGGATCGCATCTGGCGGCGCGGGACAAGCGTTTAAGACGCGCGGCACCAGCGACCGCGTCCACCCAAGGCGGCAATACAGTCCCTGCCATTATAACAGCACTGGCGACGGCAGCCCCAGGTCGCGAACTCTTCTCATCAGCTGTCGAGAGGCCGTCAGGAATTATTGCCTTCCCCACGTCGATAGATAATTGTTAGGAAAGATACATATATATATAGGTACATATATATATATATATATATATTTAGATACAGCTCAGTGAGTAGCTCTGGTGTGAGGGGCGTGACGTGTGGAGTACAGAGACCCCTGGAGGCCGAACAGTCTTCGCCTGTTCCGCCCGAGGCTACCGCGGCGCCCGGACATTAGGAGGCCGACCCGACCCGTGTCAGCGTGTAGCGTCCTCTGGCGGCGGAGAATGCTGACGGGTACAGCGGGTGAGCGGGATGGAGTAGCAGCGAGTCACGGTCGCCTGGACGGACTTTGGTATCTAGCGGCGATCTCCTAATCAGCAGCCAGGGGTAGCTAGCTGCTGTTGCTTCTAGCATCCCGATTTCTGATCGGCACAGATTCCGTATCCCTCAACAGGCGTTAGTAGTTAGGGAGAGCAGTTGACAGCCACCACGGCACGGCGAGGAGTTGCGATTGCAGTCGCTGTGGACTTAGCATTGCGACGATTGTCCAGGCTCGTCTTACGCCCATCCTTTTGACTGTAACAAGATCGCCGGTGTTGAATCTTGTCATCGATTTATTTCACGACGTCGAGAGTGCGGAAAACAGCTGCGTCCTTACTTTAGCTTTCGCCATGGCTGACGAACCGACGAAGAAGGAAAAAGGTAGGAGAAGAGAGAGAGAGATATACGGCCAAGATGACAGTTGACGTTCATTAGCAATTGTCGCTGGGAACAGCCTGTCAGATAGTTACTTTGTGCAAAGTCTTCGCTATGTGACGATACGCAGTTTTATACATTTATCCACGTTTTTTTGCACCCGTAGTTCAGGGGGAAAACGTTTGCACGTTTGGACGGGGGTTTGCACAACCATATGGTTGACGTTACCACGTGCTGAGACAAGCCAGTCAGTCAGCTGATGACTTGTGGGTCTGTCCTCTCAATGGGTAGCCAGCCATAGCCCCGGGTCATACCGAGTGCCGTGTAGTATACCTGTAGCGACGTGTGCGCCACCACTCACCCCTCCCCCCTCAACCCCCACCTCTCATTGTGTGACCGTTTGTCGTGATGCACACGTGTCAGAATAGCTCACATGAAGCTAACCATATGTCTTACCGCACAGTCTCCTGCTTAACCTCCTAGCATGACAGCTGTTGCTCATACATGTGTTTTTCTTTCATTGTATGTCGTTGGCAAATCAATTGTGTTTTTGTATGTAACAAAATATGTTTTAAAGTATTGATATTTATATTGTTATAGGTTAAGATAACGTTTGTTGTTAACGTGTAGTAGGTTGTCATAACATCGTGCTTATATATTTTTAGTCATATTTATGAAGTTAATGTTAAAGTTGTCTTTTTAAATAATATGCATGATTACGTTTCTTTTGCTAATTTTAATATGCCTCGACCTTTTACAATTGTTAGTAATTACATTCGTTATTTATGTCGTGTATAACGCTGTCATGTGTTTTTTGTTGTGAGTCATAGCCCACGTGATCGCCTATATAAACAAGTTTGCCTGTTAATGCCATTCGCCCCCGCCCCCTCCCCTCCCCCATGCCTCGGAATACAATATACCACGATTTGGGACGTAGGAACATCCTACATGTCGCTCGAACTTGGTCCGGACAATCCCTTAATGCAGCCAATCACTTGATCCAGTCAATCACTTGATCCAGTCAATCACTTGATCCAGACAATCCCTTGATCCAGTCGATCACGTGATCCAGACAATCCCTTGATCGAGTCGATCACTTGATCCAGACAATCCCTTGATCTTGTCGATTACTTTATCCAGTCAATCACTTGATCCAGTCAATCACTTGATCCAGACAATGCCTTGATCGAGTCGATCACGTGATCCAGACAATCCCTTGATCGAGTCGATCACTTAATCCAGACAATCCCTTGATCGAGTAGATTACTTGATCCAGTCAATCACTTGATCCAGTCAATCACTTGATCCAGTCAATCACTTGATCCTGACAATCCCTTGATTCAGTCGATCACGTGATCCAGACAATCCCTTGATCGAGTCGATCACTTGATCCAGACAATCCCTTGATCGAGTAGATTACTTGATCCAGTCAATCACTTGATCCAGTCAATCACTTGATCCAGTCAATCACTTGATCCAGTCAATCACTTGATCCAGTCAATCACTTGATCCAGACAATCCCTTGATCCAGTCGAACCAGTGATCCAGACAATCCCTTGATCGAGTCGATTACTTGATCCAGTCAATCACTTGATCCAGTCAATCACTTGATCCAGTCAATCACTTGATCCAGTCAATTTCTTGATCCAGTCAATCACTTGATCCAGACAATCACGATGCAATATGACTGTTAGAATGTGAAACAGGCCACTGATGACTGGTGGCGGCTGGTTAACCGTGACCATGGGGAGACTATGGGACCATACTGATGACGGCTGGTTAACCGTGACCATGGCGAGACTATGGGGCCATACAGATGACGGCTGGTTAACCGTGACCGTGGGAAAACTATGGTGTGACCATACACAGGACATCATATCGCATTTTTATGATCAACTGCAAAGACTAACATTTTGCGAACGTTCTGCCTTTGCAGTTTATTTATGTCGTCCCAAGATCTATGGTTCTTACTTGGACTAAGCCAAGGACGTTCCTACCCCCTTCTCCCACCTTCATACGGGCACTGCACACCCCTGTTACCGCTGGGGCTCCCACGGCTTCCCATTATGGCCTTCCATAGAGTGCCACAGGGGTGGGTGAGTCCTATTATTAATGGAGAATTTCATCTAAATGGTATCATTAATAAACGCGATCGGGGTGACCAAGGTAGCTGATCCTGACAGCCGCTTTGTGAGTGCGCAACGTGATTGAGTTACCCGCTTTCTAATCTAGTCCCAGGTCACAATGTCTGGGTTTAGCGTTTGATACATTACACTTAATGTATATACTGTATATATATATATATATATATATATACAGCTTGGTATATTGGACGAGAGGCGCGTATCCTTGTGATAGATACCCTTATCGGCTCGGTACTGGTCAGCTGTGTACCTTCGTCATTTGGTTGTTTACTCGGCGCATTGGAATTGTATCTCAGGTCGGTGTCCGACGCTCTGTGTCAACGTGGGAACCCGTTGGTGAGAGAGAGAGATAGCGATAGAAGTCACGGGTCGTCGTCATCAAATTGGGTTGCTCTCAGTACGCCCCTTTATAACTACATGGTGAGAGGGTCAAGGGGCGGGGCAGTAAAAAGAACGATGTATCAGGGGATATCCCCGTCGTCCCCACCAACCGCCCCCTCCCATTGCTCTTATCGTTGAAAGTTACGGGGTCTTTAACCTCTAGACGTATGCACACGTGGGGGGTCGAAATCCACCTGATTCAGCAAAGCGCTATCGATGTAACCTGGACCATGAGATGTGGTGGTATTGGCGGGTGGATCAGCATGTCAGATAGGACGAAAGAACCGCTCACTCCGTATCAACCGGTCATCTCATTAGAAGCATTAAAATTTAGAGTGATCTTCAGAACAGTTATCTGGTATGAACTATGCCGACAAAACGTCATAACCTCGACGCATCACCTATACCGTAAATCTCACCAAATGATTATAGCAAATATAAATCCCATACTGTATATTCTCCCTGAAGTTACCACTATTTTGTTTGGCAAAGGCTTACCGATAAATTACATATATTGTCATAATGATATGAAATAATACAGTGAGGTAGCAGTGTATGCAGGTGATATTGTCTTCTCCCTTGGCTTGGGAGTTGTACGCGGCATCCGTGAGGATCCCGAAGCCAGCCTAGAGCAGGACGAGACAGACACTCCGCTCCGGACAGACGCAATCCCGCGTTGCCAAGGCGTGCGGTTTATAAATAGAGCCGGGTAGTGGGCTAGAAAGCGGGTCTGCCTACAACTATTTTAAGCCCCTCGCCATTCCCTTGGAAGTGGTCGGTCCCCCCTCCCCCCCCCCCATCACCCCCGGCCCCCGTGTAACGAGCCAGGGACGTCCAACAATCAATACACTGCGAAACGACACGTTAATTTACCCCGCATCATCATTAGCACACCCGTCCCCTATTGCACATCTACCGAAGTCACGCGGCTCTATATCAGATCTGACTTGCGAGAATCCTGTTTGTCGACGTCTAGGGTCGGTAATATCTGGACAATAAGCTGGGGGGGGGGGGGGGGCTAGGGTTCAGCCGGGTTGATCAAGTTGACCCATTTGACTGTCTAGAACCGTCTAGAACGCACTGTCCATCAGATCGACACTCCCTGGTTCGATCTCTGGTCCCACAGCCATGCTTGTTCCATTCCTGATCCATCTAACATCCTTGGCCCGGTGTAGTCCATGTGTGCAGGAACATGGCCTTAAACACCAGTCCACTCACCCCCCCCCCCCCCCGTCGGCTAGCGTTGCCTCATATCGGGGGAGCGATTGGTATTGATTATGTCGGCAGCGGCTGGGTTGTATTCACCCACCTGTTTATTCAGTTCTTGTTCCGCTTCAGATAAGTACGAGAGCGAAAAAAGTGTTTTATCCATGATTGAAAGGTCCCATATCGCTCTGTGGTAGCGGCCGAGACGTCTGAGAGGAATGGCGGGAAGACGATCGATGAATTTGAATGAAAGAACGATTTTTTTCCTCAACAAAGAGTGGAATCGGTCATCGAGGAAGAGATTTTTCTTTAGTGGAACTTCACCTAGAAATTGAGGTGCCGCAGGAGGAAGTGACGTGGATAATGACTGTCTCTTCTATTGGACCTCTGTTAATAATGGGGAAAGTTGGTCTTGGCTAAGTCGTTGTTAGTCCGTTGCGCTTGGGTTTGAAAGAAGCCCCCCATCCCCACCCACATCCCACAACGTTCCCAGTATCTGAAGCCGGCGACTGTTTTCTCATGTCTCTCATTTATATATAAATAGCAGTTCCTTGGTATAATATCGCTTATGGCATTAATATTTCATCCGTATTATAAAGACGAGTTTATGATATGATATAGTTAATAATCAGCCGTGGGGTATCCCTGCGCTACGTGGACGGTGGTACGAAAGGGACTCGAACCCTCGACTCGGGCCCCCTCCCCCCCCCCCCCTTGCCCCGCACTGCCTCTCCACAGGCCGCGCTGTTATAGTTCCCAAAGCGTTAGTCAGAACGTCTTAAGGCGGCAGGAGCCATCCATAACTCCTTACTGACCCACTCCGACATCCTGCCTGTGGTGCGCCCAGGAACTGAGAACCAATCAGCGTGCTGGTAATATTAACCCCTGCACACTGCCCAGCATGGACGCAGCAAATTAATTTTTAATTAGTTTTTTTTTACTTCATGAAAGTTGAGTGGTGCTTTTGCACGTGGAACCTTGGACCGTCCCCTGGCGTGGCTGTTCAGCTGAGCCTTTGGCAGGATGTTGCTACGTGACACCGGTTGGTTACCGCCGGTTCGGATGTCCCAATGTAGTGTAGTCTTCATGTGCAGGGACCTAAAACATCGGTATTCACCTATCGCTGAGATGTCTCGCTTTGTGCACTGTGGGTTGGAGGTGTGATATCAAGATATGCATTCATTATATATATATATGCCAGTCACTAGGCTTAACCTGTCGTCATCATCGGGATGGCTTACTATGACTGATTAGAATACGGGCTAACGAGTGCAGACACTCCCTCTCGTACACACCCAAGAAAGACCTCCTGTTTGCATCGTTTTTTTCCGTCCTTCATGTCTGGCTGTATGGCTGTAGAAATCTGTCCCGGGAAACAGATGTGTGTGTTGGGCGGGGGGGGGGGGGGGGGGAGGGGGGGGCGGGTAGTGCAGCGCTCTCTACAGCGTTCCTTGGCTGGATGTTATGGTGAATACTGGTTGTCCTTAGCGACTAGACTGCGGTTTATCTGGCGTCTGAGTACATGTCGATTCAGTACGCGCGATAACATTCACTTGTTAATCTCTGGTGCTGCTCTCCTTGTTAATCGTACTGATCCCCGGTGTTAATCGTACTAATCCCCGGTGTTAATCGTACTGATCCCCGGTGTTAATCATTGATGCTAAACATTGTTGAACGGGCTTTATGGGACCTGTTTAGTTAAAAAAAAACTAGGTATAGGTAAACAGTGGCGGACGTTGGTGCGATGCCGGTATAAAATTTGTTAGTGAAGCTATGGTCTCTTGACCGTTGGACGTCTGGAACAGCTTGCCCTTAGTTTACTAGTAGCTGTAAAGTCTGGGAAGAAAACTATGAGTTCCAAGCGAAAAATTAGATACCGATTTATCAGATCAGGGAAGTCCAGCGAATGCAGCAAGTGCGTATTGCTGTGTTTTCTCCATTCGTGTGTTGTGAGATTGGGATATGAGCTATCGTGCCGCAGTCACTGCACAGATTACACCAGCAGTTTTATGTTGGCAAGGCCACCTGTGCCGTGAAAGCCAATAAAAGGAACCGATCGAGGTTATTTACTCCACAAGTGAGGCTTATTAACTTCCCTCGTTTCCCGAGGCAGTCAGGTTGGCTACAACTGGGTTGGACCTCTTTGGGTTCTTAGCCAGTCAGCTATGCCCTGCCCCCCGAGTACGACTCTTGACATGATGGGAGGTGTAGGTGCCCCGGCTTGCCTCCTTCCCCCTCCCTGAGCCACTCGTCCTCTCATTGGCGGTCGGCTCCGGCAGGCTGGGCCGTGATATCGCCTTTGGACAGCCGCTGTTTGCCTGCCTGCCTGCCTGCCTGCCTGCCCTCTGGGGATTAACTGTAGTCCTAGCCTCGCTGTTGTGGGATAGGCATGCGAGGCAACAAATGGAGCCGCCCCCACCCCCTCCCCGCTAGTCAGGTGGGGTCGTTAGCTTCCGCCCACCCCCCGCCACCCTTCAACACCCCTCCCTCCACCGCTCACCCCCCCCCCCCGTCCCACAGGCATGCTTTACCTACTCTCACACCCCACCCCCCCTCCCCCAACCACACCCGATGGCCCGCACTATATTTACCGGCACAAGCTTGTCTTCTTGCGGGCGATGCGTGGCCGCCATACGGCCCTGGCCACAGTGAGCGATAATAGGTGTAGTTCGAGCTGCCCGGCTTTTCCCCGCTTTTCCTTGGGCGCGAAATCCAGGTTTCTTCCCGGCTAGCGTCCCAATACATGTACATGTACTTGTATTCTCACTCATTCACTTCCGCGCAGAGGGCATGGCATGGGATGGGTCGGAGGTAGAGGGGCTGAGGCTGGGGTGGGTAGGGGGGGGGGGTACACTTAGACATGTGGTTGAAGCGCGAAATAAAAACTACAGCACTCGGAAGCATCTTGATAAAGCTTATCAGACGTTGCGTTCGTCATATGCAGAAGGCAATCTGGCGTTGTATGTGTGGGTGCCACCTGGCCTCTCTATTCCCTATGCCGGGGTCTCACTGGTTAAGCTGAGGAATATCGTTTTGGGTCGAGCGTTTTCCTACACCGTTTATAATACCATCCGACCAAGATGTGGCCTCTTGGTAAGTTTTGTATCTATAGAGTGTATATATATATTTATTCATATATACATAACATCTCTTGCGGCTTTCCTCTTCAGTTATCAAGGGCATGTTTCACCTAGCCCCCATTTTCGTTGTCTCTGGAAAGGTTTTGCGGTGTCTAGCCTTTATGTACACAAAATGGCCTAAAATGCCAATATTTCATTCTTCATTAGCCCCCACCTAAGTGAATCCATGATGATTAAGTCTAGTCCGTATATGATCGATGATTGGTTGGCATGTGCCCGTTGTCCACCGTCAGTGACACCATTACATTGATCCGTAACGATCCCCGGACACCATACATCGGTAACCTGCTCTTGCCGTTTAACCCATGGTCAAATATTCGCCCTCTGTCCTGTATCCATGCCGCTGAAATATATCGTTTTTACGCACTCTGCCATCGTTTCCTGCCTTCTGTGGTTGGCATCCGTCCGTCTGCGAAAGACGGTGGATTTCCAGCTTTGTTTTGGTTTAAGTAATACGATTTGCTTCGCGGCATTTGCGCTTATGACTGAATACTAATGAATCTGTGACCGACAGAGCTTACCGCAGTCATCGCAGCGATGACTTGTCCTTAGGTCATGGTTATTACTGGATGCCTAGATTTTAAATCCAGTTTTTCACTCCAGAGCCCGTCGTGGTGGGCCATTCCCTCGCACGAGACATACCCATCCCCTGTTTGGGGATGCCAGATCCTGTCAAGAATTTGAATCGATGCCGTAAGCCTTCATGTCACGCTTGCCAACATCCTTAAACCTGAGCTTTGGCCGTCCAGTTGGCCTTTTGCCGTCGGCAAGCGTTCTCATCCGCGTTCTACATCCATACTAACGGAATATGTGTCGTTTAGAAACCAATAGGTCCTGGGTTCGAATCCGGGCCCGGGCGCCTAATCTGGGGCGTGGTTCCTCCGTCCATCCGTCATCCTACTTTGTCTAGTTCAACCTTTGCGTGCACTAAAGCGGCCTGAGACACCAATTCAGTTTGTTTCCTGTATCTAAGCTACCGCCTCTGTTGGCTGCATCTACACTGACCAGCTGCCCCACCCCCCTGCCCCTGGCGGGGGGCATGCGCTCTCCCCCAGAACCGATGTCACACACCAGCCAGCGACAGTGAGGATCGGGCGCTCCGCCCGCTCCCGGCCGCCCTCCGGCCGCCCCCCGGGCCCTGTCACCATGCTGAACCACGGGCCGTAACCCGCCCCTGTTACATCCCTATCCGCCCCCGAGCGGGCAGTGTCATCGTGCTGAACCACGGGCCGTACGTAACCCGCCACTGTAATCCCTATTTCTCTTACAGCCGCTCGCGGAGATGCCGCCTCTGAGGAGGATTCAGACTTCGAAGAAAGTCCCTCTCTGACCGACCCTGGTAACTACACGCACGCGTGGCGCGGCCTCTCATAAAGCCTAAGCTGACACAGGCATACGGCGCCGCCATATATTGACCATATCATATAGCCATGTATTCATCTCGTACTGGTAGTTAAGGACAGCGGGTTCTTTCTCAAGGCTGGGGTTGGATGGTATTTCCGGTTTCAGACGACCTCCCGCGACATTATACACGCGGCGAACTCATTGCCATGTTCCTTACCTCTGGCTGACCTTTGACCTTTACCTGCATGGCGTCCGTGTACTCCGGCTTCACTTCCAGTTTCTGTGCAGCTTTGTTCTGTCACGTGATCAGACGACTACCGGAAGTAGACGCTACACCGGCACTGATCATTCTTCAGTTCTTTGGTTTAACTGCTTCATCATTTCTTTTCTTTTGTGCATTACATAGTTACGTTATGCAAAATAGGATAATGGCAGTGTTCTTACCATAGAACGTGTTACTATCTTTTACTTAGATACGTGTGGTTCAATGTTGGTTGTAGCGGATGCATGTACTGTGTATCTTACTCTTACGTTAAGTTATGTAGACTTTGCCGACGCGACATCTCGGGTGTTGCAACAATAAGAGAAAACTGAACGTAGCAAGCCAGTCTCGACACCGGTATCTGTCACTCCCCCTCCATTGCCTGATCCCCAACCCTCCCCTCCCCTCCCCTCCCCTCCCCTCCCCTCCCCTCCCCTCCCTTCCCTTCCCCTCCCGCCCCTCATCCCCAATCCCACCCTCAGCCACAGCCCGCGATCACCAATCAAGTCTGAGGCAGCCCCTCATCCCCGATACAACTGGGGCTTATTACACACATAAGCCATCCCACTGCCCCTGGGAGTTACTTGACCCGGTTTAAGCCTATATAAATACGCACCTAGATGGCCGGCAGAGGCCTAAGCCCCTAAATGACCATTATCAACGACGCCGACCCCCGGCCTCCCTGCTGACACACAACGAGCGTCCCGCATGGGGGAGCCACTGTATGCCTGTATCATCTCTCCCGGGGCAGCCTGGGGTTGACATTGTGGCCGGTGGCATTCACCGCTGATACTTTATATGTTTTAAGTTGCTCCCCCCCCCCCGCCCGCTGATACGTTATATGGTATAAGTTGCCCCCCCCCCCCCCCCCCCGCCCCCCCCACCCCACCCTGGAGTCTTTATCTGGCGACTGCTTGCTGGGCGCCAGCAGTGCGGGACTATTCAGTGGATATGTCGGCTGTGACAGATCGGACTGGGGCCGGTCCTTCAGGGATAATACATGCAGCGAGTCCCGACGTTAACAGTGGGATCCTCCCCGTTCCTCCGTCACTATCCCTTTCCAGTTATGTACAGTAGAACCTCTGCAAGCCAAGTCCTGGATAATTTAATCTGCTCGCTTCTCATGTCCAAGTTTACCCCTCTATTGTTGCAATCTTGATTAAAACGCCAAACATGTATTTACTGTGCATCAACCCCTGACAAGGGTTGTAGCTTCACATTTTTGCAAAAGGAACAGAAGGTTAAATGTAGCTAGACTAGAGTGTAAACTTCCATATAAATAGTTAACAAACCGATGACAAGTGACCAAAAAGCATTAGAAGTCAAAGTTGCACCTGGGAATGCGTACGCTGGCATGGACAGTTCTATATATGTCTCCCGTTGCAAGCGTACACTGGCATGGACACTTCTATATATGTCTCCCGTTGCTAGTGTACACTGGCATGGACACTTCTATACATTTCTCCCGTTGCAAGCGTACACTGGCATGAAGAGTTCTATAATTTCTCCCGTTGCTAGCGTACATTGCCATGGACATTTCTATAAAAAAAAAATCGTTGCTTGCGGCATTGCTTATCACCTGTATGTTTTCGTTCTAACTAGATGTTAGGCCCGGTCTGTGCGCTGTAGTATGCCAACTGCTTCACTAAATCAACCTTTCTTCTTCTTTCAGGTTAGTGCTTGAAGATATAGTATGTGATGGGAAGTCGTATATCGTATTTAATTATATACATGTAGCAGATAATGGTTGGAAGTTTGTTTCGTTTCTGGCTTGTTCCTGACAAGTATGGCACTGTGTCTTCAGCTCTCGACTGCCGCTATATTTATATATCGTACATCATATACACATCATACTCGTATAACAATCAAAGCATGAAAAGCTAATTTTAGGCCGGCATTCCTGCAAAAACTTCGACGTTTCTGACTAGTATAATATATTCCTACTGAAAGTTTGTTTTTGACATTTAGATTACGGTACATGGTGTGTATTCAGCAGGTGGTTAATTTACTTTATAATTTTAATATTTCTGTATGAATAAATTGAATTAAATTTTGGTTTAACCAAATAACTAACTACTCAGGAATAATGAAATGCTGACTAACTTGATCGCTTATGTGACAAATGCTGGTTTTGTTGCCTGTGCATGGCTCGGTATTAATAACTGCAGTTTATGTTGCTGGAGAAATGATGCCGTTTGTCGGTGCATCCAAAGATTAAAAGAAATATAAATATTTAAATTTAATACATGGCTTCTATAGTTGTAGTTTCTTGTGTTTCACTCTATATCGCTCTGTGAACACGCAATATTTGACCCCTATATCTGACATCTGTAGCTGATCCACGTCTGAGGCCCCTGTATTGAACCTATGTAGGACCCCTGTATTGAACCTATGTAGGACCCCTGTATTGAACCTATGTTGGACCCCTGTATTGAACCTATGTAGGACCCCTGTATTGAACCTATGTTGGACCCCTGTATTGAAGTTATGTTGGACCCCTGTATTGAACCTATGTAGGACCCCTGCATTCAACCTATGTAGGACCCGTGTATCTCAACCCGTATATGGCCTAATATATGACTCCTGAAACTGACAGCCTGTATGTGCACAAAAGTGGCCTAAAACACCAACATTCCATTCCTGAAACTGACCCCTGATCTCAACTCAGTGCATAACCCCTGATCTCAACCCTGTACCTGACCTAATATATGACCCCTGAAGCTGGCCACATATCTGACACCCTGTATCTGACAGTATTATCTCGACCCCACATCTGACACCGGGTATCTGACCTTATCTCAACCACATGTCTTACCTAATTATCTCAACCCCATATGTTACCTAATTATCTCGACCCCATATCTGACCTTATGATCTCCACCCCATATCTGACCCCCTGTATTTCACCTTATTATCCCCACCCCATATCTGACCCCATGTATGTGACCTTGATATTTCGACCCGGTATCTGACCGTGTTTCTGTTGGCCTTGCAGTGGTGGAGCTGCTCTACTGGCGCGATGTGAAGAAGTCTGGCATCGTGTTCGGCAGTCTGATGGTGCTGCTCCTGTCACTGGCCCTCTTCTCAGTGCTCAGCGTGGTCGCCTACCTCTCCCTGGCCGCCCTCACCGTCACCCTCTCCTTCAGGATCTACAAGAACGTCCTGGGTGCCGTCCAGAAGAGCGGAGAGGGACACCCATTCAAGTCAGTCCTTGGGCGAGTGGTTAATAACGGGTCACCCCTTTAAGCCAGTCCTTGGGTTAATAACGGGACACCCCTTTAAGTCAGTCCTTGGGTTAATAACGGGACACCCCTTTAAGTCAGTCCTTGGGTTAATAACGGGACACCCCTTCAGGTCAGTCCTTGGGTTAATAACGGGACACCCCTTCAAGTCAGTCCTTGGGTTAATAACGGGACACCCCTTCAGGTCAGTCCTTGGGTTAATAACGGGACACCCCTTCAAGCCAGTCCTTGGGTCAATAACGGGACACCCCTTCAAATCAGTCCTTGGGTTAATAACGGGACACCCCTTCAAGCCAGTCCTTGGGTCAATAACGGGACACCCCTTCAAATCAGTCCTTGGGTTAATAACGAGACACCCCTTCAAAACAGTCCTTGGGTTAATAACGGGACACTCCTTCAAGTCAGTCCTTGTGTTAATAACGGGACACTCCTTCAAATCAGTTCTTGGGTTAATAACGGGACACTCCTTCAAATCAGTTCTTGGGTTAATAACGGGACACTCCTTCAAGTCAGTCCTTGTGTTAATAACGGGACACCCCTTCAAGTCAGTCCTTGGGTTAATAACGGGACACCCCTTCAAGTCAGTCCTTGGGTTAATAACGGGACACCCCTTCAAGTCAGTCCTTGGGTTAATAACGGGACACCCCTTCAAGTCAGTCCTTGGGTTAATAACGGGACACCCCGTTAGGTCAGTCCTTGGGTTAATAACGGGACACCCCTTCAAATCAATCCTTGGGTTAATAACGGGACACTCCTTCAAGTCAGTCCTTGTGTTAATAACGGGACAACCCTTCAAGTCAGTCCTTTGGTTAATAACGGGACACCCCTTCAAGTCAGTCCTTGGGTTAATAACGGGACACCCCTTCAAGTCAGTCCTTGGGTTAATAACGGGACACCCCTTCAAGTCAGTCCTTGGGTTAATAACGGGACACCCCTTCAAGTCAGTCCTTGGGTTAATAACGGGACACTCCTTCAAGTCAGTCCTTGGGTTAATAACGGGACACCCCTTCAAGTCAGTCCTTGGGTTAATAACGGGACACCCCTTCAAGTCAGTCCTTGGGTTAATAACGGGACACCCCTTCAAGTCAGTCGTTGGGTTAATAACGGGACACTCCTTCAAGTCAGTTCTTGGGTTAATAACGGGACACCCCTTCAAGTCAGTCCTTGGGTTAAATATGGGACACCCCTTCAAGTCAGCCTTGGGTTAATAACGGGACACCCATTCAAGTCAGTCCGTGGGTTAATAACGGGACACCCCTTCAAGTCAGTCCTTGGGTTAATAACGGGACACCCCTTCAAGTCAGTCCTTGGGTTAATAACGGGACACCCCTTCAAGTCAGTCCTTGGGTTAATAACGGGACACCCCTTCAAGTCAGTCCTTGGGTTAATAACGGGACACCCCTTCAAGTCGGTCCTTGGGTTAATAAGGGGACACCCTTCAAATCAGTCCTTGGGTTAATAACGGGACACTCCGTCAAGTCAGTCCTTGGGTTAATAACGGGACACCCCTTCAAATCAGTCCTTGGGTTAATAACGGGACACTCCTTCAAGTCAGTCCTTGGGTTAATAACGGGACACCCCTTCAAGTCAGTCCTTGTGTTAATAACGGGACACCCCTTCAAGTCAGTCCTTGGGTTAATAACGGGACACCCCTTCAAATCAGTCCTTGGGTTAATAACGGGACACCCCTTCAAGTCAGTCCTTGGGTTAATAACGGGACACCCCTTCAAGTCAGTCCTTGGGTTAATAACGGGACACCCCTTCAAGTCAGTCCTTGGGTTAATAACGGGACACCCCGTCAAGTCAGTCCTTGGGTTAATAACGAGACACCCCTTCAAATCAGTCCTTGGGATTAATAGCGGGACACCCCTTCAAGTCATTGCTGCACTGTAGTTGCGGGTACCTACGCGGTCCAGTGGTAGAAACTCGACTGTCCTCTGTCCGAAACCCGGTCTGGGCGATCTACTCTGAGACATATTTCACCCAAATCATTCATCGTTCCAGCAGGTTCCTTGGTATAATTTAGCTATCGTGTGTACAAACCGGGCCTACAAAAATCACCGTCATCAATCAGCTGTACTTTTACATTTTGTATGATATCGATAGCATACCCAGCAGAATCCTGGTGGTAAGAACGCTGCGATGAATTATAATTAAGTTACCCCTTCATGGGTTTATTCTGTGACCGTGTGTTCCGTTGTATCATGGCCGACTAAATGACCCCATCTGTTGATGTGACGTCACAGGGAGTACCTTGATGTGGACATCGCGCTGCCGGAGGACAAGGTTCATGACCTCGCTGACGTCATCATGAAGCACGTGTCGTGCGGTCTGCGCGAGTTCCGCCGACTGTTCCTGGTCGAGGACATCGTCGACTCTCTCAAGGTCAGCGATGTGCTGGAAACCACGGTCTGCCGAGAACGTGTGGCGCCTGGCAAATTTGTTCAGAACAAAATTATTATTTTTTTGGCTTGTTTAGGTTCCAAAACCAATCGTATCAATCCATGTCGCATCAAATATTAGTTCCTCCGCCAAATTTGCATATGATATTAGATCTGAGGTGTTATACCGCCCATGATATGGATTATTGGAGTTAACGGTAGTCGTGAAACAATGGTAACGTGGAATAACGGCCTGGCGCCAGCCCTCTGGCCGAATAAGGTAATAGGCTGGTCCAACCTGCGTCAGACTGACACGAGACACGGGTTTTTTTATGTTAACGGTTCAACATGGTAAATACATAGAACAGGAGTTCTGTATCCAATACGCCTTCCGTAAAAGCAATCCGTCACTTATATTTCCAGTTTTTTATATGTTTAGAATAATTACGCTACAAGTATCAATTCGTCATTAGTTCGCTGTTTCCGTCGGTTAACCATAATAATTCATGATGTCGTTGTTTCCCTCAGTTCGGGTTGCTCCTCTGGGTCCTGACCTACATTGGCGCCTGGTTTAACGGCATGACGCTCATAATCCTCGGTGAGTTCATCACATTTCGAAATTCACTGTTCATATAATGACTTACTATTCGTATATATTTAGCAGTGGTTAAAGATAAACGGGCAGCAAAATGTACAAGTCAACTAACGTCATGCTCACGTCTCAAGACTTCCAGGGTTAAATATGTTCTCAAGCGGAACGTAATTGCTTATGACCGTAAAATATGTAATTGTGGACGACTTTTGTGTTAGGAGTATTTACTATTGTATCTACGGGTTAATTTCGGTCAGTCTGTGTTATTATCTGCCGGACACTATAAGGAGATGATTAGTTTGCTTTACATAACTGCACTTAACTCGGAATCAATGAAGAATAATTTCTGCGCGAAATTTCGTGTAGATATATCGGATATTTATAAATGTTCTCTATTTGTTCCATCAGGCATTGTTGGAGTCTTCACTTTACCGAAAGTGTACGAAACGTACAAGGTATGTACGACACACAGACTCGCTCACCAGGTCACCTCACTTCCTCTTTTGTTTTTGGATGGGGTGGGGTGGGGGTGGCTTTAAGTGGTACATTGTTACTTGATGGAGTAAGAACTCATCGAGACCACCAGCGGGCCAAGATATCAATGAGAAAGTAATGTGATTTATATATACATGTTTATTTTAATCAAGCCAAGTAGGCCTGAGTTCCTGGTGATTTAGATTTTATTTTTCTCGATTGGGGCTCAACGGCACTTTCAGTCGTACAGACTGAAAGTTCAATCCAAATAGATTCATTAATAAAACCATAAAAGTATATATATATACATGTGAGTTTCTAGATAAAACAATTGCAAGAATCGGTACAGCCATGGAACAGTCAATGGTTGGTTACTTAGACACACATGTGTAACTTAATCAAGCTTATCACCCCGCGTCTTGTTTTGCCCCCGACAGGTTCAGATCGACCAGTACGTGGATCTGGCCAAGTCTCACATCCAGAAAGTCGTCAAACAGTGAGTATTCATATCTCCAGTGACCACCAGAGACGTCGCCTGAACTCCTAGCATATCAATCACCGTGGGATGTTTCATAACGGCGCATTGGTCCGCCCATGGTGTTAGGCTACTAGTAATTCTGCTGTATGTGGCTGTTAGCTGTTTATTGGTGCGAGAGATACGTGTATTATACTCTATAATAGGGTGACTCCTATGGATCCGGACCCAGTTAGGTGTCTGCCTCCCGATACAACATACGATAAGAAGTAACTTCTGACCTGAATAATAGAAAGTAGTACCTATATGACGGGTATGATAGGCAGTACCATGCAGGGGCGGACACACATAATAGAGGGTGGGGAGGCTTGAATTTCGCGATTACAGGGCATGCTACAGGGGCGAATCCAGACTTTAGGGGATGGAAGGGCAGGGGTGGATCTAGGAATTTGCCAAGGGGGCGGTTGCTCTCTGAAAACTTCCGACCGGGAGTGTGGGGTGTGCTCTCTGAAAAACTTGCAACGGGGGGCTGGGGGGGGGGGGATCAACCCCCGTAACCCTGGAGCACTAGCAATAGGCTGCTAAACCTGTCGGTAACGAACATTTATAGAGTTTAATTACACATGAAGAGTATTCATGGAGCGTATGAAGCTATATGCATGGAATATACACTCCATTAAGAACTCCATTACGATTTAACACGAATTGTGCGTACGAGTTTTGTAAACTCCCGAACCCTTTACACGTAGGAATGTGTACCATCACATTGGTGTAGTGTACACCTTTAAAGTGAAAATATGCGATCATCCATTTTCCTATGTGCTAAGTGGTTTTTGTGTTCTCACTGCGGTATGAACTATTTCCATTGTCCAGGGTGCAGGAGAAGATTCCGCTGCCTGGCAAGAAGAAGCAAAAGTAAACCATGCAGCGTCACCTGGCCACCGCTATCAGAAGTACAGAGGCATCTCACGCAGCTGACATGGGTCGCTATGGCAACCACCTCCTGCCTCAGTGGAGCCCCTGTGACTGGATGTACCGTGCAGAGAAGGCTGTAGGAGGGTACCGCCTAATTTCGGGGTTGATTATTAACCTGCTCACCCAATACTTTACAATACACGCTCGTCTGGTGGGGTTTATTCGGTTTGTATAGAAGATGACACGTAGTCTGTTTTTGTTGAGTTGTATCCAATTGTTGAACTTATTTGAGGTTCTGTTTTTCTCGATACGTCATCAATCTCTGAAACGAGAATCGAAACTAAGCCTTGGTTCTTCCATACACTTCCCTGGACTTTGCCAAAGACTGCAATAGTCATTATAGTTTCGCCGCTCGTGCTCCGATTTTCATTGTGAATCTGTCCTATATTAGTCGCGCCTGAGGCTATTGTGATGAGGAGTCTCGTTTAAGCATTTACGTTGCAGGTAGGCAGGTTGAAAGAAGAACCCTAACGAAAATAGTTACCTCCGTATTTAAACGCTGTTCGTTTGTATGAGCAGCTTTTGTCGCTTTATAGTACCGGCCTCGTGCGTTGTCATGGAGACGTGCATCGCAGCCACGAGGGAGCTGTGTGGCCACGGGATGTGATGAAGGGCCGAGAGTTCTGTGTATGTATGTGTACACCATTGCCATCCTTGGTACCATCGTGAAGCCGCTACTACGTTAATGGCTTGTACGACCTGTTGTACATTTACTTAACTCACTATCGTCGACCGTTTCTCATTGATTCTTCTGCTGTGTCTATGTAAACTGTCGTGAAACAAATGGCTGTTGTACCAAACCTGTAAGACTGCGTTTGCGCCCACGAGGGGGCGGCACCAGTCGGTTGAGACCATGGAACCAGGCTTCCTCTGAAGATCAAAGCCTGTCGGCGGATATTCGGTCACGTAACTGCTTTGAGGGTAACGATGGAATATCGCGCTGTTCCCTTGACGAAATGCTGTACATTAGTCTAGATTTGTTAGATATTCTGTACAGTGCACATTATAACGAATATTGATATGAACGGATAATTCTCTAACTTTTGTAGATCTTTCATTCGGCTACAGAGAGTATTATTTTGTTTCATTCTCATTGTTGGCGCATTCACGTCTAGTTTTATAATCAGTAAAGGTGCTGGGATGCAGAAGGCTGTTACTTTTGTATGTAACCTTTTTTGTATAAGAAAAAGCGTTTCGGGAGAAACGAGAGCTTCTGCACGTTTTCTACAATTTGGTAACAGTTAGACTAGTTTCGTTGTGTTCGTTGTACCGGAAGAAGAGAACTACAACTTGCAGAGAGGCCGAAGTGTAGCATATTGTAAGATACCGGGAGGAAATCCCGTTGGATTTGTTGGCGAATGTAGGTCGGCATGAGACGTCGGGTGTTTGTAGAACCCGGCTGAGGCAAGGATCTGTTGGGCATTCGTCTTTACATAAATCACAGCATTGCTGTGCACATCGCGCATTTGAGATCTGATTTTGTTTTCTTTATCGGTCACCATCTTTAAATCCGTTTTTGCAACAACTGTACAATCTTGCATTTCGATCTCATTTTACTTAAGCGTTTATTTCATTAACGCATGCACTCTCTTTATTTTTGTATGTAACCTTATGTTTCTTCCGTGCGCTATTGCTGCAACTGATTCTTGCTTGTTCGCATGACAATTTTCAGAAATCGGTATAAGACGGCGGACCTTCCTAGTAATTTGCCGTTATAGCTGATGACTTGACCCAGTTTCGTTGGTTTTCATAGCATGTGGAATTCGCTCCCTGCCCATTTTTACGTAATGTCGTAGTCTTTGTTAGTGATCTCTGAGGGGCAAATTATGCAAATTGTCAATCCAGCTTTGAAACTTATGTTTATGCTCATTATCTATGAAACCCAATCATATGCTTCGGTTTGATCACGTGTTAACTAAGGTTGCACGACACAACAAACCGCATCAGGTATCTTTAGCGTTGGGTGATTGGTACACATTACAATATTTCTTCTTGAAAGCTTACAAGATATCGAAAAGCTTCTTCTGAAATTAGTGCACCGTTTATTTGTTGATTAAAAACCTGATCATGGTCATAACTCGAGGAAAAATCAAACGTCCTGTGTTTTAAGGAATGCTGTATTAGCATGTCGTGTAATAATATCGATGTAAATGTAATAGGTAAAACACCAGTTTGGTTATTTAAAGTTTGGAGCCATACAACCTGCTTGCGAGTCTAACATAATGTATACGATGTATACGTGTTTCCTTTTAATTTTATTTCCTTTTTTTTTGATAATTAGAATTGTGTGATTATTATATAGTGCATATTTATATCTATAACGGATCCATCACAACGTGACAAAATGAGCTCTGTGTACACTAAATGTATTTGTCAGCGGTTAGCCAATCTCGTGCAAGGTCTATTCTTACTCTCGTCTCGTCTGTAATGTACGTTCGTTCGTGGCGTTTCAAAAGACGTTAGATAAGTTGTCCTAGGCGTTACGTCACCCAAGTATGACAAGACGACTGTTTCATAATTAAACCTTCTCTGCCCAATATTACATACTTGATCTACTGACCAAGAAATAAATATATATATATAAGAATAGTTGCTGGGCTGTACAATTGGCCAGATCTTAGCGGTTCTGACCTGATGGTACGTTACAAGAGGAAATATCATTGAATTTTCTCTCGGCTTCCGCCTGGTTGCAATGTGCCTTTTGTGTAAATCTCTTTCTTTGTTGTGGCCTTCTGTCGCCAAGGCAATGGCCACTAATTGCTTAAAGTGCGGGTATGCAAGCTTCAGGCACTCCTAGCCTGCTAAGTCCTCTCTCTGAACGAGAACACACACATTAAAAGAAATTATGCTGTCTCGATTACAGTTTATCTTACCAGCTTACCAATAATGAAACGACAGCACAGCAAAAGCAGTACAAATCTATTTCATAGGAAAACCATTTAGACACTTGTGTCATGTGGATCTGGTCTTGTCGTGTTTCAATAAAAATCAGTGTCTAAGATAATGGTGGCGTTTGTGTTATCGCTTAACGACGCGGCGGTACGGTGCAAGAACAAAGTTCTAACCTGGTGCTGGATGGGCCACAGACGGGGTCAAAACCCCCCGCAAGATGGCGCCACATCACTAACGTGGCCACCTGGGTCGAGTTACGGAGCACGACCGACTCAGCGAGAGCAGTCTCGCATTATAATATTGAACTCTGGGCGACGATTCTTGTAAAATACGTAGGGGTAACCCGTAAATAGCGATGCATAATAATTATCCTTTATGTATCAATATGTTACACTATTCAGAGTGTGCGGAAGTAACTGGACAACAGGGGTATATGGTTAACTCGTTCGCGGGTCATGCAACACGGTGAGATACACGACATGCATCTAATATACATGGTTTTCTTTGTCTTTTATTCCGACTTGCAGCTGATATGTCCACTAATTTCCGGTTAGAACGCTATATTCATAGCTCTAGACATTTGGATTGAGGGTGGCCCGGGTACAGCTGTTCCGCTAACATTATAGTCCCTCTGGCCCACATAAAATTGAGCACGCCTTAAACTTCGCTTCCTTCTTAATATGGCAATCGATCAGTTTCTTTTGTCAAACTTGTAAAAGAGCGTGCTCATCATAATGACCACATCGAAGGCATCAGCTGTGTACGATAACCGAAGGTCTCAAACACGACTTCTCTTTGTTCATGTTGGTGTACGTTATGACGTGCTTAAGGGACATTTTCGTAAGTGGCATATTATACGTCAGTGGGTGTACTACACAGGGGCGGATGCAGGAATTTGAAAACGGGGGAAGGTCCAAACTTGTGACCGGAGGGGGTGGGGGGGTTGTTCTCTGAACAAAATTATAATGGCGACCTGGGGATCCACCAATTTCTTTGACGACCGGGGGGCGGGGTCCACGCCGCTTCAGATAGCGTCCTTCCTCAAAAAAGTGGGAGGGAGGTCCGGACCCCCTGGACCCCCTCCTTGGATCCGCCCTTGCTACAGGTCTCCAATACTTGAAAATTGATGTAGATTATTAGAAAATATTGCTCTTAAAGTCCATCTCTTAGGGATGGGGGGTATTTCTTACTAAACCACTTCCAAATATACATTTCCCATTGGTTTCTAAAGTTATTTATCAGGTTGAATTATTTTACATAGTATCTTATGCCATCAAGTTGAATTTATACACTCACCGCTATATACCTCTCGTAGTCATAGTTTCAATTAAAAGTGACTTTCGCTGAAGCCGGGTCTTGTCTTCTCCTTTAAGTTTTATTAGATCCACTATCCTATCAGTATATGTAAAAAAAATGTGTGCGTACGTTGCGTGGTTCAAGTATAGGACATGTTAGGCGGAAGCTGGATTGTATTTGGGTGTATACAAAATATATTGACTCGGATATTACTGAGTTTTATAATGCAAAATGTAATATATGGTGGCAGCGATACATTATTTTGCTCGCTCTTAATAGTATTCGAACTGTAACGCAATCTTTAGACTGACTCCGACTGATATTTGCATTACCCTGTACATATCTGACGGCATCCTATAACAGGCACACAAGAGTTCTCCGATGTTGACGTCAGATGTTTATTAGATGGCAAGCAAGAAACATTATATCAGACTACTGATATCAAACTAGCGGGGAGACTGATACCACGTAAGGGGGGGGGGGGGGGAGGGGGAGTCCAGTGTCGAACGTCGATTTTTCACACGTTCCGTGTCGCTGTTTCTAAAATGCCTCTACCTATGTGGTCGAGATCGCTTATTCAGATTCTCGATGTCGGAATTTGGGGGTCAATGTCGAATGTCGATTTGTCAAATATGCCTGTCGCGTGTCGCCATTTACCCCTTCCAGACCCCTCAAACTCATGGTCGTTCGCCACCGTCATCAAATTCATACAAATAACTCCCAAATTGCAACATCTAGACTTTAAGACGAATGATAATTCTGGGTGAGACAAATGATATCATTAAGTATTAAGAACATGAGGAGGTACCGGTGAAGCGTCACGTCAACGTTGAAAATTGTCATACGCCGAGCAATTGAACTAAAGCCGATTGTCAAGGAGGCGAATCTGTATCGTAAGATATTAGTGCATCTAATTATTTGTGCATTTATACATTTTGAACAAAATCCGCTTTAACTGGTGTAAAGCATAGCTATCAGGCTGGCAGCCAGCAGTGACGTCAGAGGTCCGCTGGTGAGGGGGGTCACTCCAGAATCGTTGCTCCCGATAGTCGAGGTCGGAGGGGTTGTTGTTGTTGATGTGGTGGTTGTTGTCAGTGCTGGGTCCCAGCCAGACTGGCTGTTTATGTTGGTGTAGATGAAAGGATTTTCCTGCGATGGTAGAAAACGAACACAAAATGGTAAGCGTCAGCGTGACTATACATTACTATTAACAATGACTTGAGCCCGTTCGCCCGTTGTAACCACACTTTATTACGTGTGATCCGACATCGAGATAGTCAATGTAACTTTAACTATTGCATGTAGCGTCTCAATATAACTGATAACACAATGCAGTATTTGCCTACTTCTTCACTCGCAGGTCGCACACACTACGGCAAATAAGACAACATTGACTGATTCAAAATGGGGAATACGGCAACATACCTCAGTGGGACACGTATACTGCAGATCCATGTCAAAGGGAATATCAAAAGGCTTTTGTCCAACCGGGACAAACTGTGGAACACAAAAGGCAGAAACTAAATTGTTTATTGCGAAACTGATGAAAGTAGGCCTAGTTGTGTTTGACTAATATGAGAGGAATGATCGAATGCCCGAACCGAATAAATAGACTAATTAATTAAATGTGGCAGACCACATAGACTGGAATGAATAAAGTTCTAATTTCTTCCTATATGTACTCAATTGATTCGCGGCGGAACTAACCATGGGTAAGCAAAACTTTAGAACCGCGCACCACGCTAGTAAATTCGTAAAGTTAATTCAGATAGTTGTAAGTGAATCATAACATAAGGAGATTTAAGAGCTAAATAAACACTTGCCATTGTGTTCCAGAGGAAGTGGGCGAAGGCTTGGTGAGCCTTCCTGGATGGGTGGAAGCAGTCATAGGAGAGGAAGGTGGTATCCCACTCACCAGTGTCAGGCTAAACACCGGAAATATAATAACATTATGAGAACAAACTCTTGTTCTTACACAACGACGGACGAAAGCAAACATAACGAAAAACAGGGTTTGAACCGGGTTAAGGTCTGAGTAGCCGAGGGACGACAGAGGAGGGGTGGGGGGGGGGGAGACATTCCAATCTGGGACACTCCATTCCGCATGATAGTCGTAGGCTTAGTTCTAGACTCTATATGTTGTATTTTTTTCCACTTTCTTTTAAAGTTTTTTAACATTGTGTTAAATAATCTGCCTGCGTGCTTACGTCGACGGGCGGCAGCATGTCCCTCATCATGGGCTGCAGGACGACGGTGAAGTCGTCCCGAGTGTCGTACTTGCCGCTGCACTCGCAGAGGCGGTTCAGCTCGTAGTAGTACGCCATCTGGCGCTGCTTCAGGAGCGGCCGGGTGTCGTTATTCACGGCGCAGGAACAGAACTGTCTGCAAGCAGCGACACCAACACGTCATGACCTATACAATGTCAAGGTCGTCGCCACCAGGGCCCGTATTCATAATCTCTACTGAGCATTACGCAAACATACCTACTACTTTCACGAGCGTTTATTCGGCTTTAATATAAAATATTAAATTCCGCATCAGTGTATTTTTTAAGGAGTAAAGTGTGCCTAACTAATAAAACCGTGGCACGATAAACTACTAATAACAATTTTGCCAATGGCACCTCGTAGTAACCATGACGTTATGCTAATAACGTTAGGACCGTGACTCCCAATAACTAAGGGCCGAGATGTCCTTACTGGTGAAGTATGTCACAGAGCGGCCCAGTGGACAGCTGTGGCACGGGCGACACGTCGAACATGACGATGACGTTGACAATGGCCCGAGGTAAGTCTCTGTGAAGGATGTCAAGGCCTTCTTCGATCTTCTCACGGTAAGGAACGGCGTCAAACTTGTCCTGGAAACAGGTCGTTGGAAGACATATTTACAATCGATGCATAACCTATAATGTTAACAACAACCCAGTGTCTCTGGGCCTTTGCAATAGCTAAATTTCATTGTATCAGAATCAACCATATGTGAATTATATCATAGTACTAGTTTTTGTTATAACACTTTGTTCATGGAAATGTTTGATTAAACGACAAACACAGAATGGAGCGGTAGTTACCATATTGTTACAGGAGCCACACAGGTCGTTTCCGCCGACCCACAGGGTCACCATCTTCCAGTCGTTCTCGAAGTCGATGCGACTGTCGTTCTTGGCTCTAGCGACGACATCCATCGCCTGCTCAGGCATATCCCTGAATGCAAACACCAAGTTCACCTTACTCCAGTGTTCAGTAGACCTACGCTATATTAGTATTGCCGGGCACGAATCCAGAGGGGGGAGGGGGGGAGGGGGCGATGGAGACCACCCCCACCCCTTCTTACATGTAGATGGTGGGCCGCGAGTCTCATGAATGCTGAGACACTTCATATACCCCCCTCCATGACAACATCATGGATCCGCCCCTGGCTGGTGCTACTCTGTTTATGCCAAGCTCTCACCTAATTCCAGTGTTTCCCACAATATTATTCGCTTTATTTTCCATAAGCCACGTTGCTATGCCAATGGCCATAACACAATAAAGTTATTTACATAAGGCAACCTTCGAATAATGTATAGGCAGCACATACCAATACCCCAATAGGCCCAGTAAAATCTACACAATAGCCACTGCCAAAAAATATGTCCTAACCAATAATATTAATGAAAACATATCCATAGCCCTTGGGACAACTTTTAGTTGAACAGTAATTTCATGATTATAGTTATGTTGAAATGAATGCCGGAGCACTGACCAGCTGTCGCCGCCGGGCACAGCTCGGTTCATCCAGGAGTAGCCGTAGTGAGCCTGTCCACTGCGACATCGCGAGAATCCCTTCAGGTCAGGGTTATACTTCCGCAGTAAATCTGGAAGTAAACTCTAGTCGTGTGTCTGGCGTCGCGGATTGGAGTGCCTCAATGGAAATGATCGTTACTGTTATCGTCTCGAGTTTTACAAAATATTTCATAATTACGACGCCGTAACTTAGCACTTTAGACATCGCATAATACGTAGCGAGAAGCTCACTTGGAATGGTGATGACTTTCTGCTCCAGATTCTCATTGCCTCCAACGCTGCCAGCCAAAATACACACAAAACACGGTTAGAAATACTGCTAAAGTTAAGTGACTGTTAAATTAAATTATTATAGGGCATGGTAAAGCAGTATTATTATTCCAAACGAACAAATAAGTTTAAGTATGAGGCCAGTGTTTGTCAATACATCGGTGATAGAAGCCAGGGAACCCGTCTGCCTGGCGCTGGGACTATAGGAGATGATAGTGACATTGCCTACCACCAGGATTCGCCTCGGTTCTGATAGGCCACCTCAACGGGTCCATTGGCTCCCAGGCCATTTCCGGCCTAAATACAGAAACAAGAAAAGTAAGCATCAGCACCTCATTATACACTAATACAGTCTATTCTGTCTCCGTGCTTTGCAACGTCGGATAACTTTACAGGATAAATTATTATGTTTCTATGAGGAGATGGGGAATGGGGTGAGGTTAATTCTTTTTATACTAGGGTCACGTAGCGTCTCGATGGGACAATTTGGGGAGGTGGGAGGGGAGGGGGGGTTAAGGGAGTAACCTCCGTAGAGAAGTGTGGAAACATTTCTAGATACCGAAAACAACCAGAACTTTCTTACCGTTGTGATTAGCGGTATGGTGTGTTTTTTTTTACCGTTATAGAGTCGCCCATGGCTGCCACAACGTTGATATCTCCAGGTCGCAGCGTGTGAACTAAACACAGAAATAGTGTAAGCCAAAGTCACCTTTTACTTCAAGGCCTAATGTACAAAAGCATGGGTGTATATACTTTGGATATTTAGGTTGTATTACGATAGTTTATCGTTACACTTACATCACAAAATCGAGCTCGGATTTGTTACTGTGACGTAATTTATCATTTTATAAATGTATGCGACTAAGACTGGCAGCTAGGATCGCATGTTAAAAAATATGCAGAAAAGTAATTTTTTTCCGATAAATGGCACACTGCTTGGCAATCACTCACCTGATGTGGGTGGCGTATTGGAAGTTATGATATCGCAATCAAACGGGGGGAATGGGTACTGAAAGAAGAAAGGTTTCACCCTCGTTGTCATCGACGGACTGCGACTATACGTCATAGTAATTGCAACCTCAATCCCAAATTGTGATAAATGCACCACGGCGACCTAGAATTGTTTAAATCTCAATACAATTGTACTTAGCATAGACGTTAACATGTGCGATCCAACCGATCCACGAAAACACTTTAATATCAATATCAATAGCCGAGGGTTCCAACGAAGGAAAAATGAGATACAAATTTCGACCAATAATCATACTAGCTCATACCTCGATGTCTCTCTCTTCGATCAGCTGCGCCCTGTGGTCCCATTCTTCTCTCAGGCTGGGGTTCGACTCTATAATCTGAGCAATCTCCACCCATTTGGACATGTAGTCCAGCTCCTTGTTGCCAGTGGAAAAGCCATCCAGCTTCGACTTCAGGATGTCATTGAAGGCTTGTTCTAAACGGTCAGTTAGGCATGGTGGGCCGTGAGATATACATAAGCATGAATAGTGTAGATCGATCGGCATTAAGGATGTATGATGCAGTTTTTCCTCTAGATTTTGTTATGACTTTGACACTATTTAAAGAGCATTATATACTGAGCCCAAAAACGAAAACCAATATGTCACCACGCTCGTTGAAGAGTTAAGAAAAAAAACACCATGCATCCTTAAGGCAACTCGGCTTTTCTGAATGCGACATTTGCGTTTTGGTCTCTTTGATATGCCCTTGCAGGCCAGGTCAGACCTGGTAGCTGTATAAGACGAATATCATCTCCGTGTCGTATGTGAAACTAATATGACAACACTATTAAATAATATGTCCTCTTTCAATGAGTGTATTAAGTAATACAACAGCTAAATAATGTTCTTTTTTATTTAATAGTCGACCAAATTTCTAATGTAGTCCGATCTATTGTAACAAAGCAAAGGTCAGACTAATAACCAATGATAGGACTTCGTACATGATGTGGTACGGTCAAGTGTCAATCAGTGAAGCACCCAGTTGATGGTAGGACGTCGTAAAATGAAGTATAATTCAATAATAGATTGCTGATATAAATGATTATCGTCTACAAATCTTACCTGTTGTGTCAGCTCGCGTATTGTGTATTAATACCAGCAGGCAGAGAAAGCCGGCAGATTGCAACACATTCATCATCGTGCCGTAAGCTAGCCACAACTACAGCCGCAGCCTCCAGAGATATACCCCCTTTGTTGTGTCAATGGCGGCCCGCGTAGGGGACAAGGCTGCTTCAGAGCTGACTTCGGACAAGAGCAAGTATCAAAGTCTCATCGCCTGGCGGTCTGTTTATCAACTAATGATCCATCAGTAAAAAATCAGTGCACGTAAGCTGTGTATTGATCCAAGGTGGAATCAATGACTAATAGTGACAGGTTTATGCATTGCGCTAACCGCTGACCTCTCTTCGCCTTCGGACTTGAGGCGTCACTTATAAACTTTCAGACCCCTTGCATTAATATACATCTTTGTTAACAATTAAAGTGATTAATCAATTACACCTATATGGGAACAAATCTATGCCCTTGTTTTCATGTCGTGACGGTTCCTTTTGGGCAAGACACCAACCAGAGGGACTATCCGAGGGAAATTAATCCGCGCTAATTCGAATTAATTCATATAATATATCCAATATGTGAGTGTGCATTTGAAGGGAATGGTAACAACTATGTGTAGAATTGCACATTAAGCAGATATCTGTAAGTACTGTAAATGTACATATCGATGTTAAGACGATTGTTGCACCACGTGTGTGATGTACTGATTGAATCTCTGATATATATAGCCATGGTAACTAAATTAGTTTCATCCACGAAGAAAACACGACGTAATATTACGCCACTTTTGTCTTGTAGTATATTGCAGAGCTACCCATCAATTGCTAATTAACATTATGTAGAGATACATTATGTCAAGCTCTTAATCGGTTAAAGCCAATAAATTACTCTCTGGGTCTGACATATTGTCTCCGTTATATCTTGAATTATAATAAAGGACGAAAGTAAATCAATTAAAATATCGACCCCGTTAGATGATGAGTCGATCAGACAACTTAGCGAGCAATGAAGCAGATTACACTAGATAATAAATATGTCCCCTTATAGACACCCTCCTCCACCCCCACCCCTCTCTCTAAGAAAGCGGCGGTCTGATCCATATCACAGACAGAGCTTGAATCATGTCGCCCCCCCCCCCCCAATCCCTGCCACCCGCTGGATCCCTTCTCAAGCGCAACCCACTCTGCACCACTTACTCTGCACCAACCACTGGCACCAACCACTTTACGCCACTCAGTTTGCGCCACTCACTTTGCACCACCCACTATACGCCACTCAGTTTGCGCCACTCTGCACCACCCACTCTGCACAGCCTACTGCACTATCCACTCTGCACCACCCACTCTGCAGTATCCACTATGCACCACCCAATCTGCACTAGACTTTGCGCCAACCACTCTGCACCATCCACTGACGCTACCCACTCTACGCCACGCTCTGACGCTACCCACTCTACGACTCCCACTCTGCACCACACTCATGTTACCCACTCTGCGCCACCAACTTTACGCCACTCACTCTGCACCACACGCTCTGCGCCACTCACTTTGCACCACACTTTTGTTACCCACTCTGCACCACACACTCTGCACCAGTCACTCTGCACCATTCACTCTGCACCACCCACTTTGCGCCACCTCCTTTGCACCACCCACTCTACACCACCCACTCTGCACCATCCACTCTGCACTACTCACTCTTCGCCACACACTCTGCACCACATACTTTGCGCTACCCACTCTGCACCACTCACTCTTCGCCACCCACTCTGCAGTCCCCACTGACGCTACCCACTCTACGCCACCCACTTTGCACCACCCACTCTGCGCCTCGAACTCTGCACCACTCATTCTGCACCACACTTTGCGCCACCCATTACCAACCCACTCTGCACCACCCACTGACGCTACCCACTCTACACCACCCAGTCTACGCCACCCACTGTACACCACCCACTCTACGCCACCCACTGACGCTACCCACTCCAAGCTACCCACTCTGCACCACACTCATGTTACCCACTCTGCACCACGCACTCTGCACCACCCACTCTGCATCACCCACTCTGCGCCACTCACTCCACGCCACTCATTTTGTGCCACCCACTCTACGCAAACCTCTCTGCGCCACTTTATAGATTGTAGAGTTAATATCCCCTTGCAGTCGATCGGCCCACTTAGTCAGTCGTTATCTTAACAATTAAGGACATTACCCTAGATAGTAAGTATATAGGTCGCCACACCCACTCTGCGCTGCATTGTTTAATGCCTAATTTCATTATGTATTCACCCAAAGAAACTCCAAACAAAAACGCTGTTGCCATGTTTTGTGTATTTTAATGCGATACTGTAAAAACATTGACGCCAAGATCACCATCACAAAAGCGATGGAACGTGGTTACTTTGGAATTGGGACAGTTTGTTGACCATCTTGCCATTCGCCTCAAGAAACGAAATAGGTGGCGACTTTAACGGCGTCCTCCATGGCTGAGATTGGGGTGCTTGCGAGCATTCTTGAACTTCCTCTTCCTAATCTGTTTCTTGGCCGTCTGTTTCCAGGTGGTTTCCACGCTGTTCACATTGGTAAAGATGTACGGGTTCTCCTGGACAAATAAAGCAAGAACCTGTTGGAACCACCGTGCAGCTTGACAAGGCAATCGAAACTAATCAGGAGACTCATTAGCTATCATTCACTCACATATATCAAGTGAGGATAGATAACCATCAAAGCTGGAACTGCTGGGTAGAACATAACTGTATTTATTGGAAACATAAATGAATAACCGTATATAGATAGGGACGCCAAAGTAACTCACTTTAGCATTGATTGAAATTTTAGAAAAATTGAATTTAAAAAAATTGAATTAAATTGTTTGCATTTCAAGACATGGAATTAAATTATTTACATTTTAAGACATTGAATTAAATTGTTCACATTTCAAGACATTTAATTATATAGTTTGCATTTCAATATATGGAATTATGGAATATGGAAAGTTTTCCTTTGAAGCCACGTACCTCGGTGGGACAAGCGTACGGAGAGGCCACATCTTCGAACGGGATGGCAAATGGCTTTTGGCCAACGGGGATAAACTGCATTGAAAAAGAAAGTCATGTCACGTACGTATGAAGCTGCATTATTATACACACTATATATACATGTATCATAAAATAGTCCGTACTATATTCAGGGGCGGATCCAGGGGAGGGGGTCCCCCTCCCATTTTTGAGGAAGAATGCCATATTCCAATGCAAAATGTACGCCATCTGAGGCGCGAAGCGCCCCTTTTTGAGGAAGAATGCCCATCTGAGGTTCAAAGCATTGGTGGATCGCAATTTTTTGCAGAGCCCCCTTTCCCGGTTGCAAGTTTTCAGTGGACCCCCCCCCCCACCCCACCCTCTTCAAATTCCTGGATCCGCCCATGCAGGATATTTTCACTGAACTTGCCATTGTCATTGATTGCATTTTCATTTTCACCATCAATTTATTGACTCTATTTAGACCAGCTGTGCACAATAGTGGCCGTAAACAACGATCGACCAGCTGTCTCTTACTTACCAGTGTCTGCCATAGCATGTTGGCGAAGGCCTGGTGGGCGACCAGAGCTGGGTGGAAGCAGTCATGGGACAGGAACGTCGTGTCGTAGTCTCCCGTGTCAGGCTGCAAGACAAATATGCACTTATATACTGTGTATTATCCGTGCTTTGAGCATCATTTAGTAGGTGTGAACACACAATATGATGTGTATACATATGAACATCATCATTCGCGCCGATGTTGTCCATTCCATGATGTAGTTTCTAGGATATATACGCAGACTATGAACCCTCTTCCAGGCGATCTTGCCCTATCTAATTTGCCTCTTTATTGCTTCCTCTTCTCTTCTTCAGATTAAGGTTTAGATTGATATCCTTCCTGAGCCACTAACTTTTAGGCATGGTTTAATCTAGATGCACGGCACTTATTTCTTTTTTTATTATAGAATAACGGATATTTCTGCAACGCACGGTTTTGCGGATTTGTTTTTCTGTACGATCTCTATCAGGGTTGTACATTCGAAAACACCGAAAATATTAAAATAACCGAAAAAAATTACGTGTGTTCACTTACGTCGATGGGCGGTACGGCATCCCTGAACATGGGCTGGTGAACGACGGTGAACTGATCTGTGTCGTCGTACTCTCCGCTGTTGATGAGATCTTCCATCACTTGGTAGTACCCCTCCTGTCGGGGCTTCATCTCCGGCCGAGTCGTCTCGTTCACTACGCACTCGCAGAACTGCCTGCAATTTGACGACATCACGCCTTACTATAAGTCATAGTTAAATATAGGTCACATGTAATCTAGCTGCATGATATTTATGTTCATAGAATAATATAGAAAATTGGGATATACGATCTCTATCAAAATGTTACCCAGAATTTTTTTTTTTTTAAATTGACGTTTTCAATCATAAATGCTCTGCGCAATACAGTCTGCAAGATGCTGGTAAACCATTCACTTGACGCACTCAGCCTACTATATATGATCAAAAGACAAGGACAAATACCAAAGTGGGGAATCAACATAAACCGGTATCTATTAAATGATCCTGTATTGCCGTCAGTTAGACAACTATAATATCTCTTTTAAGAGAGGCATATATGACTGAGCGGCCTCTCCGTTTTGGTAGAAAAAATGTCCAGTTTGAGAATAAGCTGATTATACTTACATTGTTGTTAGAGACTGCCCACATAAAAAAACTATAAATATGGTTCAAATGGTCGAAACTATTCGATTATCAGAACCACCAATTGATTCTGTCAACGTTACGGGATGACCACATAGTTCCCTGGCGAAATATGAGCAGAACGCTTACATGTGCAGGAAGTCACAGAGATCGCTGGTGGACATGTTGGCGACCGGCGTGATGTCGAACATGGTGATGACGTTGACCAGTGCCCTCGGCAGTCCCTGGTGAAGGGCATCCAGTCCGAGCTTCATCCACTCCAGCCACGGTTCCGGGTCGAAATCATGCTGGAAGCGACAGCGACGCGAGTGGCGTGCAATCATCTCTGGCTATAAACCTGGCTTTTTAACGAAATGTTAATTTTCCAACAACATGACATAAATGGCTCGCAAGTTAGATACCCCACAATTTGTCCTTGTCTCAAAATAGGTTTTGCTATTGGCGAAAGGAATTAGAAAGTTTATGGGCAGTTAGCTTGGTTCAGCCAATATCTAAAGCGAAGTGTTACTGATTGCATGACACGAAAGCTATTCGACAATTTCAAATAATCTGGGCCTTTGTACACGACATAGGCCTACAGCAATCCGTTACTGGTTGTAAACTCACCGGCCTCCGACAGGAGGCGCACAGGTCGTTCCCGCCGACCCAAATCGTCACCATCTTCCAGTCGTTCTCGAAGTCGATACGAGTGTCGTTCTTGGCACGCTCGATGAGATCAAGAGCCTGCTTCTCCATGTCACTGGTTAACAAGTTGGACAAGTAAGTATATCTCTGTATCAGATACATACGTTTAATGAGAACGGAGGAACCAATGAAGTTTGTAACGTGGCCACTAATGCTTCTGACTATGTCTATGTAAATGTAATTAGTATATTAGTATTGGGAACATGTCTGTTATCCTACTCACTCGCTGGTCGCCCCAGGCACGGCTCTGTTCATCCACGCCTGTTCGTAAGTTTCCTCTCCTCCCCGACAGATGGAGTAACCCTTCAGATCTGGGTTGAACTTCCGCAGCAAGTCTGTGTGGCAGGACATAAGTTCATTATAACAATACTCTGCAATACGGATTTTTCCACTTGTGCTTCTTATCTAAAAAGTTATATATCTTTATTTATTAACACTTATTTCGCGGCACAGCATCGTAGACGTAGTGGAACAGATTTCAACTAACTAAAATGCTTTTTCTGCCATATTTGCCATTTGACTTCTAGCAACTTGTACATTATATGTTAAATGTGAACATTAATATTAATATTAATATATTAGCATGTACCAAATTGGCGGAAAATTTGCATACGAAAGTTACCTCTTGCATTATTATAAATGTAGCGTTCGGTATCTGCATGCATTTGCTATGCAAATCTTCCTTTCACAACATATTTGCGATACATTCATTGCACAATTCGGGTGGTTTGGATGCAGTAAACTAACGCACGGAAGATGCCAGGCTATTATTACACGTATAGTTCCTAACGTATAGCTAACACCTGGTACTCACTGGATATAGTGATGACACCTTCATCAAGGGATTTGTCGCCGCCAATGCTGCAACATAAACGACAGCGGGTAGTATTGCGGCAGTCTAGCAGAGCATGTCTTTATAATTAAGTAGCACATTTCTCGACCGATTATGGGGTTCAACATATAAATGTAAATTTAGCCTATTTAAGAATTTAAGAATTAATTAAGTAAAGATGAAATGACATTGCATATAATATAATTATGAATGCCACTCATAAGATTAAATTAGTTGAAAAAACACCGGCCGTCACATTTGTCTTGACGCTTGAGTCACCGCGAAGAAACCAGTCAACCTGTTAGCTTAGACCCGGGACCAGCCTACTTACAATCTCCCAGCGCACAGAATGGTCAGGCTCATCAATACCTTCGCTGGACCAGCCTTGTCTATGTTCGGTGTTGAATGGCTAGAAACCAGACAGTGCCATTACGACTGGCTGTGATTTAGCCTTTAATAGGTTGAAGACGCGTGTCTCACTCACCTCCACGACTGACCCCTGTTCTCGTAGGCCACCTCCAGCGGACCGCGGGCGTCGGCTCCGTTCCCGGCCTGGGAGATAAAGGAGAGAGATGAAGGAGGTATTACAAGGGAAACGACCCCACCGTTGGTAGCAGTGGCGCTGACCACGTGGTCCGCTTGGTTACAAATAGTGGCAGACATGTGTACCGGGCGTTGTATTCGAGAGCCTCTAAGATCTAACATTTAAGCATTTTGCTGAAACATCATGTCGGTATCTTGTCACTAAATATCAATGTATACGAGGCTTTTTTAGAATGCCCATGGAAGTTAGATAAAAGCTGAGAGATAGTTGGAAGCTGGAAATACACTAGCTTCCAACTATCAAGTATCTTCTGGGCCACATTTGCCCTTACATTTGAAGTAAATGGTACGGTTCTGTTAGTTAACATCGGAATGTTTATCTTTCATTTCAGCATGCAATCATACCACTTTTTGTCAATAATAATATAATAGGCGTACTGCTACGAACCGTTATGGAGTCTCCCATGGCTGCATTCATCTTGATGTCTGACGGACGCAGGGCATGAACTGAAACACAACATCTTCTATATCTTACCAAGCCCGCACGAATAACCAATTTTAGACCCATGTGAGACTATTTTACTATGTCATAGTGAATGTATCTGTAAGTATATTTCTCCGAGACTATATTGGTAAAGCTGTGCATGTACATATGGACATTAATGTACTTCATCTCAATATCAGGAGATGATGTATGTTGGTCAGCAATCATACGCCATTGCAAGTGCTATGCATGCATTTTGGGCATGCTGACAATACTTTCTTAAAGCTGCTCATGCAGCAATTTTTTGCTTAAAGTATGGTTTTCGAAATATTTTGGGAACATATTTAGAACACATTGTCAGACTGTATAAATGTAACCTTCATGAGAAATAGATCTGTCATCGCATGATGAAAGGTATAACAGTGCCGCAATGTGCGTATTTCGATGACGTAGTAAACTAGAAAGCCACACTTTTTCACATGGGATGCACTAATTTTGCCAAAAAAAGAGGCTTAACAACATATCTGGGGTTTTATTGCATACAATAGGTGTACTTTTATGCTAAAAATATAAATACATCATTTCCAGTCAAAAAAAAACTTTTATATTTTTCAAGAAAAATATTGCTGGATGAGTAACTTTAATGTAATTTTAGAAAACTGATCAGTGTTATACAGATGATGTCAAATGGCGATAACACAAACAATATTTTCCATTTTTCACAGTCATGCTGTTTTCCAAGATGGCGGATATTTCGGACGGCTACCTACCGGAAGTGGGTACTTGCGATGACGTTTGGACGTCACAGTTGAACGGTGGGAACGGATACTGCAAGTTTGATATAATCTATTGTATATTGCAATTGATATTGTATTATTATAATATTGCGTAGATATTAGAACAAGTTGTAATATATAACATCAAAATCTAAAAAAGTATTGTGTGATCACATCAAGCATTAGAGGAGTCAGGGACGTGCGGGTGGTGTATGTGTGTATGTGTGACAAGTAACTGTGGTGCCACAATTACAACAAATAAATCAAAGCCCCATGGAACTAATACATGAAAGCCAGGGCAGTTTGATGGATGTATCGGATCGCCACATTATCTTTTCTCAAGTGGTTATCAACGACTCCTGTCTTATTAAACAGCCTCCTTGAAGTCGTTATGACCCGTGGCTTGCCATAATAGATAAGCCTACATATATACACATAGGTATAATTTACATATATACATGTGTATGTATATATAGAGCAATCAGGCGCTGCACATCACATCATAACAGATCAATGTCACTCTGAGGGTTTGGAGGACGTTGTATATCAAGGTAACCCACTTCTTGCTTGATTCTTATTGATAATATCCTGATTATCTCCAAGTTGGTCCTGACGGCCTGACATCCCCCCTCCCCCCCCCCCCCCCCACCCTCCATTAACTTTCCACATTAACCTACCTCAACCACTGCATACCATGTACGGCATGATAAGGAATAAGGCGTAGTCGTTACAGATTGTATCACCAGACACTGTGCCGAGCTGGGGGGATAACTGTGTCAGTTATAATCAATTACTTGATTAATGACGCCAAATATACGTACTTACTTAATTGCATCAACCATAATTAATTACTCAATATTTATTTACCTAATTATGCCCACTTATTGCAAATTGATAGATTTATTGTTTTCAGAATGCCTCCTTGCGATGTTTTTTTACCGGGGTGTAATCCCGTAGGCTGGTAAAGTTCTGCTAGTCCAGCCCAAGCAGCCGGTGTGAGGCTCGAGCCCTGTCTGGGCAAATGTCTATGTTTGTTTGTTTTGAAAAAGGTCCCGTGTCTAGTTTGGAAAATAGTAGGGTGGAAGTCCAGCAAACATGAAGATCTTCCGCCAACCAAGCGACTGTCCATAAACTGCATGCTGACTCCTTAGCCTAACCTTGTACCACTAGAAGGTTTGAATTCATACTCACGTCGATGCGTGTATTAGCATTGCGCACGCGGTCATCCCAGTCTTTCTTCAGGCCTGGGTCGCTCTGGATCACTCTAGCGTTCCGGAACACCTTGGCCACGAAGTCCAGCTTCGTGTCGCCTGACTCGATGACAGGCTGAGCCAGAATCTCATCCTTAGCTGCAAGATACAACGATAATGTGAACTGTCAAGTATCACACTGTGTCATAGCGTGACGGAGAACATATGGCGAACGTATATGCGCTTCAGGCTTGACGTAATGCCAGATCTGTCGTAAAGAATAAGAACAAAATTTGCAGTTCATTTGAAGTGAGCGACTCACGTGATGCAACTTGAACAAAATTCTACTCCTACAAATTTAATGGTAGACGCGTATAATAGGCATCATATACACTTTACAATATGAAGGAACATATAATATTCATCGTGTGAAGAAACATATATGCACTGTATGGCATGGGTCATTCTTCCATGTAAGGGTGAAACAGTGTTTCAGCATAGGTCACGTATTACTCATGCCTATCATTTACAACAATAATCCATATAGTTAGGGCTCTAACATGGAATATGGACTAAGGCATATGAGCAAAATAAATGAAATGTGATGTGTGATACGGCAATCCTTCAACATTCAAGGAGAATATAGGCCTATATGTGTGATAATATTGTGATATATCTGAAAAGTGACAGGGGGTCTCATAGCTTTCACCCCCATCCCACCTTTGAGTTAAAATTGAGCACCAATTTCGATGGGGATGTCTTTTTTTGGTGTTTCTTCGTTTCCCGGAAACACCCCTAACCCACACCTCTTCCCGGGTCTAAAGGGAAAGTCGGCCTAGGATAGGCCATCCCCCACCCCACCATCTGTTCACAACCCTGGATCCGCGCTCAAACCCCGGAAACACACCACAATGTACCGGCATACACGTTCTATCTATTAGCCTCTCAATGCAAATGAACGCCCCACCCCCTCCCCCCTAGTGCAACGCCCCGAGCATCAGGCGGCACCTCCATCCTATGTGGCACCTCCACCCCTCAACCCCATGTCGCACCCGCACCCCGGACCAGCCTTGAACCTCGAGTCTCCATGTAATAATAATGGATGAATCATCAAGGAAATAGGAAAATGTTGATAACAGAGAAACGGACCACCTATATAACTGAATAACAACTAGCGCTCCAGGTCTTAGGAAGGTCTTTTTCACCACGACAGAATATAGAGACGCACATTTAATTAACAAGAATAAGAAACCGGGGAACAGTAGGCCTAGGAGTAAAGTAATGAAACCCTTTCCTTGGAAAAATGTTGTGAACTAAATAGGAAGGAGTCACCTAGAGCTGCCCGTATGATAAATTATGGACTTACTGAGTAATCTGGCTCCCGCCGAAGCCAGGATGAGCAGAAGGGCAGCCGCCTGTACCGTCGCCATCTTGGTATGCATATGTATTGTCCCGCAGCCGTTTCGCCACAAGAGGGCGCTATCAGAGTTGCTTAGGTTGCTGACGTTGGCTGTGAGAACTATGGAACCACTCCGAGCCTCGCCTTTGGTCACGATCTCGAACCTTGGAATGTAGTGAACCAGTAGAACTCTTCAGTGCGCATGTATTGGTGAGCCAATGGTTCAGCAACCAAGTACGTCGGTCGCGGGTAGATCTATAGGTATCACTGTAAGGTCTTCTTTCACATACCATGTACATAATTCCTTTATGTGGGAGCTTCTTTCGCATACCATGTAGCTCATGCTTTGGCCAAATTCCTTGGCCCGTTTAATCCCACAAATAATATAACATGGTGCGCCCATTTAAATCTAAATGCTTTATATAACTGACTTTACATCCATATAACAGAGGGTGGGAGATATATGTCAACTGGTCTGAAACTTTGTTATTAAATAGATCGAGGGTGGGGGGCGGGGACATGGAGGAATTATGCACATAAATGTGTATCGCACTGCAAGCGGTATTAATTGTGACGACATTGTGACGATATTGTGATGAAGACAATGTTGTCTTATGAGGGATGCGTACAGCAACAACTACAGCGGTGCCTTAGAATAAATCGGCCAGTAGATGGCAGCATTGAACTTGAACCACACGGTGTACGGAATTCGTCAATGAAATGAAAAGAAGTGGAATCCATAATGGGTCAGTGCTCGGTACAGCCGCCCCCTTGCTTTATTTTCTCCCGTCAGCTGTCTGCAGTGCAGCATGATTTGCCCCAATGTTGCAATGTTGGGTTGCTCTGCGAAAACCTTCCGACCGGGTGTGCTCTCTGAAAAACTTGCGACCGGGGAGGGGGGGGGGGGCACGGTGTGCTAGGAGAAGCCGACTTTCACAGTGTATGTTCAGGTTCCCAAGGAGGGGGTTGCTCCCTGAAGACTTGGGACTTTAACATGTATGTTAACATGTATGTTGTATGTTCTGGTTCCCAAGGGGGGGGGGTGCAACCCCCCTAACTGCCCCCCCCTAGATCCGCCACTGCAATCCCGCTATTTTCACCGCTATTTTAAACTAGCGCTCCCCCTCGAATCGGGCCAACACTCCTGCGTCGAATCAATCTCCGTCACAGGGCGGCGCCTCGCAAGCTATACCGTCACCCCTACCAATGATAGTCATTACCGGGGTCGACTGGGGGATGGGGTGAGTGGAATTGGGGGGGGCGGGGTGGACTGCTCTCCACGAAAGTGGTGGTGGTGGTTGCAATGGTGGATTTGAAGATGCATGAGGCTTTGATTGATGTTGACTCATAGCTTCCATGTGACGGGTGGGGGTTGGGGATGGGGGGCTGCATCGTGTAGAGATGTCATCTCAAGAATTGGTCCTACCAGGAGTAGGACTTCACTTGACAAACCAATCTAACAAATAGCACATTGAGTGTTTAGTCATATTTGCATACCCATCGGCCTTATATTTTCATATATCATCTCAATAATTTACTTTCCATTAACAATCAACCATATGATCGAGAAATGAGGGCATATACCCTACTTGCTATTTTTTTCTTTGCTGGAATTTGGTCAAGATGATAAGATGGTATAAGAGTTTCTCGCGCCTTGTAACTTTTTATCTTCACTTGACTTCACTTGACAAACCAATCTAACAAATAGCACATTGAGTGTTTAGTCATATTTGCATACCCATCGACCTTATATTTTCATATATCATTTCAATAATTTACTTCCCATTAACAATCAACCAGATGATCGAGAAATGAGGGCATATACCCTACTTGCTATTTTTTTCTTTGCTGGAATTTGGTCAAGATGATAAGATGGTATAAGAGTTTCTCGCGCCTTGTAAACCGGTTTGTTTTGACTGATAAAGTGGGATATTTACAACACTTTCCGGTCGTGTGCGGCTCAAGAACGCCATATCCGCGTTCCACGTGAATGATGCACGTGTCGAACTGCATAAATCATAAAGATCGTCAAAAAGTAGCATAACAATAAATCAAAAGATACGTGTTGTGTTAATTATTTTATTTTATTGTTTATAATATTGTTTACAGATTGTTTGCAGGTCGAATACTACTTTATATAAATGTATATTTAATGTATTATGGGGCCTGGACGCAATGTTGGAAATCCTCATGATTATCTTCTGGGTGGGCAGTAAGGTCCGGGAGTGAAATGTACCACGTGACTGCGCTATCGGACCACAATCTCCGCGATCGGTTATGCACTCGGCGAAGTCCGACTACTCCGCTCGCATACCCGGAGGTGCCGCCATCGCTCGGATGAATATGGAGTAAACAGAACAGATGAATACGTTGCATTTAAAGTTACTGTATTACAACAAAATGTAACCAGTGGGGCTGCCTGAACTAATCTTCCGATTAGGCATTGAATCATAGAATAGGATCGATGATTTTTCTTCCAAAAGTGACGAACGTGGGAAAAAAACTATTTTCAGAGAAAAATTAGAGCAAAATTAGAAACCTCTTTGTGAATTCTGAACTCTGAAACACAGTTCATGCGGTCCCACCAGTTGGCTTGTTTACATTTTGGTGTCTTAGTAGATCCAGCTTTTTGTCTATATTCCACGCATGCCAGACTACCAAATAAAGTCTCTCACCATTGCCCGTGATATCATTTTACCACAGGTTTTCAACTTGGTTGCTAAAAAGCATCAGCTTTTGTGCTTCGCGATGCTTTGTTCGAAGTAGCAGTGCCGGGACAGAAAGGTTTGCCATATCACAGCCAAAACGGCGACGTATATTATGTTTCGGAATTTATAGAATGAAATAATGGAGTTTTCTGCATATTGTGATATATATGTCGCTTGGGCTTAGTTTTGGCGGGAAAGAGCTCGATATGCAACTTTAATTGATTAATCGGGTTCTTTCACTGGAACGCTTGATGCGCGTACTTAAATGTCAGGTTCACTCGGCGGGTGGCCGTCGTCGAATGCGGTGTATTATTGCATCCTTGATAAATATTTTCGATAACCCGAGTGTATCGGTTAATAAACTGATATACCAGGTTTCACAAATAATTTCCCGATGGAAAACTGTTCATTCCGGGCAGTACTATCGAAAACACTGTTTTCCAACAATATCACATTTCTTTCAAGTGTTTTCGGTGTAAAGTCCGAGTTTATTGATCTACCGACAATATGAAGCGATACACCGGGATGTCACCGAAAAAAGCCCGGTTTATCGGCTGATAAACCAAGTGTTTATAATTAAAACCGGTTTGTAGGTTATTTATTAGAACAGTTCTAGTTGATTATATATTCAGGCGGCTTTAACCAATCCTGGTCATATCGCGTCAATGAGAGAAGAAAGAGAAGAACGGAGCCATGTCTCCGGCTTAACCCCCTACTCTTTGCGAAGAAGGACCTGTGATCTTCATCCTCCGACCACACAGACCTGACCACAGCAGGGCGCGAACCACCGATCCACGTGCCGTTGAGCTCTCAGGTGTCCAGAGCGCTCAATGCGAGCGCTCTTAATCCAGTGAGCTATCGAGGCGGCCCCTCGCGCATTTCTAAATCTTTGCCGGGGGCTCAGCAATGTGCCTGATAGCACACGGTATCAGTTGAACAAAGGGAGGAGTTTGTTTTTTATCGCGTTTTTTGCAAAATAATAAGTACATGGCATATTTTGCTGATGAATACACAAGGCTCGTTATTTTTAAGTTTTATGGTTAAAAATGTTTATTTTGCCAGAAATTATAACTTAATTTTCAAATTCATTTTATCGTTGTTAAGAGGCTTGGCATTTTCCAGAACCGAGAACAACCTTTTGAGCGAGGGGACCGAATGGGGGCTTGGCTGTATGAAGAGACGCCGCCAGCATGATGACAGTCGTGAGCTATCGAACTCTTCGTAGTGGAGACTTGGTGCTCTACGCTTATCTGTGTCTACTCACATACCGGGCATGTACACTGGGCTAACTACCAAGGACATCACGTATATTACCGAGAGTTTGTTTCTCAAATTTCCTTACGGGCTTCTTTCCTTTTCAAGGAAGCCGCCAGCCTGGCCTCTATAACGCTGCTTTGCCGATTCATATAATACCCTATACTCATATAATAATAGTGTCCACCCTCCAAATTACAGAATTACAGAAAGCTCCTGTCTGTAGCTCATTTTAACATGTAGAAGTGACCGCCATTCACGATTTCGCCGCTTAACCAGGCGGCAAGTCTTTTCGGAGGCGTGTCCACGATTGACCAATCAAGAGGCGATATCCTAATTATATTTAAACCGGAAATGACGCCTACTCTGTGAGCAAAACAAGAGCGCGTGATCATCGCTAATATAAATATCTGCAATTCTAACTCCAATCATGGCTTTTATACGGAGACAATCGTCGCAAGACGTATATCAATTAGTTTGGATGTTATTTTCCATGAAACACTAAGATGATGGTCTACTGTGAGGCTTGGAACTACCGCGATTCATCCGTACATCGCGGCCCAGATCTATCATTTCACGCATTTCCCCTGAATAGTACCTCCACTGTGAAGAGTTCCCTCCGCAAGATAACTTTCAGTTATAACGCAAGGCGGCGCCACATGAAGGGTCACAACACACGTCACTTGGCCCGGCAAAATGGCGCGCTGCTCGAGGTTTTCTCTTTGCCAATCGGCCAAAACGAAGTGTTAACACTCACCAATTAATTTTGCGATGTAAACTTTTGGTGTAGATCGCGATTAGATTAGGTTGGACACCCGCTTTAACAGGCGCGTTGGAAATCGCAATTAAAACTATCGTGGTCCAATACCCGATTTGTTTCAAGAAGGGGGTAATATAAACTGAATTACATGTTTAATTGAAACAAAGCCGGGCAGTCTGTGGGTAAGATATTTATTTCAACATTTTTGATCATTCGTATGCATCAACAAACGTTTGAAAATAACACGCATAATACGGAATTTATTTCTGTACATTATTTTCGGGTAAACAAAGGCTGATTATTAGCGCTACATGCAACAAATTTAGATTTTGATAAATTCAAATTTGGAGTTTTACCTCCACAAACATTTCAATCTTTGGTACGCGATATTGTACGAAACATAACTGTATCGTGCAGTCTTGACGCGTGTAGTTGCCCCCATACCAACAAATCCGCTTTAACTGGTGTAAAGCATGGATATCAGGCCCGCAGCCAGCAGCGACGTCAGAGGTCCGCTGGTGAGGGGGGTCACTCCAGACGTGTTGCTCCCGGTAGTCGTCAGAGGTCCGCTGGTGAGGGAGGTCACTCCAGACGTGTTGCTCCCGGTAGTCGTGGTCGGAGGGGTCGATGTTGTTGTTGATGTAGTTGTTGTTGTCAGTGCTGGGTCCCAGCCAGACTGGCTGTTTATGTTCGTGTAGATGAAAGGATTTTCCTGCATTGACCAAGACATGAAAGGCAAGCTTGGCATTGATGAACCAGCATTTTAGCTTCCTCGATTATAGGATCGTTGTTTATAAATGATGACATAACAATTTTCTTTAAAGTGTGTATGTAGTGTCTTTTAATATCCCAATTGTCGACATCGGCTGTGAAGCTTCCCGTATCGTAGTCGCAAGCGTTACTGTGAAACTCCAACATGAATGAAAAAACATGTGACAGCCAGTGCTGAGTTTACATACATAACATAGGGTGTAACAATAACATACAGTCACATACCTCTGTGGGACACGAATACTGCGTGTCCAGGTCATAGGGGAATTCAAAGGGCTTCTCTCCAACCTTTATAAACTGTGGAATAAACAAAATAGGACAGATAATTATTTAGTTGTCATGTTTGTCATAATAATCTTAAAGATACAAACTAAGGAATGATTGAAATCAAGAATGCACCACACTAGACCTGTAGACAGAAAGGCATGAAGCAATGGAAAAAAACAATGAACACTAAATGGCGAGGTAACTTTGTGTTCAGATAGAGGTCATAGATCATGAATGGACGTTCCAGCATATGTCAAAGGGGGGTTAACATCTATGAAGATACCAAATGGGCCGTCGGTGAGTGCCTAGTGAATCGTAGGTGAGTGAAAGGTGAGACCCAATGAAACGTGGGTGAAGGAGTGAAGAGACCAAATAAACTATAGAGGAAGGAACGAAGAATTCAAACAGGGTATCCGTCAGTGAATGACATAAACCAATAAACCGCGGGTTTGTGAATGTAGAGACCCAACGGATCTTGGTTGAGTGAATGTAGAGACCCAATGGATCTTGGGTGAGTGAATGTAGAGACCCAATGGATCGTGGGTGAGTGGGTGAGTGAATGAAGAGACCCAATGGATCGTGGGTGAGTGAATGTAGAGACCCAATAGATCGTGGGTGAGTGGGTGAGTGAATGCAGAGACCCAATGGATCGTGGGTGAGTGAGTGTAGAGACCCAATGGATCGCGGGTGAGTGGGTGAGTGAATGAAGAGACCCGATGGATCGTGGGTGAGTGAATGTAGAGACCCAATGGATCGTGGGTGAGTGGGTGAGTGAATGAAGAGACCCAATGGATCGTGGGTGAGTGGGTGAGTGAATGTAGAGACCCAATGGATCGTGGGTGAGTGAATTTAGAGACCCAATGGATCGTGGGTGAGTGGGTGAGTGAATGAAGAGACCCAATGGATTGTGGGTGAGTGAATGAAGAGACCCGATGGATCGTGGGTGAGTGAATGAAGGGAGCCAATGGATCGTGGGTGAGTGGGTGAGTGAATTAAGAGACCCAATGGATTGTGGGTGAGTGAGTGTAGAGACCCAATGGATCGTGGGTGAGTGGGTGAGTGAATGAAGAGACCCAATGGATCGTGGGTGAGTGAATGTAGAGACCCAATGGATCGTGGGTGAGTGAATGAAGAGACCCAATGGATCGTGGGTGAGTGGGTGAGTGAATGAAGAGACCCAATGGATCGTGGGTGAGTGGGTGAGTGAATGAAGAGACCCAATGGATCGTGGGTGAGTGGGTGAGTGAATGAAGAGACCCAATGGATCGTGGGTGAGTGAATGTAGAGACCCAATGGATCGTGGGTGAGTGAATGAAGAGACCCAATGGATCGTGGGTGAGTGGGTGAGTGAATGAAGAGACCCAATGGATCGTGGGTGAGTGAATGTTGAGACCCAATGGATCGTGGGTGAGTGGGTGAGTGAATGTAGAGACCCAATGGATCGTGGGTGAGTGAATGAAGAGACCCAATGGATCGTGGGTGAGTGAATGAAGAGACCCAATGGATCGTGGATGAGTGAATGAAGAGACCCAATGAATCGTGGGTGAGTGAACGAAGAGGCCCAATGAACCGTGGGTGAGTGAATGAAGAGACCCAATGGATCGTGGGTGAGTGAATGAAGAGACCCAATGGATCGTGGGTGAGTGAATGAAGAGACCCAATGTATCTTGGGTGAGTGAATGTAGAGACCCAATGTATCTTGGGTGAGTGAATGTAGAGACCAAATGGATCTTGGGTGAATGAATGAAGAGACCAAATGGATAGTGGGTGAGTAAATGAAGAGGCCCGATGGATCGTGGGTGAGTGAATGAAGAGACCCAATGGATCGTGGGTGAGTGAATGAAGAGACCCAATGGATCGTGGGTGAGTGAATGAAGAGACCAAATGAATCGTGGGTGAGTGAACGAAGAGGCCCAATGAACCGTGGGTGAGTGAATGAAGAGACCCAATGGATCGTGGGTGAGTGAATGAAGAGACCCAATGGATCGTGGGTGAGTGAATGAAGAGACCCAATGGATCGTGGGTGAGTGAATGAAGAGACCCAATGGATCGTGGGTGAGTGAATGAAGAGACCCAATGGATCGTGGGTGAGTGACTGTAGAGACCCAATGGATCGTGGGTTCGTGGGTGAGTGAATGAAGAGACCCAATGGATCGTGGGTGAGTGAATGAAGAGACCCAATGGATCTTGGGTGAGTAAATGTAGAGACCCAATGGATCTTGGGTGAGTGTGTAGAGACCAAATGGATATTGGGTGAGTGAATGAAGAGACCCAATGGATCGTGGGTGAGTGAATGAAGAGACCCAATGGATCTTGGGTGAGTGAATGTAGAGACCCAATGGATCTTGGGTGAGTGAATGTAGAGACCCAATGGATCGTGGGTGAGTGAATGAAGAGACCAAATGAATCGTGGGTGAGTGAATGAAGAGACCCGATGGATCGTGGGTGAGTGAATGAAGAGACTCAATGGATCGTGGGTGAGTGAATGAAAAGACCCAATGGATCGTGGGTGAGTGAATGAAGAGACCCGATGGATCGTGGGTGAGTGAATGAAGAGACCCAATGAATCGTGGGTGAGTGAATGAAGAGACCCAATGGATCGTGGGTGAGTGAATGAAGAGACCCAATGAACCGTGGGTGAGTGAACGAAGAGACCCAATGGATCGTGGGTTCGTGGGTGAGTGAATGAAGAGACCCAATGGATCGTGGGTGAGTGAATGAAAAGACCCAATGGATCTTGGGTGAGTGTGTAGAGACTAAATGGATATTGGGTGAGTGAATGAAGAGACCCAATGGATCGTGGGTGAGTGAATGAAGAGACCCAATGGATCTTGGGTGAGTGAATGTAGAGACCCAATGGATCTTGGGTGAGTGAATGTAGAGAACCAATGGATCATGGGTGAGTGAATGAAGAGACCAAATGAATCGTGGGTGAGTGAATGAAGAGACCCGATGGATCGTGGGTGAGTGAATGAAGAGACTCAATGGATCGTGGGTGAGTGAATGAAAAGACCCAATGGATCGTGGGTGAGTGAATGAAGAGACCCAATGGATCGTGGGTGAGTGAATGAAGAGACCCAATGGATCGTGGGTGAGTGAATGAAGAGACCCAATGAACCGTGGGTGAGTGAACGAAGAGACCCAATGGATCGTGGGTTCGTGGGTGAGTGAATGAAGAGACCCAATGGATCGTGGGTGAGTGAATGAAGAGACCCAATGGATCGTGGGTGAGTGGGTGAGTGAATGAAGAGACCCAATGGATCTTGGGTGAGTGAATGTAGAGACCCGATGGATCGTGGGTGAGTGAATGTAGAGACCCAATGGATCGTGGGTGAGTGAATGAAGAGACCCAATGGATCGTGGGTGAGTAAATGAAGAGACCCAATGGATCGTGGGTGAGTGAATGAAAAGACCGAGTGAATCGTGGGTGAGTGAATGAAGAGACCCGATGAATCGTGGGTGAGTGAATGAAGAGACCCGATGAATCGTGGGTGAGTGAATGAAGAGACCAAATGGATCGTGGGTGAGTGAATGAAGAGACCCGATGAATCGTGGGTGAGTGAATGAAGAGACCAAATGGATCGTGGGTGAGTGAATGAAGAGACCCAATGGATCGTGGGTGAGTAAATGAAGAGACCCAATGGATCGTGGGTGAGTAAATGAAGAGACCCAATGGATCGTGGGTGAGTAAATGAAGAGACCCAATGGATCGTGGGTGAGTAAATGAAGAGACCCAATGGATCGTGGGTGAGTAAATGAAGAGACCCAATGGATCGTGGGTGAGTGAATGAAAAGACCGAGTGAATCGTGGGTGAGTGAATGAAGAGACCCGATGAATCGTGGGTGAGTGAATGAAGAGACCCGATGAATCGTGGGTGAGTGAATGAAGAGACCAAATGGATCGTGGGTGAGTGAATGAAGAGACCCGATGAATCGTGGGTGAGTGAATGAAGAGACCAAATGGATCGTGGGTGAGTGAATGAAGAGACCCAATGGATCGTGGGTGAGTAAATGAAGAGACCCAATGGATCGTGGGTGAGTGAATGAAAAGACCGAGTGAATCGTGGGTGAGTGAATGAAGAGACCCGATGAATCGTGGGTGAGTGAATGAAGAGACCCGATGGATCGTGGGTGAATGAATGAAGAGACCCAATGAATCGTGGGTGAGTGAATGAAGATATCTTTTATTTGGATTATTTATCATAGCTATATTATCTTTAAGCTGACATATTATAATCAATATTGCATGGGATGGAAAACCCCTTCTCAGACAAAAAGATCAATACCATTGTGTTCCACAGAGCGTGGGCGAAGGTCTGGTGAGACTTCCTTGCCGGGTGGAAGCAGTCATAGGAGAGGAAGGACGGGTCCCACTCGCCAGTGTCGGGCTAAACGAGAAATACAAAGAAAACGATATTTAGTTAATATGTATAGTCTGCGTTCACTCACACTCAAATTTTAGCCCTTATCCTATATTCCGTGCGTGTGACACTTTGTGTCCAACGCCTACGTTGTTTAAACCCTTTTACAATCTGATGGCGTACTTACGTCGATGGGGGGCAGCATGTCCCTAAACATGGGCTGCAGGACGACGGTGAAGTCGTCCCGAGTGTCGTACTTGCCGCTGCACTCGCAGAGGCGGCTCAGCTCGTAGTAGTACGCCATCTGGCGCTGCTTCAGGAGCGGCCGGGTGTCGTTATTCACGGCGCAGGAACAGAACTGTCTGCAAGCAGCGACACCAACACGTCATGACCTATACAATGTCAAGGTCGTCGCCACCAGGGCCCGTATTCATAATCTCTACTGAGCATTACGCAAACATACCTACTACTTTCACGAGCGTTTATCCGGCTTTAATATAAAATATTATATTCCGCATCAGTGTATTTTCTGAAGGAGTAAAGTGGCGACATGTGCCCAACTAATCAAACCGTGGCACGATAAACTATGTGGTTATACTAATAACAATTATGCCAATTTTGCCAATGGCGTTCAATCCACCTCGTAGTAACCATGACGTCATGCTAATAACGTTAGGACCGTGACTCCCAATAACTAAGGGCCGAGATGTCCTTACTGGTGAAGTATATCACAGAGTCGTCCGGTGGACAGCTGTGGCACGGGCGACACGTCGAACATGACGATCACGTTGACAATGGCCCGAGGCAAGTCTCTGTGAAGGATGTCAAGGCCTTCTTCGATCTTCTCACGGTAAGGAACGGCGTCAAACTTGTCCTGGAAACAGGTCGTTGGAAGACATATTTACAATCGATAGATAACCTATAATGTTAACAACAACCCAGTGTCTCTGTGCCTTTATAATAAGTAAATTTCAGTGTATCAAATCAGAATCAACCAAATGTGAATTATATGATAGTACTATTTTTTATTTACAGTACTTTGTTCATGGAAATGTGTGATTAAACGACAAACACAGAATGGAGCGGTAGTTACCATATTGTTACAGGAGCCACACAGGTCGTTTCCGCCGACCCACAGGGTCACCATCTTCCAGTCGTTCTCGAAGTCGATGCGACTGTCGTTCTTGGCTCTAGCGACGACATCCATCGCCTGCTCAGGCATATCCCTGGAAGCAAGCACCACTCCACTGGGATATGCACCGTTTACATGCACAGTTTACACGTGACTAGGCACTGTTACCTAGAACAGCTGTGAATTATGTTTCAGGAAGCTAAAGGCGTTCACGAATAGTATATTAGTAACATTTATTAGGCATACAATTGGGTGGTTGAAATGTTATGGCGTGCTATTGGGGTGATGCCATTGGTCGGTTCATGTTATGGCGTGCTATTGGGGTGATGCCATTGGTCGGTTCATGTTATGGCGTGCTATTGGGGTGATGCCATTGGTCGGTTCATGTTATGGCGTGCTATTGGGGTGATGCCATTGGTCGGTTCATGTTATGGCGTGCTATTGGGGTGATGCCATTGGTCGGTTCATGTTATGGCGTGCTATTGGGGTGATGCCATTGGTCGGTTCATGTTATGGCGTGCTATTGGGGTGATGCCATTGGTCGGTTCATGTTATGGCGTGCTATTGGGGTGATGCCATTGGTCGGTTCATGTTATGGCGTGCTATTGGGGTGATGCCATTGGTCGGTTCGAGCGTCCTTTCGGACGGACGGTCCCGGCGCCAATGTTACGTCACAAGCGACCTTTAGCCACTAGAAGGCAACAACTACCTTCGATGGCATGTTTTAATGGGAAGTCAAAACATGTAATAAACATGGGAAGTGGAATAATGCCTCATGTTATACTCGACTCAACGAGAAACATTGGGCTTGTATCTACATCGAGACACGAAAACGGCTAATGGTTGTCCCCATGGTACTACAAACTATGAATAATGGTGTCGCATATGGCTTTAGAGATTATTGGCAGCGATAAATCATCGAATTCTCAATGTCACATTCAATATCTGTTATACAGGTCAAATCGTACGGAAGCTCCCTAGGGACATCCATATAATTATAAATAAGCCTACAATTAATTTAACATACACAATTTATTTTCAAACTGATAATTAAAATCCTAAAAACATATCCATAGCCCTTGGAACAACTTGTAGTTGAACAGTAAATTCACGATAGTTATGTTTAAATGAATGCCGCAGCACTGACCAGCTGTCGCCGCCGGGCACAGCTCGGTTCATCCAGGAGTAGCCGTAGTGATCTTGTCCACTGCGACATCGCGAGAACCCCTTCAGGTCAGGGTTATACTTCCGCAGCAAATCTGGAGGTAAACTCTAGTCGTGTGCCTGGCGTCTCTGATTGGAGTGCCTCAGTGGAAATGGTCGATACTGTTATCGTCTCTTAGCATTACCAAATATTTCATAATTACGGCCTCGTAATATTTTCACTTTGACTGATATCACCTGGTGCTTAACTCGCCACTTACTTGGAATGGTGATGACTTTCTGCTCCAAGTCCTCATTGCCTCCAACACTGTCAGCCAAAATGGAAAAACACATTTGAATATGAATAGTAGTGATCTAGGTTAGGTGTAATTGATATATGTAGATGTTAATAACATTTTAAATCAAGTACGTCAAAACTTTAAAATTAATGTAAATAATTTAACATAAGACTTATGTTGTAATTTCTCCCTTCTTGACTGACGAGAACATACATGCTGTATGACATTCTCACGTTAATATAACTTCATATGTTCATCTATACCTATTTATCTATAAGATAAGGTAGTGACATTGCTTACCACCAGGATTCGCCTCGGTTCTGGTAGGCCACCTCCACGAGTCCATTGGCTCCAAGGCCATTTCCGGCCTAAATACAAAAAAAGAAACTAGCGTCATGCAGTCCCGACAACGTCCAAGCAAACACACAACGTTCGCACACGTTGGTTTTTGGTTGTAATCGCGTCAGCTCAAAGTTGACATGAGGACAAAGTGGTTACAACGTTCATCGCAAACATTGAAGTAATATTTTCCAGCCTTTATCCCATAAAAATAAAGCCTTTGCCATGTGTAGTGACTAATAAAACTTGGCTGCGTGTAGCAATTGTTATAAATACAAAATTGTGAGAAGTCGAGAGTGGACGTTTTCCCAACGTTAGGACAACGTTACCTGAAAAATTAGACATCATGAAAACCGTATGTAATTGATTGTGTTTGGCAATCATGGTTCTGATTAATTGATCATATACGCAGTTGTTTCTCACAGAAGGCACAGTTTCAATACTGGACTAAATGTCGGACAACGTGATCTGAAGACGTTCGGGCAACGTCAAAAAACCCATACATTTTCAAGTTATCTCAACCAAAACCAAACCCCTAAAAACGTTGTCATGACGTTAACTTGTTTGCTGGGGGTCATATCTCGCGGGCATGTTGTTTCTACTTGACCATATGTGTAAGTGCACCAAGAGTGTTTCCCAAGTATTGTAGGGGAGTACCACAGGGGACAAGGCAGGGGTTCCCTGTTTCTGTTGTTATGCTTGTCGGTGAGGGGAGGGGCGGAACGGGGTTGTCTAGTGTTACGGTTATGGGTGTGGGTGGGGGTTCTTACCGTTATGGAGTCTTCCATGGTTAGGGGTGTGGGGCGGGGTTACTTACCGTTATAGAGTCGCCCATGGCTGCCACAACATTGATGTCACCAGGTCGTAGCGTGTGAACTAAACACAGAAATAGACAAGATACGGTGGCTATGAATATTACCTATATTTATCCGTAAACCTACAACGTGTAGTTGTATACACATGACTTCAGCCACCTTAGAATTTACGTAAAATGGACGAGCCAGTTGCATATATCAGAGTTGCAGCCTTGGCAAAGTTAAATAGTTTATAAATATAAATAAATATTTGTAATATTAAGAAACACTTTGAGTTTGAGTTACATTAGATACATGATTTGACGTCAGACGACTGACCTGATGTGGGTGGAGTTCCAGATGTAATGATATCACACTCAAACGGGGGAAATGGGTACTGAAAGAAAGAAAGGTTTTCTCTCGTATCGTTAATTCGTATATAAAATTACCCCCCCCCCCCAAAAAAAAACCACCACCACCACCACCCCCGACACCCATCCGCTCATATAAAGCGTGATGATAATTCGACTCAAGCTTGAAATACCTTATATATCTCATATGTGCAAGACTAAAAAAGTTGTTGTATAATAAATATAGATTAATTGTGTGTAATAAAACCGAAAGGCATCTGTACCTCGATGTCTCTCTCTTCGATCAGCTGCACTCTGTGGTCCCATTCTTCTCTCAGGCTGGGGTTCGACTCTATAATCTGAGCAATCTCCACCCATTTGGACATGTAGTCCAGCTCCTTGTTGCCAGTGGAAAAGCCATCCAGCTTCGACTTCAGGATGTCATTGAAGGCTTGTTCTAAACAACAAATACCATACTTGCAAAGCATGATGGCGAGCAACACATTCTTCGATCTTCTGAACATAACTCGCAGTGTTATATATAGAAACGGCAGAGGACAATGTAAGCGACAACAATCTATGGTTGAATCACACTTATACAGATATACAATAGAAAGCGTACGTCATAATAAAAGCCTCTTTAAATCATGTTGTACCCGGAACTTGCATTGAATTAAAGTGAAACAAACGCGATCGATGACAAAAAATAAAATTGCGTAAAATAAAAGAAAACGATCTGTTTAGATAACAAATCGTACCTGTTCTGTCAGCTCGTGCATTGTTTACCAATACCAGCAGGCAGACAAAGCCGGCAGACTGCAACACATTCATCGTGCCGTAAGCTAGCCACAACTACAGCCGCAGCCTCTATGTTAATTGAGGGGCTGAAGATGACCTCAGATCGAGTTGACTTCGGACGAGGGCAAGTGTCAAGAGTAATCACTCTGCCTGCCGAGTTTATGGTTCGTATCCGCAGAGGAGCCACCATCACATCTCAAGTATTTTATCTGTAGCGTCACGAAATGCTAAGACAGCTACAAAGATGAGGACCACGGGAGGGAGAATCGGTGAGGGTAGGGGCGGCGGGATAGGCGGTCTGGGGTCGGTGAGGGGTGCGGAGGGGTGGGGGGAGGTGGGGAATGTACTGGGGAGGGGGGGGGGGGGCTGCAGAGCACATCTTATCTGATGGTCATGCATCAAGGTTGAAGCTGGTACGGGCTGGTACGCTGGTAAAAAACTGGCACGAACAGATACATATGTATCTATATATAAATATCTGTGCCTTCCTCTATTGAAGAGTTCTAATTTGTATGTGTTCACCGTCACCACACCTCGTGTGACTGATTGTGGGTTAACTGAGACGCAGTATTGGGGCTGGAATGTGGCGCATTTTGTTGGTTCTTCTGTTCGCAGGAAATTGGGGTTCTGTTGAGATATGACGCCAAAGCGTGATGTTCCATGGTTAGGAAGGGATGTCGCGTTCCGCTGAAGATTTGTAAGTAAATGAGAAGCGAAAACGTACGACTGCCCCAGACGGGCCATGACTTTCACACCCATAACAACATGCACAGTTAGATACCGATTTGTGTCGAAGCACAACTCGAGTATGAAAGAATAAATATATTCCTAGATTTGTTCTATACTGTCCCCATCTCGCATCATTATTATTTAATGGGTAGTTCTGGGATCCGGAAAGCAAACAGGGCAAGGCTGTAAAGTAACGCTTTTTTCGTGCCTTGTTACGCATCGCCCCCACACTTAAGGTCACCCGTCCGCCTACCCCCCCCCCCCCACCCCCTCCAGCTTCTCATGACATAATTACGTATATTAGTCGGGGATCGGGAGGGTCTATATAGGCGGATGTTTTTGAGCGGTTGTATTGTATTCATGGTTGTGTTTTTCGTTGGGTTCGGGCCAATGGATAGGGACAACCATAATCCCATTGGATTATCCCATCGCATCCCACATGGGGTCGTCTCTCTATGACGTATATTCTCCACCACCCGCCCCCCCCCTTCTTAGAATTCAGCAAGGAAGCTATGAAATTCACTCTTAAACACATTAAACACATTTTGAGGTGATCGTGGCAACGGGGTGCACCAAATTGAACCAAAATGAAGAGGCCATATAAACCTGATTTTACCTGCCACTTTTGTGCACCCGCTGACTTTGAGGTTCAAACATTCCACACGCAGTGTCAACGGCCGCCGGCAAGGGGAAGTGGCGCTCTGGACGCTTCTGCAGTCGGATCGGTAAACAACATGTGCACACGTTTATGACGTTTCGCCACAGGCACAATTATTGACAATTGTGGAGGGAAAATTCAAGAAGTTTGATTATTTCGGTTCATTGGCAGATAATTGGTGCGGGATATGGCAGGTGTTTATAGTTCTAAGGCCTGAACTTTGTGTTCTATTGCGTAAATTGACATTCAAAGACAGCAAAACAACTCGATATATAATTTAAATATTTATGCTCCATACTAGATATATTTGAGCATTTTATGTCTGTCGGCCTGTCTGTCTGTCTGTCCACCATCAAGCACACTGGCCTGGATGATTGTATTCCCAGCATTTAACTTCAGCAAAACAACTTAAGTTGTTAAGTTGCGATCGAGTGACAGAACCAAGTGGCAGGTGTCACCAATTGGTTTTATTTATGGTGATGTGTGTGAGTGTATTGAAGCACCCTGCAAATAGCATAACCAAGTCCCAGGTATCTAAGACGAAGTTGACTTGTCCCCAGGTCAGGCTGGTGTGAAGAGCCAGCGGGGGGTTCAGCAGCAATCCATCCCAGTGGTTGAAAAATGGGTGGTGCCCCAGCCACTCAACGTTAGGTAGCTCATCGCTATAAGCTGAAACATATAGCCTTGATAGGTACATGCCTTGTGAGCGGCAAGGATTTTAGACCGCTGACTGTAGGTACACCTGTCCCTTGTCACGCCATGTGGGGGTGACCGTCGCATCCACACAGCACCGTGCTAAGATCTGGACCACCAGATACACCTATAGCATGTACAACCTATAGCAAGGTACCTTCTCCCCACTCGACATACATATTTAGGCTATATCGAGCTGCTCAAATTTGCGTGAGTAAATCAGCTCATAATCTGATTTTCTACCGGGTAAACAATCTGTTTTTAGAGTGACCGAGAGATAGACAAGGTTCTTTAAGATTTGTCACCGCCCCCCCCCCCCCCACCTCATGCCCCACTCCCATCCCTTCGATACGGTCGGGGCTAAATATTTCGCCCTGCATTAGAACATTAGCTTAGAGCGGGGCAAAATAGTTGATCCCCGCCGTTGCGCCGTTGCGGGCCCTGGCCGTTGATATAGGTATAACTTATATAGGTATTCATAGCATAATTCCCTTATTTTCCATGTTCCTTCACTGCGTGTAGGCTTAGCGTGCCCGGTGCTTGGACTGCCCTCACACCCACTGTTTATTTGTATCTCTTTATTCTGGACACACATAGACATGGGGTGAGCACATGTACGTGCGGTTCGAACCAGGCACCAGGCCGCTTGGGCTGGCCCAGCAGAGCATACCCGACAATAGCCGAACGCGCTACCCACTGGGCCACGGGGTGAGCACATGTACGTGAGGTTCGAACCACGCACCGGCCGCTTGGGTGGGCTGGCCCAGCAGAGCATACCTGACAATAGCCGAACGCGCTACCCACTGGGCCACGGGGTGAGCACATGTACGTGAGGTTCGAACCAGGCACCAGGCCGCCTGGGCTGGCCCAGAAGAGAACACTCGACAATAGCCGAACGCTTTGCTTACTAGGCCAGGGGGTGACCCTGGAGATAAGGTGGCAATGAACAGCGCGTGTTTGTTGACAGAGGAGGAATGTCTCTGATGTGTAACGAGGGCAAAGCTAACACAGCCTTTGAACGGCCACAGGGTGCCTCCCTGGTGTAGTGGTTAGCGCACTAGACCGCAGATCAATAGCTCCTGGGTGGGAATAAAGTACGACAGTTTGTGGCACAAGGCGGAATCGGGGTAACAAGAGAAGGGAGGACACTAATTCGCGATAACCTGTACTATTTACGAAAGAGACGATTTTTGCTACCGATAGCTAATACACATATCAATGGCCACTTCGAGGCGATCGATCTACAGCCGACGCTCTGGCCGCTAGGTTGGTTGGTTGGTTGTATATTCAGGACTCTAATTTTGGTCATTTCGCGTCAATGGGAGACAGAAGGGAAACTGAAGCCATGTCCCCGGCGGTAACCCCCTACTCTTTGCGAAGAAGGACATGGGATCATTATCCTACGACCACACAGACATGGCCACAGCAGGGGTCGAACCATCGATCCACGTGCCGTTAGGCTCTCAGGTGACCAGAGTACTGGGAGTTATAAAGTGTACAAACTAAATGACAAAAGTAGGACCATATACAGAGTCTGTTCCCGTTTACTTTCTTCCGGACCACTTCCCTTGGTGTCGCAACAGGAATCGTCTGACAAAATGTCCCGCCAACCCGTGTGTAGCCAGTCTTCTTGAATCGTCTACATACGTCATTTTTTTATATTCGTGATTTGTAGAATCCCAAATTTTTCGTATTTATTGACGGACCTGTTCTGGCGCATATTGATTCTTTGTCAGTGGTTGTTAAGGACATCTTAGACCAAGAACATGTCATATTTGCTCTTCTACTTATGTTTTTTTCTCTTCGCATGTGGTCTTTAAGGTGGTGAAATGTGCGATTGTCAGGCCAAATGTCAGGTATTATCTGTTATAATTGTTTGTTTTTTTGGCATCCCGTTTGCTTGTTTTATATCTTTTCTTTTATCATTTTATTATAATTAATACGACACATCATTTCACAACACATTACATACGAAAGTAACGAATACAGAATGTTCATGTTGATTTCATATTCTGTAACTTTATTTTCTTAACATAACAGCATGACTCAACAACATATATCAGTTCCATTTATTACGTACGGCCAATGTTACAGATCCTTCCTTGAATCCATCCTTGTCCCCATTATCGGAGAGACAAATAATCGTGAGTTGTTAACACGCTTGTGCTAATTGTTTCAAGCACTCGTTCACTGAACGGTGTCAAGAGACGCAAGAGATAATGCAAGAGATAACAGTGCAGTTATAGCGTCCCCGTGTGTGGTGGTGGCGGTGAGGAGTGCATGGGGGTGGGTGGGTGGGTGGGCGGGGGCCTTGGGGTTAAGTAAGTGGCGCCTGAAGACAGAGGTGGCGGGGTGTCGGTGGTGCTCGTGTTCTGGTTTCTCTCGGTACGAATGTCCTGATGCAGACAGAACCACGGTGAGTGCAGCCCTATTGGACGCACTCGCCGAGAACTGATCACGTGACAGCGGCGGGGACATGCAGTCCAGCTGATCCAGACCGATGCTGCAGCATTGGCCGTCGGTCGGTGTTTAATATAATTATACACAAATAGTGTTATCCCCCGCCCCAATTAGTTATTATGCCACAAAAAGAAAAAAACGGTTACCCCAAATTCAATCCTACATCGTCCAGAAAAAGCAGGCGAACGTTAGGAAGGTTAGCAGTGGTGTGGTGACGTCGAGTGTGGGGCGCGGGGCTCCGGCAGACATGGGGCGGGCCTCCTCCCGCCTAGCTCCGGAAGGTGCCACCCAGCCGGCTTTGCTGTTCATGTTGGTGGCGATGAACGTATTCTGCCAAAGGCAAAATGAATATGTAAAGTGAGGATGGCATTTACAATAATTGTACCAGTAAACCAAGGTTATCGTTTTTTTGTATAATGGTTAGGATTTCCGTATGAACGCTACTCTCCCCCGTGAAGAAACTGTGATTTAAGCAAAACTTTACACTGATGTATGTTGGACGTTTTTTTGGCCGGCATTTCTACTTTAACGCCTCTATATTTTATAGCAATAATAATAAATTTGGTTTGGCACCGAGGGCGAGGTTAAGACAATGCAAAATGTCCTACTCACCTCAGTGGGACATGAGTAGACAATGTCGGGATTGTTAATGTCGACATTGAAAGGCTTCTGGCCCACCGGAATCCACTGAAGTAAATAAAATGAAACAAATTTCGTACCCATTTTGATGACAAGAACACAAGTCAATTAAAGTAACATCGAATAGATAGGTCTGCTACAATAATAATGTCACAGTCAATAAGGGATGTTACTTTGGACTTAATTGACGTGGGTAGAGAGTCTCGGTGTTAAGCCCGCTTACCAAAGCATGTAGTAATGAGTGATATTAATAAATTGTTCTTTGACTCCCATTAAATTTTTGAAGGTACGGGCATGATTTCTGGGGAAATATGTGATGTTAATTACCAAAGAGTCCCAGAGGCCATGAGCAAAGAACTGGTGAGCCTTCCTGGACGGGTGGAAGCAGTCATACGAGAGGAAGGTCGGATCATACTCGCCAGTGTCGGGCTAAACGAGAAATAATGTACAATTATGTACAAACAAATATGTTAGTAGACATAGCACATATGCACATAACTCTATCAAATATGTTTAAACGCCGACTCAGGGCCCGGTAATGTGTACATATTCCTCTAGTTCGTCATTGGATAAATGACCTGTTCAACCTACGTTGGTGTCTCCTTGTGTAAACAAGCTCCGCCAAGTGACATAAAATCATTCACCGCAATACAATATAACATGATTTTATCTGTTTAAAAGTAAAGCAATCCCAAAGCACAGTGATGTAAAATGTAGGAAGAGGCTTTTAATATCGCTTTAGGAGAAGTAGCAAGAGGAAATTGAATTGGTAGTGACGGTAAGTCAGATGCGACAATATTAATGCCCTACGTTAATAAACACATACTGTAATTACGTACATCTAACGGGGGTGTCAGGTCCCTCATCATCGGATGCAGAACGACCGTGAAGTCTTCTTTGTCGTCGTATTTCCCGCTGCATTCAATCAGCTGACTCAGCTCGTAATAGTACGCCTCTTGCCTCCCTCGCAGCAGAAGGCTGGTGTCATTATTGACAGCACAACTGCAGGCGACTCTAAAATAGCCACACCAAATCGTGTGATGTCACGTTGATGGTGACAACACCCGGAAATCAGCCTCAACATGCCTCCAAGTGCCAAGCGGTAAGGGGACGTACACATTGTTACACGTCACATACAACATACTTATCGGCAAAAGATGTCATACGTCACAGACAACATACTTAGCGGCTGGGGACGCAAAGATGTCATACGTCACAGACAACATACTTAGCGGAAAGGGGACGCAAAAATGTCAAACGTCACAGACAACATACTTGACGACAAAGACACGCAAAGAGATGCCAGGAGACGCAAAGAGACGCAAAGATGTCATTCGTCACATACAGCATACTAAGCGGCAAGACGACGTAAATATGTCATACGTCACAGACAACTTAATTAGCTGCAAGGGGACGCACAGACACATCACATATAGCAGCATATGATGCTTTAAGGGTGACTTACCGGTGCAAGACATCGCACATAGGCCCCGTGGATAACAGTGGCAGCGGTGTGACGTCAAACATCACGATGACGTTGATGATGGCTCGCGGGAGTTGAGCGTGAAGGATGTCGAGGCCTTCCTCAATGGACTGGCGGTGAGGGATAGGGTCAAAGTCCTCCTACAAACAAAATCAACGTAAGCATTTGTTTACTTATCCTAGCCGTCACCGTCACCGCAACATAGTTTTTTGTTAAAAAACGGTAAAAATATTGATGATGTAGCCGACAACAAGGATTGAACGCAGCCCCCCAGCGAGTAAATCGAGGGCCGAGAGTGATCTTTTGGTTGCCTACTCACGGGTCGCCGACAGGAGGCGCACAGGTCGTTTCCGCCGACCCACAAGGTCACCATCTTCCAGTCGTTCTGGAAGTCGATGCGACTGTCGTTCTGTGCCTTTTCTACCACGTCTCTGGCTTGGGTGGCCATGTTACTGGAAAGGAAGGATACCAGAACACAATGTATCCCTTCCAGGGATTAGCGCATTATATAAGGGTATATATAAGGATTACCTTGTAACGACAAGTAGCTACTCTAGCCATCTAACACGACAGGGCATGAGTAAAGGATAGGCATTTACTATAAAATATAGACATATGGAACTATTTAAACACGATATCGGTTTTTAACTTAAGTATTTTGAAACTCCAACCGGCATATTGATAAATCGTCTTTGTGGGCCAAATATGGCACAGTCTTGCACAAATGCAGCGGCCTAGACCAGTGATCGTCTTGTGTCTGGTGGAATATCAATCTCATACTCACAGGCAGGTGGCGCCCCCTACGGCTCGGTTCATCCACGCGTACTCGACGTCCGAGGGACCGCTGCGGCAGCGCGAGTACCCCTTCAGATCGGGGTTGTACTTCCGGAGAAAATCTGTAAGGCGCCAAGCGCAAGACCATATTGAATCAGCAGCTATCATCAGTGGTTGGTTCAGAAACACAAAAGCGAATCCAGGGTTTGAAACAGAGGGCACGAGTGCCATTTCCTGGGGGTGGAAACTGTAAAGAAAGACCGCACGTGTAGCTCTCAGGCGACCGGGAGGAGGGAGAAATTTACGGAAAACTGATGACATTAATTCACCAAGGAGATGTTCGGGGAGGGGGGCTTCCGTTTACAGTTGAATCCGCCTTAGAAACAGTCATGTCAAACTGAGAATTCCTTTGGTATGATGCTATATTTTTGGGATGATATTATTTAGTTTATATCAGCTCCATCGATTATTAAAGACCACAAGCTTCGTTCCTTAGTTAAATACGCTGCGCATGCAGCAGAATGGCGACTGAACGCTAGAAAACAGGCCACAACAATCCTCTTGTTTCAATGCTTATTACAGCTGTATGTCATTATAAGTGTTGGCGATCAAGGTCTACTTACTTGTCATGGTAATCACCTGTTTTTCTAGGTTGTCATTGCCGCCGATACTGAATACAAAAGAACACGTGCGACAACGACCATTCTGCATTCATGTTTAATTGTTATATAGGCTTAACTATTGTCAATAGGTTTAGCCTGTTGTTTACTATTTCACTGTAAATATTCATCATATAATCTAGGGTATAGAGACGGGAATATGTGTTTTAAGAAAAAGTGAGTTTCCATACCTGAACACTTCTCCACGGTTCTGGTCACCCACCTCCCTAAAATTGTCTGCCCCGACACCGAACCCAGCCTGCAACAGGGTAAGCAATCAGAAGAGTCTCATCACGGAAACAAACAGCGGTATAGACAGAAGAAGAATGAAGACATGTATGAAAGTGGCCATTGTGCACGATGGACATCGGTCATCATAAGGTAGAAATACCCCAATATAACAATGGAACAGATGCAATATTACAGAGAAGTTTTCCGGGTCCAAAATGTGATATGAGCTTTGTGCCTTTTATTCAATATGCTTCTATACACTATAAATATTAAGTCACGATTATGTTTATCATTTGCTTGACATCTCACCGATATGGAGTCGCCCATGGCTGATATAACATGGATGTCACCAGCTCGGAGTGCGTGAACTGTCGTGCGGGAAATTAAGTAAACGTTAATATGTAATTCCTTTACATTAATATGCCATGATATTTCAGAGACATTATTAACGTTTTTATTTGCATTGTATTTTAATTTTGCATGAGTGACAACCTCATCCTGGTTTAAAATTTGAGGAGCATGGCCTCAATTAATCTCTGTCGTTCCAGGTACACATCTGCAACCAACCTGTACTTGGCACGGGATCAGAGGGTGGAATGCTGTCGCAGTCAAACGGAGGGAATGGGTACTGGAAGAAAATAGAAATCGGCCAATTGGTTCATGGAAATTGTACAAAAACATTAGACAGTTTGCTCGTTGGCTGATGAAAAGTTAAAATTGTATGTACTACGTCACTGAATTATGTCTAGTCGATTGATTGAACGATTCTATAAATAGCAGGCGACAGATGCTTTAGTGACCAGGTGACAAGAATGGACTTATTTGGGGGTTTTGCGTAACGGCGCGACTTGTTGAGGAGAAAGCTGTTTTACTAGATTAAAGTGCTTCTTTGAAGCTTGGTGTTTACCTCGAGACCGCGTAAGTTCTCATTTGATACCCTGGCGATCGAATCGGCCTTGAGTACTGGATCGAGCTCTATAATGCGAGCGAGCTCCATCCACATCGACTTATAGTCCAACTCGTAGTTGCCAGTGCGGCGAGCATCCCAGTCGGTGGCAAGGAACTCTTTCACCCGGGGACTAAACTGATCTGAAGGAAGAAACGAGCAAAACTCAAAGAGTGCAAGGGGTATGGGTGGAGGGGGCATGGGAGGGAGAGGTAAAGCAACTTCTTGTCAAGAAACGACTTCTTGTCAAAAACGACTTCTTGCAAAGAGAGAAGGACAAAAAAACGGAGGATTGGAAGAGAGGATAGAGAAGCTGAATTCTTGCAAAGAGAGAGGGACAGGGAAATGGAGGATTGGAAGAGCGGATGGAGAAGATGACCTTTTGCAAAGAGAGAGGGACAGGGAAATGGAGGATTGGAAGAGCGGATGGAGAAGCTGAGAATCTAAAAGGGTTACCGCATTGGTCAACTACTAAATAGCTCACTAGTCTGACGCACGGTTTCCTAGTTTAACTAACAAATGGCTCCGTGGAGGACGCCATCAAGTTTTGTGTTGCATTTAAGTACATTTCATAGCATGGCCTTTTAATTAGTGGACATAAATATTCATAAAAAACACACCGTTTTCATTGGACACAGATTAAACGTCGCGCGCAAACTAGATACATTACTTCACTCACCTTCATATTTACTCGCGAAGCCACTGGCTACAAGACAAAGACCCAACAGGATTAATTCGAACCCGTCCATCTTGCCGGATGTTTTCTGATCGATGGCAACTCACTAAAAATACGATCAGCGATATGCTACTACTGGGAAACCAAAGGTGGAAGTTCCCGTCCACTAGGGCAGGCATTCCCGGGCTCAACGAGCAGTTAACCTGCTGATTGACACATAGTCGTTGGCGAGTGATCAAGTGTTCTCCAGGGCCTATCACCGTACCACCCACCCATCCACTCCACCTCCTCCCTCACACCTCGTCCAAGCTCATCAAGAGGTAACTTTGCAATTACCCGCGATCTTAAGCTGATAACACTCATCACAGTTGTGCGCTCGTTATTCACCGGACCCACTACGTGTGGGCGGGGGGGGGGGGGGGGGGAGGAGTGGGGGTTAAAAGTGTCTTCAGATATTTGACCTGTATCTCAGGGGTCTAGTCTCTTATGTAGGATTTTTCTCTGCCCTCTGCTTTGTATTTCTTTGGTTTCTCTTAACCATCATATCGCCCCTGGCGGAAGCAATTCTACTATTTCACCAGATATCAGTCTCTACCTCCTACCCCATCATTCATTTCTGTATAGCGCCGGTGGAAACTATCCAGACTCCTTTATGGGACCGCAACCGGCGATGGTTATCCTGCACGTGAAGTGAACCGCATTTGTGTGTCAGGAGACGTGGAGGAGACTTAATTATTTTTAATAAAAAAAAGAAAGAAAAAAAGTTTATCATTCTTTAGTACAAGCGAAACTAACCAACCCTGAGACATGTTTAGTGAATGGATCTTGTTTTTCTCATACACTTCTAGTTTAAATCATATTAAGGTGACTAAAAGGATGTCAGCAATCTTGTTGTAAATATCGATATCAGCAAAGCGAATGGTTACGATGGACTCGATAATGTTAAAGGAGGCTGGCTCGACCATATTATGTAAGCCGTTAATGAGACTTTTTAATATGTGTCTGCTTGAATGTAATATGCCAGTGTTACAGATAGGTAGAAAAATTGAAAAGTTGTATTCTGTGATCTATCCATAGCATTTGTTATGGTGTGGCATAATGGTGTAAGCAGTAAGTGGAATACGTATATCTGGCCATTTGCTTTCCTGGTATTATGAGCATATAAGGGTTCGATATCAGGTCTGTTAGCACTAAGGCTGAGGCGTCCGAGTGAGGTTTTATTAATGCGGTGTCTGTATGTCATTATTACATCCTTTACTAGCCACCCCGCTCGCTCGCCACATGAGATCCTAACTGCAGGTGGTGGTTCGCACCCGGCTGTTGCCATGACTGTGCGGTCGCGTGATAAAGATCCCATGTCCTTCTTCGCAAAGAGTAAGGGGTTACCCCCGGGGACATGGTTCCACTTTTCCTTCCTTCTCCCATTGACGCGATATGACCAAATGTGGTTACAGCGTCCTGAATATACAACCTACCCCTCTCGGTCCGCTCCCAGCGACATTGTTGACACACACAAGGCTGGTGCATCCAACGAGTGCATAGGTGGGACAGGCCGACAGACAGACAGACAGCTTTCTGTTATCAGTATAGATATATAAAAGATAAAACTGTAGGTTTGGAATCCAACATATGACTATTTGCAGATGACACCACACTCTTTATATTGTTTCAGGGCAAAATATTGATAGCAGCGGTATACCATCCCAAGGCTTATTAAACTTAGAAAGCTGGGCCGACCAGTGGTTAAATTTAGTACCTCGAAGACAAAGGCTATGGTAATATCTAATAAGATGTGTGACATTCAAAAGGTGTTATGTATGGGTGCAGAGAGACTGCATATTGAAGACAAAGGCTATGGTAATATCTAATAAGATGTGTGACATTCAAAAGGTGTTATGTATGGGTGCAGAGAGACTGCATATTGTTCAGGATCATATGATCATATGCATCTCGGCCTAACGATAAATGGCAAATTATCTTGGTCTCTTTACATTAATGCAATACATCCTAAAGTTATGAGAACAGTGGGCAAGTTTCACGATTAAGCTTGTAATCTTGTGAGTCTTTTTTCCTGTTTGTTTCGGGTTTTTTATCGTTTGCTTTCTGTCATTTTTATTCTAGTTAATATGACATAATTTCACGGCATCTTAATTGCGAAAGAAACGAATAAAGCATGTTCATATGGATTTCATATGCTGAAACTCTTTATTGGCTTCTTGAAATAACAACATAAATCGATCATACACGATAGACTTCATCAACATTTGCTTGTTGTGCCACATGAGAGGACCATGTATCAGTTATACTTAATGTTGTTAAGGAAAATGCTACAGAGGGCCTTGCAATCCAACCTTGTCGCGTCGAATCCTAGGGTCCTATTGAGTTATCGGAACGACAATCCAAGGTTGTTAAAACGCTTGTCTTAATTGTTCACAACGCTCGATAACTGGAGCGGATGACATGAAAAGGACCGTCGTAATGATGACGGCTGTAAGTGTGTCAATGGGCTCTGATGTCAGACTGATCTTGTGTGTAGTGGTGGCGGTGGTCGTGGGCAGGTGGTGGTGGTGGTGACGGTGGGGGGGGGGGGGAGGGGGGGGAGGACGATAGAGGTGAATTTGGCGTCGCTCGTGGTCTGGTTCCTCTTGGTACGAATGTCCTGATGCAGATAGAGCCACGGTGAGTGCAGCCCTATTGGCCGCACTTGCCTCCGCCGAGAACTGACCACGTGACAGCGCCTGAGACATGCATTCCAGCTGATCCAGACGAATTGCCCGTCGGTCGGTGTTTACTATAATACTACACTACACATAATAATAACAGCAATAAACGTCAATATTGGAGACAACAGTTCATGCTTTCTTAATGACATAATAATCTCTCGGTAGCGGTCCGTGGTAGGCTCACGCCAATTATCTCACATCCTCCAGAAAAGGCAGGCGAGCGTTAAGATCGTTAGCAGAGATGTAGTGACGTCGTGTCCGAGGCGCGGGGCTCCGGCAGACATGGGGCGGGCCTCCTCCCGCCTAGCTCCGGAAGGTGCCACCCAGCCGGCCTGGCTGTTCATGTTGGTGGCGATGAACGTATTCTGCCAAAAGAAACATGAATATGTAAAGTGAGGATGGTATTTGCAATAATTTTACCGTTAAAACTATGTTTATCTGTGTTTTGCATAACTGTTAGGATCTCCATATGAACACTACACTCTCCCGTGAGAAAACTGTGATTTAAACAACAACTTTACACTAATGTCATCTTGACGTTCATTAGGTTATTTGGCCGGCATTTCTACTTTAACGCCTCTATATTTCATAGCAATAATAATAAATATGGTTTGGCACTGAGCGCGAGGTTAAGACAAAGCAAAATGTCCTACTCACCTCAGTGGGACATGAGTAGACGATGTTGGGATCGCTAATGTCGACATTGAAAGGCTTCTGGCCCACCGGAATCCACTGAAGTAAATAAAATGAAACAAATTTCGTACCCATTTTGATGACAAAAGCACAAGTCAATTAAAGTAACATCGAATAGATAGGTCTGCTACAATAATAATGTCACAGTCAATAAGGGATGTTACTTTGGACTTAATTGACGTGGGTAGAGAGTCTCGGTGTTAAGCCCTCTTATCATAACATGTAGTAATGAGTGATATTAATAAGTTGTTTCTTTGACTTCCATTAGATTGTTTAAGGTACGGGCATGATTTCTGGGGAAATATGTGATGGTAATTACCAAAGAGTCCCAGAGGCCATGAGCAAAGAACTGGTGAGCCTTCCTGGACGGGTGGAAGCAGTCATACGAGAGGAAGGTCGGATCATACTCGCCAGTGTCAGGCTAAACGAGAAATAATGTACAATTAAGTACAAACAAATATGTAAGTAGAAATAGCACAGATGCACATAACTCTATCCCATATGTTTTAACGTCGACTCAAGACCCGGTAATGTGTACATATTCCTCTAGTTCGTCATTGAATAAATGACCTGTTCAACCTACGTTGGTGTCTCCTTGTGTAAACGAGCTCCGCCAAGTGACATAAAATCATTCACCGCAATACAATATAACATGATTTTATCTGTTTAAAAGTAAATCAATCCCAAAGCACAGCGATGAAAAATGTAGCAAGAGACTTTTAATATCGCTTTAGGAAAAGTAACAAGACGAAATTGATATGGCAGTGACGGTAAGTCAGATGCGACAATATTAATGCCTGCGTTAAAAAACATATACTGTAATTACGTACATCTAACGGGGGTGTCAGGTCCTTCAACATTGGCTGCAGGACGACCGTGAAGTCGTCTTTGTCGTCGTATTTCCCGCTGCATTCAATCAGCTGACTCAGCTCGTAATAGTACGCCTCTTGCCTCCCTCGCAGCAGAAGGCTGGTGTCATTATTGAGAACACAACTGCAGGCGACTCTAAAATAGCCACAACAAATCGTGTCATGTCACGTTAATATGTGACAACACCCGGAAATCAGCCTCAATATGCCTCCAAGTGCCAAGCGGTAAGGGGACGTACACATTGTCACATACAACATACTTATCGACTGGGGACGCTAAGATGTCATACGTCACAGACAACATACTTAGCGGCTGGGGACGCAAAGATGTCATATGTCACGGACAACATACTTAGCGGCAAGGGGACGCAAGGAGATACCAAGAGACGCAAAGAGACGTAAGGATGTCATTCGTCACATACAGCATACTAAGCGGTAAGACGACGTAAAGATGTCATACGTCACAGACGACTTAATTAGCTGCAAGGGGACGCACAGACACGTCACAGATAGCAGTATATGATGCGTTAAGGGTGACTTACCGGTGCATGACATCGCACATAGGCCCCGTGGATAACAGTGGCACCGGTGTGACGTCAAACATCACGATGACGTTGATGATGGCTCGCGGGAGTTCAGCATGAAGGACGTCGAGGCCTTCCTCAATGGACTTGCGGTAGGGGATGGCCTCAAAGTCCTCCTAAAAAACAAAATTAACGTACGCATTTGTTTACTTATCGTAACCGTCACCGCAACATATTTTTTTGTTCCAAAACGGTAAAATCAATTTCGCACAACATGCACCATTGTTCTGCTGGTACCATGTGTTATTTGGCAAAGGCTAAGTCCCCGAAACTCATGTGTAGAAATACGTAGCACCTCCGTGACGGGCGATTGTGCGAAAGTATTGATGATGTAGCCGACACTAAGGATTTAAGGCAGCTCCCTAGCGGAGTAAATCGAGGTCAGAGAGTGATCTTTTGGTTGCCTACTCACGGGTCGATGACAGGAGCGGCATAGGTCGTTTCCGCCGACCCACAAAGTTACCATCTTCCAGTCGTTCTCGAAGTCGATGCGACTGTCGTTTTTTGCCTTTTCTACGACGTCTCTGGCTTGGGTCGCCATGTTACTTTATAGGAAGGGTATCACAAGACAATGTATCACCCGCGGGGATTAGCGCATGCTTTCTCAAGTTACATAAGGGTTACATTGTAACGACATATAGCGGTTCTAGCCATCTAACACGACAGGGCATGAGTAAAAGATAGGGTACTAGGATACTATCATATAGATATATGGAACTATTTAGACACGATATCGGTTTTTAAATTAACTATATATTTGAAACTTTCGTATTTTGAAGTCTGGTACAAATTCAGCGGCATAGACCAGTGAACGTCTTGGGTCTGGTAGAATATCAATCTCGGCCTACTGACCGGCTGGTGGCGCCCCCTATGGCTCGGTTCATCCACGCGTACTCGAGGTCCGAGGGACCGCTGCGGCAGCGCGAGTACCCCTTCAGATCGGGGTTGTACTTCCGGAGAAAATCTGTAAGGCGCCAAGCGCAAGACCATATTGAATCAGCAGCTATCATCAGTGTTCGGATCCAGGGTTTGAAACAGAGAACATGAGTGCCATTTCCTGGAGATAAAAACTGTAACAGACCGCACGTGTAGCTCTCCGGCGACCGGGAGGAGTGGAAAATTTACGGAAAACTGCTGACTACGAACCAAGGAGATGTTGTGTGTCATTATAACTGTTGGCGATCAAGGTCTACTTACTTGTCAAGGTAATCACCTGTTTTTCTAGGTTGTCATTGCCGCCGATACTGAATACAAAAGAACGACCATTCTACATTCATGTTTAATTGTTATATAGGCTTAACTATTGTCAATTGGTTCAGCCTGTTGTTTACCTATTTCGCTGAAAATATTTATCAGATAATTTAACGCATAGAGACGGAAATATGTGTTTTAAGAAAGAGTGAGTTTCCATACCTGAACACTTCTCCACGGTTCTGGTCAAACACCTCCCTAAAATTGTCTGCCCCGACACCGAACCCAGCCTGCAACAGGGTAAGCAATCAGAAGAGTCTCATCACAGAAACAAACAGCGGTAGAGAGAGAAGCAGAACGAAGCCAAGTATGAAAGTGGCCATTGTGCACGATGGACATCGGTCACAATAAGGTAAAATTACACCAATATAACAATGAAACAGATGCAATATTACAGAGGAGCTTTCCAGGTCCGGAATGTGATATGATGGAGCTTCGTACCTTTTATGCAATATGCTTCTATATACTATAAATATTAAGTCATGATTATAGTCATCATTTGCTTGACATCTTACCGATATGGAGTCGCCCATGGCTGATATAACATGGATGTCACCAGCTCGGAGTGCGTGAACTGCCGTGCGGGAAATTAAATACACGTTCATATGTAATTCGTTTACATTAATATGCCATGATATCTCAGAGACATTATTATCGCTGTTATTTGCATTGTTCTTTAATTTTACATGAGTGAAAAAATTCATCCTGGTTTATGATTTGAGAAGCATGGCCTCAATTAATCTCTGTCGTTCCAGGTACGCATCTGCAACCAACCTGTACTTGGCACGGGATCAGAGGGTGGAATGCTGGCGCAGTCAAACGGAGGGAATGGGTACTGGAAGAAAATAGAGATCGGCCAATTAGTTCATGGAAATTGTACAAACAACATTGGACAGTTTGCTCGTTGGATGATGAAAAGTTGGAATTGTATGTACTATGTCACTGATTTATGTCTAGTCGATTGATTGAACGATTCTATAAATAGCAGGTGACAGATGATTCAGTGACCAGGTGACAAGAATGGACTAATTTTTGGTTTTTGCGTAACGGCACGACTTGTTGAGGAGAAAGCTGTTTTACTAGATTTAAGTGCTTCTTTGAAACTTGGTGTTTACCTCGAGACCGCGTAAGTTCTCATTTGATACCCTGGCGATCGAATCGGCCTTGAGTACTGGATCGAGCTCTATAATGCGAGCGACCTCTATCAACATCGACTTGTAGTCCAACTCGTAGTTGCCAGTGCGACGAGCATCCCAGTCGGTGGCAAGGAACTCTTTCACCCGGAGACTAAACTGATCTGAGGGAAGAAACGAGCAAAACTCAAAGAGTGCAAGGGGCATGGGTGGCGGGGGCATGCGAGGGAGAGGTAAAGCAACTCCTTGTAAAGAAACGACTTCTTGTCAAAAACGACTTCTTGCAAAGAGAGAGGCACAGGAACATGGAGGATTGGAAGAGAGGATAGAGAAGCTGACTTCTTGCAAAGAGAGAGGGAGAGGGACATGGAGGATTGGAAGAGCGGATGGAGAAGATGACTTCTTGCAAAGAGAGAGGGACAGGGAAATGGAGGATTGGAAGAGTGGGTGGAGAAGCTGACTTCTTGCAAATAGAGAGTGACCTGGAAATGGAGGATTGGAAGAGCGGATGGAGAAGATGACTTCTTGCAAAGAGAGAGAGACAGGGAAATGGAGGATTGGAAGAGTGGGTGGAGAAGCTGACTTCTTGCAAATAGAGAGTGACCTGGAAATGGAGGATTGGAAGAGCGGATGGAGAAGATGACTTCTTGCAAAGAGAGAGGGACAGGGAAATGGAGGATTGGAAGAGCGGATGGAGAAGATGACTTCTTGCAAAGAGAGAGGGAGAGAGAAATGGGGGATTGGAAGAGCGGATGGAGAAGCTGAGAAGCTAAAAGGGTTACCGCATTGGTCAACTACTAAATAGCTCACTAGATGGAAGCACGATTTCCTAGTTTAACTAACAAGTGGCTCAGTGGAGGACGCCATCAAGTTTTGTGTTGCATTTGAGTATATTTAATGGCGTGACCTTTTAATTAGTGGACATAAATATTCATAAAAAAACACACCGTTTTCATTGGACACAGATTAAACGTCGCGCGCAAACTAGATACATTACTTCACTCACCTTCATATTTACTCGCGCAGCCACTGGCTACGATACAAAAACCCAACAGGATTAATTTGAACCCGTCCATCTTGCCGGATGTCTCCTCTAAGCGATGGCAACCCACTAAAAATACGATCAGCGATATGCTACTACTGGGAAACCAAAGGTGGAAGTTCCCGTCCACTAGGGCAGGCATTCCCGGGCTCAACGAGCAGTTAACCTGCTGGCTTGACACATAGTCGTTGGCGAGTGATCAAGTGTTCTCCAGGGCCTATCACCGTACCACCCACCCATCCACTCCTCCCCCTCCCTCACACCTCTTCCAAGCTCAACAAGAGGTGTGCGTGTGGCGGGGGGGGGGGCGGTTAAAAGGGTCTTTAGATATTTGTATTTTTATCGCTCAGATTATCGCAGGGCTTTAGTCTCTTATCTACGTTTTTTTTTCGTCTTCATATTGCTTTGGTTTCTCTTAGCCATCATATCGCTGGTGGAAGCGTAGGTACTATTTCACCAGATATTAGTCTCATTTCGGGATCGCAACAAACGATGGTTATCCTGTACTTGACATGAACTGCATTTCTGTGTCAGATGCCGTGGGCGAGACAGTTTGTGTCACTAATTATTTTTAATAAATTGTAATAATAGTTTTTTTTTCAATTTCTGGAACAAGCGAAACTAACCAACCATGAAGCAAGTTTTTTGATGGGATTTTGTTTCTCGAATACTACTAGTTTAAGTCATATTGAGGTGACTGAAAAGGATGTCAATGATCTTGTTGTAAATATCACTATCAGTAAAGCGAGTGGCTACGATGGACTTTCTAATATGTATCTGTTTGAGTGTAATATGCCAGTGTTATAGATAGGAAGAAAAATATAAAAGTTATATTCTGTGATCTATCGAAAGCGTTTGATGTGGTATAGCATCGTGGTCTAAAGTAGGTGGCATAGGTACATGCAATACATTCAATAATATATCGGACTAACGCTAAGTAGCCAGTTACCTTGGTTTCTTCACATTAATGCAATATATCTTAAAGTTATGAGAACAGTGGGAATGCTTTCGCGATTAAGCTTGTGATCTGAGTTTTTTTCTTCCTGTTTGTTTCGGGAGGTGTGTTATCGTTTGCTTTCTGTCATTTTCATTATAGTTATTATATGACGAATAATTTCACGACATCTTAATTGCGAAAGAAACGAATAAAGCATGTGGATTTCATATGCTGAAATTCTTTATTGTCTTCTTGAAATAACAACATAAATCAATCATACACGATAGACTTCAGCACCATTTGCTTGTTGTGCCACATGAAACAAACATGTATGAGTTATACTTATTGTTGTTAAGGACAATGCTACAGAGGACCTTGCAATCCGCCCTTGTCGCGTCGAATCCTAGGGCCCTGTTGAGTTATCGGAACGACAATCCAAGGTTGTTAAGACGCTTGTCTTAATTGTTCACAACACTCGTTCACAAAACGGTGTCAGGAGACGCAGGAGCTAACGCTAGCGATGCGAGACTAGCTGATCACAATTATCGAGGCTGGCTCTGTTTGCACAGAACTGGGGAGGGGTGGGGGGGGGAGGAAGATAACTGGTGCGGATGACATGACAAGGACCATCGTAATGACCTCGGCTGTAAGTGTGTCCATGGGCCCTGATGTTATACTAATCTTGTGTGTAGTGGTGGCGGTGGTCGTGGAGGGGTGGTGGTGGTGGTGGTGGGAAGGAGGAGGGGGGGGGGCAGGCTAGTGGCGTTTAAAGAGGGGAAAGGACGATAGGTGTGAATTTGGCGTCGCTCGTGGTCTGGTTCGTCTTGGTACGAATGTCCTGATACAGACAGAGCCACCGTGAGCGCAGCCCTATTGGACGCACTCGCCTCCGCCGAGAACTGATCACGTGACAGCACCGGAGACATGGATTCCAGCTGATCTAGACGAATTGGCCATCTGTTTACTATAATACTACACTGCACATAATAATAACAGCAATAAACGTCAACATTGGAGACAACAGTTCATGCTTTCTTAATGACGTAATAATCTCTCGGTAGCGGTCAGTGGTAGGCTCACGCCAATTATCTCACATGCTCCAGAAAAGGCAGGCGAGCGTTAAGATCGTTAGCAGAGATGTAGTGACGTCGTGTCCGAGGCGCGGGACTCCGGCAGACATGGGGCGGGCCTCCTCCCGCCTAGCTCCGGAAGGTGCCACCCAGCCGGCCTTACTGTTCATGTTGGTGGCGATGAACATATTCTGCCAAAAGAAACATGAATATGTAAAGTGTTTCCATATGTTACTAGAATCAGCTGTCTATGCTGCTTCGCGTGTCAATACCGACTGAGAGAAGTTATATGTGCATCGCAACTCATCATGGGAGACTTCGTGAAACAAATAATCGAAACAAATAAAATATTAATTAGTAAAACAGGTAAGTTAAATTATAATTGAAGAACAAGTATCGATTTATTTGACGGGATAATGATTACGCCGTAACATCAATGTCAATAATATTAATAAGTTTGCTTTGTCACAGAGTGCTAGGTTGAGACAGAGCAAAATGTCCTACTCACCTCAGTGGGACATGAGTAGACCATGTTGGGATTGTTAATGTCGACATTGAAAGGCTTCTGGCCCACCGGAATCCACTGAAGTGAATAAAATGAAACAAATTACGTATAATTTTGGTGACTAGGGCTTGTTTCAATTAAAGTCATTGCTAACTAAAGTACTGGGGCTGAAACATGTAGTTACAATTGATCTTAAGAAATGTCTGTTTGACTTTCAAAACATTGTTTAAGGTACTGGGATAATAGCACTTTCAGGAGAGCTTTGTGATGCTAATTACCAAAGTGTCCCAGAGGATATGGGCAAAGAACTGGTGAGCCTTCCTAGCCGGGTGGAAGCAGTCATACGAGAGGAAGGAGGGGTCATACTCGCCAGTGTCAGGCTAAACGAAAAAATAATGTACAATTACGTAAACAAATACACATTGCTACAAATATATATGTGCGCCTAAGACGTGCTTCAGTGTTATGCTGAATGTGGAAAGGTTTTTATTATCGCTTTTAGTTAAATGCTGCATGTGGAAATGTTTTCATGATCGCTTTTAATTCAATGTTGAACGTAGAAATGTTTTCATTATCGCTTTTAATTAAATGCTGAATGTGGAAATGTTTTCATTATCGCTTATTATTATGGGGCAGTATACTGCTCGGCAGTAAGCATTTAAGTTACCTCTCATGTAATTTAGTCATAAGCGCAGTCGCTATACAGGGATGTCTCACAAGAAGTAACAAAGAGAAAATTAAATTCATCTGATAGTCACGGTAATTCAGATATGTCCATATCAATAGATGACGTTTAAAACAAAACATATACTTCATGTTGACACGTACATCAAGAGGGGGTTTCATGTCCCTCATCATTGGCTGCAGGACGACCGTGAAGTCGTCTTTGTCGTCGTATTTCCCGCTGCATTCAATCAGCTTACTCAGTTCGTAATAGTACGCCTCTTGCCTCGGTCGCATTAGAGGTTTGGTATCATTATTGACAGCACAACTGCAGATCGATCTAAAATAGCCACATCAAATCGTGTGGTGTCACGTTGATGTTAACACACACCCAGAAATCCGCCTCAACATGCGTCCAAGTCTCAAGTGGTAAGGGGACGTACATATTGTTACACATCACATACAACACTTAGCGCGGGACGGGGACGTACATACCGTTATACATCACATACAAAACTTAGCGCCGGTCTCATGTCAACAAAAAATGTAGAGGTGCTGAGAAGCGCGGCTGTTTTTGTCTTTAGTGTGCTTAAACGTCATGACAGTGCCATGAGGTTTAAACATATTACAAACAAACACAGCTACATTCTCAGCACCTCTACATTTTTTGTTGACATGAGACTACCGAACTTTTCCCTTGTGGGAGCGATAAGGCAAACATAAAACATATAACATACTTTGCAGCAAAGGGACGTACAGATGCCATATGTCACATACAACATATGAAGCGGCAAATGGGCATACAAATGTCCCCATCCCAGACAACATCTTTAGCGGCAAGGGGGCATATAAATGTCCCCATCCCAGACAACATCTTTAGCGGCAAGGGGGGAATACAAATGTCCCCATCCCAGACAACATCTTTAGCGGCAAGGGGGGCATACAAATGTCCCTATCCCAGACAACATTTTTAGCGGCAAGGGGGGCATACAAATGTCCCCACCCCAGACAACACCTTTGGCGGCAAGGGGGGCATACAAATATCCCCATCCCAGACAACATCTTTAGCGGCAAGGGGGGCATACAAATATTCCCATCCCAGACAACATCTTTAGCGGCAAGGGGGGAATACAAATATCCCCATCCCAGACAAAATCTTTAGCGGCAAGGGGGGAATACAAATATCCCCATCCCAGACAACATCTTTAGCGGCAAGGGGGGCATACAAATATCCCCATCCCAGACAACAGCTTTAGCGGCAAGGGAAGCATACAAATATCCCCATCCCAGACAACATATTTAGCGGCAAGGGGGGCATACAAATGTCCCCACCCCAGACAACAGCTTTAGCGGCAAGGGGGGCATATAAATGTCCCCACCCCAGACAACATCTTTAGCGGCAAGGGGGGAATACAAATGTCTCCATCTTAGACAGCATCTTTAGCGGCAAGGGGGGCATACAAATGTCCCCACCCCAGACAACATCTTTAGCGGCAAGGGGGGAATACAAATATCCCCATCCCAGACAACATCTTTAGCGGCAAGGGGGGCATACAAATATCCCCCTCCCAGACAACATCTTTAGCGGCAAGGGGGGCATACAAATATCCCCATCCCAGACAACATCTTTAGCGCCAATGGGGACATACAAATGTCCCCACCCCAGACAACATCTTTAGCGGCAAGGGGGGAATACAAATGTCCCCATCCCAGACAACATCTTTAGCGGCAAGGGGGGCATACAATTATCCCCATCCCAGACAACATCTTTAGCGACAAGGGGATAATACAAATATCCCCATACCAGACAACATCTTTAGCGGCAAGGGGGGCATACAAATGTCCCCATCCCAGACAACATCTTTAGCGGCAAGGGGGGCATACAATTATCCCCATCCCAGACAACATCTTTAGCGACAAGGGGGGAATACAAATATCCCCATACCAGACAACATCTTTAGCGGCAAGGGGGGCATACAAATGTCCCCATCCCAGACAACATCTTTAGCGGCAAGGGGGGCATACAAATGTCCCCATACCAGACAACATCTTTAGCGGCAAGGGGGGCATACAAATGTCCCCATCCCAGACAACACCTTTAGCGGCAAGGGGGGAATACAAATGTCTCCCATCTTAGACAGCATCTTTAGCGGCAAGGGGGGAATACAAATGTCCCCACCCCAGACAACATCTTTAGCGGCAAGGGTGGAATACAAATATCCCCATCCCAGACAACATCTTTAGCGGCAAGGGGGGAATACAAATATCCCCATCCCAGACAACATCTTTAGCGGCAAGGGGGGAATACAAATGTCCCCATACCAGACAGCATCATTAGCGGCAAGGGGGGGGCATACAAATGTCCCCATCCCAAACAACATCTTTAGCGGCAAGGGGGGCATACAAATATCCCCATCCCAGACAGCATCTTTAGCGGCAAGGGGGGGGGGCAAACAAATGTCCCCATCCCAGACAACATCTTTAGCGGCAAGGGGGGCATACAAATGTCCCCATCCTAGACAACATCTTTAGCGGCAAGGGGGGGAGGGGGCATACAAATGTACTTCGTTACAAATAGCAACATCTGATGCTTTAAGGATGACTTACGCGTGAATGACATCGCACGAAGGCCCCGTGGATAACAGTGGCAGAGGCGTGACGTCAAACATGACGATGACGTTGACGATGGCTCGCGGGAGTTCAGCATGAAGGACGTCGAGGCCCCTCTCAATGGACTCGCGGTGGGGGATAGCGTCAAAAAGCTCCTGCGAAAAAAGTTTTTTTTTTCCCCATCGTAACCGTCACAGTATACTTTTCGTGTATCTGATTAATAGGCTGGTGTGCGAATGCATTGAGGAAGTAGCCGACATCAGAGCTCAGCGGGTCGCCACCTGAGATCCTAACGGCACGTGGATCAATGGTTCGCGACCCGCTCATGTGGTCATGTGTGTGTGGTCGCAGGATAAAGATCCCATGTCCTTCGTCGCAAAGAGTAGGGCGTTACCCTCCCGGGGACATGGCTCCACTCTCCCTTCCTTCTGCCATTGACGCGATATAACCAAAAGTGGTTAAAGCGTCCTGAATATACAATAAAAAAACCAACCGACATCAGAAATACAACGCAGCTTCCTGATGGAGTAAATCGAGGGCAGCGATTGATCTTTGGATTGCCATACTCACAGGTCGTCGGCAGGAGGCGCACAGGTCGTTTCCGCCGATAAACAAGGTCACCATCTTCCAGTCGTTCTGGAAGTCGATGCGACTGTCGTTTTTCGCCTTTTCTACGACGTCTCTGGCTTGGCGGGCCATGCCACTGAATGTAAAGGATACAGGAACACAATGTATCACCACCAGACACTATCACACGTCTCAAGTAAGTTTGGTTTTACCTCGTGGCAATAGATAACTGCTTGAACTATATGCGCCTAATACAAGGCAAACACGTGAAAAAAGGGCTTTGTCGTCGGAAGGCACCTGTGATTTGGTACCCACGGCCAGTTGATCTGCAGATCAGCCTGCTTACCAACTGAGCTTGGGAGGTTTCCTGACATAGTTTCTTCGGCTAACACGATATGACATATATAACAGTCACTTTAACATAACGGTATGAAACTGTTTAGACACGGCACCAATGTTCAATTTAAGTATTTCCACACTCTAACCCGCTAATTGGCACACATTTAACGGCATTGCCCGCCCAGAGAACGCTTTCTGGTGTCACTTACGGGGCAGCTAATCTTGTGGGAATATATCAATCTCGTCCTACTCACGTGCTGGTGGCGCCCCCCACGGCTCGGTTCATCCACGAGTACTCGTAGTCCGTTTGCCCGCTGCGGCAGCGCGAGTACCCCTTCAGGTCGGGGTTGTACTTCCGGAGCAGATCTGTAAGGCGCCAAATAATGCTTCATCGGATCCATCTTGATTCGGCTGCTATCGCCAGTTATCATTGGTTTATAACAAACGGGCGGATCCAGGATTTTTTTTCAAAAGGGGGAATAAAGGGGTCCAATTTCGTTGGCGTCAAAAGTGAGGACCGTGTCGCTATCTGACCTAACGAATGAGGAGGAGGCGGGTGGGGGGCGGAGGTGTGTGTGGGGGGAGGGGGGTACGGAAACAGGGGTTAGGGGCGGGAGGGGGGGGGGGGAGTATGGCAACTGGATCTACCATAGAAGGTCATGTTAAGGTGTGGTTTCTTTTGATATGGTATATATTTCGGCTGCTAGTATTTGATTCACATCAACTCATATGAAATATAAGACATAAGTTTGCTGCGGTAGTTAAATAATACATTAAACAATATAATATACTGTGCCTACAGATGACTGTCGACTGCACACGTTTGACATATTTTCATTTTAAAACAGGAAAACAGGCCAAGCCTTTACAAACACCTCTTACTTCAATGTATCTTAGGATTGTGCCATTATATCTGTTGATGAGAAAGTTGTACTTACTAGTCAAGGTAATCACATGTTTTTCCAGGTCGTCATTGCCGCCGATACTGAACAGAAACAACACGTAAGCCTACGAGAGCTCGTCTGTGGTTTGTTTACAGTATATATATATATTGGATCAACACAATGCTATTGTGGACAAAGAAGATGCTTGTAGTTTTAGATTGTTTGTCAGCCTGGACCAGGTAAATGCGCGGAAAAATGCATACCAAATACGAAAACAATGGCCGACCTGGCATAGTACGTCATCAAACTGTGGGCATTGCTGACCCTAGCCCCAGTTCTGTGGCTGTAGGACGGGCAAAAATCTGACAGGGACGGGCCCTGTCAGATTTTTGCCCGTCCTACAGTCACAGAACTGGGGCTATGCTGACCTAGCCATGAATCCATGGCTATGGTTGAAGAATCATAGCCATGTAGCATTCTATAGTGAAAAATCAACTTCACATGACAAATTGAATTGTTTAAGTATAGCTGTCACAATTAGTTTCAACAATGTAAAAGTCCTTTTCTATATATAATTACTGATGTATGAACTCTTCCAAAGTTGTTAAAGTCTTCAAAAGGAGCTATAATTGCCTACTGGCATAAAAATTGACAACAACATGCCACCATTTTTTTTACAGGAAGTTGTTCACTGCACATGTGCAAGGTCATCACATGATATTATAAGCCATGCTAATTGGTTCATTGTTCAGGGACCCAGTCATTGGGTCAGTGAAAACACATGTTTTCATGTGAATTTCTGGTGACAGACTGGACTATTTTTGCCTTTCAAGTAAAGTTTACTTATGTGATTAGTCATTACTTGTCAGGAAGTAAAAAGAAAAGGATTAGGATTTGTTTCTGTTATAAAACTTTTCCCACAGCAAAGGAGAATCAGAGCTACACTTGGTCAAAGTCAAACAACCCTGAAATGGGGTTGTTCCAGACCAGAATTTTACTATGGAATGCGACTAGGCTGTGTTTCAGCCCACACAGCCTAGGGTTCTGGGCTAATGCTGACCCCTTTTATTAAGATATCAAGATAGATTTCGCAAAAAGTAATGCTTAAACAGGCCGACCAATGCACCAATTTCACTCTACAAATAATCAGATATAAACTATTGCATGAATAACTTGTTGACCAGGTTATAACCGGTCCAGATTATAACCGGTCTCGGTTATGCATCATTTCCACTTGAGGTAGATATCGCTGGGTCATACTACCATTCTGCATGTATGCTTTTTATATAGACTTTATTATTGTGAATAGGTATATCCCATTTCTTTCCTTTTCACTGTAAATGATGTTCATCGGATAATCTAACGTAAGTTATATACAGAGGGATATGAGGTTGAAGGAAGAGTCAGCTATCTCACCTGTACACTTCTCCTCGGTTCTGCTCACCCACCTCGTTTGCATTGTCTGCCCCCACACCGAACCCACCCTACAACAATATAATCGTGATACATGTAGTGTAGTCACAGAAGCGGACAGCGGTATCGTGAGAGAAAAGAAAAAAAAAATGTGAATTTGTGTCATTCTTGTGAACATCGGTCATAAAATAAGCCAATATAACACGCCAGTATAACACGCCAATATAACACGGCAGTATAACACGCCAATATAACACGCCAATATTTCCATGCACACGATATACAATATGACAGCGGGGCTTGCCATGGCCAATATGTACATGGCGGCGTCGTTCGCGAGATATATCCAATATGCAGTTATATTTCTGATTGCAAACTTTAAGCATATATATATAATTAGGCCTATAAATGTTAGGTCACGATTATGGTCACCATTTGCTTGACATCTTACCGATATGGAGTCGCCCATGGCTGATATAACATGGATGTCACCAGCTCGCAGTGCGTGAACTGCCGTGCGGGAAATTAAGCAAAGGTTACAAAAAGAAGTGAAGTATGTATTTTACGCCGCTGTTGGATGAACCACGCCACAGATTACGTGCCTATGCGCTAACCAGCATGCTAACCTCCACACCAGGGATGCATGCCCGTCCACCCCCACCCCGACTTTAAAGTTATACTCATTAACAATGTATAATTCCTATACATGATACCAAGATATTTCAAAAATAATATCTACATTAATTCTACAGGAGTAAAATGAGTTACATCCTGATTTATTATCGGATGCATATGGCCTCAATTTCTGTAGACACAGGTCCACATCTACAACCAACCTGAACTCGGCACAGGGTCGGACGGGGCAATGGGGTCGCATTCAAACGGAGGAAATGGGTACTGGAAGGAAATACAGTTCGCCCATTTACCTCTCGGTAAATATCTAAAAACGTGGCACATTTGGAGCATCGACTAATGGATAGCAAAGAACTATGTGTACTACGTCACCGACATTATGTCCAGTCGATGGATTGATTTCCTTGACGACTTTATACATGAAAGTAGACGTCAGATACTTCAGCGAAAATAATATATTATTATGCCACTTCTAATCAGGCCATACATTAGTGCAAACTGTGATACTGACATGGCCAACCGGGGGAAAAAAGAGGCCACTTAAACATATTTTTCCCGCCAACAAGAAAACATCTGCATCTGATACTGCAATAAAAGGTCGACATTCGCATGTAACACAAAATGTGACATTTGCTTAAAAGTGTCAGGGTAATTCTGCCAGAACGATAAAGGTTGCTAACGGTTTACTGTAAGTTGGAAGCTACGTGCACCGCATTCTAGATATATGTGTACTTCACAGGTTGGCACACCATTTTAGCGATATTGAGCAGGCTACAGGCAATGAATTTCAGCAATAACTAAGTGATAAGAATGGATACTTCTTCCACTAGTCTGTACTTGTGCTTACCTCGATCCCGCGTGAGTTGTCATTTCGCAGCCTGGCGTTCCAGTCAGCCTTGAGCACTGGGTCGAGCTCTATGAGGCGCGCGGTCTCTATCCACATCGCCTTGTAGTCCAACTCATCGTTGCCGGTGCGGCGAGCATCCCAGTCGATGGCAAGGAACTCTTTCACAAGGGGACTGAACTCATCTGAAGGAAGAAACGAGAAAACATTAATTTAAAGTGCACATAGTAGGGGGAGGGGGCATAAGTTGGGGTGTTTGTTTGATAAAGAAGCCCACTTATAAAGAGAGAGCGGCAGATAATTAGGGAGGGGGGGGGGGGGGGGTAGGTGATGAAAAAACTGACTTCTTGTGAAGGAAGAACGGCAGATAGACAGAGGACTGGAACGGCGGCTGGAGAAGATGGTCTCATTATCTACATATGATCCAACTTCAGTTATGTCAAAGGAAATGAACACAAGTTCTAAGACGTGTTGTGGTACACATAACATAAATCGCGGAGGGAACAGAGGACGAGGAAGAGAAGTAAAGGCCCGGGTAAGGGGGGTGGTACTTTTATACAATTCTGGTGCCCCTTGATGCAAAAGGTCCGAGGGGAGCTATACCGCGGATTTGCATTAATCGTGAACTGGGAATTTCTGGTGCCTGAGAAGGCAGCATAAACGCAGCAGTATTAATGTATTTAAGCATACATTTACGCAGCAGTATTAGTGTATTTGGGCATACATTTACGCAGCAGTATTAGTGTATTTGGGCATACATAAACGCAGCAGTATTAATGTATTTGGGCATACATAAACGCAGCAGTATTAGTGTATTTGGGAATACATAAACCCAGGAGTATTAGTGTATTTGGGCATACATAAACGCAGCAGTAATGTATTTGGTCATACGTAAACGCAGCAGTATTAATGTATTTGGGCATACATAAACGCAGCAGTATTAGTGTATTTGGGAATACATAAACCCAGGAGTATTAGTGTATTTGGGCATACATAAACGCAGCAGTAATGTATTTGGTCATACGTAAACGCAGCAGTATTAGTGTATTTGGGCATACATTTACGCAGCAGTATTAGTGTATTTGGGCATACATAAACGCAGCAGTATTAATGTATTTGGGCATACATAAACGCAGCAGTATTAGTGTATTTGGGAATACATAAACCCAGGAGTATTAGTGTATTTGGGCATACATAAACGCAGCAGTAATGTATTTGGTCATACGTAAACGCAGCAGTATTAGTGTATTTGGGCATACATAAACGCAGCAGTATTAATGTATTTGGGCATACATAAACGCAGCAGTATTAGTGTATTTGGGTATACATCAACGCAGCAGTATTAATGTATTTGGGCATACATAAACACAGCAGTATCGATGTATTTGGGCATACATAAACGCAGTAGTATTGATGTACTTGGGCATACATAAACGCAGCAATATTACTGTATTTGGGCATACATAAACGCAGCAGTATTAATGTATTTGGGCATACATAAGCGCAGCAGTATTAGTGTATTTGGGCATACATAAACGCAGCAGTATTAATGTATATGGGCATACATAAACGCAGCAGTATTAGTGTATTTGGGCATACATAAACGCAGCAGTATTAATGTATTTGGGCATACATAAACGCAGCAGTATTAATGTACTTGGGCATAAATAAACGCAGCAGTATTAATGTATTTGGGCATACATAAACGCAGCAGTATTAGTGTATTTGGGCATACATAAGCGCAGCAGTATTAATGTATTTGGGCATACATAAACGCAGCAGTATTACTGTATTTGGGCATACATAAACACAGCAGTATCGATGTATTTGGGCATACATAAACGCAGCAGTATTGATGTACTTGGGCATATATAACTGCAGCAGTATTACTGTATTTGGGCATACATAAACGCAGCAATATTAGTGTACTTGGGCATATAATAACGCAGTAGTATTGATGTATAGAGCAAGTATCAACACAAACGTAAGGGTGGATTGCGCAGAATTTAAAGCAAAATCAGAGAGGATCTATTGTTCCCACCAGATAGTATCTTCTGGTACGGTTGACATGATGTTGCTATATTGCTCAATGGATAGAAGCACATCATGTCAACTACAAAATGGCTCTATGGATGGAAGCACGATTCGCCAGTTAAAGTTAGCATTTTATTTATTGCACATAAATATTCATAAAAAGCACATAAACACAACATTTTCACTAGGCCCAGATTAAGCGTGCCGTGAAAAATATATAGATTACTTCACTCACCTTCATATTCAAGCGCAAAGCCACTGGCTACGAGACAAAGACCCAACAGGATTAATTTGAGCCAGTCCATGTTGCCGAATCGATGGCAACCCTACTGAAAATACGATCAATGATATGCTACGACTGCCAAACCAAAGGTGGAAGTTCCAGTCCACTAGAGCAAGCACTCGCGGGTCAATGGGCAATATACTGGCGTGCTAAATAGCCGTTCGCGCTTGATCAAGTGTTTCCTATGGAAGCCCGTTGGTGACAAGAGATGACATTACTTTCTTTAAAAATTATCTGGCGGCCGCCACATAGTTTTCTGGCGGCAGCCATTTAATTATCTGGCGGCCGCCACTTATTTATTAATTTTTTTAAGAAAGTAATGTCACCCCTTGTCACCAACGGGCTTCCGTAGTTTCCAGTCTCGCACCACCCTACTTCCCCCTCCTCCCGCTCCCTCACGCCTCTTCCAAGCTCAAGTGGTAACCGTCTATGCTTTACAACTCGTTATCTTACAACTGATAATACTCGTCGCTGTTGTGCATTTCATGGACCCCACTACGTATGTGTGTGTTGTTGTTTTTTTTCTTGGGGGGGGGGGGGGGGGGCTGGGGGGTGACGGACGGGGAGTGGTAAGAGGGTGTTCAGATATTTGATCTGTTGATGGCTCGGATATCTAGTTTTTTAAGGGGTTTAAAAGAATCTTGGGACCGGCGTTTTGCCAGTGGCGACTCAGATTGGCATGAGAGTCTTGGACTGGACCATTTTTAAGTATATGTAAGAAGTGCATTCCGAACAGCATTATGACTAATGGGTACAAGGCCTGATGACAGACTCTTTCATAATAATGATCTCATGCGTTGTAAAAAGCAGCCAGATAGAATCCATCGTAAGGTCAAGCAAACTAAATCTGCTCAAGATTGAAACTCTTACCGTTGCATGCGTAAGGAGTATGCGTTCACACGTGCAAGAAGCCAAGACCAAGCACGACGAGTCAAGAGAAATCTTTAGCAATAGACAAAGACATCAATCCAATGGGCTGACCAGTAAGGTACTCCAGTCTCGTGCTGGGCTCGCAGCAAGCGATTGTTATACCCTGCACTCCACGTTAACGGTACTTGCATATGCGCGTCAGATGATGTGGGTAAAGTCAGTTTTAATAGCTAATAGTTAGAATTTAGACAAGTGAAACAAGACAACCCAGGCATTATTATTTGATACATATATATTTATGTCGAATACAAATGAAAAAGGTTTTCTTGTAAAAATCAATATCAACAAAGCGAGTGGTTACGATGGAATTAGCCCGAACATGTTAAATGTGGCTGACTCGATCACATGCATGTAAGCTATTAATGGAACTTTTTGATATGTGTTTGTCTGAATGTTGAATGCCTGAGTTATAGAAAAAAGCGAATGTTGCTGTCATCAGTATACAAAAAAGGAGCCACAGTTACGTATCCCAAAGCTTTTTAAATTAGAAAGCCAGGCCTGCAATGCAGGGGCGGATCCAGGAATTTAAAAAAAGGGGGGGGGGTCCATTGAAACTTGCGACTGTGGTGGGGTGGTCCACGCGTTCTCCCTGCAAAAAGAAGGTGGGGGGGGGGGGGGGTACCACGCCTCAAATGGCCTAACTTTTGCGTTAAAAAAAGGCATTCTTCCTCAACCCCCCACCCCCCCCCCCCCACCCACCCTGGATCCCCCGTGGCCCCAATCAATTAACAGCGTTTAAGTTTGTTGATTACTTATATATGACCAACAATTCTGGGCTATATATCATACTGTAGTTGCAATAATTCTTTACCAGTATGAGTCCTAATGAACGGTTGAGTGCAAAACGGTACGTAGGCCTAGAGAGACAGCGTTAGCGCAACGCCCTCTGCCGGGTGAGTAAAAAAAAGGCGTTTTTGTGTCTGATTGAACCCGTCACTTCAGCTTGCACTTACTCATCCAAGAGTATCAGGGGATCGGAGATATTGATACAGAGCCAGGGGCCGCGGACGATGGGTGCATACATTACCTGAGGCAGTGGAAGTGTCCTTAAGAAGACTGGCGCGTGTCAAGATGTGGGGTGACGTGTTGATTGCGTTGATACACGTACCTTGAACAGGTCGACGTCCATAGGTCGGCTGGCTACAGACTAGGCAGGGACCTCAAAGTACAAGGGTAACCATACCGACATCAACGTCCTCGACACCGAGATAGAACTAAGTCAGGTGGTCACAGATACCTACCTCCTCGCCACAAGGTAAGAGAATTAACCCCCGTGTTTTGCTTACCCTGATCACCCCACTCGGCGCATGCCCGAGATGTCTGGGAGATGTCAACGGGACGTTAACTACCATCCATCAACACTCTTTAAGAATAAGATCTGTGTCCGTTAAGATAATTCATCTGGGTCATATTTATATTTCCCTCGAGCACACTCAAGCCATGGCGACAACTGATATAGATGCGTTAGTATTTAGATGGCATCCTATAACCGCCCCCCCTCCTCCCATGCCTTCGACAGATGGCATTCTATAACCGCCCCCCCCCCTCCCATTCCTTCGACCACCCCCTGCCACTGCTTGGTTGGTGAATGATACCCGAGGCCAGCCCCGGATACAGAGGCTGAGCATCATTGAGGTTCGAACCCCGGGGGAGGGTTGGGGGGGGGGGGACGGGGGGACACTATTATTGATGTCTGAGACAGCGGACATTTGTGATGAAAAGATGCCCCTATAAAGCGGATATTTTAATACTTGTGACCGGCAGGGGGGGCTCTGAAAATGTGCGTTCATAGAGCGGGTTGCCGGGTAAAAATACCCTTGACCGAGCGCATTTTGGCGGTGAAAAAGAGGGGGTAGGCTTTACCGCGGGACCCCCCAAACCCAGCAATCGAACCAGAGATACCTATCAGTGTCTAATTTAAAAGCCATCTTTTCACCAAAATATTCTCTCCCGATGACCACAAAATAGCGTACTGTTCTCTCACTCTCCATATGCCCTATGGGCGGCAGACCGCCACCACTGCAGTAAGGTAGTGCCCCCCCCCCCCCCCCCACCCGCTAGGGCAGGGCCCGAGGCTCTCAATGACTATCGCTGTTGTTGTATTTTTACATTATAACTGCTTAATGTTGTTATGGTGCTTTCATCAGTAGTAGTTTTAACCGTTAACAACGGGCGTAGTTTTGGGATACCGGGCGAGAATTTTGTCACGTAGTTTTTGTGAGAAACCATTGAATAGCCATCACAAAGCAGACCCATGTCCCAGAACAAACAGAATAATAAAAATACATAAGTACAGAACGAGACCCAATAGCCGAGGCTTTTTATCCGCCACATGTGAGACAGCTGGTCCTTCTTCAGCGTACTTGATGGGTACTCGAGGAGTGTATGCATATTATATAGGTCATTACAACAAAATGTAAACATGCGACTAAGGAGGGAAGCATGAACCAATCTTCCGTAAAATCATACGTCATTATCGAGAATTTATCTTTAGAAAGCGGATGACCGCAGGTGGGGGGGGGGGGGTTAGCACAGCTGTAAGAGAAAAGAGTTTCCGCCCTTCGATCTAAGTATTGAGAGTTGATAGTTTATAGTAGTACTAAAGCCAGAATCTTCAGTCAAGGTCGGATCAAGGTAAAAATTACTTTTGTCCATAAAAGGTTAACAAGTTTTCGACTCTGGTGTATTTTGTTATGCATCTTTGTTGTGTCAAAAAGTCAAAAACTGCTGTTTGTTTTCAAAGTTAATTTATTATTCATTTGTCTAACAAAAGACATTAAAACGCGCATCTGTCACAAGCTGAGCTCTAATACGCTGTTGCCGATTGACAGAATCATGTTGGCGATATTAACGGAAGTCTTCAGGCCGTTGACGATCGCCGAGAAGCTGTCTATGACGTCACAAGACGCCATCGCAACTTCACATCCGGGGCTATCCGCACTTCCACTTGACAGCACGTCCGGTTTCTCTCGTCCCAGATATCTATATATCACGTGACCTCCGTTAGCATGTTGTACTGCGCCACATTGACACGTCACCCAATCAGAATTCAAATGAGAGTCTCGCGAGAGGATGAAATGATGGTGGCTCGCGGAGTCGGTCACGTGGTCGCAATCAGATGTACCTAAGGCCAAGGTCACCAATTCTAAACTGCGGCAAAAGTTATCGATGATAAGCTGGACGTGATTTTCCCGACATCCAATGGACTGGGCCCATCTACCAACCGAGAGACGGGTCTGGAAACAAGACAACGAAGACAGATATACCGGATATATATAGTAAGTAAGTAATTGTTTATTTAAGTCACATATGAGGTATACAACTGATAATATTAACAACCAGTTAAACACAAAATATAACCCCTCACCCAGCCCTACCGGGCTTACAAGTGACTCTGAAATTGATGGTGTTAGGACTGCCGCATATCGGCCCAAAACACATATATAACATATAACATATGACATATAACATCCCATTGCGACAACTACGAGATAACGTTAAAATGTTGCACTGTAGGTTCTACGTAAATTACAATGTCTTGGAAGATGTCTGACCCACCATCATTCTAATTACGTCAATGACAGACCCTATGTTAAGCTAAAGTCCCTGCGCCTGCCAGCAGGTATCACGTGGTCCTAGGAACCGGGTCGTTTGGCGTACCTGTGTGTGCACGTGACTGGCTAAGGTGGTGAGCCAGCAGCCACCTCCCGCCAGGATCCTGGCCTCCCGGGCGTACATCTTCAACACGTGGATCGCTTGTCTGCACGTTTCCTGTAACGGGAAATAGTTGTCTCGCTTTAACATGATATGTTGCATATATCGCTTCTTTAACATCAATGCCGACGATTCTACGGCAAGTCAACATACAGAAGATACAGAAAATAAACATCATCAACAACATTCAAATCCAAGAATGGTTCATCAAAGTGCTTCAAATTTCATGCTAAATGACAAAACTCGATGAAATTTGCATATTTTTGTAACAGAATATATACTTTATTATGGAGTCTTAGTTTAAGGTCATCAAGAACTGTTCCTGCGGAGTAATGACTGATCACCTTTAGTTCATCCAAGGCCTGTTCACTGCGGTGACAGAGCACCAGGGTACAGACGGGAACGCCTCGTGACGCGGGTGCCCTCTGTAGGAGAATGAAACTCTTCCCCTGGATCACCTGGTGCAGTGGCATCCGCAAGGAGCCAAGCATGTCGTCAGAGATCGGAGTTCGAAAAGAAGCGATCGGAGCGCCACCTGTAAGGAGAGCAAAATGGTATTAAAAGAGTCATCACATCGCAAAAGAGCTTCAGTGTCGCATTAGATAGAGGGAAAGGAAATATGTGGTAACAGATAAAATGACGTAAAGAGCGCCGGTGTTATGATTTATCGTTCAATTTCCTTGTTATGTTTAAATTGAGCAATAGGACCGGTTATATCTACGTGTATAAAACAAATGTTTAGAGCGTTCCCCATTCAATCATGGTGCCGTACTGCGCATGCGCTCCTCACCAGCCAAGTCCACCAGCGCCGTGAACACATCCACTCCTAGCCTGTCCAGCACCAGGACCCCGTGTCGCCGGAGAATGACCTTGACCTTGGGGTGCACGACCTTCTGACAAGCCAGCAGCCCGATGTGACCTTCAACCACGAGACGCTCGGCGAAGGTCACCATCTCGGCCAGCACCGCGTCGTCCAAGACGGAGGTGACCTTGTCGCGCTTCCCGGTCACTTCGTACTGGACATCCAACAAGGCGTCCGAGTCTCCGGCCATGGACACCTTGACCAGGGCCACGGCGACCGTCTGGTCGGCGACAGGGCATGCCTCGGGGTCGCCGCCCTGAGGTGGCGCCACCGGCAGCTTCAATGGCGTCCTCCGGTAGGTGGGTATTTGGGGCGTTTCGTGCAGTATGCCCCTGACGAGGTGGGAATGCGCCACGGGTTCGCCCTCGATACCCACCAGTCTCACCAACTCCCGTCCCGCGCGACCCGTGAACCCAAACGTCTCTTGAAAGGCGTCCCTCATGAGCTTGATAACCCCAGTCAAGGCATCCCTTGGCAACAAGCAACCCGGTTTGGAGGTTAGCTGGCTCCTGATGACCTTGGATACGTCATTAGGGTTGCAAACATCCACGCCGCAGCCATACGGCTCAGCGTTCAACCATCCCAAACAGGACTCGAGTAGGAGTTCGTGAATTTCGACAATCAGTCTGCGATTTATGTTCAAATCAAGGCAGGTCTCGATAAGGTTGAGCGATAATAGGGTGACCACGTGGCCGCCGTCCGAGTACAGGCGAAGATGCCCCTCGACCGCAGTTGTCACCAGGCGCACGACGGGGTCGGAAATCGACAATCCCTGCAGCAGCCGCGACGACAATGACGTGCAGGTCACGTGACCGCCGCTGTCGTTGTGGAGCACGTGTAGCCGGCCGCGCGGACCGAAGGACGATTGGAAGAGAGAGCGCAGGACGGAGATCCGCTGTCTCAGACCGGAGTCCTCCAGCAGCCGAGTCCGGACGCTGCCCGGGTCCTTGGCGGCGGCTCGCGCGCCGGGTGACACGCAACTCATCCTCCCAATCCGGGCAAATCTGGATCTGGCAAATCTGGAACAATTTGATTGCACAAATAATGCGGGATCGGTGAAGGATAATCGTCCACGCTAGCATGCTTACCAGTAATATGTCTACCATTAATAAAGCTAACGATGTGAAGGTCAGAATTTGGTTCGACGATTAGAGGCATATTAAATGCCGTTATTATATTAACAGAATTTTCACTTAAGATTTTGATCATTGTCGACCACTTTAGAGTCAATACAGGCAACATCTCTGGTAACCGTATCCTGTCGCTAAACCTATTAAGACTGAGCTTCTTTCGTGAAATTAATATAATATCAATATAATATCATTGTCCGAAATACCAATTACCTTTTATTTATTTACTTCAGGCTACGGTTTAATAAAATTGATCTTTGAGTATTACTTCCTCTCTTAAGCAGTTGTACCACCTCTATCAAAGATCGCGTTTGCCATTTCCATATATACATTCGTCGTTGATAACCTTGAAGTAAATGAAGTTCCCATCAGGTCTATGCGATACATGCACATCTTTCTACAAAATGGATGACCAAATACCACTCCAACATGTAGCGTAGATAGATAGGGATCAGGACTTACCAAAGAAAAGGGACTCTTTTAGGTTTCATTTCTCCATTCTACTTGGACTTTTCTGCTTGTTGCGCCCTCTCACTGGCGAGCGGAACCTTGGGGACACCAAAAGGGTAGGTGGCTAAGTGGAAGCCCACAAAGATAGCACCTAGGGACAAAAGCTTGTGGCGGGACGCCCAATTGGCGGCTTGTATCCACATTTGCTTCATGATGCGGAATTTGTCCTAAAAGAGACATTAAATTATTTTCACAAACTGATAATATATCCATGTATTCTGAATATAGACAGAGACTGATTGTGCTGACATAGAGTTGCATGTATTATAAGTGTACGCAGATGGCGATATATTATAATACCGAATATTAAGAATTTATGGTACATTTGATCATTGCATTGGAGTTTTATGACATGATACTATGCCAACACTGATTTCAAAGTCAACCAAAACATAAACTACACAGTATGTGACAAGTATATCTGGGAAGAATTCTAAACACACCTCCAGCTGTGGGTAATTATTCCTTGGCCGCCTTATCTTCCAACAATTCCGGGTCTGATGGAGGGGAGTCCAAGCGGACAAAGCCCAATTTGACACCTTTCCTCTGCTCCTTGGGCACAAAGTCTTCGTTGTACTGGAGTTTATACCAGGCAAGGTGAAGCACAGCGAGTGCAGGGAGGGCCAGCACCAAGACAAGGTTTCTACGAATAAAGCCTCCGAGACCACGCGATGGAACACCCTGAGGCATAGTGCACAGACCGGCTCACAATTTCAGCCTAGCTCAGCAGATGCTGAAATGAAAGAGAGAGAAATGGTGTCAACTACTTAAATATCCCGAATCTAAGAGTTGCTGCCAGTTTCTTCTGTTATACACAACATCAATGCTGTAATGATCAAGAGAAGCAAGTGTGATCTCTTTGCCATGTGCAATGAAAAAGACAGCAAAAAGCCTCAAGACAAATAACGAATTCTGTTTGGCCTATGCTCATAATACAAGGGTTATCTGTAGTATAATTAGTTCACAGCAGGCAGATAATTTACAAATTTCACCCCCAGAGTTGAAAAGCCTTTTTATGCTCAAGCCATGCTTCCAGTCACTGCTTGCAGAGGATACTGCCACATACAGTCTATCAATACATGTACCGGGTAATTGATGACTGGGTTTTCTTTTCCACCAAAAGGGATTTTAAATATAATTGTCATGGTTTTACTATAAATGATCAGAAAGAATTACCGAAATCAAAATGTTTGCATCAGAAATCAGGGAAGTTTTTCTAGGTGAGAAAGAAAAATGACAGGTCATATTTAGCCATAGCTCAATATAGCTCTTTAACTTTAGGTAACTTTGTACCATATCAGCTTTCTGGTTTCAGTGATGCTTATACACATCAAATTAGCTTGGTATCCCCAGTTACCATAAAAATACTTGAGTAGCCATCATATAACTATTTACAACTTTGATTATGACATCACTTCCATTGATATTATCATAGCAATCAGTTATAACTGGTGCCCTAAGTCTCATTATCAAAAAACATAAATGCCATATTTACTTCATGTTTTTGTTTCAACTGAAAAATAATTACAACTCTGACACTGGGAGCCACAACTGCTGCAGATCTGAGGATAGAGAGGATCCCATCCAACCATAGTCCCAGATCTGGACTGTAGAGTACCGGTATGTAAGTATGTATGGCTGGTTTATTGATGTATATAAGGCCATCGACCTATTTTACAAAAAGGTGTCATATTTAGTCTTGTGATATGGAATGAAAAATGTGCCAAAAATCTATGTGCCCCAAAATATATATGAAGAACCCTTTTGTTCCTAACTAGTTTACAAAGACAATATTAATGATTCCCTTAGATTATCAGCTTTAAATATATAGCATGCAAGTTGCAGCAGCTCATTAATGCTATTTGTACTAATTAATTCTATAAATAGTGCAAATTCTGGATTTATCCAGTATATTCTAAGAATATAAATCTCACATCAGGTTTTAAGAAAAGGACAACGCAATAAAAAATGGTACTCATAGTCAATGACGGGATACCCTACCTTATCACAAAGTAAACAAATTCAAGTTTCTATTAAGGTACCATTTCTCCTTCCTAACTCTACTCCTAATCTATGTGCAGAACATTTAAATTGCACTGGTGCGGATCTATATAGACTGTAGTGTAGCATATGTCACAGTGGGTAAATTTCTTTGGACCAGGAGCTGATATACCCAACTAAACAGTGCTCTTCCAGGTGTGATAAGGCTATGTATATGTCAATGAGATATCCACCCTGGTAATGTCCATGGCTTTATTTAGGCGCAATGGAATTAGCCTAGTCTGCTACTTTTCAATCAGATGCCATCTTCTTTTGAATTTCCTGTACTGTTTTTTTTTTAAGCGAGACAATCAGTATGCAAAATGAATGTATGCTCACCCAACCCATGTGATAAAAGTGTTGGAAGATATACTGGTGTGTAATATCCATTTACATGGTCAGGATCTACCCAGGCTAACAAAGAAGCCACCATTTCTTAGCACTGTGACCAGTGGTGACAACTACCGAGTCATTAGGAACTAAAAACTATATAGTTTTTAATTCTCCATGACTCGATAGATGTCACCATTAGTCACTGCGCCAAGAAAAAATGGCAGCTAACACAGTGGAAAAAATGTTGAGTGTTTAAAAAGCGGGTTTAGGAAGAAATTTTGCTTGAAAGCTGTTGAAACTTGTCGCCCCAAGCTTCTATTGAGATCGAAGTAAGTCTTACTGTAAAACTAATTAACTAACTTGAGGTCTGACGAAGAAATTAAATTGAAGGTTCCCAAGGCCAATTGTAAGACACTTGGCAGACGTGCCTTTGCTGTCAATACCCCAAAGTTGTAGAACGCCCTACCAAGCGACCTTCGTTCGCTTGATACATTGAGTCATTTTAAACAAGGCTTGAAAACTTACTTGTTCACTAAATTTATTGATGAAGGTTATTATTGGTGTGTATGTATTTCTTATTTCTGTAAACTACCTATAACAACATATTTATGGATAAGCAGGTATAATATGTAAATTACTGGGTTTACTTCGATATACAGCGTCTTTGAACGGATTCACAGATTTGGCGTTATATAAACCCAATAATAATAATAATAATAATAAAAAAAAATCCTTTCTCAAGCAGACTTTTCGCCCGCAGGCTTTTTCGCCCTCGGCTTTTTCGCCCCCACCGGAGAACGCTAACAACCAAGCCGTACCCAAGCCGGCTGTTTCGCCCCCTTCGTAGGGCGACTCCGCTGAGCCCGGCGGGGTGTGCTTGGCCGCGAGGTCGCGTAGGGCGAGGCCGAAGCCGCTGGGTCTGAGGGGTGCCCCAGCGGGGGTCTCGCGTATTAAGGAGATGGGGCGGGAGGGGGGGGCTTCACGTAACGGCTGGGGGCTCGTGTAGCACGACGAAGACAAACATATACCAATAGGCCTAATTGTCAACTCTTGCGACCAGAGAAATGAAACGAATTCGTGAGGAATGTGGGGCGGGGGAAAACCAGACAAAAGATGTTGATACACTGGAGAGTAATTAATTTTTTAAGACTGAGCATTTTTGTACAGAACATGACGATAGAAACAAAAGGCTTATGGTTGGGCAGTTGGTCGGCTGGGGTCGCACAGTTTCGAGCATGCCCGCAGAAGGGAGCTTGTGGAACGTTGACCCTGGTTGTACGAGTCCCACAGCTCATGCAGCTTCCCTTGGAGCGTCCGGTATTGTTTTCTCTGATACCGGCGAAGCTTTTTCTCAGAAACCAGCTTCGCGTTCAGAGCAACAGTGCGGGCCTCGGTGTCCAACAAAGGCACCGACACGTAGAAGGGAAGTCGTCCTCGCCGAGCACGAACGTTGAGGCGCCGGTGCCACCTCTCAACGTCGTTGTTCGTCCGGACGGTCTCGCCGAAGACGCTCCACTCCGCCGGTGTCCAGTGCGAACTGCTCAGCCAAGTCTGATCAAAGTACCGGAGCAGGCTGGCGATTTCTTCCTGGTCCGGGGCATTGTCTTGGAGCTCTTGGAAGGCAGGGCCGACGTGCTCCTCTGGCAGAAAGGGTAGCGCTAGGAGCTTCCTGATGAATCGGAGCGTGGAGTTCCGTTCCATGTAGGCTGTTTGCAGACCTAGCGCCTGCACCTTCCTCCAGATGGCCTGCGTCAGGTGGAAGACGCACCCTTGCAGGGCAACCTGAGGAAACACACGCCGTACCGCCTTCCACGCTGCGCTCTCAAAGTCCATCATGATCGACGATACCCTCGGTTCACCGGCCAGCGATGACCGGATCGCCTTCAGCACCTTCTTATAATCCTTGGAGTTCTTGCCTGACATCAGACAAAATGCCAGCGGCATTGCTTCTGGCAATCGCCTGTCCTCACAAATGCATGGACGGAAAACAGCTGAGTGAAGGGGGGGCTGACCACAAAGAAGGTGGAATCTATATACCACCTCTTCGCCTGCTGCAGAAGCTGCAGCTGTCGATCTGTTGCGAAGAGGAGGTGCCGACGATCGCCCACGCGTATGTCCTTTTGGAGAAACCCTTGGGGAATGTGGTTGTCATCCACGTCGAAATCGAGCGAATCCGGTTCGGCAGGGCGCATGGCCTGTCGTCGCCGATTGGTGATTCTCACCAGTGTAGCCACTTGCGGGAGACTATTAACTGGTTGCTCCGATGCGAGCGTGAGAAGGGCCTCTTGCACAATCTCGCCTCCCGATTTTACGAGATTGCGCTCAACCTCTTTGCGGATGGCCACGTGCACCATAGTTGCTACAAAACTCCCTCTTCTCGGAGCATGGCTGTGTTCGTTGTTGCCCCGCTGGAAAGATGCTCCCTTCTGGCTGACAGTAGCTGGACACCGGTTGTCTTTGCCGCGAACAGAACAGCTCCAATATACCGCTGTCTGCTTTCTTTCCTTGACGGTATACGAGTATCCCAAGCTGTCAACCAGCTTGGGTCGGCCACGCTTAGATCCGTCGTGGATCAAGTCGAACGATAATGGAGTGTTCTCTGGTAGCGCTAGGTTCTGGAGGGTCTCCACCTCTCGTATAGAAGACTCTTCAGTACGGGGAGGAGCAACAAACTCAATGCCACTGATGTTGAAGGAGTGGGTCTCCTCTACAACGGGAGGAGTCTGGTTTGTTTCAGGATCATCGATGCGGGTGCTTTCAGCAGTTGGCAGGGTAGCATGCCCATCACTCACAAGGTGGCACTCTTGGCACGTCCATTCAAGTGAAATGTCACCTCTAGCCGCCTGTCTGTATGCGGCAAGTGAAATTCCCGTGCCGCATGTCCTGTGCTGCCACCGGGAACAGCCATCGCAAAATATGCCATGTTGCCTTGCTTGTACAGGTTGTCGACATTCAATATATGCATCGGCCATCTCGTATCTATTCAAGTCTAGACTTCAGGAAATGTGGCTGCGTAATGAAGGTTTCACCGTTCTGGCCTAACTATATAGTCGCATAGTGCGTGAACTGACGCATGCTGTATGTAGTATTAACGATCACTTAATGACAATTATAAACTTCTGTCATTGTTTTGGGTGCTAACTCGTTTCACAGCGTGCGCTGATCACAAGAGTTACTGTTAAGGACAAGTAGGTATGTTTTTCATTGTCATAGGTGTTAACTCGTTTCATAGCATGCCCTGATCACAAGAGTTACTGTTAATGACAATTAGGTATGTTTTTCATCGTCATAGGTGTTAACTCGTTTCACAGCGTGCGCTGATCACAAAGTTACTGTTAATGACAAGTAGGTATGTTTTTCATTATCATAGGTGTTAACTCGTTTCACAGCGTGCGTTGATTATAAGAGTTGCTGTTAATGACAATTAGGTATCTTTTTCATTATCATAGGTGTTAACTCATTTCACAGGGTGCGCTGATCACAAGAATCACGGTATTGATAATTATGTATATTTTTATTGTCATAGGTGTTAACTCGGACGGTGGGCCATGTCCCAGGGCAAGTATGTGCGGGTGGAGGCATGTCCCTGTGAAGATCGATAGATTGATCGGCCCGGTGTTTTCATCAAGCGACTTAAAATTTTCGCTATGACAACAGAATAAAAGATTAGGAATAAAATGCTCTATCAACGCCCGATACATATTGAGATCGGTGAAGAAGCAATGCCAAGGCACAGCTAACTGATTCAGTGTTACTTATTCCAATACTATGTCTCCCCCTGCAAAAACTGAAAAAACCGAAACAAGTATTTGAGGCGGGAGTGCAGCCTGCAACATAATTTGCATACAGTCCCATGAAGTGACCATACTTCAGTTCGCAACCTCTTACCGTTCCAGTTCGCTGTTAGACGTGAAGGTAACATCGGCACACTTTATTTATATGAAACACACTCTCGTCCGTCAAAATAGTTTGATTTCTAGAGTTGACATAATCATCAGTCATCGATTACTGCACGATTTCGTAAAATAGCGCGAAACAAATCACCCAGCATGCAACGTGAATTCAAGGTGCGTTGGACAAGAAGGCAAGATGGCGACCAGCTCAGGGAAAAATACTACTCGACCTCACAGCCAGGCCCACCTTGCTGGGGCCACCCCTAAGACCCAGCGGGCGGCATCGCCCTAAGCGACCTCGCGGCCAAGCACACCCCCCGCCGGGCTCAGCGGAGTCGCCCTACGGCTTGGTTGTTAGCGTTCTCTGGTGGAGGCGAAAAAGCCGAGGGCGAAAAAGCCAGCGGGCGAAAAGTCCAGTTACCCTGATGAGCTGTCAAGTGATAGCTTTAGTCAAGGTGGTCAAATAGCGAACATTGCCCACATGGCCCAAGGTCTATGGTTTCAGACGTTAATGATCCCTCACGACATTAACGTCTGATATTTTGGCTAAGCTTATAACAAGCCTAACAATAAATAACAAAAACAGTGACAATGTCAGTGACACTGTCACTGACATTGTCGGTCAAAGTAATCATGATGTTTACCAGTTTGCATACTCAAGATAAGGTAACTGTTTACATGAGGAGAAAGACGATACTAAGAGCGTTTCTACCTAGTGTTCCTATAGTCAACAATTTATATCAGTCAACGTGAATCTCACCGTCCTTTAGTGACAACGAAAGAATGAACTCTAGCGTTTACCAGTTGGCTCTTGGCTTTGAAGGATTTCACGTTCTCTGCGCAACGGCCTTCACCTCACGTGCGATTTCGCCGCTGACGGTTTCTCCGGTGCTCACTTATGGAATATTAAACTCGAAAAACAAGAATTCCAGGTGTCTAATTACATTAGGTTTTTATCTAGGTCGATTCATAATATGGAGTGGAACCTACAGTAATTTAGGTCATATTGAACGTTAACCCATACATCTATAAAAGGAAAATATCTTATGTTGCATCATTTTCTCTGCGTGCATACAGCTATATATGAAGCCTATAATTTGCAATAAATAAAACAGGCATGCATGAGCATTAAACGGGGAAGGGCGGGGACAGTGTGGAGGATGGGAGGGGCATACAACAGGGTGTCCGGCCCCAGGCGGGGAAAGGCAGGGAGAAGGGTTGAGAAGGGGAGTTGGCACAGAACAGGGTAGAGGAGCGGATGGGGCGGGCGTAGCCCTGGGGCGGGCGGGCGGATATGGCAGAGGAAAATTAATGGCAGCTAGAAAACAGGGTGGAGAAGCATTCGTTCGTAAGCGGAAAACCTGGGGCCAGAGGTAGTAGGGAGGGTAGCCCTGACTAGCTTTATCGAGTAGGCCGGTGCATAATGAAATGGGAGAAGGGGCCGTGGTGTGGAGGGGGGGGGGGGGGGGAGACAAGAGAAATGATTGCCTATCAAGGGCTCATTCTGTCCTAGCTGTCATAGTGTGAGGTGCTATTTTGGTCTGGATTGATGGAGATTTGAGGGTGCTATTCTGGCCTGTCATGGTGAGAGGTGCTAATAATTCTGCCCTCTCATGGTGGAGAGTTGAGGGGTGCCATTTTGACTTATATTGGTGAAGGGTGTCATTTTGGTCGGACATAGGGGAGCCTGCCATTGTGGATATGGCTGGGGTGCTGGCGTGGAGTGCCATTCTGGTCTGTCAGGGTGTGAGGTGCCATTCTGGTCTGTCAGGGTGTGAGGTGCCATTATGATCTGTCAAGTTGTGGGGTGCCATTCTGATCTGCCAGGGTGTGGATACCATTCTGATCTGTCAGGGTGTGGGGTGCTATTCTGATCTGTCAGGGTGCTCTGTCAGGGTGTGGGGTGCCATTCTGCTCTGTCAGGGTGTGGGTGCCATTCTAGTCTGTCAGGGTGTGGGTGCCATTATGGTCTGTCAGGGTGTGGGGTGCCATTCTGCTCTCTCAGGGTGTGGGTGCCATTCTAGCCTGTCAGGGTGTGGGGTGCCATTATTGTCTGCCAGGGTGTGGGGTACCATTATGGTCTGTCAGGGTGTGCATGGGTGCCATTATGGTATGTCAGGGTGTGGGGTGCCATTATGGTCTGTCAGGGTGTGGGGTGCCATTATGGTCTGTCAGGGTGTGGGGTGCTATATTTTGGTCTGTCAGGGTGTGGGGTGCCATTATATGGTCTGCCAGGGTGTCGGGTGCCATTATGGTCTGCCAGGGTGTGGGGTGCCATTATGGTTTGCCAGGGTGTGGGGTGCCATTATCGTCTGTCAAGATGTGGGGCGTATTTGGGGTTGTGGTGATGGTGCAGCCCTTGGCGGCCCTGTTGCAGTATCACCAGGATGGGGTGCCAGATACATACAGGGCTCCTTAGCTTAGCTCGTTGTTGAGACATTTTTGCTGTCATCACATTTGGTGCAGCGTTTCTCATGGGGATGCATGTGATACGGTCCCCGAAGAGGCATAGACTACGTCACGGCCGAGATCCAAGACGCGCAGGTGGCAAAAAGATGTGCAAAAATAATTGGATACTTCATATATGGGTGTTTGTGGATAGCCCCAACGTTACCCGTGAACCTCCTCGTCCTACCCGCCTTATCGCGGCATTGAGCTGATTGGCAATACAGGTCATGTCAATCAAAGCGATACGTGGGTGGGGGGAAGGGAGTGGGGGACCGGTAAGGTGATTAATGGGTGGATAGAGTGAGGGATGCTAACGCGGCGCTACAGCTGTATTTCCACAATATAGTTAACGTCTAATTCGGTTCAAAGAATGAACGGATAACGGGTGCCAACGGTCATCTGCAGCACCATCACTTACAGGTTAATTGTCCGCCCGCCGGCAACCACTGGTTTGTTGTCCTGCATATGCTCCTACACCATGGACTGTCGACTCTGTGCAATTCTCTTAATTCTCAGCCTCTCTGCTTCCCATGCAGAAAAAGGTCAGTGTGAAATCGTGAATGAATAAGCCACACAGCTTAGCCAAATTTATGACAAAAATAATAAAAAATAATTAAAAAAAACATTATCTGTCTATACTTTTACCCTGTTTATCTCAAATCTTTATTCTAATGTTATAATTATTTTTAAATTATATTTATCCTAACTTGAAGCGGTGTGGTGAACAATCGACAGTGATTTAGTTTAATGCGATGCACAAGTGTAAAACAGTACCTGTTTTCCGCTTGCGAAAGCAACATTCAGAAGAAATAAATGTCTCCACGTATGATTCTAGGACCAGGGGCGCAATTTCGACGAGCGTCCAGCGGAAATCCTGAGCTGGATTATGTGTCGAAATGGATGCAGATGGCTCGCCTGATCGAAACTACGCCAAGCCTGAAGGCGGATTGGGACGCAAGGGTCAAGGCTGTTGACCAGAGGGATCTAGAGGTCAGTTTGCATATATGCACATGTATCTTACTCCCGAACCGCCCCCTCCAACTCTTCCGTTTCACAATTGTTTACCTTCCATATCTCCATTCGTTACCAAATTCCTGAATCCGTGCCTATACAATGCAGGTGCCCATCACACAAATCTCGGCTTTGTCATTCGTTAGTAATACGTGAGCTATTCTGAAACAGCGATACCTGCTCACATCGTGCAGTAACGGATTTACCGCATGAATTTTAGTCATGCACTAAATTTTCTAGCCCCCCCCCCACCCCCACCCCCACTGGATCCGCCTCTGGGTATCGTGTATCATTTTGAGTAATTCTACCGAAGAGACTGTTTAGAGATAGACATGGGACACGCTTTGCATCGATGGATATGTACACCAATGTTACACAGGACCGTTGCTTCATTTTTGTTGATGACATGTTACATTTGCCATGAATTATAACAGCGTATATTTACAATATATAGAAACAATTAATTATAATGGAATTATAATTATAATTTTACAGTATTCTTACCTCCATTTGTGTATCGCGTGGTAGGCTATATATTTATATGAAACATGAAATGTCGCGTTCTCAAAGATGCTATTACAATCCAACGTAAAACAGGCGAACAGGGGTTGCATTAACTAATCTCTCTAGTAACAGATTAGGATCGCGGACTTGTAGGAAAAAAAAACAACCGTCGTGGGAAGCACCAGATGTTTCATGTACTCCGAGCAGAATATGTCATCATGAAACGAAAAAAACAGAAAAGACAGAAAGAGCGCTGGCTAAGGTGCGGGCACCAGGGTGCCGGCCCCGGGTGGGTGCGGACCCCAGGGTGCGGACCCCAGGGTGCGGGCCCCAGGGTGCGGGTCCTGGGGTGTGGGCCGCGGGCCCCAGCGTGCCCTGGGGTGCTGGCCCGGCATGGGGTGCGGGCCCTGGGGTGCGGGCCCAGCATGGGGTGCGAGCCCCGGGGTGCGGGCCCGGCATGGGGTGCGGTCCCGGGGTGCCGGCCCCGGGGTGCGGGCCCCGGGGTGCGGGCCCCGGGTTCCGGGGTCCGGGGTGCGGGCCCCCGGGGTCCGGGGTTCACAATGACCGGTTACGTGTTAATAAGCCTCCCTCTAAAGCACCCCCTAAATTGACCGTTTATAATCATGAAATAGTGTTCCCCCCTCATTTCCTGGCTCAATTTTTAGTGTTTTCCCCAGGTGAGGCCCAAAACCCATATTCATACATGCATGACCTTAATTCTCGTTTATTTTCAGTATGCCTTTCCGCCCTTTAACTGTGTACCGGATCTCTCGTCGTCCGTACCAGAAACAGGTAAATACCCACATAGCTCGAGGGATGGTAATCGCCCATAGGCTAAAGGCAACCATATCCAGAAATCAGTCTTCACAGACCAGTGACAGCGATATCACTGAATTACGAAATGGTTCGCCAAGACGAAGAAAAAAAGGTTCCTTCTTGTGAGCCACGTCGTAGTTAAATGATTTGTAGTCAAGACTGTATTTTCATTTCATGACTCTTTTAGATTGTAAGCAGAACCTCTGGTGAACCCATAATCACTGGCTCCAACATCTATAATGTAAATCAATGCTCTTTGAGACCTGGCTAGTTCGGCGTCATCAACTGCATGGTTCGATCAGTTGAATGTGCGCAAAAAAGAGACTCGCAAGAATCCGTAAAAACAAATCCAAATCGATTGGGTGTCATCGGATGATCTAAAGTATATGCGCCCCTCCCGTGACGTCATGTAGGCGTCTATCCATCATATGACGTCACCACGGCGATCACTTGACGAAGATATATGCAGGAATAGAGTCATGTATCATATATATATTGTAGTATTCGAAGTCCTGCGGTTGCCCCAATGATAGGATGGCCCACGTGTATTAACACATAGGTTTCATGTAGACTCGTGTTTGACTTGTTTGTATACAATTAAGGGAATAACCGTAAATAACATTCAGTGAAATATGACAACGAAATCGCGGCTATTTAGTGTTTAAAGTTTATTCTGTTGCCCCCGCCCCCCCCCCCCCCCACCCCCTCTCCCTTTTCCCCATTCTCCACCTCCCTCCATTCCAGTTCATGAGCTTCGTCCCTCTGACATAAAGATGGTAGCTGCTATGGGAGATTCCATCACGGTGAGTTTATGTGTCAATCACGTGTGTTTTGTTCACTGCTATCCTGTGATTGTGTATAGAGCACGACGACAGGAACGCAAGTCAAATTATGCCGATCGACGGAGGTCCCTAGTTAACACCATACCATTATGTGTGCTTCACAAGAGTAAATAAAACTGTCTTGAACGAAAAATATCTTGTGTATAAATAACAAGATACATAATTGGTAATATAAGCCAATAGAAAATATGTTTATCTATTATTTATATGCAGGCTGGGAATGGTCTGGGGGCCAGGAACATCCTCGAAGTTCTCTACCAGAACAGAGGAGAATCTTGGAGGTAGGCCCATATGCTTCATAGCTCAGACAGTAAGCTCCGTTATTGATACAGGCACGCTGGAAATTAGTGAGCTATGCAATAGTGGTGTTCCGCTTTGTTCAATTCTGACGACTGTTCCATTTCCGGTGTCATGTCATAGCGGCTGTCGACACGATATGTCTTCCAAAATTGCGAATATATATTGGTATATATTGTATACATATATTCGATGTCTCTTTTGTAGCGTGGGGGGCGACACCTCGCTGGACGATGGAGTGATTACCATTACAAGTGCGTACATATCTAGTCCTCTCATAGAAACACAATTCGTTAAAATTTACTAAAAGTTAAAGTTTCTGAATTGTTAATCATTGTCCATGTCATATATTGAGTTAAATGAGTTAATACAGCTTATCTCATAAATGTATTATTAATGCAAAATCACGTTTATCTTTCCCCCGCAGTCATAATAGATATCGAAGAATCTGTTCAGGATAACAATGGTATTTGTATCATAAATAATATGTTCACATATGGTGAACTAATTATATATTTCAATCAAGATTTTTGTTTTTGGAAACACAATTGTGCTTGGATAATAAATATTCCGTTCTGGCATGATGATCAACCAAAAAATGTTGTGTATAGACCTGATCCGCAAGTTCAACCCTGAAGTGAACGGTTACTCCATCTGCCGGGGGGGTCAGAACAACTACATCCAGTCTTGGCTGAACCGAGCGGTACCGGGTGCACGCAGCGAGTGAGCATACAGTGTGCATGTAGATAAAGTGAACATAAAAGTAACCAAAGTTTATCCTGCAAAAGTCACTATTACCACACACACTCGCAATGTTGGCACTACGTACATCTATACCTGTATGATTCGTGGGTTAATATTTTTAAAAATGTGATATTTTAACCAACTTAAAAGTCGTAATTTGAATCAACTTGAACTCGTAATTTTAATCAACGTTAAGTCGTAATTTTAATCAACTTTACGTCGTCATTTTAATCAACTTTACGTCGTCATTTTAATCAACATTAAGTCTTTATTTTAATCAACTTCTATTCAAGAATTAACTTTAATCAACTTTAAGTCCGGTCAGTCATTTGCAAGAACAAATCTAAATAAAACGCCGAATCCAACCATCCCTCTTTCAGTGACATGGAGAAGCAGGCGCTTGATCTCATCGAGCGTGCCAAGAACGATTCTCGTATCGACTTCGAGAACGACTGGAAGATGGTGACCCTGTTCATAGGCGGAAATGACCTGTGCGCCTCCTGTCGGAATGCGGTAAGTGAGAGAAGACGGCCGGGACGGTGGGCGTTTGTCTGAGATCCAGGGTCGCCTCAAATCTGCAAGAGCGCGGATCAGCAATTATTTGTAGAAGAAAGTGGAGGGTGTGGTGGGGTGGGGTGGTTGTGGGTATGTGTCCACTTTGGTAGGTAGTAAATTCTACGAAAATATCACGACCGGGGCCGGGTTGGGGTGGGTCCGCATAACAATAAGGGGAGTCTTGCGCACAAAAGACGCCCACCCCCCCCCCACCTGGGTAGTCTTTTCGGATGGTTCATCTCTACGCATTGGGTAGACCGGCGCAATAACATGGTGCACCAAACAAAATGTCTTTGTATAGGCCTATCTCTCTCTCTCTCTCTCTCTCTCTCTCTCTCTATATATATATATATATATATATATATATCGATGTTGCACACATACCGTATACAAGTATTTCGTAAAGGTACTAAAACAAGAATCGTGTTGACAGAACTTTGAGCCTGAACCATATCGCCAGTACATCGAGGATGGCCTAGATGCGCTGCACGCCGCCATGCCGAGAACCTTCGTCAACCTCGTCCCCATGTTTGACGTCACGCCTTTATACAACTTCACGGGACCGGTGTGCGTCATCGCACATTGGTAAGATACAAACTTCGCATATATATATATATATGACGAACTTGCTGTCGTTAGCTGGGGAAACGTGATACTTTATTTGTTCATGTCATTTAAATATATATCTGGGCTCGCGCTAGGATATTTTTTTCATTAGCCAATTTGGCTAATTCCGTGGAAAAACATTAGCCAAAATTAGCCAAATGTGTGTTCGAGGATTTTCTGGTTCCATTTGTTGAAAAAAACATGAATAAAAATGTGTTTCTAGTTAAATTTTATATTCGCCATTTTGGCGAGTGTCCAGGAAGTTCTTATCGCCAAATCCCGAATTTTCTCGCCAAATGGCTATTGGCGAATGCTAACGCGAGCCCAGTATATGCAAAGAAATGCCGTTTCTTTCATTCAAAGATCCTACTGGATACAGCTTAATTCGTTATCCAAAGTTAAGGGGAGGGGACTATTTTTTTTCATAGTGGAAGAATGCACAGGGAGGAGAGGTTATGTCCTAAGCCCAAAATAAATACAGCGAAAAAACATTACCCCCCCCCCCCGTCCCCCCTACCCTCTATCCTTCGTTCGAGAATCTCACGATATCCGTCGCTGTCGGACTTCGTCGTGCAGGGGGAAGCGGGAGTTTTACCAGCTCAGTTGATACGCAGAATAAACTGCTGATTAAGATTGTCTTGAGTTTTCGAGCTCTGGTCTGCGTCTGAAACACACCGTTTAATGATTACGAGAGGTCTCTTAATTGTTGAAGTTTATCCTTCCTGTCCACAAATGGCCAGAAACAGAGATATTTCATGTCTTGATCGATGCAGGGGGTTCTGCGACTGTATCATGAACGATACGACCCGGCCAGACATGAAACCCAGACAGATGGCCTACTTCGACGAACTCGAGACACTGGTCAACAGCGGCAAATACGAGAAGGATGACTTTACCGTTGTCCTGCAACCAATGTTCAGGGATTCAGTGCCTCCGATAGACGTGAGTATAGACCTATAGATCAAATGTTCGGGGGCTCATTGCCTCCGATAAAAGGGTGGTACAGACCAATGTAACAGAACACACAACCAGCTTTAGAGACCCTAAAAGTTCAAGAGTTCCGGATGTAATTCACGCAGAAAATCGGCCACACAACGACACTGTGTGGTGAAGTTGAAGTATAGTGAATTTGCACACGTAATTAATATTCAATCACCCGATGTCGTCATTATATGGCATATATAATACATTATGAACACAAAATAACGTCGGCTCTATTCGATATTTGCCTTACAGCCCGAGACCGGAGGCTGGGACCAGAGCATGCTTTCATACGACTGCTTCCACCCCGCCCGCGTTTCCCATCAGGGATTTGCTTACATGTTGTGGCAAACTATGGTATGTATTTCCGGTGGCGGCACTGGCGCATGCGTGTGCGCTCCAGACTTGACCTATTGCCAGATCTGTCGTAAGAAGCTGATTTTGGTGCTAAATCAACAGTTTTATGCCAGCGTGTGATCACCTCGTATTTATCACCTCATATTGCTTCCCTGTTATTCTATCATTTTCTGATATCGTTGCGCAACGTCAATTCTTTTCAGCTGCGAATGTTGTTCTTATGCATTACGACAGATCTGATATTACGTCAAACCTGGAGCGCACACGCGTGAATTTATATTATTAGCCATTAGCCTGGATTGGCGTGCCCAGGCATAAGCACTAAAAGCATGTACTTACACTTTATTCTGGTGGAGAGTTTGACGATAATAATGAAGCAAGCGATATATAGGGCCTACGCAAAGATAAAAGTGGGTGGGGAAGCAATGTTGTATCAGAACGTACGCAATTATCTTGTCTACTTTCATGCAGCTCATACCAGTGCAAGACAAGCCTTTTGTGATTGGTTTCGATGAGATGGAGGACCCCTACAACTGTCCAACAGAGGTACAGTTAATGGCATGGTTTGAGTACTTTATCTTGCTCTGGTAGTTCGTGAAAATGATGGATTGGCCGACAATTAACTGCCGTTGTAACAAGATTATGATGGTTTACAGGTGTGCGGCCGATTCCACAAGGAAACAAGTTAATGCGATTGACTCGATTGAGTATTTTATACCGCCAGAAAAACAATGGTAATCTACATATACTTTGTCCTTTTCATTGACAAAAAAATAACGTATTATGATCATTAAGCTAATATGCACATCCGACGAAACGACCTACATATGCGATGCTCAGTGGGATGTTGTGTTTAATTTTCAGCAACATCCGTATCTGTTCACGAACGTCAACAGCGTGGGGGTTAAGTGGGACAAGACACTGAAGAAGGCAACGTCTGCACATAATGATGTCCACAAGCGCCCCAGTCGTTCGTAGGGCGTTCTGTGAAGAAGTCAACCACAATGGGTGACATCGTTCATTCGGCTGTCGCTGCATGAGCGTCAAATGATAATCGATCATCCACAACAAAGACCCACGAACTATTTTATACACTTGTTAAATATTGTGATATATATATGTCTGGATCTAATCAGGACAGTTATAACTGTTTGACGTGCAGGTTAATACCAGGGCCGCTAAATGCAGGCTGGTATTGTATGATGAATCGTGTACCGCGAATTAACACAGCGCAATAAGACCTCCGACATATCGAGATATGACTATCGATATTACTGGAGAAATGGCGTTTAACCATGGTGGCGTTATGATATCATATAGTACCCCAAACTACTGTGTTATTATCTTGAGACTGTATAGCGATTAGTGTCAGTTGCTCCGCCCAAGACGTGGAAATTTGTTGTAATTTAAGTGACAAACCAGTGATATTCTAATAAATTGATATGATTTAAGGATGGCATTGCCAAGCATAACAACCACTGACGTTACTTGATATAATTAATGAAGATGCAACATTGACAATAACTATAAACATAAAAAACACTAAGTCATACTTTTTGTTTTCATCTGTTCTAATTATACACCACTATTATCCCCCCCCCCCACTCCCCCCAAAAGGGCTCTTTGGGTAATTTCGAAAAGATATATTCGGGTAATTTCAAACATTCTACCGTGGGGTACGGGGTTTGGCGTTTTACCCGAAAAGGCGAGATTTAACAAAAACATATTCAGTAAAAAAGGAGGCGGCGAGGGACGCACCATAAATGACACGTAGTTTGCATTGAAAGAGGGTCTTCTAGCTCAAAAAGGCAGTTTGTAGGTCGACAATGGTTCGTAGTGGGGAATTAGCCTAGAGGATGAGTTACCTTAACCTTGTTAAGTCAATAAGAAATAAGACGTTAGCCTGCGTCAAGAGAATTAAACTACATGATTATCGTTCTCGTAACCAATGGAAAAGAACTGTACACTGAATTGACTTGAAGAGAAGATTATTTGAGATACGAACAGGGAACTCTACGGAAAACGACTATACCGGCCAATCTAGTGTGTCTTTATGCAACCTATTATAAATAAGAGGCGTCACATACAGATATTATGCATATAAACATCGCTTATATTCATATGACATAGCAACTGGTATGGAAGCCAAGTCACTGACAAATACGATGCATGCTTTTAAAGTAGGCCTACATGAAAAAAAAACGGTTTTTCTAAGCGGTTCTGCACCTATCGTTATACGTGCAAATATTTCACACATGGACGCGTATGGTGATAGAGGTCGTCATAATAAGCGAACATGTAAAAACAAGAACTCAGTGGGACACTGATGATGACGAAAATCGACTTTGGGTCAAAGAGCGTTTCTTTTGAAACATACTGAACCAAACCGCGACGTTGTACGATGATTATTAATTCACTTATTAATAACTAAGACTATTTGTTTTATTCCAGTAGCTGAACAATTGCTCTTTCGGTCTTATTATAACTACTTATGGAGTCATAGTGATGTTAGCGGTCGCCTATGTAGGTGGGCAGATTGGAACAATTACGGCTTTCAGCGGCCAATTTGGGCTAAAATGGCCTTCAATAGCTAATTTGGGCTCAATAACGCATTCAACGGGCTACGTACGCACTTTAGACGTTATGAAGGGCAAATTGGGCGCTGCTGGCACTACTTTAAACCATGTGCGCACTGTATTAATCGATATCGCCCAATAGTGCGACGACTAAGGATGCTAGAACCGATTAGATGGCACCTAGACCCATGTTTTCGACCATTGCGCGTCGTCTGTTGGTGCCTTTTAGGACTATCTATATCTCTTAGTAAAGGCGCTGCGGCGCGTACGCACTGCCTAGAACTTGACGTCACGATGACGTCACATGACGCATCTTTCTCCCGCCGATTCAATGCTACATTAGAAGATAAGTTTTTGAGGTCAAGAGTGATTGAGTTGACTCAATATTAACAGCACTATACCTTTTCTTTAAGATGACGTCATCGTGACGTCACATAACGTCACTGACGGTCACGGAAATGCTCAAGATGGCTTCTACTTTATATAGTATACCTACCTATGAAGTCGGGAGATGGTAACTATTGGCAAAACTCCTAGAAATGAAGCAAGCGCAACATTTCCTATGAGCACGTTAGCTAAGACGTCAATTTTGACGCACACTTATTCCCTGCGACAAAGAAGTTAGGCACGACATAAGTTGTCCCTGAAAACTACCTGTAACGACAAATAAACCGGAAGTCGGAAGTTTTTGACGAATTTTTGAAGATGGCCAAAATCACTATTGGCTCAGCATTGGGGCCTCGCCGAGGAGTCACCACACCTTGAAGCGCTCCAGCGCCGAAGAAAAGCACGATTTGTCCAATCGGAGCATAGCGGAATCTGTATAGGCATCCTATTAACCAATTGGCGCAAAAATTGCCGCTCTAGCATATTTTTCTGATTTTTGACAATTTTTTACAAAATGACCACACTCCGTATGTTTACAATGGGTCCAAATCTTCCGTTGCCATGGAAACAAAACTGGGAAATATAAATGCCATTTTGACTTCATGAAACATCCAATTGAAAGAATCGTGGCGATTTGGATGCAAATCGACTCAGCCGTTTGTGCGCTATGAGGTTATATATACTAGGCTATATTTTCTCCATAGCAAAGATACGAACTTTTAACATGGGAATACCCATAGGAAAATGTTTCGCCCTCTAGCGGGAAAAGCAAAATAGAAATTATCTTTTTTTAACTAAGAAACAACTAGGCGGTAAAATCAGAAGTCCAATTACCCAATTCCGATCCTTTTATTTTCAATATTAATTGAACAGTGAATTTATTTCTTCTTTAAATGTTTTATTTTTTTGACGTAACGTGACGTCATTGACGGTAAACTTTTTTCTTTTGATTAGGTCACATCGACTCCTTTAACAAAGTTCTTGATATTGAAGACGATTGAAAAAGCGAAGGTGGAAAAACAATGTACATCTAGTTTTAACATACGAACAGGGTGAAATATGACGTCATTTTGCGCGAAAACGAGTGCCGCGCATCTCAAAATGATACATTATCAATTTATGTCTCCTAATACGAGGAACATTTTGATGCCAGTCTCATCTCTCTAAACTCATTATTAAGCAAACTACAGCGTGTTTAAGCTTTTTTCATGATCGAGTGACCTTGACCTTGACCTTTGACCTTTTCACCTGCAAGAGGAGTATGTTATAGCCCTACTGTGTAGCAATGCGCTACCATAATCTATCGATAATCGCTTTAGCCATTAGGACACTTACAATTTTCGGAAAAGTGCTGCTTGAAACAGACATAAATAGAAGCGCACAAACATACAAACACGACCGACCGACATATGACGAAAATTGAAAATGTTCATAATAACACACCTGCACTCATCAGGAACCGGCGCAGGTTGCGGAATGGAATAGTGTTTAGACAAGAACGGTTGCGTTATGACATCCGTCTGTTTCGAAAAATAAAAATAATGATCCCTTTTGGGAGAGATCCTTTGTTGTTCAAGCGGCAACATTTTCCATGAATGTTGGCCTTCTATTTGCGTGTATTAAACATTCGCATTATAATCTATTTTCCAATTGCAATCTGCGCAGTAAGCCAACAAATCTGTAATACGTCTTGTGGTAAACGGTTATCAGAGGGGGATCAAAGGAGGGAAGGGGGTTTAACCTCGACTGTCGAGCAAGAGGATGTTAAAACAATATGGGATCCAAGGGGGGAGGGGGGCGGTTAAACCTCGTCATCAAGCATGGAGATGTTAAGGACTGATATTGTGATAACCATTTTGACAAATCTTAGAGGCGCACGATCTGAACTTAAATTAACTATTAAAAGTGCAATTGCAACAGATTTGGCCGGGGAAGATTTCGGGTGCAGGGGGAGATGCGACCGATCGCTGTGAACCCCTAGCTGCTAGTTCAAACGATAGAGCATTGAGCCTAGACCGTTGATGGAGTGGGTTTTGCGTCAGAATCTCGAATACAGAATTTTTTTCGGTTTATAGATTAGAAAGCGGTTCTCCCCACGATGCAGGGGCATATAGCTAGGGAGGGGAGCGGTTTGAACACACAGCCCCTTGGGAATTTGAGCATACACTGTAAAAGTTAGGTTTCCGACGAAATACATCGCAGTAGATGCACCCCTCCACCCGCACAAAAGAATCGAGATCCGCCTCTTGCTGCAATGGTCAGAAAAATTCGCGCTCCTAAAGTGTAATTCTACATATTTAGATTGTCCTCTATTCTCGATGAGTTGACAATTAACGTGGCCACGCGGTCTGGAAAATGATTGGGTAGGGAGGGGGCGGGGGGGAGGGGGGCTATATATATATAGTTAGATCTGCACATATGTGCCGCCCAAATGACCTATTTTCCGCCTTTTTCCTCTCCTTCCTCCGAGCAGAAACCTGTGCTACCAATGTGCCCATCTCCGAAAAAATTCTCACTATCACCAAGGAGAGAAAATTAATGCATACATTCCCGTGATTCCCGCGCGCTAAGATCTCAATCAGCTGGTCCCTTCTTCATACGTTGCATTTTACTGTCAGTGTCTAATTTGGATGCCACTTGTCATGAAGTCGGTTATTAGTATGTTTTAGCTATAATGTGAGTTTCTCAATTACTCTCAGTAGTGACTGCTGATCTGCTTGATTTAATATTCATTCTGGAAATGGCCATATTCTCAGCAGCTGCAGCTAGTTGACTTGCTCAGTTCGGTCGATGGCGTATTCGTCTTGGGAGTGGCCATGCATAGTTCAGTATATAAGTACATCATCCGAACCGGCGGGTTTTTTAAGTTTTAAGAGAGCGGCAAGCTATAGAGCCCCTGCCCAACCACCAAAACCGGTCGCAACCCTCCCTCCATTTCCAAAGGTAGTGCTCCCCCTGCCCCCCTCCCTCCTCGCCTCCCTCACTCCAACGAGATCGTCAGGTCACATCGTTATGCGGACAGGAAATATCTAAACAGGGATGGATGAGATAAGATGTCTGTGCCTGTGCCGCGTGTCGCCATTTACGCGAGTTCACCACGTGCGCAGCAGCGGGCTGGGCCCGGTATCCGGCCCACAAGAGCTTATCTAAATGCTGCCGCCGTGGGTGCTGACGTAAACAGGACTGATTATGATCATTGGAGGTGAGCGCTCGTGCCCGGGGCCACGTGCCCATGCGCCTTGATGAGTGCAGCCCCCAAAAAATGGACGACCAGGGGGGGCGGGTGGGTTTAAATGAAATCATGTGACGGGGTGGGGGGGGGTGGGGGCTGAAAAAAATTGCGACCAAGGGGTAGGAGTCCATTAAGCGGAATACACGCAGTATCTAACTTTACAGTAAGCAGACTATATACGGACACAGCGCTAGACGTCCCGCGAGCGGAAAAGGAGACTACATGCGGAAACAGCGCTAGACATCAGTTAGCGCAGTACCCTATTTTACAGTGAAGGGGACTGCAGGCGGAAACAGCGCGGCTAGTAAAAATAAATAGTGAGACACGCTAACACCTTTAAAAAAAAGGGTCGAGTTTTAATGCGAACATCTGTTCCACAAGCTACTATACTGCCCATCGGTTCCGCCTCTCCCCTTACTAATCAGATTGATGAAGAATCCGGGTATATATATAAACAGATGAAGTGGAAATCAGAAAGTGACCGCCGTTTGGGATTCCCCATTTGCGTTTCAATCCGTTCAATTCACACTGATCGTTTTGTTCTAGATGCTTCGCTGCCCCTCGGCTGGTCTGACGCGCCATCTGCCGTTGATACAAACTCTTCTGTTTAGGGACTTTTTCCGCCCCCCCCCCTTTTAGGACCGAAATTTATACCATTTAACATGAAAACCGAGTGAAAACCAAAAGCGCCCCCCCCCCCCTATCCAGCATATCTGCATCTGACCCTGAAACCGGCCCCCTGTATCCAGATTTTCTGGATCCGCCCCTGCTTTGCAGAGATTATGTAAGGTGCTATAATATATCTGCTTCTGCTTAAGGGACTGCATGGTGGGAAAACACTCCATTGTGGGGAGGGAGGTCAGCGGGGAAGGGGAGTGGGGGGGGGGCGGGCATGAAAATTGAAAACTGTGGAGAAGGTAACTCATTGAGGTTGGCGATTGTCATGCATGCACGGGTAGAGTTTCAAGGATATCTTTAAATGCTTTCGCATGATGTAATATATTAGGGCAAGCGTGTCGGTCTAGTGATAGCATAATTACGCCCAAGCTGGTAAATACAATGAATTGGCTAGACTTATGCCAGTTCTTTGTTAAGTCAAAAGTTGCTTAATTAGATATCCATTTGCCCCTCCTGTCGAATCCCGCAAATAATACACTGCATATGATGGCTAAAATTAAATTAAAGCTGTTCAGTATAAATTTCCACCTCAGTATATTATTATGTTCAAAATCTTGAGTGAGAAAGAGAGAGACTGCATGGTAGGGAGAGAGAGAGCCTGTCAGAGGCTATAACTATTTACGTCGACTATGCATGAAATATGCCCCGTCATACCGGTAAACACGGTGTCACTGAACCTTATGAACTGTGCTTCATAATCGCTAGCTATCGTTTGACATCGAGGCCAACATGTTGCTTCTCAGGCATATAGCTACATATGTCTTTCAGCCTATTACTATGATATATGTACATGTTGTGAAAAGGCTGGGTCGACCCTCAGTGCACTCGGATCGTTATTTGCTGACAAGCAAATGACGATCAGAATGCCCCCCGTGGATGTGGGGGGGCTACATTACTACGGTGGTGTGGGTTTGCCGCCCATGCCATCTAGATAGCGAGAGAAAAGTGGGAGATTTTTTGGTCATTGAGTGAGAAACTTTTGGTAAAAAAGGCATCAAAAATAAACACTGACAATATGATCAACACCGAATCAAAAGCTGAAAGAGTCTCAAACGTAGTTAGCCGTAGCCGTAGTTAGCCGTTAGCCGTAGTTAGCCCCCCAGTAGCGAACTTCTGCGTCATAACAACCGGAATGGACGGAGGCTGACATCAGCAGCCACTGGGCTAAAACCAAATGAGCAGTTTGTATGGACATATGAGTCAAAGCCGGATTTCGCTCGGTTGAGCAGTTGTGAGTTGAGACCTGAAACAGTGTAAACAGGTAAACCACCAGACCAGTAAACCACTCTACGTTTCGGAATTAGCTTGGTTTATGCACAGAATTGATCAGGCCTTTACTTCAAGGATTCCTTCGTTGTGAAGTGGAAGGTAAGTTGCTGGCTTTGACATCTGTCAAAGCGTGTTAAATGATGAAGTGGCCTGTCGTAATAATCAAGCAGGCCTAACTCTTTGTGTAAACAATAGGCTAGAAATTAGCAGATTAGAATGGCAGTGAACATTGGTGAAAGTGGCCGGTGCCCGATCCCCTCTGATCTGCCAATTTAGACGGCCGGGTAGGCCTTAGCCCAGAACCCTAGGCTGTGTGGGCTGAAACACAGCCTAGTCGCATTCCATAGTCAAATTCTGGTCTGGAACAACCCCATTTCAGGGTTGTTTGAATTTGACCAAGTGTAGCTCTGATTCTCCTTTGCTGTGGGAAAAGTTTTATAACAGAAACAAACCTTAATCCTTTTCCTAATACTTCCTGACAAGTAATGACTAATCACATATGTAACCTTTCTTGAAAGGCAAGAATAATCCAGTCTGTCACCAGAAATTCATTTCACTGACCCAATGACTGGGTCCCTGAACAATGAACCAATTAGCATAGCTTATATTTATTTATTATTATAATGATTCTTTAACCATAGCCATGGATTCATGGCTAGGTAGGCCTATATAAACAGAACCTTATAAAACTTGTAGTAACCCAAAGTAACATCACACTTCCAAAGTAACCTCACACTTCAGAAGTAACCTCATACTTCAGAAGTAAATTTAGCCTAGAACCCTAAAGTCAAAGTCATAAATGCCGTAGCGTGTCATTTCGGCCCATATTTTCCACGAATTTATCGCGATTGCTCTAAAAATCACTGACGTGAGAAAGCAACACCGTGCAATTTTAATGATACCAAACTTACGTGGGTACTGCAAGGTTATCCTTTTTTAATACACAAATAATATTTCTCCATTCTGACACTAATATCCCAAAATGCCAACAATACTATTGCCTACAGATATGATTGATAGATGACAAGGCAAACAGAGCGATAGCTATAGCAAAAAATTGTCTCTTTCATTTGCGTGAAACTAATAATTTTGGGATCATGTAAATTCTTTTGGCAAGAGGACTGTAAATACATCAAATTCTATTTGGTATTTTCGAAATTTGGGCGCATTGATGCATTGATGCATTTGATGCTTGTTTATCAGTGGCTTAATTAAATGGCTACCTCAGCCATGTAGTCTTGCCCTCAGAGGTGTGAAGTCTTGTGGGGGGGCACAGGGTATGCAGCTCACCATTATCTTGACTGCGTTCATTACTGACAGTGTCACTTAGAGAGCACACATGCATTGGGCTTCCATAGCGTATTGGTCGGTTAAGATATACAATATATAACAAATTTTCATGCTGAGACCAAGATGACAACTGAAAGAATGAATATTTTTTAATGTCTGAATGAATACATAGGTAAATATGTTATATATTACTCTGAAATTAATATTTTGTATATTTAGACAGCAATGGCTGAGACAACTGGCAAAGAGGATGTGCCTAGTATTGCCATTCCCACTAACCCTGCAGATGCAACAGACTTTGGTTTTTTGAATAAAACTTCCAAAGCCAGCCCTGTCACAACACCTGAAGTGGAAGCTGCAAATACAGACAATATTGATGCAAACTTTGATGCGTAAGTCACTGTAATGATGTATTGTAACCAGATTGGTTAACCCTGGTTCAAACCAAAAATTATTGGTTTTGAGAAAGCATATAATTTTGTGTTCCTACATAGATGCAGATGCAGATTGATTTTGTTGGTATTAAACTTGACTTCACCTGTTTTCTCACAGTTAAAAAAGTAGTATTCTACAAATGCACATCTAGATGTTCTATCTAGTATATATACACAGTAAAGGTGTTTATCTATTTCTTTTGCCCTTGCTGTTTGGGGAGCCTCCCTAGCTCAGATTATCAGAATGTAGAGCTGCCGGCCAGACTTGAAGCGACCTATAACACCAATTTTTTCTCTAATTTTACCCTTTTTCCTACCCTTGTTTCCATTTCCACAGCATGACGATGGCTTCTTCCACAGAGGATAGCTCTTACACATACAACATGAGTCACAAGAGCAGGGGGCACTTTTACATCATTAGTAACAAGAAGTTTGACCCCAAGACTGGGATGAATGAGCGATCAGGCACTGATGCAGATGCAGCAAATCTTTACCAGCGCTTCAAAGAACTTGGATTTGATATCAAGATATACAAGGACTTGACTTCTATCCAGATGTTGAAACTTATGACAGAAGGTATGGTTACCTGGGTTGAGATATCAGCGCATCAGCTTTGTGATAAAAGTAAAGTGTTATATATTGCATATACACTGTAGGTATGTATGCTATCCTCCAAATATATTCGTTATTGGAGTGCCCCGGTATTTTATATAAAAATATGTCTTTGTATTGTTTTTATTAAAGGTGAAAAAAGTGTTAGTTTGAGCCCCACCGATGTAATATTCCAGATTAATATTGCCACTGGCTTCAAAGGTATTGGTAATTTAAATTATGATTAAATTATTTTCGCTTCAACACCTGGAGTATTTATGTCCACTTTTTATGACACTGATGCTTTGATATCTCTACGTACATACATGTATAGTGTATTTGTTCAGCTGCCAAAGTGAACCACGACGACTATGATTGTTTCGGCTGCGCCATTCTGAGTCACGGTGACGACGGCATCGTGTACGGCACGGACGGAGTCATCCAGATTGACATGTTGGTGGCCCCCTTCAAAGGGGACCAGTGTCCCTCCCTTATCGGCAAACCCAAGCTCTTCTTCATCCAGGTTAGTTCTTACGTCAGCGTATTACGGAAGAATTGTAGAATATATTGATAACAGGCGTGTCGGGGCAACCAGTTGGACCACGGCGTACAGCTAGGATATTGATACCACGATGTGTATTTCAGGCGTGTCGGGGCAACCAGTTGGACCACGGCGCAGAGCTGCAAGCCGATGCCGACGTGGAACCTGCTCAGAAGGTCTACCGGATTCCGACTGAAGCAGACTTCCTGTACGCGTACTCCACCGTCCCAGGTGAGTTCCTCTTGTCTACCAGAGCTCAAAATATGCCACTTCTGAGTTCTTTATGAAGATCGCTTGTTTCTGTTAAAGATGGAATGTAAGCCAGGTCAGCTCAACTTCACCAGAGAACTACTTCATTATCGCCCGAGCCAAATAATTACGGAAGCGATGCGGCAGCCTATGTAATACATGTACTTTCATTAACTGATTATCTATATGCGAGAGGGAATTACCATGATGTTTACTGTTTGCTGTTTACAACCCCCTGTCGGTTCTCACCAGGTTACTTCTCGTGGCGGAATTCGACCAAGGGTTCCTGGTTCGTCCAAGCGCTGTGCCAGACACTCAAGGAACACGGCCTGAAGAAGGATCTTCAGTGGATCATGACACGTGTTAACTACGTCGTCGCCTACGACTTCCAGTCAAACGCCAGCAAAGAATTCATGAACCGCAAGAAGCAGATTCCCTCCGTCGTGTCCATGCTCACCAAAGAACTAGTGTTCAAGCCCAAGAAATAAGAGACAGTGTCAAAAAGTGCCAAAACAGTATGTACAGCTATGGTTCATCTCGAAATACACATACTTGTAGCTTATTAAGGAATTTTATGCGTTCTTTTGAGATTTAATCTCGCTCCTTGACCGTACTGTGCGACGTGTCTGACTCTCTGTATATAATGTGCTCTGTCTGACCCACAGTACGCAGTGGGCGACCTGTCTGACCCACAGTACGCAATGGACGACCTGTCTGACCCACAGTTCGCAATGGGCGACCTGTCTGATCCACAGTACGCAATGGGCGAGCTGTCTGACCCACAGTACGCAATGGACGACCTGGCTGACCCACAGTACGCAGTGGGCGACCTGTCTGACCAACAGTACACAATGGGCGACCTGTCTGATCCACAGTACGCAATGGGCGACCTGTCTGACCCACAGTACGCAATGGGCGACCTGTCTGACCCACAGTACGCAATTGGCGACCTGTCTGATCCACAGTACGCAATGGGCGACCTGTCTGACCCACAGGCGACCTGCCTGACCCACAGTACGCAATGTGTGACCTGTCTGACCCACAGTACGCAATGGGTGACCTGTCTGACCCACAGTACGCAATGTGTGACCTGTCTGACCCACAATATGTTATATGCGATATGACCGACCCACAATATGTTATGTGCGATATGACCGACCCACAATATGTAATGAGTAATCTGACTAGTCCATACTTGGTTCTTACTTTTGCCAATTTGTACTCCTGAATAGTTGATTAATGTTTCGATATTAGTTAGGATGGGTCTGTCTGTCTTATTACACAATGTCAGTTATTAATGCCAATTTCCCGGTATGCATATAATTATGGGCGAACTTTTTGGTCTGTTTATCGGCGGCTTTGTGTGAACTGACTGGTCCATTTCCGAGTTGGTTATGGGTGGGTTGAATGGTTTCTATGGCAGCAATTCTGACACCGAAGCAGTGTGGCCGAGTTTGTAAAACAATAAATGGGCAATTATAACCCGATCAATCTGGGCTTAACTCCGCGGCTTCTGGACAAACAGCTTCTGTCGAAAATGGACGTGGCATCAAGGTGAAGTTGAGGACAAAATTTAATTAAGCTATTAACTGAGCTCTTCTATTGACATGATTATGACGACTACAGCATTGGGCCACCTAACTGAACTACCGGTACTGTGAATGTTAGTTGAAACATTTGGTGTTGTAACTATGTGTTAATGGGCTGGCAAGGTAACTACAGTGTGTCACTAATTGGCCAGTATGTGACCTAATTGATCTGTGATATGTTGTCACGGTGATTGATTAATGCTCAAGCTACACAGGACTTCTATCTCCTGGATTAACAAATATTTAAACAGAATCAAATGGATTGTAGAACTGAACGTCTACCTTGACATACTGAATGGGAAAACGTAAAGAGGATGTAAAGATATAATTTGTGTAATCATTATTATGGGGAGACTATACACTTCACGTGCATGAGGGTGTTTTTCTTGTGTTTTTTTGTAAGGACAAACTGCATTAAACGGTCGAAAAATTCTGATTCATGAACATATCGTGAAGCATATAATTAATTGTGTAGTCCTGTGAGCATCCGGGCTTCGTTCTATGCAATGCATCGATGTTTACTTTCGATTTTCTTTTGTTTAAAAAATCAGTATCTCTTTGGCCCCTTCAGTGCAGTTTATTTTGATAATACATGTCAATAGGAATTTGATTCATTTCTGTCTCTATGACAACTTGGTTATAAAGTACGGGCGCTTATTCGAGCAACTACGGTATTCTCATTCAGGATTCCTTGTCCCGGTTGATTCCTAGTTTTGTAAGCTGATTACCTGCCCTTCTGTCAGCGATGAGGTCCTCTCGACGTGTGGTTGTAGGAGTAACACCACCCAGGTCTCGTTGTAAAATTACCATGACGTCACTGTGACGTCTTACTGATGGACTTACATACGCCGAGAGTGCTTGGGGTGACATCATTATTCCCGGTATAACCCCACGTTTTGTAATAAATGATATTTTGCTTTACAATGCGCTTTCTTGTCTTTTTAGAGAGTGAGTAGCATTAGTAGCGTTGTGGATAGAAGAAGTGACAGCGCTGATGTGAATATTGGGACAGATAGGGATATTGTATCCCATATCTGTCTCCATTCCGAGTGTAGCATTGGGCAGGTGTGGCCAGCTAACCATCCCCGTTACCTCCAGCCGGCTACGCATACATCTTTGCCGGCCTTCCACCCCTCCTGTACCTCTTGGCAGCCCCCCCCCCCCCCCGTGCACCTCTAGCCGGCCACCCACCCCTCCCGTACCTCTTAGCAGGCACCCTCGCTGCTCCTCTAACCGGTCACCCGCCCCTCCCGTACCTCTCAATCTCTCCTCCCTTCCTCTACCTCCCCGAGCCCCCTCTCCCCCCTCCCCCTCTCCCACCCACCCTCTCTCTCTTCCCGCAATTCCCTGACTGCGTTACTTCATATTACAGGTATTTTCAACTGGCCACTCCAAGGTCCGTTAGGTATGTGACTTTCGCCCCGGCTTCTCTACGGGAAAATAACGCGATCATGATACATTGCATGTAGTCCCGACTTCGTTACCACTGCTCCTGTCCAATCTATGTCACACCTTATCTCTTAATATTAATAGTATCACTAGACAAATAGGTCACAGTGCACTGCCGGATCCAAGAGGGGTGTTTAGGCTATTCGGACGCCTGCCCTGCACCGCTTATGAACCCTTGGGCCTGTTTTAGTGGGATTAGCTTGGGCATCACCATCTCCCCTGTCCCAGAGCAATCAATCCGCGAGGTACAGGTTGCTGTCCTGTGACAGGAGCTCGGCCTACGCGCGTGTCCTCCGCCGGATAAGACAAAACATAGGTTAGATGGTCTAGATAAATATTAATCCCGTACCACAGGTGTGCAGTAAGGGGGTGAAATAATGGCGAATTCGGCTGCCCCTTACATGGACCCCCCCCCCCGCTAAATCCACCCCCCCCCCCTCCCCGGGATTCCCCCTACGGTGCGACGCTGTCATCAGCCGCCACGGCCAACGCATCAAAGTTCGCCTATCTATGTGTCAAACCAAAACCACTTTCGCCCGCCGATCACTCCGAGGTACTTCTGCGCCGCTTGTTTGGTCTCCAAATGACCTCATTCGCGCATACGACTCAAGTGTTGTGTACAACGCAGATTACTCACACAGACTAGACAGGTATTGAGCAAGTATTTCAGTAGCGGATTACAGTTACACTCAGCTGCAGGTGAGTATAACCAAAGACCTTACTTACTTTCATTGTAAGGTCTTTGGTATAACTCTAACTACGTAACAAGTAATTGGTAATAAGCGATGGTTAAATCCACCATACTATGGAGATAAAGGCATGTAGTGGGTAGTACGCCAGACGGCAGATTAACAGGTCATGGGGGCATCCCTGGTGTAGTGATTAGCGCACTAGACCGCAGATTATCAGGTCCCGGTGGCCTCCCTGGTGTAGTGGGTAACACACTAGACCGCAGATTAACAGGTCCTGGTGACCTCCCTGATGTGGTGGGTAGCGCACTATACCGCAGATTAATAGAATCTGGGGGCCTCCCTGGTGTAGTGGTTAGCGCACTAGACCGCAGATCAATAGGTCCTGGGTTCGAATCCGGGCTCGGGCACCTAATCTGGGGCATGTTTCATTCCTTCATCCTTCATCGTCTCGGGAGGTTCCTTTGCCCAATTTAGCCTGTATGTGCACAAAAGTAGCCTAAAAAACCAACATTCCATTCCATATTCATCTTCATTCATCGTCCCATCAAGTTCATTCGCCCAGTTTAGCCCGTTATGTGCACAAAAACGGACTAAAACACCAACAAGTCATTTTCTTTAATGTCCCAAGGAATGGCCCTCTACTGGTTTGGAAGAAAGTTATGGGATCTTTATGTTACACAAACCTAGAAATGTGCACAGGTGGATTTCGAACCACGAACCGGCCGTTTGCGCTGGCCAAGTAGAGCCCACTCGACAATAGCCGAACTCGCTATATACCGTCCAGGCCACGCGATGACAACATCCGCGGCCTTTCGCGGAAAAGGAGCTCGCTTTCCTGTATTCAGAACCGAAAAATGTCTCGCTCATGAATAATAAGTACCCTTCGCCCCGGCCGGCACTCCTCCTTGAGTGATCCCTAATCAGCACATACACGTACATCACATCATCACGTCATCACGTACGCAGCGAGGGTCGGGAAGGTGGCTGGCGTGGAGCGTGCGTGGGGTGGACGGGAGGCTGGCGCGAGGCGGGCGCTAGGCGGGCGCTGGGCGGGCGCGAAGCGTGCGTGGGGGGGTGGGGTGGTGGGAGGGGGTGCGTGGGGTGGACGGGAGGCTGGCGCTGGGCGGGCGCTGGAGGGGGGGGGGGGGGTGGGGGGGTCGCGGGGCGGGCGCGAACTGTCGCAAAATGCACTTTTTCGGGATCGGTCAATAAAAAAAATGCTACAGTTCAACCTCGAGTCTATAGAGAATTGTATACACCGAATATGTCTGGGGCACGCATGTACTCGGTTTATGAAAGTTCAAATAGGGATAATAACATATCAGGATCGATATTGACAGGCATTCGGTTTACTAATGTTGTTCAGTCTAAGGAGGTTACAGTCCACGTAAAATAAACTCGGGATGTCTATAATAGCTCTTTCACGTTGATAATACGAAATGCAATTGATATATTATAATGATTGTGATTCAAATAACCATCGCGTCTGATATACAGACACCATGGCGGTACCAGCTGATGAGATCAACAAATACATCTACAAGATGACCCACAAGAAGCGCGGAATGTTCCACATCATCAACAACAAAAAGTTCGACAGCAGCACTGGATGTGGCGAGAGGCTGGGAACTGACGTGGATGCAGCAAACCTCGAGCGGCGCTTTAAAGAACTGGGGTTTGAGGTCAACGTCGAACACAATTTGTCAACCTTTAAAATGCTCCAGCTGCTGTCCAAAGGTTAGCTGCCCGGTTACAGCGATTATTATCATTGCATTCATACCGATATAGATGTATTCAAATCACTTGGCTTTGGACCCGATATAGGTTTCAATTCAGGGTAACCGGCTATTGCTTAAACTTGTCGATTGAAAAAGCTGAGAGTAAACTTTTGTAAGGTTCACGAACGAAATACCGTTCGCATATATTCCCACTGATGATCAAGTTTGGATGATGGACTGGGACTTGGGTCAATTAGGGCTTATTCTTATTTACCACTTTGGTGTAACATGCGGACATTTTGCCTACTTCATTGTGCTCGTAACCGTTAAAGTTATTTTAAAATCACTGGACTGCTAAAAATATGTGATACCTAGTCCAGTAAATTAGTGAAATGAATGTGTGTGTGTTAGTCCAGCAAATTTGATCATGAGAAACGTTTTAACAAATTTCAAGTTTTGCCTTTCAACGTTAAGATTTGTTACACTGACGAGAGGAAAAAAAGAACGTTTTTGTAACGTACGAAAAGAGGTATACGTGGTAACTTGTTGTTCACATTTAGCTGCCAGGGCAGACCACGGGGACCATGATTGTTTCGGCTGCGCCATTCTGAGTCACGGTGACGACGGCGTCGTGTACGGCACGGACGGAATCATCCAGATTGACATGTTGGTAGCCCCCTTCAAAGGGGACCAGTGTCCCTCCCTGATCGGCAAACCCAAGCTCTTCTTTATCCAGGTACCACAGTCTTTTATAGAGAATACGTAATTATATACTCCAAATCAATCTGGGGCCAAGCTCAACAAACTCGCATTCAGAGGCAGCCAATTTCAGCAGAAGTGTCAGCAGAAAGAGTGGTGACTTAGAGCCTGAAATGCAATTTGAGGTATACAAACAAATAATAAATATATACAACCAATATTAACATACGGTGCATATCTATAGATGTGACAGAAACATTTCAGGTTAGGTATTGTAAATGGATTTTAGGTCGCCGCAGATAGATTATGTACATTTTGTGTTAGACATGGCACAAACTGTAAAGAAAGTGAAATCCATCCGATGCCTTTTTAAATCATCTTTACAACTAAATCAATTTTTTTTACATATGAGTCATTATTTACAGAAAACATTGCGGTATGAGAAATTTACACGGGAGTTACTCCCTACCAAGACATTTCACGCAAAGCGTATGGACCTTATCAGGCTTCACCCAGGTCCAGTCCGTGAGTTTGGGGTCTGCGTATGTCCGTGGAAGGTTTTGTGTGTCCTCCGGGTCTGATCTGCCCTCACCGCCATTCCAACCGCTACGTGGCGCCACCATGTGGGCCTTAAACCGAACTTTTAACCTTAAGACATATGCCTTATCCATAGGCGGCCTGAACTCCTAGTTCTCATCTCAATCCCTGATCCATTAACTCCAATCCCAGGGGAGTGGAACGGCGATGAGGGACAGACAAGGCCTGTGGACAAATAAAACCCACACATAAGCTCTTAGCGGCATTTGATGTTTAGTATCGTTTGTTAATCATGTCATTCTCTCCGTTTCATGATAAACTGCAGGCGTGTCGGGGGACTGACTTGGACCACGGTGTAGTGTACCAGACAGATGCCGACCAAATGGCAAACAATGTGAAAGTCTACGGAATCCAGAGAGAACCGGATTTGCTATTCATGTATTCCACAGTTCCTGGTGAGTCGTCTTCGTGTATTCCACATTCACTGGGGTGTCCTCTTCGTGTATTCCAGTCCCTGGTGTGTCCTCTTCGTGTATTCCACATTCCCTGGTGTGTTCTCTTCGTGTATGCCACAGTCCCTGGTGTGTCCTCTTCGTGTATTCCACAGTCCCTGGTGAGTCCTCTTCGTGTATTCCACAGTCCCTGTTGAGTCTTCTTCGTGTATTTCAGTCCCTGGTGAGTCCTCTTCGTTTATTCCGCAGTCCCTAGTGAGCCCACTTCGTGTATTCCACAGTCCCTGGCGAGTCCACTTTGTGTATTCCTCTGTCCCAGGTGTGTTCTCTTCATGTATTCCACAGTCCCTGGTGTGTCTTCTTCGTGTATTCCACAGTCCCTGGTGTGTTCCCTTCATGTATTCCACAGTCCCTGGTGTGTCCTCTTCGTGTATTCCACAGTCCCTGGTGAGTCCTCTTCGTGTCTATTTCAGTCCCTGGTGTGTCCTCTTTGTGTATTCCACAGTCCCTGGAGAGTCCACTTCGTGTATTCCACAGTCCCTGGTGTGTCCTCTTCATGTATTCCACAGTCCCTGGTGTGTCCTCTTCGTGTATTCCGCTGTCCCTAGTGAGCCCAGTACTTCCTGTATATTCCACGGTCCCTGTTGTGTCATCTTCGTGTGTTCCGCAGTTCCTAGCGAGCCCACTTCGTGTATTCCACAGTCCTTAGTGAGTCATCTTTGTGTAGTACACGGTCCCTGGTGAGTCCTCTTCGTGTATTCCACAGTCCGTGGTGAGTCCTCTTCGTGTATTCCAGTCCCTGGTGTGTCCTCTTCGTGTATTCTGCAGTCCCTGGTGAGTCCTCTTCGTGTATTCCAGTCCCTGGTTTGTCCTCTTCGTGTATTCCGCAGTCCATAGTGATCCCAATTCGTGTAGTACACAGTCCCTGGTGAGTGCCTATTCGTGTATTCGACAGTCCGTGGTGAGTCCCCTTTATTCGTGTATTCCACATTACAATTCGAATGTGTTTGATCAGTTTGGGGGTGCATGTGCAAGCCAGGGGTCATGACCTCTCCGACTTAGGTGTGGACTCTCCAAGCAAGGTAGAAGTCCACATATAAATGTAGTTCTCCCTAACAGGGGGATCCAAAAGAGTTGGTCTCCCTGATCACAGTGACCTCATACTCATCCTGGAATAGATTATCAGTGTTTTGATTATATTCCGCTTGCCTAGCCCCGGGAGCCTAGCTTTTGGTCCTCTGTAGCGTTACCCAAATTACTGTTATTTGTTAAGAAGAAAAGTTGTTTCCTGTTCTTATATTATCAATATGTAAACTAATCTGCCTTATATGCTAATTTAAACTGAGCAAACTGTAATATATTTTTCAGTTTTTATTATCGCATGTGACCTATCCAGTGACCTTACTACATCAACGCATTTTACAAATTGTTTACTTCAAAATTGAGCAATTCGTTATATTTCCGCATCCGGGGTTTGTAATTTTACTCTCGTAAATAACCCGCCAGGTTACTTATCGTGGCGGAATTCGACCAAGGGTTCCTGGTTCGTGCAAGCGCTGTGCCAGACACTCAAGGAACACGGCCTGAAGAAGGACATTCAGTGGATCATGACACGTGTTAACTACGTGGTCGCCTACCACTTCCAGTCAAACGCCAGCAGAGAGTCCATGAACCGCAAGAAACAGATTCCCTCCGTCGTGTCTATGCTGACCAAAGAACTGGTGTTCACCCCAAAGAATTAGGCGTGATTGTGCTAACGTCACGGGTCATATCTGTCAGCTGGTATTAACTGTCAAACGATATTAACTACCAGCCGTTCTTAACTGTCAGCCGTCTAGACAACCGCCAGCTGCTGTCAGCTGGCAGACGTTGTCAGCTGTCAAAACGTTGTCAGCCGTTAGCTGATGTCAGCTATAAGACGTTGTCAGCTGTCAAAACGTTGTCAGCCGTTAGCTGATGTCAGCTATAAGACGTTGTCAGCTGTCAATACGTTGTCAGCCGTTAGCTGATGTCAGATATAGTACGTTATCATCCGTCTGCTGATATCCTCAGTTCTCAGCGGGTGTCAGTTGTCAGGTTAGGTAGAAGTCGAATGCCTTGCTGTTCGTCTTTCTTGTTGTATTTAGTGTATGCACTCTTCAGAAACAGAAAAACTCGTATTCATCATCGTGCCATTAAATGTGACATCTTAGATATGGACGACAGCGTAACTTAAGTTTGAACGACAATGGGTGAGAAATCTCAAGACGTAATTATTATATCATAAATGGAATGCCGATTTCTCTGAAGTGTATAGTTTGCGCGTTTCAGAATCTATTGACAGTTTGAAAGCATATTCAATGAACATTGCGATGATGATAACACAGACGAGCTTGTCAAGCTTATAGTTGATACTGGTAGTGCGACTCGTCGATCAGCAACTCGCACCACGGGAGTAAGCGTATATAGCAGTCAGCCTGATTGGTGGGATGCAGACTGCAGTCCAGCAGATTAGCAACACAAACCAGATATGCTTGACCTCTTTCGCATTTCAAATTCACAAGATCATTTAATTGAATATAATGGAGCTCAAAGAATATTTTTAAATCTTTGCAATAGTAAAACAACTACTACATGCACGGGTCTTACAGCAGTTATTGATCGATAGCTTTGCCGATTGTGCTATATTCTGGCGTTGCATATCCAGCGAACGCATAGTAACAATAGGAACAGTCCCATGCAGTATAAGATCTCAGGAGTGGGAAGAATCCTTCCAAAAAATATTAAATGTTCCGACCAGGAAAACAGCTTTCTTTTTCTGGAAGAGGTTTTATCCACATTAGCTGATCATGATCGTGTATGTATTAAATATTATGTTGAACAGGTTGAGAGCTATCTGAATAGAGCTTTTGATGCTGAAGAAATACTAGGTTGTATACGAAATTTACCCTACGGCAAAGCTGCAGGTTACGACGGAATACCGAACCAAATGTTGAAAAGGGTTTGAAAAGGCGAACTGTTATTACCATATTTTGTTCTATTGTAGGATCTGATACTGGAAACAGGGACATTCCCGAAAGACTGGTACATAAGAAATAATCTCGGTCAAACATGGGTAATTGTCGAGGTGTCTCATTATTGTCTGGCCTCAGTAAACTATTCACCAAATTAATGAACGACAAATTAACTCTATGGATCGATCGGAACGAGTTACGGTCAGAAGAGCAAGCGGGATATATAAAAGGCTTTTCGATATTTTTCTTGCAGTCTATAATTCAAAAGTATGTAACGAAAGAGAAAGGCAGGTGTTATATCCTTATTTATACTGATTTTTCAAAGACGTTCGACAGCATGTCTCATAATGGTTTAGTCTACTTTTTAAAGGTATTCATGGTAATGTAATGATGGTTATCCGCGATATGTACGCAAGCTTGAAATCTTGTATTAAAACAGATTCCACTTCGACTTTTTCCAGTTTTTAACATCGGAATACGACAGGGATCTTTGTTTTAAGCCCAGTACACACATAAAAAAGTTTCCGAAACGTTGTTTCCGAAACTTTGTTTCCGTCGAAACACGCTGGTGTGTACCGGGATGTTCCCGAAACTTTGTGCCCGAAACTTTGTGCCCGAAGTTTTAGCATGTTTGAAATTGGGAAACAAAGGTTCCACATCATATTATTACAACCAATGTGTACTCGACTCATTGGCAGCGAGTGGGATCATGTGACAACACCAGATTAATACGCCGACTCAGAGCGTGGTCGATTCGCCTCTTGCAAAGTCCACCTCTTCTAGAAGAGCACTTGCCATGCGATCGTTTCGCCTCTTCTCCTCCAGGAGATGCGATTCCAACATGGCGGAAGATAACTATGCAATATTTTTTATTATTTCAAACGGAACAGGAAATCCGAATGGTACATTGAAACACACTCAATATAAATACCGTACTAAGTACCGTACTAAGAAACCCATGTAATCTGGCCCATTTTGCCTTGTCATTTAGATGAGAACCATTGCATTCTAACATATATATAGCCTTTATTATATTGAGAAAAGTGGGAATCTTTAACGAGCCTCCTTTACATATTGTCGCATAGATATACTGTTTATCTAACAAAAAAACATAATTCGCAATGCCTTGTGACTTTTGTGTTACAACTAGTAAAACATGTTTCTCATTAACAAACTCTTTCAAGTCAGTATATGGTTGTAGCACGCGAATTACATCATTCCAGAAGTCTCACACATACGTACATCCCCAAAATAAACGTTCAATAGTTTCTACATGTGAACTTCAAAAATAACATTCGTCGTTTTCAGAAATGCCTGCTTTTTTCAAAAATGTATTTGTGGGAAGGATGCGTTGCAACACTTTGTATTGAAAACTCCGTATCTTCGTTTTTTCTGGTTGTTTCTATGGGAACCATATAAATATCTTTCCATACATCTAGATCAATTGTTCTATTCAATAGTTCCTGCCAAGTTTGTCTCCTTTTTTTCATTTAATTTCATTTAATTCATTTTGTCTGTTGTTAATTTCCAATACATATGGTTGCAGGACCGTTTCGCGTCTAGCACATCTGTAACACATTTATCGACCTCATAATCAGTGGGGCGAAGTGGATATATTGACTTCTTGAACCAATGGTCCAGTACTAGATGTTTGAAACTCAAAAAGTCTAAGTTTATGTTCACGTCATACGCATAGTTGAATTGCTCGAGAGTTAAGGGTAAACCGTTTTCAGAGGACAGGTCCATCACCTTAGTACATTTCTTCTCTACAAGTCTTTGTTTCAACATTAGGCAATTAGTATGTCTGAGGTAGTGTGCATTCCAAAAATTATATTTCATTACGCTACCCTCAGTATAAATTATCAATTTAAATTGGGCCCAGTCGTTTATAATTTCCTTCCAAAAGCTATTGGATATACGCTTCGATAATATTTGAAGAGATTTGGGATCTACATATGTAGTTACCCTGATATCTGTCTGTTAATGTTGGGCGATAATATATGGATGTGGGCAATAATTTGCGAGCAATAAGTGAGTTTCTGTTCGCCATATTGGAACTACTCTTCCAGCTCGTCACACGCGATCGATTAATTGCTCATATTCTCCATTCTTGCTCTTCTCTTCTTGGAAGAGTTGAATCGATTAGACTCTCAGGCAACCTGGCAATTTGGACTCAATGGACGAATTTCTTTGGGCCAGGTTCGGTATCCCGCCCCGGGCCCGCAACACGTGACAGGGAACTTCCGAGTGTGCCGATAGGGATATGCCTATTCCAATGAAATGCACACACCGTTCACATCCGGTGCACATTAAGGCATTGGAACCAATTAACCTACTCTTATCACCTTTCAATCAGCCGCCATCTTCTCCCGAATGCCCCGTGCTGTTAAGAACAGGGCACATCGGCATACCGAATCCATGCGCGCGCACCCATACCCGGGTGAAAGAAGTGTCGGGCGGTGAACCGATGCGTAATGTGCGTATTCGGTCCACCGTAGGGATACACCCGGGTTACCAAAGAAATGCGCCCAATGTTATGTGGTTGCCGATCCGACGTCTGCGACATTTAAGTTGATTCATGACCTTCAAGAAGATTGGTATATGTCCCTTGTTGAGGACGATTACGAATCAACTCACGGACCCATGTTTGACGATGTAGTCGTCGCCCCCTTCGTCGCCAAATATTGAGTAAAACAACCGCAGGCAGCGAGTGGTCCGTGACTGTCAGCCATTTGATGCTAATGTCCATTGGCCAATGAAGTGACGTAAATAAAAATGCTGATACTTTGTGTCGCAGAAATCCAGTAAGTGGACTTCCCTCCAGAGAGAGGGCGAAAGGTAAATACAACTCAAAGACAAGTTTTGGAAACTTTATGTCGCAGAAACTTGATATGTGTCGGACACAAAGTTTCAGACACAAAGTTTCGGACACAAAGTTTCGGAAACAAATCCAGTAAGTGGACTTCCCTCCAGTGAGAGGGCGAAAGATAAATACAACTCAAAGACAAGTTTTGGAAACTTTATGTCGCAGAAACTGTATATGTGTCCTACACAAAGTTTCAGACACAAAGTTTCAGACACAAAGTTTCGGACACAAAGTTTCCGAAACTGTTTAGGTGTGTACTGGGCTTTACTTAAACTGCCCAGGAAGGCCTATCTGCGCAAGCAATGACGCCCCGAACATAATATCACCAGTGATCACGACTGTTTGCCGATGATAGGCCTACCGTAGGGCGTCTCCAACAAACGATAAATATCTTAGAGGTTTTTAGTAAAAAGTGGAGTGTAAAAGTGGATATGAACAAAACTCAAGTATGCTTAATAGTATTTCGGAGAGGAGAAATAGTTAAAGTTTTTAAATTGTCAACGGTTGAAAGTAGTATCGTCGTACAAATATATAGGGTAGGTATGCATGGTAAGGGGAAAGCACGAGAAAGTGTTGATTCGTTCTTTCGAATACAAGAGGCGTTAGCCGAGTGGATTGTGAACAACGAGATCAACAACTTTCGACTTTTTTTTCTTACCTAAAACATGTCACCTGTCAGCCATTTTAGACTTCCCATCATCGACATGTCTGAGTCATCATAGTGCCACCTTGGCGTAAGTGCCCCCGGGCAAGCCCGCTTCTCTAGGGGCACAACGGTGTCCATGCAAAGTTCTTTAGACGCCAGTCGGAAGTAGACTGTCGCTTTTATCATAATGTGTGCGCATACAATCATAGTGTTTAATGATGCCAAATAGTAGGTATGTCAAAAGCTGCCATAATATGCCCAAAGAATTTGATAAAATAGACAATCCTGGGCTGGCTCAGTGAAGGCTCTTTTGATTAAATATGATTTCAACGATGTAGGCCTATGGTTAAAGCAATCAGTTTATGTTGCAATTTTATTTATTGCCGAGTTAACCAGATATTAGAAACCTATATATATTGATGAGTGGCATATGAGAGGAGACAAATTCGCAGAAGATGAATATCACGTGTTATTGTATTGCCCCAAGTTTATGAGTATTAGTTAGACATTAATATAGAACAAGTTTTTTGGAATTTCCCAACATACGAACACGTTATCTTGATGTCAAGTGAAGACATGTTTACACTAAGAAGCTACGTGTGTGTACACTGTAGAAAAACGTGTCCGCACGCAGCCTGAAATCACAGAACCGCGATACTTGTATTGTTTGTGACAATTGTATTTATGTTCACCGTTATATCCTATGAGCCTGAAGGCCTTCTTTGACCAATAAATTACCTACCTTACCTTACCTTAAATTTGTTATTGTTTGTTTTATATAAATAGTATGGCAAATAGGCCCAAATGAACACCCTGTCAAACAACCATGTAACTATTTAAGGCCGTAAGGGCAAATATACGTATTTTTAGGAGTACAAAAGTAGGCCTGCATGTGGTCTTGCCAGTCATTTATAAAGCCTACTGCGAAGCAAGGCAAGGAACTTGTTGCACTCGGGCTCGATCTGCGCTAGTTTCATTTTCTCAGCGTACAAGTCCACGAGCGTGCACCTCGGTTGGCCACAATCAGTAGCCTACTGTGTTAGTCAGCACACGTACATATTGTGACATGAGCCTATGTACATAGGACCACCGTATACTGACTGTCACAGTACTGATTACTGTGGCCCATAGGGACAATTTCTGCGTGGAGTCGACCAAATGTTGGCGCGCAGTCGACCAAATTTAGGCGCGGAGTCTGCCACATTTCAGCGCGGAGTCGACCTATTTTGGCACTAATAATCTTTGTTGCGGCTAGTGTTACAGTGCATCACGGTCTCCTCCTTAAACGTGCTCACATGCATTATCAAGCCACACGATGAAGCTCTGTTTCTTGATTGTTGGCATCATTTTGCAAATATATTCGCGAATAAATGTTGGAGCACAAGTCTTTTCCAGAGAAGCGGGCTTGCCTGGGGGCACCTGCGTCAACTGCAAGACCTGAATGACCCTACACAAAAATATATTATGGTTCGGCATTGTGTGTACCCCTATACTGATATGTTATGTTGGCGGCGCGCTCAGCAGTGCATTTGCTTTGATTGTTTTCACAACACGAGTATAGTGATTGTTTATAAATAAATAGGCTATTGCGGACTTCGAACGTCTTTGAAAGTTTGGTGGATTGAAGCATGCGAGTCCGCGCTGAAATGAGATCGACTCCGCGCTGAAATTTAGGCGACTCCGCGCTGAAATTTTGTCTAGTCCGTGAAGCAATTGTCCGTATAGGCCACAGTACGTATGGGCCACCGTATCGGGGCTCAAACTCCGGGCTCAAAGTATCGAGTATAGGCTTATCACTCAAGTGGTTTAAACCGGCCGGCGACTGTCCCGTCGCCATGCAGTCGGCACGTTAGTCGTAGCCACACTGCCCCGAACCGCCACCGTGAGAGAAACTAATTTTTCCTCCGTTCAACTGTTCAAATGTGGAGACAAGACTGACGGTATGTAAAGTTCGTTGTGGTGAATGGATTAGGACTACCATGCGTCTTTTTATTTTCTGTCTAGTCCCGTTACGTGCCAGTTTTAGCAGGCGTCCAGTCTAGTCCCGTGTGACGTTTTCTAGGGAAAACAGTCACGTTGCCGACCATGTAAATTTTGGACACATTTTAAAAAGAAGATGGCGACTGACTCCCGTTAGAAGCTACAGCATTCAAATTTATTACATTGCTTCTCAAAAACTAACTTCATCTAATTCTGGTGCTCAAGATGCACACCTTGCTGATATAACCCCCTAATTGCTACTTTTGTCACGTTTTCCTGAAGTTTTTCCCGCTCTCTCGCGGCCATCATGAATTACCAAACACCGAAAAATACGGATGTAGCCACACCATCTTCATGTGGTGTGGAGGGCCCTGAATTCCCTGGTCAGAAAAACAAAGAAAAGTTCGCTCTTCAAATATATCTGTAACATTTTCAGTCAACCCTTTTGTTTGATTATCTTTCACAGTGGTAGTTTACTCCCTCTGTGAAATTTAGGTGCTGACATAATATTCCACACATTTTGTACTTGTCATGTGTGCAACACATTTTCGGTGTTTAGAACTTTGGGTTCAAAATGAGGTAGGACTTCCGTTTTGTTAAATCAGACCAGCTCAAGTTGAAAAATTGCTTATTCTGTACCTTCAGATCATGAATTAGTTTAAACTTACTGGACAAACAGGTAGTGTACTATTATAGCAAGCTCTTGCCATTAATGAGAAACCTCTTGCCATAAGTTTTATATTTCATGTGAGAAATTAGCATGGAGGGACTTGTGGCCCTATTCCTTGAATTGGGCGACTTGGGGCTAGCGTCCAGTCGTACCTCCCTCCCTGCCTGACAACAGTCACGTCTCCTTACGTTGGCTGGCCCTGTTGGACGCATTCTCACGACGGGGAAATATTTGTTATTTATGGAAAGGAGTATTTGGCTAATGCATTTCGGAGATTGAATGGCAGTAAAACTATTTGCACCAAAGAATAGCAAATTTCTGCTTGTAAATTAAGTATTTCGTCTAAAACTTTCAGTTGACGGGGGTCCTTTGTAAATCCCTGCCGCCATGTTTTGTGCCCAATAACCAAATACCGAAATTTTGCGAAGCCGCCCCCCATGTTAAACTGAAGCAAAAAAATGGCACCAATCACGGATTATATACCTTAAGTTGTTTACTGTGTTGTCGTCTGCTTCCAAACATGAAGTGCATAAAGTGCAAAAATGTTTTCTTTGCATTTTAAATCGAGATATTTGGATTCGTATAGCCTTAAAGGGTCACAAACTACCACTTTAGAGTCGCACTAGAGTATCGGCGTTTCCTTGGCTCCAAAAAAAGTCGGTAACAAATTCTTTTTCGGTATTCAGCATATGTAACTTCGGCGATCTCCGGAAAACTTCGCAGACTTCGGACTGCAATGGCGACTTTTTGAATGCGCTCTCAGTCAGCTCAGTGCCCAAAATGCCCATAACATTGATATGCAGTGCGATTTAGTCCTAACTAGCTGTCATTGTACGTTTGTAGAGTAAGTCTTTTCCCCAACTTTGCCACTAAAACTGAAACTCTCCCCAACTTTTTATTTTGTTCCAACGCAAAAGTAAACGGTAGGACTTGTGGCGTTGTTCCCGGGCAACAACGCCACAATGTTCGGACTATTTTCTGCCAAGTTATGGCCGCCCGTGCGCATGCACCGCGCTAGATGAGCTAAATATAACTAGGGCCTCGTTCGCAAGCGACCGCTAGTCGACTAATGATTGACGATTTGGCTGCCGAACGGTGATTTGTCCAACCATCTAGTCGACCAGAACGAACCATGCCGCCACCCACGGTTCCTCTGGTCGATTGTCGTCCAAGATGGCGGAGGGAAATGAGCAGTAAGCGGTGTTCGCGTCATCTTTGTGGCGTAGCCTATATTTGATCTGTAACTTCGTTTGCAAGTTTGTATACATTTAAACGAATTAAAATGTAGCATGGTTCGTACGTAATTGCTTATTTTGCCAATTAACAAAAAAATCTAAACAGTAGAGATAAGGGTACTTTAAGAGCGTACAGTTAGTTCGATCATGTGAACATTTATTTGGGGGGGGGGGGGGGCGGGGGGTGCTTGGTACTCCTCCGGTCACCAAGCCGATACAGTGAGGCTGCAGTCAAAGAACTCAGGCTAAAATGTTCTTTGTAATACAATTCAGTGACGATCCAGGATTTTGCACAAGACGGTCAGGACACACGGCGGTTAAAGGTGCTTGTTATTGTTGTTATTTCCGCCATGAGACAGATTGTCAACCCTTTCCGACTATCCCGCGTTCTGCATTAGGCTGTAATGCGCAGGCGCAATAGCGAAATCTAGGTAAAGAAATAGTCGACTAGCTGTCGCTTGCGAACGAGGCCTATAGGGCTGGCTGCGTGACTACTTGGAAGTTACGCATTTACGCCCATGCGACCAAAAGTGCTTGATTGTGATCGCGGCCTGCAGTAGCTACTTTCCATTCAGTTGCCAAAGCTAAACCACATTAAAATAACTAGTTCAACAAAGAGTAAACATTCGATCGTCGGGGCAATTTTGGCGAGAATGGTTTGAATGAGTTCAGAAGCAAGCGCAGTCAAACGCTGACAATGAAACCCGGCACAGCATCCGATTTTATTCGCTTTGTTTATTATTTATTTCATATCTTAATCAATTCATTGACTTCATTGCAAGAGTAAAAGTTGCAAAGGAGTGTTTGCGATGATGTTGTATGCGGATGACCTGATACAGTGTTCGGATCTTGTACGACGACTCCAGCATAAGTTAGATGAAGTGGATAAGGGAGTAAAAACCCAGTCCCTTCAAGCCCAATTTTTTTTTTAATATCATTAAACAAATTGTGTATAAATGTGATGGGGTTTCTCCAAAGATTCAGCCAGTGCGACGTTCACTCACGTCGCCACGCAGCCACTGCGACGCTCACTCATGTCGCCTTGCAGCCAGTGCGACGCTCACTCACGTCGCCATGCAGCCAATGCGACACTCACTCACGTCGCCATGCAGCCAGTGCGACGCTCACTCACGTCGCCATGCAGCCAGTGCCACGCTCACTCACGTCGCCATGCAGCCAGTGCGACGCTCACTCACGTCGCCAAGCAGCCAGTGCGACGCTCACTCACGTCGCCATGCAGTCAGTGCGACGCTCACTCACGTCGCCATGCAGTCAGTGCGACGCTCACTCACGTCGCCATGCAGTCAGTGCGACGCTCACTCACGTCGCCATGCAGCCAGTGCGACGCTCACTCACGTCGACTGCATGTTCTTGTTTGGACATACACTAAGCCTAAAGTTGCTTGCACATAATTCTACTAGGGTCATATTGGTATTTCGTGCTACCGACAAAGTGCTAGCTTACTTAGACCTACCAAGTCTGGTAGTGTTAGCTTGTTGAGACAGCTCTGCGATGCCCCGTAAGTAGGCTAATAGGGCCAACTGTTAGGCCTACATATGCAAATATGTGACGTCGTATACGCGGCGGCCATTACGCGGCAGAAAATAAAAAGTGGCACCGATCATATAGCTTTAACGTCAAAACTACACCGGGCGAAGCAATCGCTTGTGGGTACCAGAATTCCAAGTATCTGGGGCATAGTGCATAATAGTGATATGGTGTACCACACGACTAGGTTGTTTGTTAAAGGGGGCAGGAAACGTTTTTACAAATTTTGCGTATGGCTGATAAGACCCATAATGGTTTATTTGTAAAGTAAAGTTTATTCGTACATAAAAGGCCTTAGACCGATTGTACACAATACAGACTAATTTAAATGGCAGTGCCGGTGTCCATCATTTTGAAAGCATGATAAACTTAAGCTGCTACATTGCAGATAACCGATGGCGTTGAAGAATTCAGAATTTTTTTTTACAAAACAGGCGTCTGTTTACATTATGAGCATGGACATTTATACCATATGCACGACGAAGGTCACAAAATTGCTTGCAAACAAGTAAAAGATGGTACTCGTCCCCTAGGACTCTTACATTTTCTTTCAAACAATAAGTGCAATATCGCTCTGCTCGAGGCATCGTAGCCCGGAGCTTCTCAATAGGTAATTTGTGGCTGGAACATCGTAGTCTGCCCAGAGCAACTCTTTGTTTACGAATAGTGCAATGTTGGAGGTATGCCTCAGGTTCCAGATGATGCTTAAAAAATACTATACCCATCGAGCTTTGATGTACTATTAACACAGTCACGCCACTCCTGTAAGAATATATCTGTTAGACCCTGCTTAAATTGTGACACAAACCATGGTACGTCTCCAACTCCCTGGGACTCCCATACAAATCCATAGCCAAACTTAAATAACATAGATCTAATGTGAACAGCCCACGTAGTGTTACCCGATGCTCCACGGGAGAGGAGGACATTATAGCAGCTGCGTGTATAGCGATGCTGTGACATAACTGTACGTAACCAGAAAGATATACATTTACTCATGTATTTGATATATAAGTCTCCTGCCACACTCTCCAAGGACAGCACAATCGGGTGTACGCGAAGGTCCGCCTAGGATTACTTTACAATACCTGATATGGCACTTTTCTATTTGAGAGCAATATTTGTAACCCCAGATTTTAGCACCGTATAGCAATATTAGTAAAATCAGCTTATCGGATAGCACAAAAGATACACGTAATGATAAATCACCGCATTTTTGGCGTTTGAAGCTAAATTGAAACAGAGCTCATTCTGCCTGTTTCACCAGTGTGCCGAGGGCGGCAGTCCACTTGAGTGAAGATGACAATAAAATTCCTAAGTATTTATAGTACGTTACGGGTTCTATTTTTTCTCCTTTAAAAAAACCATCGTTCATTTGCTCTTAGTTTTCCACCATTCCTAAAAACAATAATTTTGGTTTTTGACTTGTTAACCCGCAAACCGTATCTATCACAGAATACGCCCAGGGTGTCCAATTGCTTCTGTAGTCTTCCGACGGTATCGTTAACAACAGTAATGTCATCCGCGTACATGAACATATATAAAGCTGGAAATTCTTCATCGATAAATACACCGTGACAACCCTGCTCTTCGCACATTTTCTCGAGTTCCTGGATATACATGATGAACATAAGCGGACTGATCATGCATCCCTGACCTGTCCCGACATCGCATTCAAAATATTCCGATACCCCTGTCGGTGTCTTGACACAAGATTTAAGCTTAGAGTACATGTTTCGTAAGAGGTTAATTATTTTACCATGTATACCATCTTTAGTCAGCCTATAGAACAGCTTGTAATGAGGCACAGAGTCGAACACCTTCGAAAAGTCGATAAAGGCGCAATAAAACCTGCCTCCCTTCCTACAGAGATACTTCTCAGCAGTGGCATACACATTAAAAAATATTATCCATGGTAGATCTACCTTGACGATAAGCACCTTGACTTTCAGATAGTTTGCTATTATCTTCAGCCCATTTGACAGCCTGTTGCTCAGAATTTTAGTGAAAATCTTGGTTAAGACACATAACAGAGAGATTCCGCGGTGGTTGTTTGTGTCTGTTTTTGGGCCTCCCTTGTGAATGGGGTAATGAGCGCCTTACACCACTCGTCTGGAAATACCCCTGTGCTTAGAATTGCATTAAATAAACGATAAAGGCGACTTATAATAACATCCTTGCACGCCTTTATCATCTCGTACAGAACTCCATCTGGTCCACCCGTTTTACCGGTTGGAAGTTTCCCAATTACACCTTCTATTTCGTTTAATGTGATTTCCGCGTTGAGACAACTGGGCTCATTTTCCCAGCATTCGACAAACTCTGCATTGTGATTTGTCGGGTACTGAGAGACCTCATCATCAAAATCTGCGACTGTTACTTCAGCATTATTTAATAGCGTGCCAAAGTAAGCCTGCCACTGAACCGCAGATATACTATTATGCGGCTGCGGTCTACTCTTAAAGCGATTTACTTCCCGCCATATATTACCATGGCCATTTAATGCGGCATCCAGTATTCTATGTTTTTTTGTTGGTACTCACGTCTTAAACTCTCGTATTGCACCTTTATATATGTCATAATCACTCTGGGACCTCGTCTTTCTAAATTGCGTTAATAGTCTGGTTTTCTTGGCTTTCGCAACTGCCGTATTGCTGTCCCACCACTCGGCTCCAACCTTCACCACACTCTTGTGCCCTTTACGGCGCATACATATCGCAGCTCTTTGGATTACGCGCGAAATGTCACAGGCGGCTTGCTCGGTGTTGCCGTCATTTAACACTTGGTCAACAGCTGCCATTATATTTGAACTGCCTTGGTCCTGCAATCGTTCTATAAATTCAGTCGCTTTCGACTGGTCCCACCGAAAAGTTGGCATGGGGATCCCCTCCGACCCGCATGCTATAGTATCCGTAGTGTCCGCTGTGATACATTTCATTACAGCTACAATGGGAAGATGGTCTGAGGTTCCATACGATTCTACCTTAAAATCGTCCATCGACGGAAACAAGTCCGTTGAGAGCAGCATGTAATCTACAAGGCTATTTTCGCTAACAGAGCTGAAAGTGAATTCGCCTTCGGGATCACTCCGGCTTCTTCCGTTACGCATATGTACATCTAAGCGTTTGCACATGTTTAACATTGACTGCCCGAAACGATTAACCCTACACCCTCGGTCTCGTGATTTGCGTAATGAGTTAAATGTGTCCCCATGATACCACTCAGTGTTTGGTATATGGCACAGATCATCAAAAATGAAATCTGCTTCTTCACCAGTTCTCGAGTTAAAATCTCCTGGCAGGTAACAATCTTCACATTCGCTTAATACGGCAGTCAGATCCTGCTCAAGTTCAAGAACGCCGTCATATGTTCATCACGGTTAACATAAAAAGTTGAGCCTTCGCTAGGGATATACAAACATGCAAAAATTAAATCTTTATCTAGTGATATTGCTTCTTTATCGATCTTGAAGAAAATGGCATAGTCCGTGAGACGTATTAGTTTGATGTAGTTACTAAGGCGCTTATTAACAAACACCGCTAAGCCTCCTGGGGTTCGTCCATACCTGGCCCTTCGTTTACCATGCAACGCATATCGTGTAAGTCAATCAGAAAGCCCTCAAGCTCGATATCATGTTTCTTCCACGTTTCGCTCAGAGCGACAAAGTCGAATTGCTTCAGGTAGGTTTCGATGTCCGGGCTCTGTCTGGCGTCATGAAGACCATGGGCAGTTCAGGACAGGAACTTCAGATGGCTGAATGACGTCTGGGCCTGGCCTCCGTCCTATGTGTCACGCGGATAGACGGTGTAGATTTGTCCACTGTCGTCAACAGAGAACACGTGGTTGTCGATGTGTAGCTTGTCGAAGCGGAGACTGGCGCGTTTGCCTTGTTCTTTCGCCGCTTTCATTTTCGGGTTCAGCATTCTACGGATTCCACGGACACGTTTACTGAAGTCCTCGCTGAGTTTAACTTCTGAAGTTTTGGGCAGAGACCTTGCTTTCTCCATGACTTGTTCCTTGTTTTTCCATCGCAAGAATCTCACAATTATTGGTCGTGATCGATTTTCTTGCCGTTTGCCTAGTCGGTGGGCCCTTTCAATTATTCCAGTTGTTATTGTCGTCAGCGTCAGGTATGTTCAGCTTATCCTTCGATATATGCATGTCGGCTGACGTCCACAGCACTGGTGGGTGTGACGCTCACTGTCGGCTGACGTCCACAGCACTGGTGGGTGTGACGCTCACTGTCGGCTGACGTCCACAGCACTGGTGGGTGTGACGCTCACTGTCGGCTGACGTCCACAGCACTGGTGGGTGTGACACTCACTGTCGGCTGACGTCCACAGCACTGGTGGGTGTGACGCTCACTGTCGGCTGACGTCCACAGCACTGGTGGGTGTGACGCTCACTGTCGGCTGACGCCCACCGCACTGGTGAGTGTAACACTCACTGTCGGCTGACCTCTACCGCACTGATATGTGTGACCCTCACAGGCGGCTGGCGTCCATGGCACTGGTGGGTGTGACGCTCACAGGCGGCTGACGTCTACAGCACTGGTGGGTGTGACGCTCACTGTCGGCTGACGTCCACAGCACTGGTGGGTGTGACGCTCACTGTCGGCTGACGCCCACCGCACTGGTCAGTGTAACACTCACTGTCGGCTGACCTCTACCGCACTGATGTGTGTGACCCTCACAGGCGGCTGGCGTCCATGGCACTGGTGGGTGTGACGCTCACAGGCGGCTGAGGTCCACAGCATTGGTGGGTGTGATGACGCTCACTGTCGGCTGACGTCCACAGCACTGGTGGGTGTGACGCTCACTCTCGGCTGACGCCCACCGCACTGGTGAGTGTAACACTTCGGCTGACCTCTACCGCACTGATGTGTGTGACCCTCACAGGCGGCTGACGTCCATGGCACTGGTGGGTGTGACGCTCACAGGCGGCTGACGTCCACAGCACTGGTGGGTGTGACGCCCACTGTCGGCTGACGCCCACCGCACTGGTGAGTGTAACACTCACTGTCGGCTGACCTCTACCGCACTGATGTGTGTGACCCTCACAGGCGGCTGGCGTCCATGGCACTGGTGGGTGTGACGCTCACAGGCGGCTGACGTCCACAGCACTGGTGGATGTGACGCTCACTGTCGGCTGACGTCCACAGCACTGGTGGGTGTGACGCTCACTGTCGGCTGACGTCCACAGCACTGGTGGGTGTGACGCCCACTGTCGGCTGACGCCCACCGCACTGGTGAGTGTAACACTCACTGTCGGCTGACCTCTACCGCACTGATGTGTGTGACCCTCACAGGCGGCTGGCGTCCATGGCACTGGTGGGTGTGACGCTCACAGGCGGCTGACGTCCACAGCACTGGTGGGTGTGACGCTCACTGTCGGCTGACGTCCACAGCACTGGTGGGTGTGACGCTCACTGTCGGCTGACGCCCACCGCACTGGTGAGTGTAACACTCACTGTCGGCTGACCTCTACCGCACTGATGTGTGTGACCCTCACAGGCGGCTGACGTCCATGGCACTGGTGGGTGTGACGCTCACAGGCGGCTGACGTCCACAGCACTGGTGGGTGTGACGCTCACTGTCGGCTGACGTCCACAGCATTGGTGGGTGTGACGCTCACTGTCGGCTGACGTCCATGGCACTGGTGGGTGTGACGCTCACTGTCGGGTGACGTCCACAGCACTGGTGGGTGTGACGCTCAATGTCGGCTGACGTCCACAGCACTGGTGGGTGTGACGCTCACTCTCGGCTGACGTCCACAGCACTGGTGGGTGTGACGCTCACTGTCGGCTGACGTCCACAGCATTGGTGGGTGTGACGCTCACTGTCGGCTGACGTCCATGGCACTGGTGGGTGTGACGCTCACTGTCGGCTGACGTCCACAGCACTGGTGGGTGTGACGCTCACTGTCGGCTGACGCCCACCGCACTGGTGAGTGTAACACTCACTGTCGGCTGACCTCTACCGCACTGATGTGTGTGACCCTCACAGGCGGCTGACGTCCATGGCACTGGTGGGTGTGACGCTCACAGGCGGCTGACGTCCACAGCACTGGTGGGTGTGACGCTCACTGTCGGCTGACGTCCACAGCATTGGTGGGTGTGACGCTCACTGTCGGCTGACGTCCATGGCACTGGTGGGTGTGACGCTCACTGTCGGGTGACGTCCACAGCACTGGTGGGTGTGACGCTCAATGTCGGCTGACGTTCACAGCACTGGTGGGTGTGACGCTCACTCTCGGCTGACGTCCACAGCACTGGTGGGTGTGACGCTCACTGTCGGCTGACGTCCACAGCATTGGTGGGTGTGACGCTCACTGTCGGCTGACGTCCATGGCACTGGTGGGTGTGACGCTCACTGTCGGGTGACGTCCACAGCACTGGTGGGTGTGACGCTCACTCTCGGCTGACGTCCACAGCACTGGTGGGTGTGACGCTCACTCTCGGCTGACGTCCACAGCACTGGTGGGTGTGACGCTCACTGTCGGCTGGCGTCCATGGCACTGGTGGGTGTGACGCTCACTGTCGGCTTGCGTCCACAGCACTGATGTGTGTGACCCTCACAGGCGGCTGACGTCCATGGCACTGGTGGGTGTGACGCTCACAGGCGGCTGACGTCCACAGCACTGGTGGGTGTGACGCCCACTGTCGGCTGACGCCCACCGCACTGGTGAGTGTAACACTCACTGTCGGCTGACCTCTACCGCACTGATGTGTGTGACCCTCACAGGCGGCTGGCGTCCATGGCACTGGTGGGTGTGACGCTCACAGGCGGCTGACGTCCACAGCACTGGTGGATGTGACGCTCACTGTCGGCTGACGTCCACAGCACTGGTGGGTGTGACGCTCACTGTCGGCTGACGTCCACAGCACTGGTGGGTGTGACGCCCACTGCGCGGCTGACGCCCACCGCACTGGTGAGTGTAACACTCACTGTCGGCTGACCTCTACCGCACTGATGTGTGTGACCCTCACAGGCGGCTGGCGTCCATGGCACTGGTGGGTGTGACGCTCACAGGCGGCTGACGTCCACAGCACTGGTGGGTGTGACGCTCACTGTCGGCTGACGTCCACAGCACTGGTGGGTGTGACGCTCACTGTCGGCTGACGCCCACCGCACTGGTGAGTGTAACACTCACTGTCGGCTGACCTCTACCGCACTGATGTGTGTGACCCTCACAGGCGGCTGACGTCCATGGCACTGGTGGGTGTGACGCTCACAGGCGGCTGACGTCCACAGCACTGGTGGGTGTGACGCTCACTGTCGGCTGACGTCCACAGCATTGGTGGGTGTGACGCTCACTGTCGGCTGACGTCCATGGCACTGGTGGGTGTGACGCTCACTGTCGGGTGACGTCCACAGCACTGGTGGGTGTGACGCTCAATGTCGGCTGACGTCCACAGCACTGGTGGGTGTGACGCTCACTCTCGGCTGACGTCCACAGCACTGGTGGGTGTGACGCTCACTGTCGGCTGACGTCCACAGCATTGGTGGGTGTGACGCTCACTGTCGGCTGACGTCCATGGCACTGGTGGGTGTGACGCTCACTGTCGGCTGACGTCCACAGCACTGGTGGGTGTGACGCTCACTGTCGGCTGACGCCCACCGCACTGGTGAGTGTAACACTCACTGTCGGCTGACCTCTACCGCACTGATGTGTGTGACCCTCACAGGCGGCTGACGTCCATGGCACTGGTGGGTGTGACGCTCACAGGCGGCTGACGTCCACAGCACTGGTGGGTGTGACGCTCACTGTCGGCTGACGTCCACAGCATTGGTGGGTGTGACGCTCACTGTCGGCTGACGTCCATGGCACTGGTGGGTGTGACGCTCACTGTCGGGTGACGTCCACAGCACTGGTGGGTGTGACGCTCAATGTCGGCTGACGTCCACAGCACTGGTGGGTGTGACGCTCACTCTCGGCTGACGTCCACAGCACTGGTGGGTGTGACGCTCACTGTCGGCTGACGTCCACAGCATTGGTGGGTGTGACGCTCACTGTCGGCTGACGTCCATGGCACTGGTGGGTGTGACGCTCACTGTCGGGTGACGTCCACAGCACTGGTGGGTGTGACGCTCACTCTCGGCTGACGTCCACAGCACTGGTGGGTGTGACGCTCACTCTCGGCTGACGTCCACAGCACTGGTGGGTGTGACGCTCACTGTCGGCTGGCGTCCATGGCACTGGTGGGTGTGACGCTCACTGTCGGCTTGCGTCCACAGCACTGATGTGTTTGACCCTCACGGGCGGCTGGCGTCCATGGCACTGGTGGGTGTGACGCTCACAGTCGGCTAGCGTCCATGGCACTGGTGGGTGTGACGCTCACTGTCGGCTGACGTCCACAGCACTGGTGGGTGTGACGCTCACAGGCGGCTGACGTCCACAGCACTAGTGGGTGTGACGCTCACAGGCGGCTGACGTCCACCGCACTGGTGGGTGTGACGCTCACTCTCGGCTGACGTCCACAGCACTGGTGGGTGTGACGCCCACTCTCGGCTGACGTCCACAGTACTGGTGGGTGTGACGATCATAGCTTGTCGCGCCGCCGCTTCGCTCTGTTCCCAGGATTCGTTTGTACCTTCTGGTATGCCGTAGAAGATTACGTTGTTGCGGCGTGATTGCTCGTCCTGTCGAGCGGCGTTAAGGTAAGGAGAATGCCCATATAACAGTACATTCTTGAAAAGAATGTACGAGGCGCAAGCCGAGTACATATCTTTTCAAGAATGAACTGTTACACGGGTATTCTCTGACTTAAAGTACGGTAGCCTGGTTCCGCGGTCCCAACTTCGCTCGCTCAGCAAGGGCCCGGTGTTAACCACCATTAACGGCCTTGACCTTCGTGTGTGCAGCTAAAGCGGTGCCAGGCCGCTGCGTTATGTCAGTGAAGACTGTTTTCTAATTTTGAAGGTAGACAAACATGTCAGGCGGCAAACGTATTCCCCAACGTATACGTATGGATTATTAGCCATAAATATGCATTGATTGAGTGGATAAACTCACTTGTGTAATACATTTGCGCATCCATGTCATATCTGTTCGTGACAGTCCAGAGAAGCATTGTATTGGTCGAAATGCCACAACTTTAAAATGCTGCAGAGTTCTCAATATATAATATAGGCGCATTTTGCACAATTGAAGTTAAATACACTAGGTTTCTACAACACTCCCTGTAATCAGTTGACACAGCCCCACAAAAAAATTATTAGCTCTCCCCTCTCTGACATATTTCATTAATGGCGGTGCATGAAATGGGTGGGAATGTCACTTAGAAATGCTGCAGAGTTTTTAATATTTAATATAGATGCATAATATTTGGCACAATTGAAGTTCAATACACTAGGTTTCTACAACATTCCCTGTAATCAGTTGACACAGCCCCACAAAAAAATTATTAGCTCTCCCCTCTCTGACATATTTCATTAATGGCGGTGCATGAAATGGGTGGGAATGTTACTTAGAAATGCTGCAGAGTTTTTAATATTTAATATAGATGCATAATATTTGGCACAATTGAAGTTCAATACACTAGGTTTCTACAACATTCCCTGTAATCAGTTGACACAGCCCCCCAAAAAATTATTAGCTCTCCCCTCTCTGACATATTTCATTAATGGCAGTGCATGAAATGGGTGGGAATGTCACTTAGAAATGCTGCAGAGTTCTTAATATTTAATATAGATGCATTATATTGTGCACAATTGAAGTTCAATACACTGGGTTTCTACAACATTCCCTGTAATCAGTTGCCACAGCCCACAAGAAAATTATTAGCACTTCCCATCTCTGACATATTTCATTAATGGCGGTGCATAAAATGGGTTGGAATGCCACTTAGAAATGCTGCAGAGTTCTTAATATTTAACATAGGCACACAATATTTTGCACAATTGAAGTTCAGCACACTGGGTTTCTATAACAGCCCCTGTAATCAGTTGACACAGCCCCACAAAAAAATTATTAGCTCTCCCCTCTCTGACATATTTCATTAATGGCGGTGCATGAAATGGGTGGAAATGTTACTTAGAAATGCTGCAGAGTTTTTAATATTTAATATAGATGCATAATATTTGGCACAATTGAAGTTCAATACACTAGGTTTCTACAACATTCCCTGTAATCAGTTGACACAGCCCCCCAAAAAATTATTAGCTCTCCCCTCTCTGACATATTTCATTAATGGCAGTGCATGAAATGGGTGGGAATGTCACTTAGAAATGCTGCAGAGTTCTTAATATTTAATATAGATGCATTATATTGTGCACAATTGAAGTTCAATACACTGGGTTTCTACAACATTCCCTGTAATCAGTTGCCACAGCCCACAAGAAAATTATTAGCACTTCCCATCTCTGACATATTTCATTAATGGCGGTGCATAAAATGGGTTGGAATGCCACTTAGAAATGCTGCAGAGTTCTTAATATTTAACATAGGCACACAATATTTTGCACAATTGAAGTTCAGCACACTGGGTTTCTATAACAGCCCCTGTAATCAGTTGACACAGCCCCACAAGAACATTATTAGCCCTCCCCTCTCTGACATATTTCATTAATGGCGTTGGCAATGCATGAAATGGTTGGGAATGCCACTTAGAAATGCTGCAGAGTTAATATTTAATATAGGTTGACACAGCCCCACAAAAAAATTATTCAGTGGATAGAACCTTTGAGGAAAATAAGTAACACTCCCCTCTCTGACACATTTTCCTTATGGCAGTGTATGACAATGGTGGGAATGCTACTTAAAAATGCTGCACAAGAAACTAAATAACTCTCGTCTTTTACATATTTATTTATGGCAGTGTATGACAGGGGTTGAGAATTGCCCCTCCCCCAGAGAGACATCATGGACATTGTTTAGGTGGGCATGAAACAATTTTAAGATGCTGCTGAATTTTTATTATTTAATATAGGTGCATAATATCTTACGCAAATGAAGATCCTTCACAATTTTTTTTTATAACACTTTCCTGTCTCACACATTTCAGTAAGGCTGGTGCATGAAAGTGGTGCGCAATGCCATTTAGAAATGCTCAGATAGACACTCAGATTGGTTGACAGAGCCTCCCCAGAAAATAAATAAGGCTCCCATCTCTGACACATTTTTATTTTATTTTTATCTTTAGCAATGCAAATGCCACTTAGACAACCTGCAAGTACCAGCACATGATATTATGCACTGTATAATATCAATATTCTATTGACAATTCCCCTCCCCTCCCAAGAAAATAATACCCCAGCCCTTGCAATTACTTGTACTATCTTTAATATTTAGTTCATGTACTGAACTGTATGTGTTAAATTTATCAATCTATAAACACTTACGCTACATCGTGGCAAACTATACTTACACTACATTGTAAGAAACTATGCTTACACTAAAATTTATAATTCTATTATCCTAACATATATTTTGGACCAGTTCAGTTTATGCTTGCACACAATAATTTTCTAATTAAAAAACCAATCCATCTATCCATTGTGCTTGAGGAATACCTGCTTGATCATGCAGTAACAATATTTGGTGTTCCATGAGATTATGCCCAGGGCCCAGTTCATCGCTGATGCAGCACTTTAGTACCAAAGATGATGTGAAAATTGAAGATGTGTAAGTTCTACCGGTACTTATTGATATGGAAAATATTTTTTGGTAAATCATTTAAATATAAATATAAATGAAATGTAATGTATAGAAAGGAAAACAGTGTATTTGTTTTATTCATATAATATAGCAAAGCATTCTTGGGCTTGCAAATATTCAATGCCTCATCTATGCATGTAATGAAATATTGAAAATTCTTAATTATAGATTTGATACATATGATATATTAAATTACATATCTTTTCTCAATTGTCTGATACATATTTGCTCAATCCATCATAATTACTTCATATTTGACAGCTACTCCAAAAAAAAGGATATAAACGTTCTGAATTCGCTCGTTCATGTTAACACTGAGTAGAGTAGTGAAAAGAGTATCCTGTATCTCCGCACAGGGGAACCAGTTACGTGGGAGTAGTGCGTCACCTATCGGGCAAGATAGAAATGCCGTGACCTTGACCTACGCGCAATACCTAACACCCGCTCTTACTTGTATGAGTTGTTTGAGCGGCGGTACCAGCTTAAAAGTACGGTCGGTGAGCCTCACGTGGTCCATGTAGCGTGAATAAGAGTTGTTTTAAGATGTACATTGCATCTCTCGCTTCCGAAACCAATAAAATTGCTGACTGAAGTCCCTTCACATTCTGTCTGAGAACCCACGAAATGTATTGTTGTAGCAATGGCAAACTTGAGTCATACGTGAGCTAAGCTGAAACAGTGGTTCGCCCTGACATGGAAGAACGTCGGACGCTGCAGCCACAAGTCAGTTTAGTTCATCTTCAGATTGCAAGAATGAAGTCGTGTTTCGCATCAAGGCGCGTAGGCTACTTTGCATGGATTATGTGTCATTATACAGACGATAATGGTCATTTTCATGTGGAATAGGATACAGTGGTTCAAATTATTGGATACTGAAAGGATATGATACGCAGCGATGTTCCCATGGTGTTTGAAACAAGTCACACCCAGTGCGTTGTTGATGGATAAGATATGCTTTGCAAACGAGTTTCGTGGGATTCACGAGAAAGAAAAATGATTTCTAGTGTGATTATAGGATACAAGGAAATGTCGGTATGTATTTTACATATGAATTACATATGATCTCAAATTCAGTTTTTAAAGTTGATTTTCTGATCTATGCTTGTTTTAATGAGAAATTTGTATCTGTTTTTGCTGTAGCCCCGAGGGACCCAGGAGTCACAGGCTCCTCCCTAGGGTCCCGAAGCAGTGCATTGACGCTGGCGCCAAAATCAAACAGATTATTAAGGGCCAGTAGAAGCGGCATTGTGAGCCTGAAAAGTTTCAAGTGTCGAAATATTGTTTGCACTCTATTGGTGCCATTTATAAGCATAACCTAATAATTGATATACCATTACAGTCTATGCATCCAGAAGAGCTAAATAAGCTATGGCCATGAAATAGGGGACATAATTTTGTGAAATTGTGTATCATTCCGAAATATTTCATTTCAGGCAGTGCCGACAGAAAGCGGCCAGTTGAAAACTTGCTAAACCTCATCAAAATGAAAGTAGACGTAATGGTTTATTGCCAACGAGGCTTATTTTGTTAATTTAACTTAAATTGGATTCTTACGGAAGACTTGAAGTTACCTTGTCGTCCCAAGTTTTTGTAAAGTTGGTCGTCATTTTTCACTTCTGGTTCGCAGAAAAGTAGTCCGTTTTATGGCACATTAACCCTTTATTTTCAAGAGTTCACAAATCAACACAACATGTGTATTACTAGTCGGCCATATTGAATCTGCTTTATTTCCACCGGGAGCATTCGTTGCGTTACACCCATACGCACGGGGGATCATTCCTTATTCCACAATACTACAGCCGCTTTCGAACAACGCGAAAAAATGGTCTGCGACAGCAAAAACTATGAATATTGACATGTGTCTGTTAATCGATAATACATAATGGTAGTAAATGCTGGCTTACCATAAGGAAAATATAAACTCATTTGCAAAAGGCCTTTGGCAATAATGAGTGTATTGGCAGACAAATCCGGCTTCGGAAAAGCAATCCTGAAAATATATCCTCGTGTGAACAGGTGAAGACGACCATATATGATTCCATGCAAATATCGTATTATGATTGAACCATGTACTCGCCATGAAATAGAAAAAAGCTAACCTAATATTATCGGGATATTTCTCAAATTTTCAATCGAATTTTTAGGGTGAAACTGTGCGTGTGGCTCGTGGCACACACAGACATGTGTTCGATCAGTGGTTTCTTTGTCTCCAGCCATTGAACATGCTGGTTATCAGTCAAGCAGAGCACGGAGAGTTCACGCTGGGGCTGCATATTGTTACACTGAGACAGATTACTTAAATGTTAAATGCATTTCAATAACCAACTGTTCGCCGCTGAGATTGAAATCCTTGCAAGTGACTTCAGTACCAAACGGGTTAATATTGTGTGTGGTGCCCTGTGGCATGTCACGCGCTGGCATGTAAACAATCACCTGCGACCTCGTCGTTGGAAATATGACTTGACAGCAATCTGAAACATGATCGAATGATTTCTTTAACTCCATTATTTTTGTTTATTAAATTACTAAAGTATCCTTGTCTGATTTAGCTGAAATGTATACCGATTTCTTGAGAAACCTGCGAAACTAAAGCACGTGCGGTAACCGAACAACATACTTTGGGTGTCGACGTCTTACTGAAAACATAGTTCCTGAAGTTGGTGAGCTTTTCCGAAGAAATATGGGCAATTTATGTCAATTCAGTTATGAAATATGGATACATGTTTGGATTATATTCAGTTCTAGTGTATATCAGCTAGAGACTGGCGGATTATAGACTGGTAAACAAATGCGTAGTAATATGAGACTATGTGCGAAGTGTCCACGAAAAAAAGAGGTGAAGAAGACCCACAATATATTGGAAAATCCCAGGTAATGTGATGTGATCACTCCGATGAAGCTCCATAACTGGTAGGTATGACGTTGTAGAACATGCTTGTCAAGTAAAGACGTAATCCGACAAAATATGGCGTGGGTTAATCCAGTCTAAAATTAAGCTTTGCTTAAATGCTTCTATTATCGCCTTCGGTCAAAAATGGCGACTGCCGAGGGACACATGTTTACAGAAAATCATCTGTCAGTCAGTAATATGGGTTTAGTAACGTTAAATTATTCTCGTTGGTTCTACTTCGGACGATTGGGGAGACAATTAACTTAGTTTTAAGAGATATTGCTGTGGTTCTTAGGATGTGCACTTCTCACAATGTTTCTTAATTTTTTGGTAATAAATAGGAAAAGGTGAATGGTTAGAGCAAAGGCATGACTGGGGCTTCATTCATAATTTATCTGGGGACATTGTAGCAGAATATTTTAACAACTAAATAGAGGTATGGCAGGTAAAACAAAATTTTCAAAAAATTACTCTGGTGTCAATAAACCGGTTCTAATGGCCCTTAAACACAAATAAATTGTAATTACTTTCTGGGAGTATCATGCATATATCTTAATATTTCCTTATTCTATGCAACTTAATTTATTACTTAACCTTTTAGTTGACGTCTTTACTCATATTATAAAGGTATCCGAGGCGATTTAGTCCGCTGCTTCAACTTTCACGCTGTGCGCAATGATAAACAAATATGGTGGTTAGCTCATGTGCGAATGTACTTGAAGTGGCGCCATCTGGCGGTGATTGTTAGCACCATATATTGCGCATACGCGCCTCGGTGCTCAATACCTTTAAATGCTCATTCGATACGGCATGGTGAGCAAACATAAACACGCTTGAAAATAACACCAAAAATACCGATTGTTTTACAACATAAGAAAGGAATGAGCACCGAGGCGTGTATGCGTAATATAGCGCTAACATTCACCGCCAGATGGCGCCACTTCAAGTACATTCGCACATGAGCTAACCGCCATATTTGTTTATCATTGCGCACAGCGTGAAGGTTGAAGCAGCGGACTAATTCGCCTCGGATACCTTTATAATATGAGTAAAGACGTCAATTAAAAGGTTAAGTAATAGATTAAGTTGCATAGAATAAGGAAATATTAAGATATACGCATGATACTCCAGGAAAGTAATTTAAATTAATTTATTTTTAATAATCTGTTTGATTTTGGCGGCAGCGTCAATGCGCTGCTTCGGGACCCTAGGGAGGTAGCCTTGACACATGGCTCTCTTGACCTCGCACCTAAAGGAGACGAGAGAGAGCCATGAAGCCAGTTTCGGTTGTGAGCGTTGATTTAAAAATCAGCGCCCTTCGGCCGTCGATTGCAGAAAGTACAGAAATAAACGGTCCTTATCAATTTGTCAAGTTGTTCTTCATACCTTTATAGTTCCAAGAGCAATGAGATTGAAAACAAACAAAATCCACCACTTTTTGGACTGATGAAAGTTTTCAACAACAATTTTCAACAACTCTCCCCGCCGCCATGTCGCTGTTACGTCACAGTTCTCGTCGATCTCCCGGCAGAGGGCGTTACGCTTACGCCATAGTCCTGGGAAAAATTGTGATGCGAGGAACGAGCAGGACCTGACCCTTAAGTGATGGTGGGCACCCCGGGCCTTGGTGCCCCTCTACCCCCTAGTCAAGCCGAAGAAGCCCCCCTCCCCTCCGACAGGTATAGTCCCCATAGATTAAGTTTGATCTGTAATAACCCTATAAATATACCTTTATGAAAATGATAAGGATAGCAAACGATGTCAATGCTCTGTTTGTCATGATCGCGAGAGTGCATGACAGACGATGTGAATGCTTTGTTTGTCATGGCCACGAGAGGGCATGGTAGACGATGTGAATGCTTTATTTGATGCCTTGATGCCAGAGAGAGCGGATATTAGTGATAAAAAATATAGCCCTGTAGAAATGACATTTATGATGAAAAAGTTAACCTTATAGAGGGGATATTGTATACCGGGTGGGGGCTGCTCTGATAATGTGTGTTTACAGAGCGGGTTGCCGATAAAAAAAACCCTTCCGAGCGGATTTTGGCGGTAAAAACCCAGCACTGAGAGGATTTTCGCGGTGAAAAAGTGAGGAGGGGGGATTCCGCAAAACTCCCCAAATCCAGAAATGTATTCAGCACCCCCCCCCCCCCCCTCTGGGGTGAAATGGTATGGCATAACCGTGTGAATGGCAGATGGTGTGAATGCTTGGTTTATCATGACCGAGAGAGGCCTTGAAATACCATGTACATGTTTGGTTTGTCATGACCACCAGCAGGCATGGCAGACGGTGTGCAAATGCGTGTTTTGTCGATGTGAAGGCGTGATTTGAAAGACAAAACACTTCGTAAACAGTTCGTATGTCATGATCATGATGGGAATGGCAGACGGCAGACGACCAGGGGTGGGGTCGAGTTAATAGAAATTCATTTTCGCTTCATCTCACATTCGGGTAGGTCCTTTCAGTTTGATTTATCCCCATTCGATTGTCCCGGGAGGTTTCTTAGTCTAATTTAACTTCAATGTGCGCACAGGATGCCTAAGACACCTACATTTCATTTCATGCGCCGCTGTCCTAGTTTCGACTAGAAGGGGTCGATGTATGCTGAGCATGCTTAAGGAACGTGTTTAGTCGCATATTTATGGCCCAAAAACTCACCTGGTTGCATGTGGTGGGAGCGGCGACTATACTATAGATCAACTAAAACTACGACATAAAATCTAACGTACTTGAGTTGGTTGGCTAGTTTAGATGAATAGGGAGCTTCAAGTAGATCAAATAGTTTTGTCCAGCGGGCCAACATTGGTATACCGTCAGCCCAACCACATGAGGGGCCATTTGGGTCACATTGAGATTTTGAACGCGTGATAGCCATGTGTTTAAAATCTAGCCACAGGCACCCTTAAAGCGAGAGGGGGTAGGCCTGTTGTATGAACTCCCCTAGCTATTCCGCTGTGAGCGGCTGTGAGCCGGCCGGGCTCTCTCGTCTGCGTATGGTGCGTGGTCAGAGGCATGTTTCAGGCCTAGGGGTTGGCGCAAGTGCCCCAGGCAAGCCTAGGGGTAGCCTAGCCCTGATGCATGGCCCTCATGGTGTAAGGGCCATGCCATACATGCACATGGTCAAAAAAGTAGTAATGTCTTACCCAGCTCACTTCGATGAATGATTGTCGATTATGGCGACGAGCCTATCTCGCCAAATCTCCTCGACCCTCTTCTTTAGACATTACTTGGACCATAGGATGCATTTATTTTAAAGTTTGCTCTCTATTTCTTGCACATCAATGATATTTTCTTTGGTCGTTAACGGTTTCCCTCTCTGCCGCTTCAAATGTGTCTAGGCTGGTGTCGCGTCTCGCATGTTGACATCAGACTAGTCTCGTTGTGTGTCTATATTCGTGCGTGCGTTTTTGATGCAACTAGCGGCGCCGCTATGCGGAAGATGTCGGTTGTATTGTATGGTCACATTTGAAGCGTCAGAGGAAAGCCGTTACCGACTGACGAAAATTGCTGTAAATATAATTGATGTGCAAGTAGTAGAGAGCAAACGCTCTAGGGGTAGCCCAGTAAATATGGCCCTTCTGACAACAAGCTTATAGTTAGGGCCCGTTATGGTCTATGCATCAGAGCTAGGCTAGGGGGGTCTGGTGGGCGGGGTGGGGCGAGTATGGGGCCCGTATAGTATATGATATACATGTACCGGTACAGGGGCGGATTTAGGGAGGGGGGGGGGGTTACGGGGGTTCCACCCTCCCCCCTCGGTCGCAAGTTTTTTCAGATAACAACCCCCCCCCCCTTCACAAGTTTTTCAAAGAGCAAAATTACGTATAACAAAAAACAAGACAAAAAAAAGCAGCCTGAGATAGGCCTGGTCCAGGGGCCTGGGCTAGGGGTCTGCACTGAGCTAGGGGCCTGCACTACCGGTCTTCTTAAACATATTACTCCAGACATCAAAAGTTGTCCTTATAATTTGCTTTAATCTGGCCCTATACACTTTCAGGATTTTAGAGAAATAAATATAAATGTAGTTTTGCATTAGGACGGCATAACTACATATGTCAGACAACTTACTATACATATATATACGTTACATGATCTAAAATGAAAAGGCGGAAAGAAACCTTCAAACCGCGGTGCATTGTCGGATCTTACGGGCCCCGTAAATATCCTAAGGCGCCAAAAAGTTTACGGGAGCCCGTAAGTGGTTTCGTGCAACCGACGTAACGTAACTTTAAGGACCCCGTAAACTCCACTTACGGGTACCCGTAAATAGACTTACGGGGGGCATATTACTGGGTCGTCGTGCAACCGGACCCGGCGGGTGCATTGGGCTAACGGTGGATAAAGATAAAGTTACAGAACGAAACGTTGCGTTTGCGCCCTACAGAAAGTGCCCAGACACACAGACACACGGACACACAGATACACGGACACACAGACACACGGACAAACGGACACACAGACACACAGACACACGGACACACACACAGACACACGGACCCACAGACACACGGACACACAGACACACGGACACACAGACACACGGACACACGGACACAGACACACAGACACACGGACACAGACACACGGACACACAGACACACGGACAAAATCGCTGATTGATATATGACGAAAATCGTAGATTTCTGTCATAACAAGAAATCAGTGGGACACTGAAAATGCGAAAAATCTGTGCGAGTCTCAATATCTTTTACTCCCGTTTGAAAATTTCGATTAAAGCCGACATTTTTACGACTTCAAATCGCGCATTGTAAGCGATATTTTAGGCAATGTGCGCCTCTTCACGCTATGCAGGTGAAAGTGTGTATTGTAGGAGCTATATGTGGATCAAAGTGCGTACCATAGGCGCTATGTAGGGCAATGCACGCACTATAGGCGCCATACGGGGGGAAATTTGCGCTATTTTGAGTAATTTGCGTACTGTATTAAACGACATGAACGGAATTATAGATTTAAGCGTGGGTTAGGCCCGTGACGTCACGATGACGTTACTTGACGCTTCTTCAACATAGTGTTTTTTTAATGATGTCATCGTGACGTAAAATGACGTCATCGTGACGTAAAATGACGTCATCCTGGCGTAAAATGACGTCATCCTGACGTCATTTGATGATCTCGAAAATGTTCAGGGTGACTTCTATTTTTGTTAATATACCTACTTACAAATTCGGGTGATGGTAGCTATTGCTAACGTGGCTGAAAATCAAGCAAGCCCAACATATTGTAGGAACACTTAGCTATGACATCATTTCTGACGCACATTTATCCCCCTCGCCAAAAAGGTTAGGTCAAGTAAACCGGAAATCGCCCCCCCCCCCAGGTCGCAAGTTTTTCAGAGAGCAGCCCCCGCCCCCCGGTCGGAAGTTTTCAGAGAGCAACCCCCCGCTTGGCAAATTCGTAGATCCGCCCCTGCCCTCCCCCCACCCCCTAAAGTCTGGCCTTTGTAAAACTGGGACATCATCACGTCATTGTGACGCCATGGCATGACGCACGACATCGTCCAAATAATAAGACGCAAGCGTTATGCTCCACAACCCAAAACATTGACCACCACGGCGGTAGAAGCATCAGCCCGTCAGATATGGCTTGACGTAATTACCGAAAAATACTATACTTCATCATTACGGATAATGAAATACGAGCCGACGTACAAAGGGCAATGCGGTCGGAAGAATGACGTCAAGAGTGTTTTCTGTTACCGGTTATTTGAAGATATATGTTCCCTGCCATTAGCCGCAAAAGTCTCAGCTCTAGCTTGTTTTTCCGATTTTTGATGAATTTTCAAATTTAGGCAGAATCTGTATACTTTATCGTTGGATAAATGTTCCGCTGCCATGGAAACATAATTTTGTCTGACCTTTTACCGTGTTTGTGCCCTAAGTCTCTTGTAATCGTCAACATTTCCCACCATGGTGAAGGAAAATGAAATCGCTCAACCGGAAGTACACGGTATCGATCCAAATGTTGCTCTATTCGGGTTACAACGGAGTCTATAGGGGTACAATGGTTACTATTCGAGTCGCATGGCCGATGCGGCCTTTGCTCCTGCGGAAACGGACCTCAATCTAGAGCCAACCAGAAAAAGGAGGTAAATAATGAGTTGCATAAACCCCCTGTACATTTCATCTTTGTTTTCAAGTGATGTTATGGCGGTTTAAGAGAAATATCATGAACACAAATCGACGTGTCAAGCCACGCTAGTGTCGACAACACTACAAGATTTATCACTTTCTCCATATTTTTTTTCAAATACCATCCCCTGTACGCAGCTTGGAAGTGGGTTCTGCTTCATATATCATATGTACATCAATCGTTTTCCTGCCAGTGCATCGTTTAGTAGTTTTACGACCCAAACAAAGCCACTAATGATACAACGTGTTCTAGTTCCACATGGCGAAGGTTGCAAATTGTGACAACATGTTCTATTCAACTTTGGAGTCGCAGAGTCACAGGACTAGATCAGCTATAACATGACACTTATCAGCATTTATTATACAGCCCATATGACTTTTTTCTTTTAGCTCTACTTAGAATTACTTGTTATTATTACGTAGCGCGGCCTTTATGGATGTACACCACCATGGATATGGATCAAAGCGACCCCATATTATGGCTCCACTCCGGTGCAACTCCGTTGCTCGCGTTTAGGATAGAACAAGTTGTTTCGCTCAACTAGACGCCGTTGTAAATCAAGATACACAACACCATGCGTTACTCGTTCTTATTATGCTAGAAATCGCTTAAACTCACAGTAATGAAGCTGCACTACACGTATTGATTCTATACACTGTCAAATTAGTCTCAAACAACGTTGACAAAGGGGTATAAACCGAATGTATACGCCCAAGCAATAACACAACCGCTACATCTCGACGGATATGTTATGACGCCATAGAGTTATGCGGGGTTTATGCTCCACATTTGCGCCCAATTACAAACCATTTAATAGTCGAATTCCATCACAACATTGACCCCTATCTTGACTTTTGCTTCGCGTGGTCGATGCTGCTCCGATAGACTCCGATGTAACCCGAATAGAGCGCCATTTGGATCGGTACCGTGAAGTACATCGTATTGAATAAAGTTCGATTTTACCTCAGATCTAGATTGACCCACCAGATTTAAAGATTTTGATCCAGATTTCAAGAGCTTTGAGATCCAGGTTTAACCCCTGAGACCCAGATTGACTCCTGATATTGAGATTTGACCCTTCAAGTCGAGATTTGACCCTTCAAGTCGAAATTTGACCCTTCAAATCGAGATTTGACCCTTCAAATCGAGATTTGACCCTTCAAATCGAGATTTGACCCCTGAGATCAAGATTTAAAACTTCAGATCGATATTGACCTCTCAGATAGAGATTGACCCACCAGATCCAGATTTGACCTCTTAGATCTATATTACCCCTCCGATCCAAATTGACCTCTCCGATCCAGATTGACCCGTCAGATCTTAATTTGACCCCTCAGATCCAGATTGACCCCTCAGATCCAAACTTGACGCACGAGATCCAAACTTGACCCTTTTTATCCAGATTGACCGGATTTAACTCCTAAGATCCAGATTTGATCCGACCCAGATGGTCCCATCCGATCCACATTGACCCGATCCAGATTTACCCCTCATCCAGATCGGCCCATCAAGTCCAGATTGACCCCTCAGATCCCGATTTGGCATCCCCTTATATCCTGATTCCTCCCATAGTGACCCAATTTGACCCCTATGATCGGATTGGATCTCTAGCATCCGGATTGGATCCAGATTCACCCCTGGGATCCAGATAAACCCTCATATCAAGGTTTCATCCTTGAGATCCCGAGTTTCACTCTAAGATTCGGATTCACCCCTCGTGTCCCGATTTGACCCTACTGATCAATATTTGAGCCCTCAGATCCGGTTTTGATCCATATAGACACATACGATCGACCCTTCATATCCCACTTTTATCCGTCAGATCCCGCTTTGATCCTTCAGATCCCGCTTTGATCCTTCAGATCCCGATTTGATCCTTCAGATCCCGATGTGACCCATATAATCCGGATTGACCCTCAGATCCCAATTTGACCCTTCTGATCCATATTTGAGCCCTGCCCAGATCCGGATTGGATTACTAGAATCCGGAGTCGAAGCCTAGTATCCCGATTGACCCGTCAGCTTCAGATTTAACCCTTCAGGTACAGATTGCACTCCTAGGGTGCGGATTGACCCATCAATATCCCGATTTGACCCCTGGGATTGCGATTCGACCCTTATGATCCGGATTAATCCCTAATACCTCTATTGGACCCCTGGCATCCCTATTTACCCTTCAGATCCCGATTTACCCTTCAGGTCCAGATTTGACCTAACTCTAACCTTCGCAAGGTTTTGTTTTTCTCACTGGTTGTCTTGACAGAGAAGGTTAGGGATAGGACTAACCCTAACCCTAGTCAGTAACCCTAGTCATTTGACGTCGGTCATTTGACGAATCGAATCTTCATAATCAGATTGGTCATGTTAAAGTAATAGGCTCTGTATTTTTTGTATTACCAACCTCTTCTCCATGTCAAATAAGTATATTCTGTCTTGAATTTAAATCCTGAAAACCTGTGGGATATCCGGAGAGAAGCAAATTTGTTCACCGGAGCAGAAGTTGGTGGCCAGCTTTATATCCCTGAGCGCCGGTTCGCTGTTCTGTATCCTGTATGTTCTGTATGATGTCGACCGCGACTCGCTAGGACGTCCGCGCGCGATAAAATATCCATGCAGTTTTATGTTGAAATTGTTATTTTACGGACTCAACGAGATATAAAATATATACAGCACAATTTTGAGATACTGTTAGTCTTGATTCTAAAATGTAAAAAATCTCAGCGCATGTAAGTAGGCTGCCTTAAAGTGTGGTTATTTTCTAGCGTTGAAAATATAGGTTCGATTTCGATGCCATTTGGCAAACATGATGGCAATAATATGGGTGCATATTCTACCACATAAGGGTCACCTGCTTTCGTGTAATTACAGCGACTTTTTACACTTGGCAATGTCAAAATTAAATCATCCAGTAACTCGCAAACTATAAATGTGAGGGGAAATATAATCTGTGACATTGACCTTGCCGTGATCTTGACCTTGAAAGCGTGACCTTGATCATTATAGTACTTCGCGCCCAAATACTAATGTTATGTTTGACGCAAGGTGTCGTTTGTCTGACTTGTCCCCTTCAAGGAGATATTGAGGATGCCATTTCTCGCCAAAATGCTCGTGTAGGCCGGGTCGTATGTTAAAGTTCGGGAATTGTTGGCAGAAAAACCGTTTGGGCGATTCGCAAAATTGAAAAAAACGTATGCAAGGTACCTATGAGCCCAATACGGGAATTAATTTTGAGCGTGATTAACTGAAAACTGTCAACGTTATAGCGATCTTTCCGATTTTTGGTCCTATCTTTCAATGGTTAAGCGAATTTCCAAAAATTGTGACATTGAACTTTGACCTACATGGCTCATCTACGAACTTAGCCTGACGATGGCCATTCCGCGTCTTTTTGTGAATTTGGAAGTCGATATCTTAAGGCCTGCGAAAGATAATGCGTTGCGTTACAGACAGACAGACAAACCAAACACACCGACGTAACACTTAAGGCATAAAACTTAACGAGACCGTCTTAATTATCGAGACCAAGTGACATAACAGTGCTCCCTGATGGAAACTTTGGAACTTGCGTAAGCTGGTACCACCGCTCGTACTCATATACAAGTATTGCTGAGTGAGCGAAGTTGGTGCCCTGGAACCAGGCTAAAACTAGCGGTACAATAGCGTTGTGTGTTCCCCATATCAGAGAAACGTCTGCATGAACCAAAGACTCACAATGAATTTTATGCGTCTTAGCAAATCAAAATCTGACAAAGGAACGAATATGAGTGCATCTATACTCTTCACCTATACAATTGACAATATAGCCACATTTCCACATTGCTGGATAAATCAAACCAATCCGGGATTATCGATGAGCTACACTAGTAATCTGCAACACTTGCCATATTCTTCCTATAAAAACGTTTTCTAGATGTATATGTACCCAGATAATTCAGTAGGCCTATATGAGATATTATAGATGTAACATAAACAATTTAGCAATACCCTTTGTGTGGCTTAATGAACATATTAAATATATATTAAAATAACCTTCCTCTAAGTTAAGCTAAGGGAATGCCAATAAAGTTGGTTTTCAATGAAACGCAATTGTCTAACAAAAGTGTAATTTCAACCTGGATTAATCCATACGAAAATGCGATCATTAGCCCTAGTCTGCCTGCAGATAATTCAAAATGTCTAAATGTGCCTATTCTTTTTAAAAATAAAAACCCGTGGGGTATACAGGCTGGAACCGAGACCCAACTGAGTGATTTCTCCGAGGCAAGGTTTTATTCAGTCTTCGACAATGTGTCCCCCATGTCCTTTCACCGCGCGTATAGCTCCAGGAGGGACACATTCTCATCGGGCGCGTTTTTTTGGTAGCTCGGTATATCCCGGCGGTAACCCGAATACGCACATTATTCACCGGTATACCGCCCGACACTTATTTCACCCGGATATGGGTGCTCGCGCATTCATTCGGTATGCCCCGTTCAAAACAGCACGGGACATTCGGGAGAAAATGGCGGCTGATTGAAAGGTGATGAGAGTAGGTTTGTTCCAGTGCCGCTACGTGCACCGGATGTGAACGGTGTGTGCATTTCATTAGAATAGGCATATCCCTATCGGCACACCCGGAAGTTAACTGTCAAGTGTGGCGGGGCCCGGGCGGGATACCGAACCAGGCCCACAGAAATGCGCCCATGGAGACGAAATCTCACGTTACACCGGGAAAACTGGTCGCCCGCCATACTAACGAAAGCAATCTAAATAACTGACCCAGGCGCTTACCCAGGTGTCATGTTATTTTTTGATATTTAACTTGTCCGCGACTAGTCACATCACAGACACGACCAGTCGTTTAGGCGAACCATTGTTTCAGCAGAGCTCATTTATAGGGCCCCATAATTTTTTTTTCGACACGGCGATACGGCGATTTTTAAAATCGACAACGCGACATTGGGGTTGTCTTAGAATCGACATGCGACATAAGACTTAGCGACACGCGACATGAAACTTTTCTTAAAATCGACACGCGACATGGACCTTTTCTTAAAATCGACGCGCGACATGGACCTTTTCTTAAAATCGACGCGCGACATGGACCTTTTCTTAAAATCGACACGCGACATGGCTACCCCCCCTCCCCCCTCAGGGGCCCTATTTATATATAGCTCACGTCTACCATTTACTGCAGTAATCCATTTCGTGGGCTCTAACATGGACGATGGACAGGCTCAGATATGGTCGCAAGCTGTCAAACACCGTGCAGCTCACAAACAGTTCGTCAAATTATGTATATAATAATCTATAATAACATTAAATGTGGGAAGAAATATTTATGTGGGCGTGTCGAATGTTGAAATACCACGAGACCGAAGCTAGTTTGACAAAGATAACCGATAATCGAATACCCCCATAAATACGTTTTAACGTTGCGAAAATTCGTACGTATATTTTCGTCTTTTCAGTTAAGCGCCTTTTACGTTTGATAACTACAAGGATCTTCAAGCACCATGGACCTCCCACCGGACGAAGACTGCCCGGGTGCAAGCGTCAACGTTCCAGCAGACGACGGCCGCCCGGGTGCAAGCGTCAACGCTCAACCGAACGATGACCCCCCGGGTGCAAGCTTCAACGTTCAACCGAACGATGACCCCCCGGGTGCAAGCGTCAACGTTCAACTGAACGACGAAACCCCGGGTGCAAGCGTCAACGGTCAACCGAACGACGACCCCCCAAGTGCAAGCGTCAACGTTCAACTGAACGACGACCCCACGGGTGCAAGCGTCAACGTTCAACCGAACGACGACCCCCCAAGTGCAAGCGTCAACGTTCAACCGAACGACGACCCCCCGAGTGCAAACGTCAACATTCAACCGAACGACGACCCCACGGGTGCAAGCGTCAACGTTCAACCGAACGATGACCGCCCGAGTGCAAGCGTCAACGTTCAACCGAAGGACGACCCCCCGAGTGCAAACGTCAACATTCAACCGAACGACGACCCCACGGGTGCAAGCGTCAACGTTCAACCGAACGATGACCCCCCAAGTGCAAGCGTCAACGTTCAACCGAACGACGACCCCCAAAGTGCAAGAGTCAACATTCAACCGAAGGACGACCCCCCGAGTGCAAGCGTCAACGTTCAACCGAACGATGACCGCCCGAGTGCAAGCGTCAACGTTCAACCGAACGACGACCCCACGGGTGCAAGCGTCAAGGTTCAACCGAACGACGACCCCCCGGGTGCAAGCGTCAAGGTTCCACCGAACGACGACCCCCCGGGTGCAAGTGTCAACGTTCAACCAAACGACGACCCTACGAGTGCCAGCGCCAACGTTCAAATGAACGATGACCGCCCGAGTGCAAACGTCAACATTCAACCGAATGGACACCCTCCGAGTGCAAGCGCCAACGTTCAACCGAACGACGACCCCCCGGGTGCAAGCGTCAAGGTTCCACCGAACGACGACCCCCCGGGTGCAAGTGTCAACGTTCAACCAAACGACGACCCTACGAGTGCCAGCGCCAACGTTCAAATGAACGATGACCGCCCGAGTGCAAACGTCAACATTCAACCGAATGGACACCCTCCGAGTGCAAGCGTCAAGGTTCAACCGAACGACGACCCCCCGGGTGCAAGCGTCAAGGTTCCACCGAACGACGACCCCCCGGGTGCAAGTGTCAACGTTCAACCAAACGACGACCCTACGAGTGCCAGCGCCAACGTTCAAATGAACGATGACCGCCCGAGTGCAAACGTCAACATTCAACCGAATGGACACCCTCCGAGTGCAAGCGCCAACGTTCAACCGAACGACGACCCAACGGGTGCAAGCGTCAACGTTCAACCGAACCACGACCCCACGGGTGCAAGCGTCAACGTTCAACCGAACCACGACCCCCCGGGTGCAAGCGTCAACGTTCAACCGAACGACGATCCCCCGAGTGCAAGAGTCAACGTTCAACCGAACGACGACCCCACGGGTGCAAGCGTCAACGTTCAACCGAACCACGACCCCACGGGTGCAAGCGTCAACGTTCAACCGAACCACGACCCCCCGGGTGCAAGCGTCAACGTTCAACCGAACGACGATCCCCCGAGTGCAAGAGTCAACGTTCAACCGAACGACGACCCCACGGGTGCAAGCGTCAACGTTCAACCGAACGACGACCGCCCGAGTGCAAGCGTCAACGTTCAACCGAACGACCACCCCACGGGTGCAAGCGTCAACGTTCAACCGAACGACGACGGCCCGAGTGGAAGCGTCAACGTTCAACCGAACGACGACCCCACGGGTGCAAGCGTCAACGTTCAACCGAACGACGACCCCACGGGTGCAAGCGTCAATGTTCAACCGAACGACGACCCCCCGGGTGCAAGCGTCAAGGTTCCACCGAGCGACGACCCCCCGAGTGCAAAAGTCAACGTTCAACCGAACGACGACCCCCCGAGTGCAAGAGTTAACGTTCAACCGAACGACGACCCCCCGAGTGCAAGAGACAACGTTCAACCGAACGACGACCCCCCGAGTGCAAGAGTCAAGGTTTCACCGAACGACGACCCCACGGTTGCAAGAGTCAAGGTTCCACCGAACGACGACCCCCCGAGTGGAAGCGTCAACGTTCAACCTAAGGACGATCGCCCGAGTGGAAGCGTCAACGTTCCACCGGATGACTCCATGGGGGGAAGCTTCATGGTTGAAGCGGAGGATGAAGCGGAGGGGGCCAGGAATAGCAAGAGTCAGAAGATACCAAGGGACAAGTTAGATGGGTAAGAAAGCGTTTTTCTTCCGGCTTACCAGTCAATATACATGCAGTATCACCTCCGTCACTTTGAATGCCATGGAATTTCTTGGAACCGAGAGAAAGCGTGAAAGCATATGCAGCATTTTTACCACTTAAATATTGATCGATATAAATTAGGTGTAAAGGCAAACTAAATCACTGGGGACACCCCCCCCCCACTCCCCACACACATACACACAGTTGTAGCGTCCGCTTTTCGGCGAGTTCTCCAAATCCTGGATCCCCTCTTTCGGTTGTGAAAGGTCGAGTATTTATTATAGATATATACTTACGACCACGAAGAGGCAGTCCTTGCTCAATATGTGGCATATAAGTGACTGCGGGCGAGGGAGGGAAATTCCCACGTAAATTGAAATACAATTTGTGCATAAAAAGCTAGACGTAGCCAGTTATTTCTGCGTCATCTTATTTATATTGAATAGAATCGCCATCAATATATGAAGTGCCTTCTCAAACAGGTCATCGCCAGGAGTCGACGACAGGCACATTTACGACATGAAACACGGGAGGCGTGGATGGTTCTATATCATCAACAACAACAATTTCGCTGATTCACTCAACCCAGAGTTACTGCTTAATAGAGACGGTACAGACTTGGATGCCGAAAACCTTGAACAACGGTTCGGGGAACTCGACTTTGAAATTGTAAGGAAGGATAATCTTCCGGCGCATGATATGGTGAAGCTGCTGAAAACCGGTAAGCGGCCTTAGACTGAGCATCGCTTACCACACAAGTGAGAACACCTTAGTTACTTGTCAATACAGGATCTCTGGTTTAATTTAAATCAGTGAGGTGTCAGGTGTCATCAATTTTATAGATACATTGATATCATAGCCCGGAGTTTCTGCCATGTGCATCCCATTTCATTAACATAAGCCTTGTGTACTCCGTGTGTGCACAAAAGTTTACGGTTTACGACACCAATATTAATCCATCCATCCACACTCATATATTTAACGCACGGTGTCACATAAACTTCGAAAAGTTGCTTTTATATCTCCCCGCTCTGAAACCTAGTGTAATGATCATCATCTACTGTCGTAGTTGCTTCCATTGTCGTGTGGGGCCGGCCCGATAGCTCAGTGGGTTACAGCGCTCGCCTTGAGTGTTCTGGCCACCTGGATCGGTGTTTCGCGCCCGCTGTGGCCATGTCTGTGTGGTCGCAGGATAAAAATTGATTCCATGTCCTTCTTCACAAACAGTAGGGGGTTACCCCGGGGACATGACTCCACTATCCCTTCCTTCTCTCTTTGACGCGATTTGACCAAAAGTGGTTAAAAGCGTCCTGCATATACAACCAGCCAACCATTGTCTTGTATATATTCAGCCAGATAGATAGATTTGGACTTTATAAAGAATATAAAGGCATTTCAAGATTATTTATTATTACTCTCCAATTTTAGACTTCGTCAGGCCCTTTCAAAATTTCGATGTGATGTCATTGTTAAACAAGCAGGAGGCAAATGTTGTCACATGTAAATACTGCCTTGCAGAAAATGGTTTACAGTTAGAGCTAGACAAATTCCTTATTGTGGAAAATGCCCTATTAATACTTATCATTAAGATCTAAGTATATATCTAGAAAAGACTTCAGATACAGCAACCTTGTAGATTTTTGCAATTTAATTTGCTCGAGTAATAGAGGAAAACCTTATAACCTAGCCATATATGATAAATGTGCAGCTAAACTGTATGAAGAAACGTATTTATATGAGATATTTCACTTTACAGCATTTGGGGTTTCCATTGTAAAAATGTTGTGCTTTGGTGCAAAATAAATGTTTCTATTTTGCACCATGTTCAGCTGCCGACGAGAACCACGAGGACAGCTCCTGTTTCGGCTGCGCCATTCTGAGTCATGGCAATAACGGCGTCGTGTACGGCACGGACGGACTGCCGATCGCAATTGAAATGTTGGTGGCCCCCTTCAAAGGACACCGTTGTCTTTCCCTGGTCGGCAAACCCAAGCTCTTCTTCATCCAGGTACCACTACACATATCGAAAATTTGTCACATGCGTCAAAGAAAAGCAACAATTTTAAAAGTGTTAATGCGGAAATCGCCTTTTCAGGAAAGTTGTGAAGTCTTTATAGAGTGAACTTTTTGCATGATGCATTTGTACACATAGGCATGTCGGGGCCTTGCGACGGACGATGGGGTAAATCACAAGCAGTGCGATGCCGACGCAGAGAAAGACAACGAATTCTACCGGATCCCGAGAGAAGCGGACTTTTTCTTTGCGTATTCCACAGTCCCTGGTGAGTCCTCTTTGTGTATTCCACAGTCCCTGGTGAGTCCTCTTTGTGTATTCCACAGTCCCTGGTGAGTTCTCTTTGTGTATTCCACTGTCCCTGGTGATTCCTCTTTGTGTATTCCACTGTCCCTGGTGAGTCCTCTTTGTGTATTCCACAGTCCCTGGTGAGTCCTCTTTGTGTATTCCACAGTCCCTGGTGAGTTCTCTTTGTGTATTCCACAGTCCCTGGTGAGTCCTCTTTGTGTATTCCACAGTCCCTGGTGAGTTCTCTTTGTGTATTCCACTGTCCCTGGTGAGTCCTCTTTGTGTATTCCACAGTCCCTGGTGAGTCCTCTTTGTGTATTCCACAGTCCCTGGTGAGTCCTCTTTGTGTATTCCACAGTCCCTGGTGAGTTCTCTTTGTGTATTCCACTGTCCCTGGTGAGTCCTCTTTGTGTATTCCACAGTCCCTGGTGAGTCCTCTTTGTGTATTCCACAGTCCCTGGTGAGTTCTCTTTGTGTATTCCACTGTCCCTGGTGAGTCCTCTTTGTGTATTCCACAGTCCCTGGCGAGTCATCTTTGTGTATTCCACAGTCCCTGGTGAGTCCCCTTCGTGTATTCCACAGTCCCTGGTGAGTCCTCTTTGTGTATTCCACAGTCCCTGGTGAGTTCTCTTTGTGTATTCCACTGTCCCTGGTGAGTCCTCTTTGTGTATTCCACTGTCCCTGGTGAGTCCTCTTTGTGTATTCCACAGTCCCTGGTGAGTCCTCTTTGTGTATTCCACAGTCCCCGGTGAGTCCTCTTCGTGTATTCCACAGTCCCTGGTGAGTTCTCTTTGTGTATTCCACTGTCCCTGGTGAGTCCTCTTTGTGTATTCCACAGTCCCTGGTGAGTCCTTTTTGTGTATTCCACAGTCCCTGGTGAGTCCTCTTTGTGTATTCCACTGTCCCTGGTGAGTCCTCTTTGTGTCTTCCACAGTCCCTGGTGAGTCCTCATTGTGTATTCCACAGTCCCTGGTGAGTCCCCTTCGTGTATTCCACAGTCCCTGGTGAGTCCTCTTAGTGTATTCCACAGTCCCTGGTGAGTTCTCTATGTGTATTCCACTGTCCCTGGTGAGTCCTCTTTGTGTATTCCACAGTCCCTGGTGAGTCCTCTTTGTGTATTCCACAGTCCCTGGTGAGTTCTCTTTGTGTATTCCACAGTCCCTGGTGAGTCCTCTTTGTGTATTCCACAGTCCCTGGTGAGTCCTCTTCGTGTATTCCACAGTCTCTGGTGAGTCCTTGTCGTGTATTCCACAGTCCCTAGTGAGTCCTCTTTGTGAATTCTACAGTCCTTGGTTAGTCCCTTTCGTGTATTCCACATTCTCTGGTGAGTCCTCTTCGTGTATTTGTCATTCTCTAGAAAGTCATCTTCGTGTATTCCACAGTCTCTGGTGGGTCATCTGCGTGTATTCCACATTCCCTGGTTAGTTCTTTTCATTTGTTCCAGTCTCTGGTGAGTCCTCTTCGTGTATTCCACAGTCTCTGGTAGGTCACCTGCGTGTATTCTACATTCCCTGGTTAGTACTCTCCATTTATGCCAGTCCCTGGTGAGTCCTCTTCGTGTATTCCACAGTCTCTGGTGGGTCATCTGCGTGTATTCCACAGTATCTGGTGAGTCCTTATTGTGTGTTCCACAGTCCCTGGTGAGTCCTCTTCGTGTATTCCACAGCCTCTTGTTAGTCCTCTTTATGCATTCTACGTGTAGTTTCTTGTAAATGTGATATCCCTTATGATCGACGTCTACTGTTCTCAACTTTTCCGGTTTGGACCCAGGATTTCGTAAAGGTGAAGGATCTACTTTTGGGGGTTGAGCTGTCCAAAAACGAAACGGACTACCGGCGGGGGGTGGTGGGTGGTGGGGGTGGGGGGGGGGGGGGGTTCTCCAAGATAAGGGTTACAGGCCATATAAAAAAACGTAGCAGTATTGACCAGTGAAGCTTGAAATATTCATCTTCGAAAGCGTGACTCGCCATAGTTGTACCAGGTCTGTCAGGAGCGACTGGCTTGCTGCGTTCTGATTGGTTTATATTCCACAGAGCTGTCATACCACAGAACTCGATACTGTAGCTTTACCGCAGTTCTCTCATGCTCTGCCAATTACTATATAAGGCTGAAGTGTCTTTACCTTGCCAGTGTGGTGTCTTTAAGCCGAGCACCAACTTACAATAATGGTGTATAAAAGATTTCGATAAATGTAGGCGCTAAACAATGCAATTTACTTACTTCAACACCAGTTATTCTAACTCAACACTCTAACTCTATAACTCGCCAGGTTACTTGTCGTGGCGGAATTCGACCAATGGTTCCTGGTTCGTCCAAGCGCTGTGCCAGACACTCAAGGAACACGGCCAGAAGAAGGATCTTCAGTGGATCATGACACGTGTTAACTACGTGGTCGCTTACCACTTCAAGTCAAACCACAAGAAGCAGATTCCCTCCATCGTGTCCATGCTGACCAAAGAGCTCGTGTTCACGCCAACAAAGGAAGAAGTTAAAGTTGCATGTCGAGCTCTTTCCCGCCAAAACTAAAGAGGTCCAAATACAAATAAGAATCAGTCCTTGAATCATTCAAGATTTCTTTTGTCCATACTCCATCCATGCCAGAATGCCAAATAGTGTCTCTTAGCCTTGCCGGTGATATCAAATTACCACAAGTTTTCATATTAGTGGTAAACGTCCTCAGTTTGTGTGCTTCGCGATGCTTTGGTATAAGTAGCAGTGCCGCGACAGAGTTCTGTGGTGTTACGGGATAGACATGTTTGCCACACCGCAGCCGAAACGGCGATGTTTATCAGGTTTCTGAATTCATAAAATGAAACAATCGAGTTTTCTGCAAATTTTGATATAAATTTCGCCTGGGCTTAGTTTTGGCGGGAAAGAACTCGACATGCAACTTTAATATGTAGCGAATTTTGGACAGGGGAACTATCGGAATGGTAAGGAGAAGTAAAACGGTTACTCGGCAAGGGGCGCATAGAGGAAATTGGGGGGGAAACATCCGTCAGGACAGGAAAGAAGTATTAGCAAGTTCGGGATTTAGAAGATTTAGAGGATTCGAGTATTTATCGCCAGTATAGTTATGAATATTTTTTTGTCTCTCTTTAGAAAAAAATTCTTACAGGTGATTTTTCAATTTTGGGAGGGGAGTTGCAAGGTTGGTCTGTATCTTTTTATGCAAGTTCTTCAGCAAGCTTCACCAGTAGTTTGAAGGATAATGATGATTATTTTGGCCCTATTTTTAAGTGAATAATTACAGTTGCTTTTCGCTCATTGGTCAATTTAGGGGGTAGAGTCACTTGGGTTAGCGTCCCGGGGATGGGGGTATAAAAGGGCCAGAAAACAGCCAGAAAGTCAGTTAGAGTTGGGGGGTGGGGGGAGGGGGGCAGCGCAACACCAGCGCAGCATCCGCGCACCTCTTTACCCTCTCCTCTTAGCGCAGCATCCGGGCACTTCTTTACCCTCTCTTCTAAGCACAGCATCCGCGCACCTCTTTACCCTCTCCTCTTAGCGCAGCATCCGGGCACCTCTTTACCCTGTCCTCTAAGCGCAGCATCCGCGCACCTCTTTATCCTCTCCTCTTAGCGCAGCACCCGCGTACCTCTTTACCCTGTCCTCTTAGCGCAGCATCCGCGCACCTCTTTGCTCTTTTCTTAGCGTATCATCAGCGCGAGTCGTTGTTACTGACAGAAGTCTGTCAGTATACTACTATGTTCGGTTTGTAAATTTGTATGTATGTTTGTTTGTCTCCTTTGTTGTCCGCTCGATACAGGTCGTAATTCGACAGCTACGAGCATCGGTCTTGACCAAAAGGTAGACTGGTGAAATAGCTCGGCTAAGTTCGTTATTGGCATATGTAGGTCAAAGGTCAAGGTCACAGCGATTTTTTGAAGAAAAAGTTAAGAACGCGTCTATCTCCCTTAATATTAGATCTAGAGACTTCGGGTAAGTTTCAGAATGTGCTACTATTTAAGGCGCATCTTTCAGCCGTTGATCACTTTTTGACGCGTCATACTCATTTTCGAGCTACATGACGTTTTATGTTTTCCGAAAAACGCCAAAGATGACCTTGAACGGTTGTGCTGCGATTTGACCACTTTAGGTTAAAGATATCACTCTGGTGTTCTGGCCTCTCATAAAAATATAAATGAAATTAGCCCCTGTGAAATCTGAGATTTTTTGCATGCGTCATATGACGTCAGGATGACGTCACTTTTGGTACATACAAAAAATCGTCAAAAATCGGAAAAAAATGCTAAAAATACAAAAATGGCGCCATATGGTAGGGAAAAAGATTCCTAGTTCAGCAGAATAATAAAAACAATATGTTCCAATCTTACTTCCGGTTCCAGGAGTGACGGCAATTCCCAATGGGACCTCCCATGTTAAAGCCCTCAATCTCTCAGGCTGGGGAAATTTTGTTTGCCCCGTATTTCATAGGTGCCTGCATCAAACAGTTTCGGGATTTTTTCGTTGGTTAAACAAGGTACCCAGTAACCATGGTCCTTACTAGATGAAATTCGGATAAGAACTGACGTCACAGGATTTTTTTTGAAATTTTCCCTATTGTGAAAGATAGGGATTTTTGGGGCTTGCAGGGGCTCCCACGGGCGTCCTATTGAAGCCAACGCTCTATGTTTTCAGTGGTTGATGGATAGTAGTAGGATGAGTCATTAACTATAAACACGGTGACATAGCCTTGTAACTTTTCGGTATATAGTCGAACGCGTTTAACATGGGACCCTATGGAGATAATCAAACTTCCTTCAATATGACGTACTTCCGGTTATGCAATCTCACTTTGCTTTACCTCGGTGCGAGATCTGGACGTGTACAAGAGAATCAGGGTAGGCTGACGGCAAACGCGCGCCTCATTTTCGTTTCCATGGCAACCGAAGATTTTCCCAATGATAAAGTATACAAATTCCCTCTGACTTAGCAAATTCGTCAAAAATCGGAAAAACTAGCTAGACCTTCGATCTTTGCGTATAATGGTAGGGTAGATATGTCTCCAGATTACTATTGGCAGTAAAGCATTATTATCCTTCTCATCTTAGCTGCAGAGTCTTTTCTTCGTCTGCTCGTTTTTCATTTATCCATAATGGTGAAGAATAGCAAGTTTCGGTAATTAGGTGAAGCTATATCTGAAGAACTAACAGACCTACCGCCGTTCTAATCAACGTTTTGGATTGAGGGCATAAATGTCTGTGTTTAGTTATTTGGACGTTGCCGTGCGTCATGCCATGACGTCACCATGACGTGATGACGTCATAATTGTATAACCTCTATTACTGGACTATTATACCTCATAGCGACTACCGGTTGATTTGACGCTGTACCTTATATCAAGGGACAACTGCTGGCGGGCGTAACTTTGTTTGTGGTACGGAAACGTGTAGGTCAAAACTGACGTGCACCTCGCGTTAAACGGCGTATTGAACTTGAAAGGGCCGTAACTCGGTTAATATTTGAGCTAGGGAGCCCAGATTTGGCATGAAGCGAGAGGCAAGTGTAAGGTTATCTATGGTAAATGGCGATAGAATTGCTCTAGGACGCTTAGTTTGGCCGCTACAGCGCTCGCAAGAGGTGCACCCCCCGTTTGCTGAAGCTCCCATTATGAGTCAACGGCGATATCGAGCGGCAATGGGTCTGCTTTGCGATGGCCGCCGTTTGCTTAATAGCGACGCTAGAGAGTCGGGACTGGTTTGAAAGGACGGGCAAACGTCGACTTTGGTGAGGAATCCGCATTCGCTTCTAGCCTAGCACGCTTAGTTTTGACGCTAGAGGGCTCCGTAATTTAGCAATGACGAGTCCGAGAACAGGCATTAGGGCGGGACCAAGGACACGTAGAAACTCGGGATTTGGCCGAATTCACTCAAAATGGCGCCCTCTATCTGGGAAAACAGCCCGCGTTGAACAGCAGCCGTTAGATTGTGCTATTCCAGCATCCGCATCGTAGAGGTTCAATTTGGGCTAAATTGCGCTTTCAGCGAGCCCAATACGGCTTTCAGTGGGCAGTGTGGGCTAGAACTGCCTTGGGATATCGGCACTATTGAGCCCAAATTGGCCATCGAAGGCCATGTTTAGCCCAAATTGGCCGCTGAAGGCGGTAACTATTCCAATTTGCCCGTTTATAGCGCTATTGAGCCCAAATTGTTCGTTCAAGGAGCTGTTTAACCCAGTCTGCCCACTGAAGGCATCATGTAGCCAGCACGAGGCAGGAGCAGCTTATAGTATATGTGTTTCTGCATGTCATCGCCTGTACCATAGTTTCGGCGCATAAATGGTGTCACAGACGTGTGCGTCAAAGATGAAGTCACTTCTGTCAGTAAGCCTCAGCCTCCGGCTGATTTCGGCTCTTGTTATTTTCTTTTATAAGAGGGTTTATTTATGTAGTATCAGGAAGGTAAATTAGGGAATATGGTTGTCTTGGAGGTCTAGGTCGGAGAGCTGTATTTTGGAGATACGTTGAGAGTCGTGGCTTAAAACGCCCCTCCCTGGCATAACACCAGAAACGGGCAGCGATACGATGTTGCCACATACACCCTTGGCACGCTGCAGTTTGGTGGCTCAGATGTCATCTAGTTTTTGAGCTACAGCCGAACGCTTGACATTTACAATGTCACGACCTTGACCTTTGACCGAGGTTGCTGAAAGACGGCCACTTTTGAGATATTACCTTGTGTAATATTTGTACCAAAGATTAGTTGCGTGGCTTACAAGTTTTTTGGATGTGTTTTGGCTCATAATAAACTGGAAAAATGTCTTATTTGTCAGCATGGGTCCAATTTTTTTTAAATCCTGTGACGTCATTACCGAGTCGAATCGCACATGGAATCGATAGTCTCTGCTGGGTAGCTTCTTACACAATGTAAATTATATTCGAGAAAATGTCGCCGTAATGATAAAAGATTGGCTTTTCTGTCAATCCTGACAGAAAATACTATTTTTATGTTATGGTCAATGAGCATACTCCATTTACCACATAAGCACTGCATTTGCGCATTCTTATTTCACTTTTTGACGATTTTTTTAATGTACCGGAACTGACGTCATCGTGACGCCATATGACGCATGCGACAAACCTCAGATTTTGTAAACCTCTTTATTATTCATATTTTTATGACTGGCTAAAGTCTTTAAGTTATATCTTTAACCTAAATAAGTCAAACCACAGAAGAACTGTTCAAGGTAATTTGCTCCGTTTTCGGAAAAACATAAAACGGCATTTTGCTCAAAGATGCGTAAGACGAATCAAAAAGTAAACAATATACAAAAAGTGCAAAATATGATGTAGCAGCTTCCAAAACTAATCGGACGTCTGTAACTGTAATATTAACTGAGATAGATGCGTTCTACGGTGTTTTGTTTGGAAAATCACTGTGACCTTGACATTTGACCGATTGCGCTCGTTAACGAACTTAGCCTTACTTTTATCGTTCGGTACCAGGAGGCGAAGTCTGACAGCAATAGCTGTAAGCTTTCGAGACTTATCGAGCGGACAAACAGAGACACAGACGCACCGACTAACAGAAGGGAGAGCTATATGACGATGTTCGTCTTAACCATGAATCAATGAATGATAATGCTCAAATCCAATACAATAAAGGGAAAGACGAAATACAACTAACACGGTGTTTAAAGGCCATATGAGAACGTTTATATTACTTGGCAGCTCTGAAAATAGCTAGTAAAAATATGAGCCATCCTGACTGTTTATTTTTGAAATTCTCACAAAAACACTTTTGTTTACCAATTTTGGTTAAAAGAAATATTGGGGCCCTTCTTGGCCAGATACCGAAACCGGATATGACGTTTTGTGCTGGACTGCGTTGAAGAGGGCCCACTCAAGGACTCTGTCGAAGCATTGTGCGGCACTCAATTCGCCAATGAATTATAAGATCACACGACTCGAACAAACTCTAGAAGCATGGAAAACTTTCTATTTTGGGGAAATGTTTGAAAATTGAAATATGTTCATTTTATGCAATTTCAGCACTGTAACCTTATCTCGTGGCAAAATCATAAACCCTTATCATCACATATTGAAAGGAAACAGGAAAAGAAGCAGCGCAGTATCAGGGCACCACACACGCACCAAACGCAGCAGAAGTTTGACTAGTAGAGCTTGAGAGAATACATTTTATCCAGTAAATAACAGGGCATTGTGTTAAGCCGTGTTATGGGCCAATCTGGTGTGGATCTCTTGTGAACTACGCCATCAAAATTGGAACATCATTGCCTTGTTTTGTTTTGCCCTTATATGACACTACTTCGATAAATCGAGGTCCAACAATGTTATGCACCATGTTGTGGCATCTGTCCACTGGCGGAACCGGGGGCTGGTGGGGGGGCGAGGTTAGCTGGTTCCAGACTCGATCCCCCCCCCCCTCCCGTCACATCCATAGTGAGCACGGATAGCCTTTATAAATGCAATTTGCCTCCATTTCAGTCGCAGGTGTAATGGCACTCCCCACCCTGTGTGGACCGTTACTCCGGCGGTAGATCGGCGGGGGTGGAGGGGGGGGGGGGAACCAGTAATAAACGAGAAAGCGGGCATTAAGAAGATGCCCATATAGAGCAGATATTTTCATGAAAACCCGCCGAACCTTCCCAGATTCAGATTTAGATGTGTGTTTCCGGATGGCATACTGTGCATAATTTACAGGTTCGACCCTAACTGCATCTTGCAGCAAATGCAAGTAGAAACGAAAAAGAAAACAACAGCAAAAAATGTAAAAAGTGACAGTGCTCATAAAACAACAACAACCGTTACAATCTAATATAAATATATAACGGGACATTTTTATACTTTGGGACTAAATTGTATGTGTGTTTGGGCCATAAACAACTTTGATAACGCATGCTCAGGCCCCGGGCTCAGGCCTACGGCATGTAACACGTACGGACTGTTTACTCACAATTGGGTCAAGCCTCGTTCTGATTCGGCCGCGCGACTTCCTTATAAGGCAAAGTGTAAACCCGTGTATTGCTTTTGATGCCGGCATCCATCACTACGTTGGTTTGTTAAGACGAACATTTTCAATTTTCGTCTTATGTCGGTGTGTTCCGTTTCTCTGTCTGTCTGTTTGTCTGTTTGTCACGTAACACATTATCTGTCGAATGCCTTAAGATATCGACTTCAAAATTCACAAAATGATGCGGAATGGCAATCGTCAGGCTAAGTTCGTAGATGGGTCATGTACGACAAAGGTAAAGGTCAAGGTCACAGGATTTTTTTCGCAATCCGCTTAACCATTGAAAGATAGGACCAAAAAACGAGAAAATCGCTATAACGTTCGCAGTTTCCATTTAATCACGCTGAAAATTATTGCACGTATTGGGCTCATTAGTACCTTCTATATCTTTCATTTGCGCAAATCGCCCAAATAGTTTTCCCGCTAAAAATTCCCAAAATTTAACATGGGACCCTACGGGAACATTTTGGCGGGAACATGGCCTCGTCAATTGCTCCATGAAGGGGACATGTCAGACAAACGACACCTTGCGTGAGACATGACATTAGTATTTGGGCGCAAAGTACTATATTGTCCAAGGTCAAGGTTGCGACGCATATTTTTCCGCGTAACTTCGTTAATATTTGGTTCGGGGTTTGTTTCTGAGTATTCTTCAGAGACAGGCGCAAAGAAAAGTGACCTCAGATTTCACCTCACATTTATAGTTTTTGAGTTATTGGATGGTCAATTTTGACATTGCCGAAAGTGCAAAGAATTCGCTGTGACTACATAAATGCAGTTAGATGACTCATATGTGGCGGAATATGTACCAATATTACTGACATCATGTATGCCAAATGCCATCGAATCGAACCAGTAGTCTCGACGCTGGCAAATAATCACACTTTAACATGGCCAATCCCATTATAAAGCCTCGATACGCCAAATGACTGACGGCGTGGTGACGTTTCGGTCTATAACCCGCTCGATATGGCATGTACATAGTCGCAGTCGGTACTAACAGGTTCAAGTTGCACCTATCACCCCGATTTTCGTCTTTCTCATACTATGCTTGACAATCTCGCCTGTGTGTCTGCGTGTGTGTGCGTGCGCGCTCTGTAGGTCGCAAAACGCAACATTTCGTTCTGTAACATTACCCATCGATAGATATCCGACATAGCTCGGCCAAGTTCGGCAGCGGGGTATGTAGGTCAAAGGTCAAGGTCACAGGATTCTTTTGTTTGTTCCTTAACCATTGGTAGATGGGACTAAAAATCGGGAAAGTCGCTATAACGTTCACAGTTTTCATTTAATGACGCTGTACAGAGCTGCCGGATCTGAGGGGTCAATATGGATCTGAGGTATCAAATATGCCAAATATAGACCTGAGGGGTCAATCTGGATTTAAGATCTAAGGTGTCAAATCTGGATCTGAGGGGCTAAATACGTCACAAATAAGTCAGTCAAGTCAATTGTTAAGGTCAAGGTCATTGTAGTGGACTGACGACATAATCCAGATTTTACATTTTACGTCATTTTCACCCTTTTTTTTAACATGATTATACATAACAAAACCTAGGACTTCATGTGCAACACTTTTAGACCCCGTCCCCCGGGGAAGGTTGAAACTTTGCAAAAAGAACGTCACATAAATAGCATTGATGCCATACATTCATTTATTCAGGTGGAGCCGTAGTTCACTACATTTAGAAATATTATTGGCCAGGTCATATCCTGATTGGTGGTCAGAACGTATCTGCAAAGTAATTGTTCAGTGAAAATGTAAACTATTTGGATGGTTCTTATATAAGTGTAATTTCAATAAAAAGTTTAAATCTGCTTGTTGAGGAAATTGTTCCACGCGGAAAAACTGTTCAGTTTGTTCATAACTGTAAATGAAAAAATTAATAAAATAACTATTTCCAGAAAGCTTTTTTTTCTGGATATGGTTATTTCATCATGTGTCATAATCCATCATAGAATTAGTCCTGGAGAAACTGTTCGGTTGGCGACTGAACACCGACTGCAATAACTCATTTGTGCGCCGCGCGAGTGAAAAACCGAAACATAAACGTATCCGTGTAGTACAATAACTCTCTACTGGCGAAAAACTTCGTTCAAGTGGAGTACAAGTCTTAAGTCAGATCTGGACTTGTACGTCATCTATCACGGTAGACATATTTTGCTTGGTCGTGAATGGCTGTGACATATTCAACTTGACAGTTGACTCTTTAGGCAGTGAAGTGTGAAGATCAAGATGTGGCAAACGTGTCTATCCCGGGACACCACAGAACTCGGTCGCGGCACTGCTACGTATACCAAACATCGCGAAGCACACAAACTGATGACGTTTACCACTAAAATGAAAACTTGTGGTAAATTGATATCACGGACAAGGCTAAGAGACACTATTTGGCAGTCTGGTATGGGTGGAGTATAGATAAAAGAAGTCTTGAATGATTCAAGGACTGATTCTTATATGTATTTTGACCTCATTAGTTTTGGCGGGAAAGAGCTCGACATGCAACTTTAACCAAGCGGGTCTACATGGAACTGCTACACGGAGCGGGTCAACGGAAAAATAAGGGCCGAAATTTATACCATTTAACATATGAGAAACCGCCCCCACCCCGCATCCGAATCTGAACGTCCCCTCCCCACCCCCCCCCCTATCAAGATTTCCTGGATCCGCCCCTGGGTGGGGGTTGGTCCAGGAATTTTGATGACACGGCGGGAGTGCGGTCACAAGACAAACGAAAGGGCAAGTGAGGTGGGCCCAAGTATTAACTTTATTATGGGACAGAGCAGGATTCACTAGAGACCACCAGGACTGGGCAGTTCTAAATTGACGAAGGCCAGCCTTGAACAGTACGTGGTATGAGGGCTTCATTCACCGTTTGGCTTGTATGGCACGATAAGAGTGGCAGAGGGAGGGAGGGGGGCGGGGGGCGCTGTGAATTCTGGGCTTGGATCTGCAATCCCTTCCAGCCACTACCCCTACTCTATTTCATTCATAAAATGCATCTATTTTATTCCTTGCTGTAAAGGCGTGCGTGTTGTCCGGATAAAGTCATATCATGTGTGTGTGCATGCAGGGGTCGGGGGTGGGGGCGGGGGGTGGGGGGGGGGGGGCTGGCTAAACTGTGGTAGGCTTGCGTAGGGCCCATTTGACGGAATATAACTATCCAGCCACCAGTTGGATAAAAAAAAGCCGGCTCAGTGGCAGCAAAGAACTTGTATGGAAAGGAAGCGAAAGCCGTATCTGTAACCCGGTAACAGGATTGTGGTGGCGCCGCCAAGCGGTGAGGGTTATTACATCGCTCTAGCCAGGTGTGCACGGGCGTGTCCTGCTGCCTGAATGAAGGCCGCTGGCGAACCCTCCGGGGTGCGCACCGAATTTTGTTCTGAGCTGCTTGATTCCACAGGTCTGTACCGTAGTATTGCTGCCACCCTGCACTCCCAAGGTGCGCTATGGTTACGCGTGTGTTGGGCGCGGGGGGGGGGGGGTGTCCTGGGAGGTAGGAGAAACTTATTCTGATCCGATTTTGTTTAAATATATTTTTTACGATTTATTCTTGCTTGTGGGTTATTTCAGTCTAAAGGTTCTTTGACATCACCCACCCCTAAGGGCCATGGTGGGGGGGGGGGGAGGGGGTAAGGCCGTAGGGGGGGGGGTCGGCATTCTGAGGAATTGTTTAAAGTAATTTTTTTTACCGATCCTTTTGGCTTGTGGGTTATTCTAGTCTACAGGTTCGCTTGTTTGACATCACCCACCCCCTAGGGGGCGTGGGAGGAGGGGGGTAGGGGCGTAGGGGAGGGGTGGGGGGGTGTTTAGGATACATGGGACTTTTTATTTTATTTTAATAATATTTTTTTTTGGCGATTTCTTGTACTTAATATTGTTTTTTGAGTGAAAATGTTTGCTTCATTGACACCACCCGATCGCTAAGAGGCGTGGGATGGGGGCGGTTAGCAGCGGGGGGGGGGGGGCCTTAGGGGGGGAGGGGTCGGCATGCTGAGGAATTTTTTTAGAGCAATCCTTTTACCGATTTTTTGGCTTCTGGGGTATTTTAGTCTACAGGTTCGCTTGTTTGACATCACCCACCCTCTAGAGGAAGGGGGTAGGGGCGTAGGGGTGGGATGGGCGGGGGGGGGGGGGTGTAAGGGTTACAGAGGGATTTTTTTTCTCAAATTTTATTAATATTTTTTGTTACAATTTCTTGTACTTAGTATTGTTTTTTGAGTGTAAAGGTTTGCTTCATTGACACCACCCAACCGCGAAGAGACGTGGGATGGGAGCGGGTAACGGCGGAGGGGTGGGGGGAGTAGGGACGACTTTTATAAAGCAATTTTGTTAACGATTTCTTTTGCTGGCGGGTTATTTTATTCTAAAGGTTCGCTTCTTTGAAATCGGAAACCCCCTAAGAGGCGTGGGAGGAGGGGGAGGGGGGCGGGAGATAAGAAGCGTAGACACTAAGAATGGATGCATTTTTAGGTTGCATGCCATAGCCAAGGCATAGCGATGAAAAAAGAGTGTTAAAAGTGGGATGACACAGTTTAACAGTAATTTAACGGAGATACTCTAAGCATTAATGAAAATATCTTTGGTTACATTCCACATCCATGAGTGTGATCAGACTAACAATGCCTAATTTACAGATCTTCACACAGGCAGTTGACACTGGTTGAGCTGTCAAACAGTCAGTTGACAATGACAGTTTGACCGTCAAAACATAAACAAACATGGTCATGGACTAATCTCAATTGTTCGCCGAAACCTCATAGAAAAGACACTTAGGCCTACCTCTCTTTGTCCCTGGGGAACTGAAAGAAGGAAATATCTCCTCTTGTCCCTTTATAATTGTGGCAATTCCATGCCGCACAAATTGTGCCACGACCGGACTTCCAGCGGCTACAACCTGCGTCCATTTTGCCGTCTGCACCGAGTTGACCGAACCCTCCCCGCTAGGCGGCGCGCGCGCATGTCTGGTTACCAGGGAGCGGCCGGGTGATTGTTGCATGTGAACCTCCTCTTTTTTACGCATAGGCCTTCTCATACATATAATAAGATATTATGTATTAAAATACAGAAACTGCACATTTACGATATTGCACAGAAATAAAGATGCATTGCAGATCAAGTTGATTCACAATATGTTACTCCCACGCAGAGCTGTCAAATAAGCTTTAAACATCACTGACACACACCAGACGACGTCATAATGTGCACCGATGCCCGCGTAACCTTTGACCTCATCAAAATGGCGGATCGGAATTGGAAATTCGTGTATCCATTGTTTATCTTGAAATTTGCAAGTTCTGACATCAGCTAGCTCGCCTCCGCTCAGCTCATGGCGACTCGACTGCTAACAATGTGACACGAGTCAATATTGAACAGCTGTTCAAGATAGTGCACAGTTTGTGCGTTTATTATCAAGATATTGCACTCTTTTGTCGTTCATCATTATTTAAATAACGCACACTTGCGTTAATAAAACACTGCTAGGTTTGTTTACCGGTACATTCTTCCAGATAATGAACACTTAAGAGAAAGGCGTGACGTCACACAATTGTTAAGTTCAGCGAATGGGATGCACCCATTGTTCATGTAACTAAACGATATGGTCAAGGAGTTAGTATATGTGGCGACTTCAAGGTCACGATCAATCCTGTTCTAAGAGACGAACATTACCCTTTTTCAAAGGTAGATGACATTTTCTCATCAATGGCAGGAGGGGAAGATTTCAGTAAGATTTACCTCAAGAACGCCACGAATCTCGTTGAAATAGAACAAGCGTGTAAACAATACGCGACGATCAGTCACCGTCATCAAACTTGTGCCTGTAGTGGCAAGTCTCAGTCTGTCATCCCGTAGCCAGTCCAAAAGACACCACGCAGCATGTGATGATGCGTATCGTTAGGCTTCCTGCCAAACACATTTGCTTGATTTGTGTTTTACAGTCTGCAACACCAGACCGGCACTATCTCGCCTGGCTGATGTTGTCTGGTCACATAGAAGTTTATATGTAACTGTTGAAATGATTACATATTGCCAGTCAGATTTCAAACGTATCTGAAAAAAAGGTGGCCGAAAATGTTTTCATGGTTGAAATAGAAACGTCATAAATGTAGCCAAGTTTCAACTGAGCGAGAATTTAAGACTAAACTTCGGCTCAAGTACCTGCTGATTGCAACTGTGTGACTGGAAATGTCACGGCTGAGTCGAAAGTCCATTTCTGGCAGCTAGCAGTCGGGTATAAGCCCCAGGGATAAGCCAACCTAATCGGGCGGTTCACACAGGTGTGACGCTAGATCTTACGCTGATCGGCTTTGGATCCCCGGGATGATCTATGACGTGCCGGTTGTATCAGACTTAAGAAGCGACATCAATTTTGTTTGCGTCTATTACGAAAACTAGTCTTACGTCAAATTTTGACCTGCCATATCTTGAAAGAAGTCGATGGAAGCTAGAACCGGGTACTAACCGCGTATCTCTAATAGAGATTATGTAAGGATGCACGATCTGGGGTGCGTACCGTATGGCTTTCGATCGCGGTCGCACGCCATGCGCAACCGCGTATAATGATTTAAGCTTGGCGATTGGTCAAGGACGCGTACAATTTTAAACCGGAAGTGGGGTATGGTGTGCGGCGGGCTAGATCAGTCCCGCGTCACAATGTGAACCTCTGGACGGCGATTCTTATAAAGTAAATGCGGACAAGCCGTAAGTATATATCTACGCAAAATATGTATTCTCTTTTTCTCTCAATATTATACACTATTAAGATTGGGCTACTATTTCCAAATTATAGTCAATTATTCTGTGAATACGCCCGCAACACATGTTCTGCAGCATTATGAAAAGGAAAATCGCTGACCAATGTCGTTCAATAGCGTGTACAGTTGGTGGCGAGGACGTTCGCCGCGACTATACGCGATACGGACCTCAGGGCTATCGACTCCTCACAAATCCGCGTATAAAACTTGGATACAAGAGGTCGTGGAGCAGACTGCTATCGGCCGTCATGAGCTTCTTTCTACATTACAAGACCAAGTGCTCAGGAGTGATTCTTTGGTGCAGAATCTTAAAACCACCATACACAGAATCGCTTTGCCAAGGAATTCTCCGGCACTTAGACAAACGTTCATGTTATTTCAGATAATTTACTAATTTATGCAGTTCCGCGACCAGTCACATAACAGACACAGTCAGACATGGTCGTAAGCTCACAAACACTAGTTTGTGAAATTATAACAGTAGATAATAATAACCTTAAAGGTGGGAAAGAATATATATTTCCTCTAATTCCAGTTGAGCATCTTTCCACGTTAGAAGATTACAAGGATCTTTAAGCACCGTGGACCTGCCACCAGACGAAGACGTCCCGGGGGCAAGCGTCAACGAACAGGGTAGCAGATAAGCAGGACAATTAATTAAATAGTGTGCCGTACTTTCTCTCCTTGCTTCACATGTTGGGCATGCCGCGTTGTTAATAAAGTTACATTTCTTTCCAGGGGCGGATCCAGGAATTTGCCACGGGGGGGGGGGGGGGGGGGTTCCCAAGGAGGTGTTGTGTTGCTCTCTGAAAACTTGCGACTGGGGGGGGGGGCTGCTCTGAAGACTTGGGGGGGGGGGGGTGAGGCGTGGGAGTGGGGGGGGCTTGGGCTTGGAGAAGCCGACTTTAACAGTGCATGTTCAGTTTTTTCCCAAGGGGGGGTTGCTCTCTGAAGACTTGGGACTTTAACATGTATGTTAACATGTATGTTGTATGTTCTGGTCCCCAAGGAGGGGTGGTTGCAACCCCCCTACGCCCCCCCCCCCCCCCTAGATCCGCCACTGTCTTTCGATAAGTTTTGAGGGCGCATGGCTAACAGCTCCATAGCCCGAACCACTAGAATTGTAAAGTAACTTGGGCGGGAAAGACATCTTGACATGGGTTTTAAAAGAGGGACGTGATAGCAAATCATAAGAAAGTGGCAGTCGATTCCAGTCATTAATAGTTGATGGGAAAAACGATTTCTTAAAGTTTACAGTTCTGCACTTAACATTTCTGATGGGACCTGCACCTCGTAAAGCATAATTAACTAGGTCGTGCACTGCGGATGCCAAATAGTAGATATGTCAAAATCTGGTATAATATGCTCAAAGAATTTGATAATCAAAATAAACCATCCTGGGCTGGCTCAGTGAAGGCTCTTTTGATTAAATATAATTTCAATCATGTAAGGTTAAACCAATCAGTTTCTGATAAAATTTTATTTATTGCCGAGCTAGACCAAAGATTAGAAACCCGTTTTATTGAAGAGTGGCATATGAAAGTTAGCAATCAGTCGCCTCATTGTGTGTTGTACATTTAAGAACCGACTCTCATATGCAGTATATTTGTCTAGAGTAAATGTTGCCAAACTTAAAAAGTCTCTTTCGCGTTTTAGATGCTCAGCCTATATAACCTTTCTATTGAATTAAGTCGTCGTGATGGAACGTTACTCGAAAGCAGGAGTTATAAATTACTGTGCTGTAAGACATATCGCTGTTATAGAGGATGAATACCACGAGTTATTGTGTTTCCCGAAGTCTATGGATATCAGACATTTATATATAGAACCTGCTTTTTGGAATCCCCCAACATACGAACATGTTATCTTGATGTCAAGTGAAGACATGTTTACACTAAGAAGCTATGTGTGTGTACACTGTAGAAAAACGTGTCCGCACGCAGCCTGAAATCACAGAACCCCGATAATTGAATTGTTTTGTGACAATTGTATTTATGTTCACTGTTATATCCTATGAGCCTGAAGGCCTTGTTTGACCAATAAATTACCTACCTTACCTTACCTTATATTTGTTATTGTTATTTTTATATAAATATTATGGCAATAGTTAGGTAACAATTGTGGTTTGTAGTAAAGGGCCCATATGTATATTTAGGAGTACAAAAGTAGGCCTACATGTGGTCTTGCCAGTCATATATAGGCCCTACTGCGCGGCAAGGCAAGGAGCTTGTTGGCCTATTTGTTATGCTGCACTCGATCATATGGCGGGCCATCCTAACATTTATTCCCTAATTCTTGATATCAAGAAATCAATTCTTGATATCAACAATTTAATTCTTGATATCAACAATTCAATTATTGATATCAAGTATACAGAGCGTTATTTCTTGATATCAAGAAATCAATTCTTGATATCAACAATTCAATTCTTAGTATCAAGAAATCAATTCTTGATATCAACAATTCAATTCTTGATATCAAGAAATCAATTCTTGATATCAAGAAATCAATTCTTGATATCAACAATGCAATTCTTGATATCAAGTAATCAATTGTTGATATCAAGAATTGAATTGTTGATATCAAGAATTAGGGAATAAATGTTAGGATGGCCCGCCATACGATCAGGCTCGATCTGCGCTAGTTGCATTTTTTCCGCGTTTAAATCTGTAGTGCACGTGCACTCTTTGCCCTCGACTGTACGTCACCGCCAGAATCTGAGCGAAGGACTGTCTCGTCGACTGTCTCGTCGCCATGCAGTCGGCACGTTAGTCATAATCCATCAAACACACTGCCCTGAACCGCCACCGTGAGCGAGACACGCATGTATGTCCATTCAACAAGTGCGGAGACAAGACTGACGGTATGTAAAGTTCGTTGTGGTAAATGGATAGGCACAACTGGGCCTAGCCTGAAAACAAGGAAGAATCTGAGATCGGGCTTTGTAACAAGCGACCGGCTATATTATCAAGCGACCCAATTGTCTAAACCAGAAATATACACGTTTCATTTGTAAAATCTGACCTTCATTTTATCGAATGTGTTATTCAACAGGGGAACGATATGCAACTAATCAAAACCCTTCATAACTTCAAATTAAATCTTAAAAGTAGATAGATGGCTGTATATCTGTTCTGAAACCATTGGCAAAACATTTTAGACACTAATTGTTCAAAAATGCTCAAGTAAGTCAATTAAACTGGTTCACATGCAAAAACACTTCGAAGCGCACTCACTTCAAGCTGACTGTCAATTGCCCACGTGCTCTGTTTTTTAACTCACCATTTAAAGTAGGTCAAAATGGCCGCTGAAGTGTAAACCCGTGTGAACAGGTAAGTAGTTCGGAAGTAGTTTAGTAACTTCACTGTAGCGGATGATCACATTATCTGGCAATGCCTATATGTTGCCTGCTTGTGAATAAAAACATATATTATATACTACCGTGTGAACATCCAGCCCGCCCAATTCTAGGAGACCACATGGTTCTCGATGAGTGAAGTGCTGCCACCAAGTGGGGTATCTGGGAGACATACAGTAACGTCTTGTTTTCAGGCTAAACCGGGCCGAACAATAGCTTGGGTACAATACGACGGGTGGACGGTGAGGCTGTACCAGACGAGAGCAGAATTCCGTCTCTGCGTGAGACTCTGTATTGTTTGTTTGTTCAGGTCTATATAGAGCCCCTCTTTCGCCTTTTTCTCATTGGAGGAGAAAATTTTTCTCGATGTGCTCATCTGAGACTGAAGTTCTTTTTTTTCAAATTGCAGCTCTTGACTATATATGTCAGCGTTTACATCGAATGGAAAGTCGGGATTCCCGTTTAAAATAGTTCCAATAGACACAGGAGCAGATAATATTATTTTCCGCATGAGGGTATCCCGAATGTTATCTTTCAGAGCTTCTCCACATGAACATAAGGTATTCTCAATTATATACATATCATATAAATGCGATTTTAACGAGCTACATTTCATCCTTAGGCGAGCATGAATTATATTAACAGAGCGCGAACCCATTGCACAGAGTTTGGCCAGCCTTGTCTGATTTTGAGGCGTTAAAGCGCGTTTCAATGCATACAAATCGCTTAATTGTCTGGCAGCTCATTCCAAAGTCTTACTGTGCTGGGTAGAAAGGATTTATATAATACATTTAACCTTGTTTGAATCGATGTCATATTGAGTGCATGAGCATTTCGTAATTGGTACACTGTTCTGGTGTTAACAGATGATGGTTATAGGTTACACATGTAGGGCTGGGCCTTGTTGTAGAACATTTTGTGGAGTAGCATCAGTTTGGCTCGTTCCCGTCTTTTGGCAAGCGACTCCCACCCCAGCTCGTTATAGATCTTGGTATGGCTCGTATACTTAATAGCGCCGCTTACCAAACGACCAGCCCTTAACTGCACCGATTCAAGTTTGTCACTTTCATATTGAGAGCATCCATCCCAGATAACGCTTCCGTATTCTAAGGTTGGTCTAATAAATGCTTTATACATTATGCCTAGTCTTTCGTGACAGGCGATGACTCAAACGAGCTAATAAATCGACCTGTCTGCTAGCCTTGAGATACATTTCACTAATATGAGACGACCAGGATAATCTTGAATTCAAGGTGAGACCGAGATGTTTACATTCCTTAACAGATTCGATTTTGGCATTTCCCATGGTAAGTTGAGGCATCATTGGACAATATTTGTTTGATACTTTCATAGATTTGATCTTAGACGCATTGAATTTAACGAAACATTTAGAAGCCCAGTTCTCCATTTCTCTAGATCACGTTGTAACATGGGCGTTGTATCTTCCATTTTATCTACGATGACAAATACAGTTGTGTCGTCCGCGAACAATCTTATGTTAGACTCAATACCGTCCGTTATGTCGCTTCTGTAAATTAGAAACAGGAGGGGTCCAAGAACCGAACATTGAGGTACCCCAGCGTTGACATCGCACCAGACTGACGTGGCCCCGTCAATAGTTACTCTCTGGTATCTGTCTGACAAGTAGTCTTTAAACCAAGATAAAAGCACGCCACTTATACCAATATATTTCAATTTAGTAATTAACCCGACGTGCCATACACGGTCGAATGCTTTTAAAATGTCACAGAAAACTATACGAATACCTTCTTTTTTTTCTTTTTTTTTTCTCACTTTGATAGGATAGATAAATTTTCAGGGGGGCAGGTTATTCTCAAAACCACATGCCCGACAGGACAGGCGACATCCAAAGTGAATGCCAGAGTTGGTTCACATATGGAGAATGAAACAATATGTTGAAATTGGTTTGAAGTGCAACAAACCAATTTATATGCTTCATAATCGATTTTTCCGTTACCTTTGAAATGACATCTGTTGATGATATCGATTTGCTTTTCGACAGATGGTATCTCATCGGTACTTTTAATGTAACTTTAATATAGGATATATGTCTTTACGTAAATTCTGAACTGTACACAACCCGTAGTGCAAAAACTATTGGTCTTACGCCCAATTTAACATTTAAAGCAATATATTTACATGCGCCATCTTAGATTTGTTACATTTTAGAATCAAGACTAAATGTATCTTAAAATTATGATGCATACATGTTTTATATCTCCGAGAGTGTGTAAAACAACAATTTCAGGCGCGCAGGGATATATAGCCGACCACCAACTTCTGCTCCGGTGACCAAATTGCTTCTCTCCGGGTAGCCCACAGGCTTTCAGGATTGAAATTCAAGACAGAATATACGTATTTAAAACATGGGGAAGAGGTTGGTAATACAAAAAAGACAGAATATATTGCTTTAACCTGTCACATCTTTAAAGAAGTTAAAACTGAGTATTTCTAATATGCCGCATTGCTCTACTATGACGGGCGCCATGTCATAAAATTTCAAAGTTGGTGGCCGGCTTTATATCCCTGCGCGCCTGTTCGCTGTTCGGTATTCTGTGTGATGTTGACCGCGGCTCACTAGGACGTCCGCGCGGGATAAACTAGTCCGCGCATTTTTATGTTGAAATTGTTGTTTTACAGACTCAAAGAGAACATATATATGCATCATAATTTTGAGACTTTCAGTCTTGATTCTAAAATGAAAAAAAATCTAAGATGGCGCTTGTAAGTAGGCTGCTTTAAACGCAGACAATTCGCATTTCATTGGCGCAAACTTAAACTTGACTTACGTCAATAATTTATAAGAAAAACCTGATGCTGATAGGAGACACGATGTAAACTAAAATGTAGTTATTGAGGGCAACAACCCTTGTTTGGTCTTAAAGGTTTTCAATGTTAAATCAAATTTTCCACAATAGTCGCCTGTGTATTCGACAGAGAGTTATTGGACTACGTTTCCGCGCCACTGATACGCATCCCGATCCGTTAGCGCCGATACGTTTACGTTTCGGTTTTCACTCTCGCGCGGCACACAAAGGAGTTATTGCACTCGGTATTCAGTCCACAAGCGTAAAGCGACAGCCGGCGTCCTTCACAATGTACGAAGGCGAACACAAGAGAAAAGGAATAGAATTCAACTAGAAAAGAGTGTTTGAACAGAAAACGCCGTAAAATTGGTCGTGGCTCGGATAGCGGACGGAATATTAGAGAGTTATTGCCCAACTGTAACCAGTAACCAGAGGCCAGAAAGAGGACACATTTCGGTGAAAGAGTGACATTTTTCGAGGGGTAAGGTCATACAATGACCCAGTTACACTATAACCAATGATGTGCCCAGTTAAGCTTTCTATGGTAATTTTAACCTATATTGGGCTACTAAATATCATAGGTGGCATGGTTCTCTATGCCGTTGGAAATATGGTAGACCTATAGGCCAGAAAAATGATACATTTCGGCGAAAACGGGACAATTGTGCGGTATTTGATTATAGTCCTATAATGACCCGGTTACACTATAACCAGATTATGTGCCCAGTTGAGCTTTCCTGGGTTTTATTGGGTTATATTGGCCTGCTAAATGGCCGTTGGGAATGTAGTAGAGACCAGAAAGATGACACATTTCAGTGAAAAAGTGACAATCTGGGTTATACAATGACCCGGTGTAATTATAACCGGATTTTTTGCCGGTTGTGCTATTGTTGGTTATGTTGGGCTATATCGAATTATTTTGAGTGTATATATCGTATCTTCTCGAATTCCATCATTCTGTCGTTCTATATTTCTGGTTTCCAACTTCACGCTTTTTCGTCGTTCTGTCTTTCTGGTTTCCAACTTCACGCTTTTTCGTCGTTCTGTCTTTCTGGTTTCCAAGTTCACGCTTTTTCGTCGTTCTGGTTTCCAACTTCACTCCACCCAGTGATTCACGTTGTCTGCCATTTTTCTTGTTATGTCCATTTGCCCCGAATGGAGTGGGTCATCCGGATGCATGTGAGAAAATGTTACATCCTGGATGTATCATGGATACATGCCGGATACGAATAGACCATGGGTGTACGCTGGATACCCAGCTAACAAGTTAACGTCATGACAACGTTATTTTTGTTTGGTTTTGGTTGAGATCACGTGAAAATGTATGGGTTTGTTTACGTTGGCCGAACGTTTTCAGATAATGTTGTCCGACATTCAGTCCAGTATTAAAATTATGCCTTTTGTGAGAAACAACTGCGTATATGATGAATTAATCAGAAGCATGATTGCTAAATACAATCAATTACATATTGCATTCATGTCTAATTTTTCAGGTAACGTTGTCCTAACGTCGGGAAAACGTCCACTCTCGACTTCTCACCATTTTGTATTTATAACAACTGCTACACACAGCCAAGTTTTATTAGTCACTACACGTGGCAAAGGTTTCATTTTTATGGGATAAAGGCTAGAAAAAAAATATATTACTTAAATGTTTGCGACGAACGTTGTAACAACGTTGTCCTGATGCTAACTTGGAGATGATTTGATTACAACCAGAAAGCCACGTGTGCGAGCGTTGTGTGTTAGTTAGGTCTACCATCAATACGCGCTGGAAACACTCGCTGGTCACATGGACCAATTCTCGCTGACCGCGCGACCATTGAATAAAACATCGTTAGCGGTTTAATTAAATGATTTGGTGTATTAAGCTGCTTAAAGGGCCCGACTCGAGTCCATTACCTATTTGCGGTTGAGAGAGGGAGTGGGGGAGGGGGGGGGGGGTTATGGTGGCGTTATGATTAGCTCACTAGACCACACATGATTAGGTCCGGGTTCGAATCCTGGACACTGTTGCATGTTTCATCCATTCACCCATCATCGTCGTATGCAAAAGCGACGTAAAACACCAATTCATTCCATTTCCTATTTGCCGTCGCTAAATAGACCGATCCTGGCTGTCAATCATTCACTGACGTCACTATTGCTTTTATCCAATCATGTGGTGAAAAAGGCCTTCCAGTTTTTGTAATGCAGCCATTTGACTTCCTGGGCTTCTGATGTTCCAGCTGTTCAGGTATGACTCATTCATGTCATTGGAGTAGAACCTCAAAACCACCACCCACTAACTCTACCAAGGATTTCTCCAGGCGCTTACCGAAACCTTCATGTCATTTTGGATACTTTAGTTATATAATATGTAGTTCTCGCGACCAGTCGCATCACAGACACGGTCAGACACATTGGTTGGTTGTATATTAAGGCCACTTTTGGTCATATCGCGTGAAGGGGAGTGAGAACGGAGAGTGAAGCCATGTCCCAAGGGAGGTAACCCCTCTACTCTTTGCGAAGGATATGGAATCTTTATCCTGCGACCACACAGACATGGCCCCAGCGGGGCTCGAACCACCGATCTACGTGCCGTTAGGATCTCAGGTGGCCAGAGCACTCAAGGCGCGCGCTCTAACCCACTGAGCTACCTTGCCGGCCCCCGGTCAGACACAGTCGCAAGGTTACAAATAACAGTTTGTGAAACTATAATAGCATATGATAACATTACATGTGGAGAAAAATATATTTCCCCTCTTTCCAGTTGAGAACCTGACGGTGGAATAACTACACAGAACTCCACAGAACTACATAAGCACCACGGAACTCTCAGCGGACGAAGACTGCCCGGGTGTAAGCGTCAACGTCCCAACGGAAGAAGACTGCCCGGGTGCAAGCGTCAAAGTCCAAGCGGAAGACGGCCGCCCGGATGCAAGCGTCAACGTCCCAGCGGACAGAGACTGTCCGGGTGCAAACGTTAACGACCCAGCGGACGGAGATTGTCCGGGTGCAAACGTCAATGTCCCAGCGGAAGAAGACTGCCCGGGTGAAAGCGTCAACGTCCCAGGGGAAGAAGACTGCCCGGGTGAAAGCGTCAACGTCCCAGCGGAAGAAGACTGCCGGGGTGAAAGCGTCAACGTCCCAGCGGAAGAAGACTGCCCGGGTGAAAGCGTCAACGTCCCAGGGGAAGAAGACTGCCCGGGTGAAAGCGTCAACGTCCCAGCGGAAGAAGACTGCCCGGGTGAAAGCGTCAACGTCCCAGCGAAAGAAGACTGCCCGGGTGTAAGCGTCAACGTCCCAGCGGAAGAAGACTGCCCGGGTGCACGCGTCAACGTCCTAGCGGACGAAGACTGCCCGGTTGTAAGCGTCAACGTCCCAGCGGACGACGACTGCCCGGGTGCAAGCTTCAACGTCCCAGCGGACGAAGACGGCTCGGGTGCAAGCTTCAACGTTGAAACGGAGGAGGAAACGGACGGGGCGAGAAATATTTGTAAACTTTTTAAAACTAAGAAAACGGCGATCCCCAAAGACATGCCATCTGCGTAAGTAAGTTTTTTTTTACTCGCTTACCATTCAATATATATTCAATAATTAATTGCCTTCGCTTCGTTGCCCATATCGGCATGACTCGTCATTATGTAACCAACAATTTTCCTTCGCCATCACAGGCTAAATGACAACGGACACCTACTAGAATAAATAAATCAACTTTGCTTATGTTTATTTCGTCTAGAATTAAGAATCCAAACTGATGAAACGGTACACGATTGTAGCCTTTGCTACAGGATGTCGTATATTCCAGCGAAAATAATCACGCACTTATGCCTAAGGTTTATAGTTTATTACAAAAAAAAAATTATCAAATATCCAGTACAAGTTGATGCGAAGACAGATGAGGCGAAGCGACGACAAGTTAGACGAAGCGAAGAGTGAAGAACTGAAGTGGGTTGAAGTAGGTTGAAGTGGGTTGTAGTTGGAGACTGAAGAGAAGTGGGTCGAAGTGGGGTGAAGAGAAGTGAAGCAATGAAGTGGTTCTATCTGTCAAAGAAATGACTAAATATTAGAAATAAATTCTAAAATATTTAAGTTGTCATAAACTATCAAATTAATATTACATTGTAGCATGTCACAAAATTTACTTAATTAATACTTAATTATCCAAAAAGGGCTGTCACACACACACAAAATTGTCAACCACAACAACAAAAATGGCTACAGAAAAAACAGCCAAATTACACAAATAAGTATCAGAAATATCTAAATTATCAAGATGACAGGCTGTCATTTTACCATAGCGATACCAAACAACTATGCAAGAAAACCTGATTAAAATGCCTATAAACAAAGTTTAATACTCACTACGCTGGGGTGTTAAACTGGTAGAAAATGTCAAATGCTTGCCAGTACAAAAAAAAATGAAAAGTTTTACGAGAACACCCATGAGCCTCCGGAACAAATAGTGGTGATATCTATGGAATAATGAGGGACTTAACACGAGATAAACATAATTAGCTACGTTATGATATGATATGACGTTATGATACGTTGCAGTTTATTCTGTCCGTAACACGATGATACCAAAGATTAGTACACCAAGATAGGTCATACGGCAAAAGCCCATGGTAAAATGTGTAATGCGGCGAGTGGTGGCGCCGCTATGCGGCGAGCGCGTAACGTTGGGCTGCCACTGCGCTGACGATAACGCCTGTGAACTACAAATTGGATTTTAGCGCTATTAATTCGGGGCATATAAAGCCTGGTGGTGTTCTTTCATGCTTTCAGGTATATTTTACATTAAATATATATAATTTTGTATCTTTTATGCGGCAATAAATAGTTGTTAGTGTCATCAAGGCGTCATATTTCGAGAACATCATTGACTGGCAGTCAACAGTTTGGCTTCCCTAATTCGCTGATAATTTTGCTGGTTGAAAACTATGATGTACCCTTGACTGATGGGTTATAAAACACAACAACTTCATAATTATTTAGCATTTAGCGGTCTCCTGTCTTTGTTTGATTGACACATTTCGTTGGACAATAGATTCGTCTACCCTTCAACGCCACTGCAAACAGTTTCCCAACAAGTGTACAACAAACACAATGACGCCCGAAGTTCAGTCTCAGAATTAAACCTCGGGCTTTCCGACGCAATACCCTTGAAAGAGACATTTTGTAGATGAAACCTAGCCCAGAACCCTAGGCTGTGTGGGCTGAAACACAGCCTAGTCGCATTCCATAGTCAAATTCTGGTCTGGAACAACCCCATTTCAGGGTTGTTTGACTTTGACCAAGTGTAGCTCTGATTCTCCTTTGCTGTGGGAAAAGTTTTATAACAGAAACAAACCCTAATCCTTTTCTTTTTACTTCCTGACAAGTAATGATTAATCACATAAGTAACCTTTTCTTGAAAGGCAAAAATAGTCCAGTCTGTCACCAGAAATTCACATGAAAACATGTGTTTTCACTGACCCAATGACTGGGTCCCTGAACAATGAACCAATTAGCATGGCTTATAATATCATGTGATGACCTTGCACATGTGCAGTGAGCAACTTCCTGTAAAAAAAATGGTGGAATGTTGTTGTCCATTTTTATGCTATAGTAGGCAATTATAGCTCCTTTTGAAGACTTTAACAACTTTGGAAGAGTTTATACATCAGTAATTATATATAGAAAAGTACTTTTACATTGTTGAAACTAATTGTGAAAGCTATACTTAAACAATTCAATTTGTCATGTGAAGTTGATTTTTCACTATAGAATGCTACATGGCTATGATTCTTCAACCATAGCCATGGATTCATGGCTAGATGAAACCCAGAGGCGGATCCAAGGGGAGAGGGGTTATTTAGAGATGTTAAAGTCGATATTTTTTCCACCCCTCCCACTGGTTGTAAAAATTGGTGGACATGCGCGGCCATTTTTACGCCCCCCCCCCTTTCGCTTCAAAACTCCTAGATCCGCCCAGAGATATATTCTAAGCCTAAATATGAATGAAAACAACAAAGCCATGCTCAACCAATTGATATTTTTAATACAAAAATACGAACATCAACAAGATTGTTCATTTCTACAGAAACTCTCAGACATGAGCAGCTTTTAAGAATATGAACTACGTCTGCTGATAAGGAAAGGGCTACAGGGGCGGATCAAGACAATCTAGATAGGGGGGGGGGCGCTTTCAGGGGCGGATATAGATATGCTGGATATGGAGGGGGGGGCGGTTTTGGTTTTTATATGTTAAATGGTATACATTTCGGTCCTAACAGGGGGGGCCAGAGCCGGAACGACCCCCCCTGGATCCGCCCCTGGCCTACTGGACTTAAACAAAATTTACTTGACAAGCGTTCAGTAGAAATGCAGACAAAGACTTTGCTTTTCTCCCGGTCTGGCTAGCTCTGTCAAATGTAACCAGAGCCCGGGAGCCGAACACCCAGGCCAAGACAGTAGGTCCATGATCATACTATATGAGTTCACCTAATTTTTATTCAAACCCCAGGACATCGATTAGGACACCTCATTACACATTCGTTAGGCATTAGCCGGCACTTAGAGCTTGTTGTCTTCTGGTAATTGTTGAGTACTGGATAGTGGCAACGCTAGATCGTTGACTTGGTTTGCTCACATGAGCCGCCCGCTTAGATGTGGGCGATAATAGAGAATGATCAGAAATTGTGGTGGTGATAAACGATGCACGATATCAATGACTGATAAATTAACGCAAAAATCCGGTCTTACCTTTCCTGTTCCTTGGGGAATCTTAAAAATGGCTTTCCTGGACATTTTTTCGTGAATTCGCGCAATTTATGGCAGAACAAACTTGAAGTTAATGCCTGTCGACGGCGGTTCTGTGCAACACTACGCGCTCACCGCTTAGCGGCGCCACCAGAGAACGATTACAAGGGGTGAGTTCGGGTATGCGAGCAGAGTAGTCTGACTCCGCGGAGTGCATAACCGAACGCGGAGATTGTGGTCCGATAGGGCGGTCACGTGGTACATTATACTCCCAGACCTTACTCCCCACCCAGAGGAGGATCACAAGGATTTCCAAACTGGCATCCAGGCCGCAAAATACATTTAATAGCGAGCTCTAGCGAGCTATTATGGTAACGTATACGAAGGGAAAAAATAAATAAATAAATAAATAAATAAATAAATAAATAAATAAATAAATAAATAAATAAATAAATAAATAAATAAATAAATAAATAAATAAAAAAAAAATGTTTGGCTTGCCATACATTGCCATACTATACGATTCAAAAAACGTCGGCCGCGCGTCATGGCCGAGAATGAAGGCGATAATAGGAGCCATTTCAGAAAGTTCCAGACTATATAACAGAATATACGCCTAAAATTATCATTTTATTGCTTTATTTGTCTGAATAATGAAGGATTATGATTATGAAAACTATAAAACATTGATTACATTTTTATTCACCATTTCTCCCGGCTACTAGCGGAACGCCCTCTGTTGGGACATTGATGCTAACATCCGGAAAATGCGAACCCTGGCGAACGCGTTCGAAACTCGACTCAAACTTTTGTTTGTTTTTGCTGTTTGGCATAGATCTAAGTGATAAGAAATTTAGACAAGGTGTGTATTATTTTTGAAAGTCATCTGTTTATTTCAACTGATTGCTATGACAGTTTTCATGAATATTTCAGCCCCTGGTTGTCAATTTTTTAAGTCAGACAAGTGACCAAGTCGAGTGTCGTCTTCGCGTCGGTCTGTCAAACAGTCTGTCGTGTCACTGTCAACCCTGGTCAAGTTAGACAAATAACTGACTCAGTCGTTGATTTGTTGACGTCTACTTGTCAGTACGTTTTGTTGAGATTGAAGGTTGGTATTTTGATATAAAACCATCTAACTTGACAGCTTTGGCTAATTTTGATCTTGAACTAAAGTTTTAGTCCAAGCTAAAACAAGTCAGATAGTCATATTTTAGCCTGAATGTTCAGACGGTACAGTCTTGACACTTGTTCTTGTGACTGTAGCAGTAAGCATCAGACTGTCAAACTGTAACGTCTGAACATTCAGGCTAGCCATAGATATCATATGGATATGGTCAGGCAGACAGGAATGTCTGATGAAATCAATCTGGACTGGTTGAAAGAACAAGCATAACTGTGGTCAACACCAGTGTCAGTGACCCTGAGAGTAGCCTGAAAGTTCAGACGCTACAGTCCTGACACTTGCTCTTGGTACAGTCACCAAGAACAAGTGTCAGGACTGTAGCGTCTGAACTTTCAGGCTGTACAGTCACCAAGAACAAGTGTCAGGACTGTAGCGTCTGAACTTTCAGGCTGTACAGTCACCAAGAACAAGTGTCAGGACTGTAGCGTCTGAACTTTCAGGCTACCCTGACAGAAGTAGGCCTATTGCTATTTGGAATGCAGATTTTACTTTGATGTTTTTGGAATCATGTTTGGACCGAGTTATTTTGGGCCAATTGGGGCCTTTGGCTTTAAACCACTGTCTGTGACTGTAAAACTACAAAGTAGGTAGGGTAAACACTAAATTTTCCATATGACATCACATTTCAGCTGCAGTTTTTGCCTTTTTAAATATAACAATTTAATTCTGGTCTCTATTATGATTCCAAACCTATATTTTAGATGCCTCCACCCATGAAATATATATAGCTCTAATTTGAAGAGTTTATTGGAGACAGATTAAATAGGATTTTAAACAAAAACTGTAAATATTTTATTACCGGTATATATTGTTCATAGATCTATACTATTTCCTAACATTTGACACCTTTTGCCTAATTCTGACACATATATCTAGGACATCAAAATTTCAGCTGCAGTTTTTGCCTTTTTAAATATAACAATTTAATTCTGGTTTCTAGACTCCAAACCTATATTTCAAATGCCTCCAACCCTGAAATATATAATTTGAAGAGTTTAATTGAGAAAAATTAAACAGGAGTTTAAACCAAAACTGTAAACATTTTAAGAATATTTTATTATATATTGTTCACATGACTTACTATTTCCTTTTTTTGACACATTTTGCCTACTTTTGACACCCCAGGATAATTCAGATTTATTCACAACCATATCACTCATCTATGATTTGAAAAAATAGCTGTTTTTCAGTGCTATTTTTGTTAATTTTCAAATGATTTTAATCTATATAACTTATTTAAATTAATGCCATTATTACGATTTTTAATCAAATGCAGAATTATATATTTTATTCCTCTTAAAGCAACATTTTAAGTTTAAAATTGTCCCAATACAATCATTTTCAATGTCAAATGTCAAAAACTGGTTTCCCTGCCAGACAAATGTAGATCTAGATAACCATCACAAAACAATATAGGACATACAAATATTTTCATATCCAGTCTATTTGGGCATGAAATTTAAACATATCACTGGCAAAAATATAGCTAAGATATCAACAGTTTAACAAATATTGAATGAAATCCCTTTTCTCGAAACTAAACAGCCCCTCTTAAAATGTCAAGCTTTGAGTATATTCACACAAAAATGGTTGTACTTTGTATTGTCAACATCCCCTTGCTAACAAATAATTAAAATATTAATCAAAAAGGCAAAATTATTCAATAAAAAGTTTGATAAAAAAGGCAACAATTATTGAATTAAAAGTTTAATAAAAAAGGCAACAATTACTGAAACAACGGTTTTAGTACCTCATATTGATAAGCAACACAAATGTGTACCATTTTGAGGATCAGAAAACTGTCTGGACAACTCCTACTCAAGCAGTATTACTTTCAAATAGAGATACCAAGTATATATAATAAATAGGGTTTAGCATGTAAAAGTGTCTACCGGTAAATAGGCAACTAACATATGGTCAGTTTACTTCATTTTACTTATACACTGGTGCGACTTATCTATGGCTCAAGTCTAATAATTTCTCAAAATCGGTGGGTGTGACTTATACACTGGAAATTTGGTAACATATGCCCAGTTTACTTATCTTTTTTTATCTTTACTTTCTAAAAACATTTTTTGTGAGAGATACTAGTATTACATTGGAAGCAAATTGTATAGATTTAGGATGATAGAAGAAGACGGATAATGATAAAACATACATGTATTGTACTTCTGACATGTGGTGAGTGTTCAAGAAACTTACTTGTGGTGTATTTAGCAATGGTTCAGTATATGTTCTCATGGACAGGTCACAACCGCATAAAGCATGCTATAAAATATGTTATAGATTGCTAGAATGGTAGAAGAAGAAGGATGATGATAAAACGTACTTCTGACATGGTGTGAGTGTTCAAGAAGCTTACTCATGGTATATTTAGCAATGGTTCAGTATCTGTGAAAGGGTGTAGCTTTGTTATGAACATATACCTGGTACATAGATAGGTATAGATTGCTATAAATCTATGACCAGCTTTAAACTTGATTTAAAGATATCTCATCAACCTATATATAATTTTAGCAAAAGGAAAAAAGGGTCAGAAAATTAAAAATGAATAAGATATTAATTATCATAAAATAGATCTAATATGATTAATTATAGACTCAAGCAACTACTTATTTTTGTATTTCTCTGCATATATATGACTTTAAGCCCAAATATTATTGTTAAACAACTAAGCCATCCATCTTATTTCTAATTAAAAGAAATAGATAAAAACATCATTTCTAAAACTTAAATAAGATATTTCAGTACCGGCAGCTTTAAGAATATAAACTACTTCAGCTAATACAGCAGATATAAGACAGCATCTAGTCAACTGGACCCATCACCTACTCAACCCCAAGCCAACTTGACCCCAAGCTAACTCAACCTCAAACCAACTATACCCGTGTTGGTTTTGGGTCTAGTTGTCTAGAAACCTATAAGATTAGGACAGCTGGCTGCTGCAGTTGATACAGCAGCCTTAAGATCTAGGCCTTTATTATTTTTTAATTTGGGTGAGCTCGCAACTTAGGCAATGCCTATTCATATTAGCGAGCGTAGTGAGCTCTTTAGATAACACACACGTAAAAAACTGACAAAATCTGTATCTCAATCCCATACTGTAAAGCGCGAAAAAAAATCAACCGGTAGTCGACCCCCAGTGGTGTGACATGCGCATGCGTTTAAATGCATTCCGGGAAAGTTCATGTTTATTTTTTTGTCAAAAACTTATATGCAGCCCAAACCCGCACATTCACTAAAGAATATACATAATTGGTAGATAATTCACATACAAAAACATAATTCCAACTGATGAAACGCTGATCATAGCGACAACATGCATGTGTCCTCCTCTCTCATGACAGAGGGCGCTCAACACGCGCGCGGGCTGCATTCGCTTGGTGGCAGCACAAGTCGAACGCGCAGACGACAGTTTCAGATTTGTCAGCAGTTTACCAGGCTTCGTTGATGTTACAACATTTTCACGTCTAGTCTAGCTTTTGTCAATTTATATCAAGGTTGGTGATACATTAAAGTGCTAAGGTAACTTATTTGTGTAATATTTAGATCTAGCCTAGGAGTTAGATCTATTTGACAGTTCATCAGGCGCCAGTGTAGGATCCATAGTCGGGCATAGAACAGTTTTGACCCTGACCAGGGGACCATTTGACTCTATTAGCTAATGTTTACTGAGCCTTTCAGTAACATAGACTTCTAATTGACTAATATAGATCTAGCTGGAAGTTAAGTTAATGTAAGTTCCCTAGATCTAGTTTAAGTTGGATCTAAGCTTTAAACAATTTGAGGCAAAAATTGCTTCGTTAACGCATTACATGTTCTAGATCTAAGCTTAGGGCAGTTAGGCCTAGATCCAGATCTAAATTTAGATCCGTTACTGGCGTTAGGCCTACAACCTAGTGCAGCTTTTGAAAATATAGATCAAGGTTGGTGATCCAAAAGGTGCTAGATCTAACGTCACATTTAGGCTATAATCATATGACTTTCACCACTTATTTATTTACTTATTTGAACCATTTGATTGGGACAACTGTCTTTTAGCCTTTCATTAAAATAGACTTCTAATGCAGATCTAACTGGAAATTAATGTAAGACTTACTAAGCCTAAAGTTACATGTGGAGCTGGCCGTTGCAACGGCTGTACCAAAATAAACATAAACAGGAAATGTTACCTTTGACCACAAGCAGTGTCAACAGCCACCGCCAAAGAAAAAGTGGCGCTCTGGACGCTTCTATTGTCTCATATAATTTAGCGCTTGGGCCCCCTGTCGGTGGCACCGGTAAACGACTTGCTCACACACGTTTATGACGTTTCAAATCAGCACCAGTTTTCATTTTTGTGGCGGACAATTCATGAATTTGAAATGTTTTGCTCATTGCCATTGGCAGATAATTGGTGAGCGATATGGTAGGTGTTTATTGTCTGTTATGAACCTTAAGGCCTTAGGCTTGTGTTCTTATACGCAAATTTGGCATTCAAAAACAGCGAAACAACTCCACATGCAACTTTAAGTTGGATCAAAGCTTGAAAAAAAATTGAGGCAAAAATTGCTGTTGTTTGGCAGATTTTTAACAAAAAATGTAATTAAGCTTAGTCTACATCTAGAGATAAGTTAGATCTATTAAGATCTTCGAACATCTATCCATTGGCATTCTTTAATATAAGCTTACTTTAAAAAGTAACCTTACTCTAATTATCGAATCAAAGCAACATCTGTGTTCATTCAAACGGGTTGTTTGAAAGTTCATTAGGCGTCCGTGTAGGATCCGTCAAATAACTAATTTCTAATATAGATTAGCTAGAAGGTAATATACAAAGCTGGATCCCAGCTTTAAACAATTTTTTTTGGTTTATAACAAACCCTTCAGTTAAGATTAGCCTACATCTAGAGATAATTAAGTTATCAAGGTCTTCGAACATCTATCCATTAGCATTCTTCATTATATTTAAAAAGTAGTAAGTTCTTGCAGTAGTCCAATTATCAAATCAAAACAAGTTGTGCTCCCCTTCTTTAGCACATCTACTTCAAAACTAAAGCTTCTAGATCTATCATAGCTGCTTGTCATTTGGGATGTTGTAGACTATCGTAGTCGTAGTCTATCGTAGACTACTTCTTGCTGGGTTTGCTGCGTTGAATAATGGCGGACCACCCTTACATAAAAAAATATTCACAGTACTTTGCTTCACACTGGGTAACCGTAACACAATCCAGTCAACCAGTCGTCCAGTTTCAAATTCTAGAGATCTTGAGCATAATTTTTACTCAAGCTCATTACATGAGCTGAGTCGTGAAGTTACAAATCCAGATCAGGGAGCAGGAAGGCAGGAACATAACTATTGCCGGCCACATCTATCTGACCATGGCACTCCACCTACACCATGCAATGATCCCTCCCCACAAAATACGGCACTTTTAAACTTTGAGAACAAACATTTTCGGTCAGTCAATGTACCAGGGGATGGAAATTGATTTTTTCATTGCCTTAGCCTATTTTTAGATGGCAATTTCTCTCGAACGAAACTTTACAGATCACAAATAAAGCAACCTAGGGTAATAGGAACCTAAATCATGACAGATTCGGTCAGGGGCAGGTCACTTGACTACAAATCAAATGTACTACTAAACTACTAGATTTACTTTTTCAGTACCAAAACTTTGATATGGAGATCTATACAAAATAGCATAATATGTAAAACTTCACCTTTAAAAAGAACAAGTCATAACTAAGGTTATGAGAAACAGTTTAGCCCAGTTATCATCAGTGGGGGTCCAAAAAATTGCTTCACAACAAAGTCAAAGTCTACGCTCGCCTTCTAGGTTTTACCTACAACATATTATATATATAGTAGTATTGCGACCTGCAAAAAATCTGTAAATAATATTATAGCAACGAGAATAAGATAATGAACACAATACGTATCCGTTGATTTATTTTCATAAATCTTTCATAATTTGTGCAGTCCAGCAAGTGCAACATTCACGCGAACCGCGGATTTTGCGTTCGGTTAATATTGATCCGCCTATTAGCGGAAAGAGTGAGTCCGCATGCGCCAACTATCCGCGCCGATTACTCCGATCGCATATCCGAACTCACCCAAGGAAATCGCCGTATGACCTATCTTGGTGTACTAATATGTTTGATGATACACACCGACAAGTAGTGATATCCATATACGGAATGCAAGGGAGCTTCTGGCACTGTGTGTGTGGTTGAGGTGGGGGGGGGGGGGGGGTTGTGAGTGGCATTGAGTCAGTTATCCCTTGCGGCCGGGGATGGGGCGGGCGTTGGTTTCCATGCAGGGGAAGGGGGTCAAGGCAAAATAGGCGGCTCTACGGGCGCACATACGCCGCTCGACCCTCAAAAAGGGTCATAACCACTAAACCGAATATGTCCAATCCAGCACTTAACTTCACACACTAAAATAATCCAAACGTGTTTACTTGAACCAGTCTTACCATGTAATAAGTCATAAATGTACTGTTGGCCTGATTAAAACAACAATTATATCTAGTGCGCCCCCCCCCCCCCCGGGATCAGATGGGGGCCTGATCAGATCAGATCTGACACCCCCCACCCCCTCCCGCTCTGCCTCTGGGATCGGACATTACATCACCTGACCTCTATTGTAACCAGTTATTCCTGCGCCGTCCTATTTATATTTAATTAAATCGCCATCAGTGTTATGCAGTGCCTTCTCCCACAGGTCCCCGCCAGGAGACTACAGGTACAGTTACAACATGAATCACAAGCGACGAGGGTGCTTTTTGATCATCAACAATAAGTGTTTCGACCAAGACCAAAACAAACTAAGTGACAGACGTGGTACAGACGTGGATGCCGCACACCTTGAACAGCGGTTTACGGAACTCGGCTTTCAAATTGAAAGAAAGGATAATCTTTCCACGTGTCAGATGTTGCAGCTGATGACAAAAGGTAGGCTGCATGCCTTCGACCACGCTTCACATATGACAGAAGTACGAAACTTTAGACTCGGTTAGTGACGTGTGAGGTGAGAATTTGCATAGATACTTTGACATGCAAATGAGTTTCATGTAAATTATTTCAACACACGCGGTTCCTCGGCCATGCCAGTGGCGGATCTAGGTGGGAGGGGGGGGGGTTAGAGGGGTTGCAACCCCTTGGGAACCAGAACATACAACATACATGTTAACATACATGTTAAAGTCCCAAGACTTCAGAGAGCAATCCCCCCCCTTGGGAAACTGAACATACAGTGTTAAAGTCGGGTTGTCCAAGCCCCAACCCCCCCCCACCTCTCCCCCCGGTCACAAGTCTTCAGAGCAGCCCCCACCCCCCCCCGCCGGTCGCAAGTTTTCAGAGGGCAACACCCCGCTTGGGAAGCTGAACATACACTGTTAATTTCGGCTTCTCCGAGCACGCCCTCCCACACCCCCCCCCCGCTCGGTCGGAAGTTTTTCAGAGGGCACACCCCTCGGTCGGAAGTTTTCAAAGAGCACCCCCCCCCCCCCTCCCCTTGGCAAATTCCTAGATCCGCCCCCGATCATGTCCATGTATGCACAAAAGGGGTCGAGACTAATATTAATCCATCCACCTTCCCTTAACCGTGGTCGTAACCCATAACCCATATTTCTATATCCAATAGTTACTAGCGACTCATTGGTCCTGGGTTGAATACATCATGTGCTGCTTCCATTGTCTGCTATTTTCAGCTGCTGCAGAGGACCACGCGGACAGAGACTGTTTCGCCTGCGCCATCCTGAGTCACGGTGACGAAGGCGTCGTGTACGGCACGGACGGAGTCATGATTCAGATTGACATGTTGGTGGCCCCCTTCAAAGGAGACCGATGTCCTTCCCTTGTCGGAAAGCCCAAGCTCTTCTTTATCCAGGTACCACTAAATATGTCGAAATGAGTGACGCATTTGTGACATGCGTGAACGAATAATTCTAACTTGTGCGATGGCGAATAGAATAAACTTTTACAAAAATAACGTGATGACGGGATGCAACAAGAAGAGCAGCGATGGATTCAGTAAAGAATGACGTCATGACAGGATGTGGCCTAAAGAGATGAGATGTGTTCAGTAAAGAATGACGTTATGAACGGATGGGGTCTAAAGGGATGTGTATATTATATAATGACGTTATGACCAGATGTGGCCTAAAGAGATGAGATGTGTTCATTAAAGAATGACGTTATGACAGGATGTGGCCTAAAATAATGAGATGATATGAATTTATTAAAGAATGGCGTTATGACAGTTTGTATCCAAAATAGATCAGACGTGTTCATTAAAGAATGACGCTATGACAGGATGTGGTCTGGGGAAATTAGATGAGCTTATTACAGAATGAAGTTATGACGGGATGTGGCCTAAGAGATGGAATGAGCTTGATCATTACAGAATAACGTTATCGACGTTATAATGCACCCTTTTTGACGAAAGTGAAATCTCAGTCGTGTCAGAATGAACTCTTTACATGATACATGTGTACACATAGGCATGTCGAGGAGGCCACATGGATGATGGAGTGCAGCTTATCCAGTGCGATGCTGACGAAGAACCACAAAAGAAAGTCTACCGGATCCCGAATGAAGCGGACTTCTTCTCTGCGTATTCCACAGTCCCTGGTGAGTCCTCTTCGTGTATTCCGCAGTTCCTGGTGAGTCCTCTTCGTGTATTTCAGAAGGTGCAATTCTCTTCTAGTATTCTACCTGGATTGGTCGTGGTCTCCCCATGGTA
>OZ025252.1:36835885-36910820 GCA_964019135.1 Arenicola marina
AACACGCGAGCGTTTCCAATGGAGATGAGATAAATATGACATGCGCATAGGTCATATTAGACCAATAGGTCATGGGGGAAAGATGGCCGTGAGCAAGTATTCCCTTAACTTAGCATGTGTTTACCGAACTCTGTAGGTTAAGGGGCATAGTGGGTTAATGTGTGTGTGTGTGGGGGGGGGGGGGGGGGGGGAGGGGGGGAGGGCGGGTCGCACATAATCGCGATTGTTGGCTCTATGGTTTAACAGTCATAAAGCTCTCTATAATCTTCAAATAATTATGGGACGGCCGCCATAATCTCTAAATAAAGTAATATCATCCCTTAGTATCAATGGGCTTCTGTATTATCCCGAAATCGAGAATGGCTTTCTTCAACGTCACGTTTTTTGTTATGGATTTAACGAGTTAAATGAAATCTTTCCCTATAATAAATGATAGACCCAGAAACTGAAGGCTGAATTCTTACTTACTTTTCAAAGTTCTAATTGACCACCAAGTAAGGCGTTGTATTGCCACACCCAGTTATTCTAATGCTAAACTCGTATGTAACTCACCAGGTTACTTGTCGTGGCGGAATGAGAACAACGGTTCCTGGTTCGTCCAAGCGCTGTGCCAGACACTCAAGGAACACGGCCTGAAGAAGGATCTTCAGTGGATCATGACACGTGTTAACCACATCGTCGCCTACGACTTCCAGTCAGATTCCAGCACAAAGTCCATAAACCGCAAGAAGCAGATGCCCTCCGTGATGTCCATGTTGACCAAGGAACTGGTGTTCACCACAAAGAATTAGGGATGTTTTTGCTTATGTCATGGTGTATAAGCACCTTTAAAATATCTGTCAGTCGTCACTAACTGTCAGTTGTTATTAACTGTCAGCCGTATTAGCTGCCTATCAGCTGTCAGGTGACCAGCTCTCAAGCAGTTCGTTGTGTACGATATGATGCTAAATAAAGTATAGGCTTACCAAACGACTCTATTTGATTGGATACAAATCGCTTATCGTTTTATATGTCGGTCAAGTGTGTATGTTTGTATTATGGTTAAAGGAAACGCAGGGTCTCAGGACTCAACATAGCAACAAGAGGTTTTGCCTATTCAACTAAACCGGCCGTAACGGCCACGTTGTAGGTCAATTATAGAAATTCCACGTGTTTTAAGAGACAAGTCTGGAGGCTTTTTTCCATTAATAGTAAGCAATACAAGTAGTAAGGGAATAAATGAACGATGATACATTACAATAAAGGGAAATATGAAATACGACTAACACGGTGTTTAGAGGTCCCATGAGAACGTGTCAGATCTGGGAACAGCTTCTTGTAACAATAGGGGTCCGTGCATTTCATTTGCCATTCATTTTCCACTGCAAATGGGAAATAGAAAAAGAAAAATGTTGACTCCTTTTCTTTTACCTGTTTCAAATGGGTCATGGGAAAAGGACTTCCTCCTATTTCCTTTCACCTATATCAAATGGGTTAAAGACATATTTTCTTCGCTCATTTCCCATTGCAAAACGAAATTTGAGTGGTCTGACTAGCGCACGGAAAACGGGGAACCAGGCAGGACGACGACAGCGTGGGGTGTGGAGGTGGGGGTGGGGGGGGGGGAGAGAGAGTGGACGGCGCGTGCTAGCGTGGCCCTGGAAGTTGCAAATTGCTTGATTGCCGCTGCAATAATAAATCGAGCGGGTCTGCATGGAGCGGCGACATCCGGGCACGTTACCATGTTGGTGATAAGATCAAACATGTTGTATTTTAAACGTCGAAATTCCGTTTTTAGATTGACGGTGCCCGGTTTAGGACATCACAATAAGTTTTTGTTTACGTTCCAATTTCTCTACTACTTACTTTTTTTCCCCAAACAAAATAAGTCATTCCAGTCATTCCTTCCGCGGTAAAGCCCGCGCCCCCCCCCCCCCCCCCCCCCACTTTCACCTACAGAACCCGCTCGGTCGGGGCGTTTTACAACAAAAATCCATTCGGAAGGGGTATTTTTTTCCGTTCACCCCCTCTATATCGCAGTTCCATGCAGACACCCGCTCGGTTTATTCTTTTTTCCCGGCAAACCCGATCGATGAACGCACATTTTCAGCGCCCCCCTCCCATAAATGTCCGGTATATAGGGATATCTTTTTCATAACACCGGTCCCCTCTCTCAGGCATCAAGGGACACCCGGATATACTCCAATATACGTTACATAACTGTCATTGTCCAATTTGGCCACTTTTTTTCGCCAAAATATTCTTTCTCGCTGAACACAAATCGCGTACTTTTCTCTCACTCTTCATATGGCATGGGACACACCCACACCACAGCGGTCCCCCGGTTGTCAATCAGCTACGAAATCGCTGGACACGTGCAGTCATGGCTACCTTTAAAGTCAACCCGGCCGCCGCCAAAACAACAGCAGCCTTTCAACTCTGACGTCGCAACTTTCAGGGCCAGGCTAGCCCGCGCCATCCACCCTTTTCCCATTACCCATTTGAAACAGCTAAAAGAAAATGTGTCAACATTTGCTTTTTCTATTTCCCATTTTCAATGGAAAATGAATGGCAGGTACATACACGGACCCTTGTTCCCCGTTTTCGGTCCGCTAGTCAGCACACTCAAATGAGAAATAGGAAACAGGTTCGTTTTTCATCTTGCAATGGGAGATGGGTGAAGGAAAGTACCTTTAACCAATTACGCATGTGATATAGGGGAAAGGAAATAGGAAGACATGTCCTTTACCCCTAACCCATTTGAAACAGGTAAAAGAAAATGAGTCAACATTTTGCTTTTTATATTCCCCATTTGCAATGGAAAATGAATGGCAGGTACATACACGGAACAACATGGTCATCCTAAGTGTGTTTTTGCAATTTGCACAATATCCATATGTTGCCGGGTAGTCTGAGCGGTTTTCGCTATTTAGTTTATTAATGTTAATTTTGTGCGGGTTTCGCTGGCTTCCGGTGGTCATCAGAATGCTGCTGAGGATCCACAGAGAGAACACACACATCAAGATCTTGAATCACTAGGAAACATCTTTTACCCGTTCAGACCACTCGGTTTTTCCTCCGACCCTAAATAAAGTCCATGTCAATGCCACTTTGCTGGGTTGTGCGAGTGCATTCGGAAAACAGCCGAACAACACCCCCTCCACCCCACACCCTGCCAGGGGACGAGAGCAGCCCCTGTACATCCCGCGTGAACGGAAGCTCGTCAAGTTTGGCGGGTACAGGGACGGCGGACAGCCGATTGAGGACCTTCATGACGAGGTCAGCCACGTTATCCGTACGCGCCATCTCTCGGATGCGGAGGCCGTGGACTTCATATTGGCCCACCTGGAGGGTCCTGCCCGCCAGGGGGTCCTCCTGCAGCCGTCGTCGAAAACGCTGCAAGGCGTGATGGACACGCTGACCTCGGTCTTCGGCGAGGTTCGTTCATTGACGCATCAGTTGCGCTGCCTCTACGACGGACGCCATAGGCCCGGGGAGAACCTACCGCGGAGTACTCGCTCGAACTGTCCACCCTGGTTAAGAAGACGAAGAGCCGGGACGCTCGGGCGCTTTTCCGCGCGGACGTCACCCTCCGCGACCAGTTTGTTGAGTGGGTGGCTACTGTGGCCCATAGGTACAATGGTTGCGCTGAGGGTATTTCTTCGCTCCGCGCGGTGAAACGGCGGCGAGGAGGTCATTTCTTCGCTCCGCGCAGTACATTTCTCCGCTCCGAGCGGTATATTTCTCCGCTTCGCACAGTACATTTCGCCGCTCCGCGCAGTTGATTTCTCCGCTCCACGCAGTACATTTCTCCGCTCCGCGCAGTACATTTCTCTGCTCCGCGCGGTACATTTCTCCGCTTCTCGCAGTATATTTCTCAGCTCCGCGCAGTGGATTTCTTCGCTCCGCGCGATTGCCTACATTTCTTTGCGATCGAAGAAATATCGCGCGGAGCGAAGAAATACCCTCAGCGCAACCGTTGTACCTATGGGCCACAGTAGGGTGGCGGATCCGCAGCTGCGGCGGCACCTTAAGCGCGTGGTGCGGGAGCGGGCCGAGGTTACCTTCCTCGATCTAAGTGAGGACGCCGTCGCATTGAGCGTGGAGGACCCGGAGTGTCCCGCGGTGTCTCAGAGGGCTGAGTGCCACGGTGCATGAGCGTCGGACCACAACCAAGGAAGACACTCTCTCCAACCCGGCGGACTTGACGGAGGTACTGGTGCTCATGCAGGCACAACAGCAGAGTCCAGCAGATCGCTTGGCCCAACCGTTCACTCGCCAGCGGTCATGACGGGCCACCCGCCAGCGGCCATGACGGACCACCCGCCAGCGGCCATGACGGGCCACCTGCCGGCCGAGGCGCCGACACCGGCAGCTGGGCGAGGTAACGAAGGGAGAGAGGGACGCCGAGGTCACGATGAGACTCGCTCCTGCTATCGTTGTGGCCAGCTGGGCCACCTAGCGACGAGATGCCCCTTCCAGACTAACCAGAATGCGCCCGGGCAGAATGGACACCATGCGGGAAACGAGTGCCCCGCGCCACTGTGAGCCAATTGGTGACATCTCGGGAGTCTGGTTCGACACACATCTACGCCTCTATGTGCTACAGGTGTAAGCGTGCTGATCACGTTGTAAGGGATTGCCCGACGGGGAGGCGGGTCCGCGGAGGGGCTTGTTTCAGGTGCGGCCAGCAGGGCCACTTGAAACGCGACTGCCCCGAGCAGAGACAGCCGCCGAAGTGTTACCGCTGCGGTCGGCCCGGTCACCTGGCCCGAAACTGCAGCGAGAGGAGATGGACCGGCGCGGAAGAGGACGTCGCTGTGGCAAAACGCGACCGGACCCGAGACCGCCAGAGCGCGACGACGATGTACAGCAGGGTGACCTCGTCGACGTGAGGAGTCGTGTCTCGGAGAGAAACAAGATAGAGTACGTCTGGCGACCGGACATACATCGCGTGACCGACACGCCGGGCCACAACGTGTATACGGTCGAGCCAGTGGATGGAGGCGGATCGCGGACCCTGAACCGCGACAACCTTCGCCCTTGTCCTGTGACGGTTCCACCACAGCCGGTGCCGAGGCCCCGACCCGAACCTCTACCGCGACGGCGTCAGCATCGCGGACGCACGAGGAAGAGGCAATGGTAGGGGCGGCTGCCAGACCAATCCCGGCGCCCCGCCAACGCGTTGGTCGGGTGGTGATGCCGGCGGAAGATGACGACGTGCGGCCGGAGCGCGACGACGACCTGCGGCCGGAGCTCGAGGACGATATGTAAATATGTAGAATAAATAAATTGTACCGGTACTTGATATTTCATATGTCTCTTCGCAGCTGTAATATCTTTTTCATACATGAAAGTTGCATTTATCGTTATAGATAAAGTGAAGTTGACTTTTATCTACTTCTAACCTACCAGATATGCAGAAATTCTTACCAATATTAGTATCTCACACTATGATTGCCATATCTATAATAACTGATGAAGTCCACAATATCAATAAAGTAATATACCGGTAAACTTAGTCATGAAATAAACTTATTAATAAAATAATTAGTATGAATTTAATAATGAAAAAAATATATATTCATATAATAAAGCTATAATCCTGGCAGCTAGTTCATCAAATGGGCCAGTATTAGGATTGCTTCTTAGGCCGGGACAGATAATGTTTTAATGGGAGAGAGTTTAAGTGATTTCAACGTCATTTGGTCCACTGAGATTAGGGGTGCGTTCCTTCATTAGGTCATCAGGACCTTTGGGAATGCTCTTTCCCTTTCCCTTTTCTATACTCTGACCTTTCTGCATGGTGCCAAGCCAAGTATATCTAAAGTGAAAAATATACATGATTGCATAAGTAGTTTGGCTACCAATATGTAGGCCTATACTACGCTAGATAGACCTCCTTGCAAAATAGCTTTCACATTACAACATTAGTTTGCTCTATGTGAAGTAGATATCAGTGTATACAGGTGTATACCATCGGAAGGCCTTTGACAGCTTGTAAAGTCAGCGACGCTGAGGTTCACTCCTTGTCATGCAGTGATATATATATAGCCTCGCGAGCCCGTTTTCTGAGTGGGTCTCCAGAGCCTAACACTGTCTTCATAACTCCAAATTAAAGCTTAAAAGTAGATAGATAGCTGTACATCTGTTCTGAAACCATAGGCAAAACATTTGAAACACTAATTGTTCAAAAATGCTGAAGTAAGTCACCTTAAACTGGTTCACATGCAAAAACGCTTCGAAGCGCCCTTGTGGTATTTGGGGAATTTAGACCAATCATAACGGCCAGGTCATAACGCCTTCGGTTCTCCATAGGGGTGTCGGTAGTTCATGGAACAGCCGATGCCCTTATCAGGAAAAACCGCCTGGCGTCGCCTCGGGCGATGCTCGGGGCGACGAAGGGTTCGGGATCTGGCTGGCCGGGGGCCGTCAGACCCAGCAAGGCAGCCGGAGACCCCGGACTCAAAGGACGGGTGATCCGTGGATCTCAATCTGGAGCAACTGCCAGAAAGTAAATGCAGGCATCACTTTGATTAGGTGAGTCGAGACACAGGGCCTGGGAGCCCATTACTACTGGTTTAAAGTTAAACGGTTGTCTTTAGAATTCCGCTGCAGATGACTGGTCTATATCTGTATATGTATGAGCATGTAACCGGTTAGAGGACACGTAAATAAACCACTAAACTGGTAATCCCGTCTTTGTCATCTCTGTGTCCCCCACGCGACCGACCGAGTGATTACCTGGGAAACCAACGCAACGAAACCACAGGCGCCGCAACACTTGTTCTATGTAGCCCCCCCCCCCCCCTCCACCCGGCCCCGGAACATACTATTGTACTTCTCGAACACTTGTTCTATGTAGGCGGTGCACGACCCCCCTAGCTCCCCCCCCCCCCCCCCACCCCCACTCCCGGCCTGTGTCAGTCGATCTGCGGCGCCTGTGATAGGGGAGGAACTTAACGGGTAGACACTGCATATTTATTCTGTTAGGACCTTCAACTTGAGCCACCGGTCCGCGATTTCTAATTTTAGGCCTAGTGAGCGGCATGGCTCTCACCCTTGCTCCGTTTACGGGCGTGGTCAGAGAGGCATGTACCAGGGCTAATTAGACCCTAGCCCGGTTACATGACCCCGCTGACTTTTTGGTTTGGTGAAGCGCGATAGGGCTATATAGTAAATATTGACATCGAGCGTAGATTTAAAAACTAGCATTCTTCAGGTGCAGGAGCCTCAATCATTGGTGGGTGGGGCGGGGGTGGGGGGGGGGGAGGGGGAGGGGGCCGGCTACACCCATACATCATATAAAGACATCCATCCACGATTGAGGCTTCTGTGCTTCAGGTGTCGATTGCAGAATGTACACAAATAAATGCACCTTAGAAATCCATTCAAGTTATGAATGTTACCACTTTTTATATTTATGGAACTACAATAAGTTAATAAGTATTTGTATTTCTCGCCATTATATCACTGTTGCAGAAGTTTAGCAATTTATGCACCGGAATGCGAGACAAGAACGGTGATGTAACAGCGACATGGCGGCAAGGAAAAGTTGTAAATAATTGTTATTGGAAAGTTCCATAATTATAAAGAGTTACTGGTATACATTTTTACAGGTATTTTTGTGGCCTTTTCAACTATATAGGCATGAACCACTGACAGCTTTATAAGGCTTATTTATTTGTGTACGTTCTGCAGTTAATGCCCAAAAGTGTGCTGATTTCAAATCAAGGCGAGCAACCGACACTCTCATGGCTCTCTCTCAACTCTGTAGGTCTGACTAGTGTCAGGTAGGACGCTAATTCATGTTCAATCTATCTTTGCAGAAGCAAGATGTCAAATTGCAAGCAGATCGATATGTGTCGTTTCAATGAGATCCTCGCAGAGATGATGCGCTTTGCCCCACACATCAAGAAAATGGAGGTAACTGAGGCTATTTACAAATTATAACAATCGTTGTTTACATGCTGCAGAAATGATACCCTTAAATGTTTGCTTGTGAATAAAGGAGTTAATGATAGCTCACATGTATGCCACTAACTGTAACTGACCGCTGCTTGCCTTTTTTTAATAGGTGCCCGCGATGGAGAATCTTGAACCTGATTGAGAGAAGTTGACAAGGCAGCATGTAATACAGAAGAATGTTGAAAAAAATAAAAATCTGCCCTCTTATGTCTCCCCTCCTCAAACTTGAGGTGCCTGCCCTCCCCTCACTTGGGGTGTCGCCCCTCCCTTAGCTTAGGTGTCCCCCTTCCCTAACGTAGGCCTTTCCCCTCCCTTAACTTTGGGTGTATCCCCTCCTCAAACTTTGGGTGTCTCTCCTCGCCTGACTTGGGGTGTCTATCTTTCCCTGACTTTGATGTCTCCCCTCCCTGCCCTAACTTGGGTGTCTCCCCTCCCCTAACTTTGATGTCTTTCCTCCCTAACTTAGTGTCTCTCCCCTCCCAAACTTAAGGTCTCTTCCATCCCCTAACTTGGGATACTACCCCAAGTTGGGGTGTTTCCCCTCCCCCAACTTGGGGTGTCTCCGCTTGCCTAAATTGGGGTGTCTGCCCTCCCCGAAGTTGGGCTGTCTCCACTCTCCTAACATTGGGTGTCTGCTCTCCCATAACTTAGGGGGTCTCTCCTACCCCAAAACTGTTCTTCTTCCTTCAAATTGAAAGGGTTCTTCTCTGTAGTAGCGCAATGGTCTGTCAAACACGCGGTAATGTTATGATAAAGACTGCGTTAAACTTGTTATACAGTATGTATTGGCGCAATGGCCTGTCAACCACGCGGTAATGTAATTATAATGACTGCGTTAAACTTGTTATACAGTATGTATTGGCGCTATGGTCTGTCAACCACGCGGTAATGTAATTATAATGACTGCGTTAAACTTCTTATACAGTTTGTATTGGGGCAATGGCCTGTCCACCACGCGGTAATACAGTTATAAAGACTGCGTTAAACTTGTTATACAGTTTATATTGGCGCATTGACCGGTCAAGCACGCGGTAATATACGAATAAAGTTGTCTGCTTCATTTCTGTGAGTGCACCATCATATTCGTTTAAGGTTCTGGGAAGGTTCGCTAATATATTCAAAAAATATTCTCTCAATATTCTCCCAATATTCTTTGAATTCCGCCAATGTTACGGGAATGTTACCAAAAAACATTCAATGAATATTCAGAAAACAAACTTGACGGACGTCAACAATTTGTAAGAAAACTAAGAGGTTATTTTATAAAACAAAAAAATGCTGTAAGAAGGCTCAATGTAAACTAAAATTTATTTATTGGTGGCAACAACCCTTGTTTGGTCTGAAAGGTTTTCAATGTTGAATCAAATTTTCCATCATAATCGCCCGCGTAGTCGACAGAGAGTTATTGCACTACGTTTCCGCGTCACTGATATGCATCCCGATCCGTTAGCGCCGATACGTTTACGTTTCGGTTTTCACTCTCGCGCCGCACACAAATGAGTTATTGCAGTCGGTATTCTGTCGAAAACCGTAAAGCGACGGCCGGCGTCCTTCACAATGTACCAAGGCGACCACAATAGAAACAGAATAGAATAAAACTAGAAAAGGGAGTTTAAACAGTTGTGTATAGTTTTAGTGTTACCCGAATCTGAAAGAAAACGCTGTAAAATTGGTCGTGGCCGGGATAGCGGACGGAATATTGGAGAGTTATTGCCTCACTGTAACCGGTAACCAGAGGCCAGAAAGATGACACATTTCGGTGAAAAAGTGACACTTTTCGAGGGGTAAGGTGATAAAATGACCCGGTTACACTATAACCAATTCTGTGCCCAGTTGAGCTTTCTATGGTAATTTTAGGTTATATTGGGCTACTAAATGTCATAGGTGGCATGGTTCTCTATGTCGTTGGAAATATGGTAGACCTATAGGCCAGAAAAATTATACATTTCGACGAAAAAGGGACAATTGTGCGGTATTTAGTTATAGTCCTATAATTACCCGGTTACACTATAACCAGATTATGTGCCCAGTTGAGCTTCTCTAAGATATGTTGGGTTATATTGGCCTGCTAAATGGCATAGGTGGTATCGCTCTCTATGCCGTTGGGAATGTAGTAGAGATCAGAAAGATGACACATTTCGGTGAAACGTGACAATCTTGGTTATACACTGACCCGGTTTACCTATAACCGGATTTGTACCGGTTGAGCTATTGTTGGTTATGTTGGGCTATATCGAATTATTTGAGTGTAGATGTCGTATCTTCTCGAATTCCATCATTCGGTCTGTCTGTCTGTCTGGTTTTTCCAACTTCACGCTTTTTCGTCGATCTGTCCTTCTGGTTTCCAAGTTCACTCCGCCAAGTGATTCAGCTTGTCTGCCATTTCTCTTATTATGTCAGAATGGAGTGGGTTATCCGGATTCATGGGAGAATATATTACATCCTGGAGATATCATGGATGCATGCCGATCCACCCTGGAAACATGCCGGATACGAATGGACCATATGGATGTACGCTGAATATACCATCAATGCGCGCTGGATAAACTCACACCCTCGATACCCGCTGGATACACTGGCTGGTCACACTTTTCATTGCCACCCCCATCTCCACCCGTCGCATGGACCAATTCTCGCTCACGCGAGACAATTGAATATAACATCGTTCGTGGTTTAATTAAATGATTGTGTGTTTTTTACGCTCCTTAAAGGGCCCGATTCGAGCCCATTACCTATTTGCCGTGGGGAGAGGGTGGGGGGGGGGGGGGGTGTTATGGTGGCGTTATGATTAGCTCACTAGGCCACAAATGAATAGGTCCGGGTTCGAATCCTGGACACTGGGGCATGTTTTTATCCATTCACCCATCATCGTCGTATGCAAAAGCGACGTAAAACACCAATTCATTCAATTTCCTATATTGGCTAAATAGACCGATCCTAGCTGTCAATCATTCACTGACGTCACTGTTGCTTTTATCCAATCATGTGGTGAAAAAAGGTCTTCCAGCAACATGTCACTTTGTCGTCAGTTTCAGGGATGAGTACTTCTCATTCATACCTACCGTCAGCTATGAGTCATTTTCATACTCACGTTTGATGAGAAAAGACTCATGCGTGGGCGGGGCTTAGTGTCGGAATGTAGATCGGTCTGTTGATACACCTTGGTGACGTAGAAGCTGTAATTTTCTACTCGTGTAGTAAGTGATCAACATTTGACGCCCAGCCTAGAGTGGATGGTTGGTTGGTTGGTTATTCAGGACGCTTTAACCATTTTGGTCATATCGCGTCAATGGAAGGCGGACGAGAGAGTGGAGCCATGTCCCCGGCGGTAACCCCTTACTCGTTACGACGAAAGACATGGGATATATATCCTGCGACCACACAGACCGGACCACAGCGGGGCTCGCACCACCAATCCATGTGCCGTTAGGCTCTCAGGTGTCCAGTGTCAATGCGAGTGCTGTGGCCCACTGAGCTCTCGCCGGCGGCGCCCCACCTCGAGTGGAACAAAGTCGACTCATAAAATTGTTGATTCGTAGATAAGAGTCAACACGTGTAACAAAATGATGACGTCATGTTTTTGTAGCGAATTTGCATAGGGGAACTCGCCGAATAAGAAATAGCCCGGCATATGAAAACTAGCGTGACTGTAGGAAGAAGTAGGACGGCAGGTAGCTAGACGGCAGGGGGCGCGTGGGTGAGATTGGGTAGCCTGGTTCCGCGGCCCCAACTTCGCTCACTTTCGGTGGGAACCAGCCTGCCTGTCCGAAACAGATACTGCGAGCAGCTCTAGTCCGGTTCCCAGCCTACGCTCGCTCAGCAAGGAGTTTGAGCGGCGGTACCAGCTTACAGATTGGGTAGTGTTTTGATACTTGCTTTTATTCATGTATATCTTTATTCACAAGTTATCACATGTACATGCATCCAACGCCGGCCGGCTCATCTGCTGTCATTCTTTCTCGTCACACTACTCTGACGTAACCTTTCACTCTTGACCCCTTGACCCTACCTAAATCATCTGACCCAGTTATCATTATCATTCTGTCATAACGCACTCATTCATGTCACTCATGCGATATCGTAACATCCTTCCTTTTTCAAAAAAAATAAATATTACATAGAACGAAATGAGCAGTTCATTGTGGGCAACTTAACTATATACTCGCGCGAAGCTGAGTAGATCTGAGCAGCTGAGTTTGTGTGAGTCCATCACTGCATCAGATCATAATCAGATAATAATGTCTTATCATTCACTCATGATAATCGGGTAAGTAATCACTTCGTGATATATACATGACCAAGTTACACTGAGCAATGTTACTTCATTTAAACATGACAAAGTCTTTAAACTTCGAAGGAAGTTGTCTGGCCCGACGTGGACGACCAGCAGGGGCAGCACTGCCACTGTCACTGACGCTCTGTTTGGCAGTGTCTGCATCACATTCCGACCCGGTGGTTGTGTAGGCTCAGACACAGTAGGTTTCTCAGCAAAATCTATTTCATGGGTTGGGGAAGGATCAGGTTGGAACTCCGACGTCTGGTGTGAAGACTGAGGAGCACCTTGCCTACGCAAGTAAACCCGATTTCTTCGGTAAGCACCACTGTCAGTGCCTACTTCATATTACCGTTCGTCGAGTCGTTTCAAAACGGTTGCTTTATCCCAGGTCTTCCGACCCAGAATGAATGGCTTCATTCGCACGGCATCTCCTTCCTGTAGTGGTTGTAGGTCGCAAGCGCTTTGGTTGTAATATATAGCACTTTGTTGTTGTCTCTGCCATTGTCGATTCTTTTCTTTTTCCACATTGATATTTGTGGGTGTAAGGAGTTTAGATGTCATTGGAAGTAATGTTCGAGTTCTTCTCCCAAGCATACTTTGTACCGGGCTGCTTTCGCTTGGTCCTGATGGGGCGTTCCTGATGTCTAATAGAGCGAGGTAAGGATCTTGTTTTCCTGCTTTTGCTTTTCGCATCATTCTCTTGGCAGTCTTTACCGCTGATTCGGCCTTGCCATTAGACCGAGGATGGCCCAGACTTGACGTTTGATGTTCGATGTCCCATTTCACCACAAACTGATGGAATACATCGCTGGTGAATTGTGGGCCATTGTCACTTATCAGGGTATTTGGCGATCCATATCTAGCAAAGTGTTGTTTTAGCTTCCTGATGACTGTTGCGCTTTTAGTGTCTTCGAGGTAATCCACTTCCCAAAAGTTGGAAAAATAGTCCACAGTGACGAGGTAATTCTTCCCGTCTAGCTCCATAAGATCCGTTCCTACTTTCTTCCATGGCCTGTCCGTAACCTCGTGGCTCATAAGAGTTTCCTTTGTTTGCGAGGTATTAAATGCGCTGCATATATCACATGCAGAGATGTATTGTCGCAAATCATTGTTCATACGAGGCCAGTACACACACTCTCTGGCTCTTCGTAGAGAATTCTCTATGCCCAGGTGTGAAGCATGTATGGCCTCCATGATGTCTTTACGCAGTCCCTGAGGAATGATGACGCGTTCTCCCTTAAAGAGTAATCCGTCCTGGACTGAGAGCTCATCCCTTATATGGTAATAAGGCATAGCCAGGTGAGATATGTTAGTCTTTTCCTCAGGCCAACCTCTGATGATAAGCTGTTTCAGGGTTGTTGAGACATCATCTTGTTAAGTTTTGCTTTTGATATGATCCAGTCTTTCTTGTCTAATAGGTAGGAATTTGACCATGTTGACTTCTTCCAAGGTGTTATCATCTTGAGATGTAGAAAGATGAGCACGCGACAGAGCATCTGCAATGTGCATTTCCTTGCCTGGGCAGTAATGCAGAGTGTAATCATATTGTTGAGTTCGTAGCATCATGCTCTGAAGTCTCCTTGGTGCCTTGTTCAAGGGTTTCTTCGCAATAGACTGCAGGGGTTTGTGGTCTGAATGGATAATAGTATGGCGTCCAAAAGTGTATTGATGGAATTTGGTCAGAGAAAACATCACTGCCAACATTTCCTTCTCTATTTGTGCATATTTCTCCTCTGTACTCGTGAGAGCTCTGCTGGCATAGCTGATAGGTTTTCCATCTTGAAGCAAGCAACAACCCAACCCAGTGCTGCTCGCATCACATTGAATTGTGAGAGGCTTCTCATGATCGTAGAAAGCTAGTATAGGGGTTGATGTTATTAGCTTCTTCATGTCCTTGAATGCCTTTTCCTGCTGTTCGCCCCAACTCCATGGGCTGTCCTTCAATGTTAATTGTCGGATTGGTTTCAATACATCAGACAAAGAAGGTAAGAATCTTGATAAATAATTGATCATTCCACAGAGAGTTTGGATTTCATTCACATTCCTTGGCGAACTCATTCCCAGGATAGCATCTATCTTCTTGGTGTCTGCCTTCAAGCCGTCTTTAGTAATCTTATGACCGTGAAACGAGATCTCGCTCTTTCGCAACTCTGTCTTTTTGTCGTTGAGGCGAATTCCCTGCTCTTTACACCGTTCTAGTAGTTTCTGCAGGTTCCTGTCATGATCCTCTGCGGCTGTATCGATATCATCACCACTTCCAAACACCAACACATCATCCGCAATACAGAATACACCAGTCAGATTTTCCAGTGCCATTTGCAGTCTTTTCTGGAAGATTTCACTGCTGACGTTGAGACCGAAAGGCAGTCTTTTCCAGCGATACCTCCCAAATGGTGTTTGAAATGTTGTGATGTAGCTTGATTCCTCATCTAATATGCAGTGCCAGTATCCATTCCTCAGATCCAGCCGTGAGAAAATCTTCGCATTGTTCAGCTCAGGTAAAATGTCATCGAGGACCAATAAGGGGTGGTGTTCTCGCTTCAAAGCCTGATTTAACACATTTGGATCTATGCAGATGCGCATATCTCCATTTGATTTGGTTCCTATAGCTGTGCGGCTGACCCATTGTGTTGGTTTATCAACCTTTGTAATCACATCTCTTTCTTCCATTTCTTTAATTTTCTTCTCCAATCTTTTCTTCAGACTCACTGGCACTCTTGAAGTTGTCACAGCAACAGGCTGTATTGATTCATCTACTGTCAGGTGAACTGTGCCTGGCAATCTTCCCAACTCATCATTGAAGACTTCTTCATTCGCAGATATAATTTTGGATACACCACTGATATTTTCATAATTAACAGTGATTAGACCCATCTGCTCACTGGCACGTTTTCCCAACAAAGGTGTGAATGGTTTATCCACAACTATGAATTCAATAGAGTATTTCTTTCTGTTCTTACTGTTACGGATCACTGTGCGACATTTTCCGATCGCATTCAGCTCTGATGAATTCCACATTTTCAACGTTGTGTTGCAAGGGCTGATATCCAGTCCTTTCACCATGTCTTCAGAGATCACATTAACACTAGCACCGCTGTCAATTTGAAATTTAGTTATCTGGCCATTAATTTCCATATCAGCTATGATGTCCTTGTTCTTGTTTTCTACACTAATCTTCATTATCATTTCCACTTCTGAGTCTGTTTCTTCATCCTTATCTAATGTGTATATCCTCTTCTGTTTCATTTTACCTTTCGACAAGCATTTCACTGCGAAATGGTTTTTTAGTCCACATTTGGTACATGTTTTGCCATATGCAGGGCATCTATCCTTACTCCAAATATGTTTGGTTCCACAAAATTTGCACTCTCGCAGTTCAGTTCTTGTCGTTTTCACCTTTGGTCTCACTCCATGGATAGCTGGTTCTCCAAAGTCTTCTTTGAAAATATCCATTTGTTTGTTCGCAATCTGATGTGCAACACACATTTTTACAGTTTTTTCGAGTGTTAATTCCTCTTCTTTTAGAAGTTTTTCTTTCAAATGGTTATCGCAGCATCCAAACACAATCTGGTCTCTAATTAGTTTGTCCCGCTGACCTTCATAATTGCAATCCTTCGCCAATATCTTTAGGTGAGTTATGAAGGAATCGAGTGGTTCTCCATGCCTCTGCTTGCTTTGATGAAATTTATATCTCGCTGCAAGTTCATTCTTTTGGGGTGACAAGTAATTGTCAATTTTTTCTAAAACATTCTTCAAGATTTTAGACTCATCTGTTTCTTCTGTAGTGGTAAATTCAAATGAATTATATAGTTCTATGATATCATCACCTCCACAGGTCAGTAATATTGCCACCTTTTCTTCATCTGTTTTATTTCCACTTCCACTTGCCAACAGAAACAAGTTGAATTTCTGTTTAAAAAGTTTCCATGCTTGTTCTGCGTCACCGGTCAAGGTAAGTTTCTCAGGTGGACGCAAAGATTTAGCCATTTTCAATTATTGTAAGATCTTCTTTGGCTTTATCTTTTATTCTTCTTACTTTTATTTCTTCTCTGTATCTTGCTCTTTTTCTTTACGTTTCCGTCGCTGCCACCATGTTTTGATACTTGCTTTTATTCATGTATATCTTTATTCACAAGTTATCACATGTACATGCATCCAACGCCGGCCGGCTCATCTGCTGTCATTCTTTCTCGTCACACTACTCTGACGTAACCTTTCACTCTTGACCCCTTGACCCTACCTAAATCATCTGACCCAGTTATCATTATCATTCTGTCATAACGCACTCATTCATGTCACTCATGCGATATCGTAACAGGTAGTAAACATCCGCTAGGACAGGGAAGAAGTTGGAGCAAGTTCGGGAGAAAGAATATTTAGAGGATTCGAGTATTTCTCACCAGTATATTTATGAATGGTTTATGTATCTGTGGTATTCGGGTGCCCATACTTTTGGCCCCGAGTGTAGTCTCGCGAGCGTTGCGATAGCAACCGAAACGGTGATGTCACCGCTTGGCTTGGGTCTGGGCGGTGAGTCAGCGGGGAGGCAGCGAGGGAGACGGTCGCACTTTTTTAGGCAGGAATAGTTTGAGTTCTTGGATAACCGCCCTGCGGAGCAAGGGGCTGGCAGCAGTTCTACCAATTGCTGCCAGGTAAGTGACACCGATTACGGAGTTTTAACTTGTCTTTATTTGGGTTAAGGTGTTTAATAAATCATTGAAACTTTAACCACGTGTTAACGTAAGACCGAATTCGGAACGAACACCCAGTTGGGGTTGTCGAAATTAAGTTTAGATCCAATTAGAATAACACAACGAGAAGTACATTAAAGTAAAGTAAAGACACTCCTCCCCCCCATTCCTAAAATATCACATTTGGTGCCGTGAACCAGCGGTCTTTTCACGTGGTTGAGCGACAAGTGGCAACGTGGCGGAACGCCGTGGGTTAGGCTTCATGGCTAGGTTAGAAAGTTGGTTGAGTGAGGACGATACAGACTTCCCCGTTCCCGGAGAGAGGGTTGGAAATTTAGGCCGTGGGATACGTGACCATGTGGGGATTCAGTCAGAGAAGCGCGAGGAATATGATTTGGGACCTGTCGAGGCTCAGGTAGACGAGGACAGTTCAGCCAGGGGTGCGCCTCAAATTTTGTTGCACAATTCTAAGATGGCGGCTCGGCCTTTTTCCCCAAATCGGCCGGGCGATCACGTGACCGAAATGCCGGCCCCTGATTGGCTCAGGAGTGCGCGTCCCGCCAAAAGCGAGTTCGCGCGGGATTCTCAGCGGGTTGGTGTCATAAGGTGAATGCAAGATGTGACAACACCTCAGGGTGTCAGCAATCGAACTCAAAGCGTTAGATGGGATGGTTACAGGCCAGAGGGGGTGGGTTATGGGCCCCCAAGCGCTGTGCCGTGCGCTGGCAACCCCCATCAGGGGCAACTGCACACAGGCACAGTAAATCAGTGGAGGGGCGGGGGGGGGCCCCACAACGCATCCTAAACACACAAGGTGTCCAACTCCCGCTGGAACTGAGCGACAGGCACCCGCTTCAACCCCCAATATCGCACCTTTATCGCGCTTGACGGGCCCCGTAAATGCCTAAGTCCGATTTCTAAGTAATTTATTTATTTCATCAAAAAGTAAATGAGATCTGTACTGCCGTCTAGCCGCGACAAATAAAGAATTAGGCAACGACAACAACCAACTCCGGAACAGATTGAGCAAAAATGGCTGACATCGCGAGAATTCGCCTGCGAGATCTCAGGCACAGTGCACGATATGACGATTGGTCAGCTTTCACATGACGCTCATGTGGGGAGGTACTCCTAAAATCTGTCATTTTGATTTATCACATCATAGGGAGATGTTATGCTAATGTTCGTCCCGATTCAACAAATTTTGAAGTTGCATCCCCTGTGTCACGTGACACATTTTTCGACTGCCAACCAATCAGATTCATCTCGCTGACTGATGTCAGCCATTTTTGCTCAATCTGTTCCGGAGTTGTTGTCGTTGCATAATTCTTTATTTGTCGCGACTACACGGCAGTACAGGTCTCGTTTACTTACTGATGAAATAAATAATTTACTTAGATATCGGACTTAGGCATCTATGGGGCCCGTCAAGCGCGGTAAAGGTGCGATATTGGGATTTGAAGTGGGTGCCTGTCGCTCAGTTCCAGCGGGAGTTGGACACCTTGTGTGTTTAGTATGCGTTGTGGGGCCCCCTACCCCCCCCCCCCCCCCCCCCCGGCCTCCCCCCTCCACTGATTTACTGTGCCTGTGCAACTGCATCACTCTCGCTTAGCGGAGTCTGCACCCAACCCAGCTGACAGGGGCCACTGGCAGCCAGGGCCTGGCAGCTATGAAGCAGCGGGCATTTCCCCTGGTGGCTATATAGGTGTCAGCCCGGCTGGTTACCAAGGAGTGCGAGGTGTATTCCCCGAGCCTGGTGGGTTTGTTCATGGACCGAGAGGGCATCCAGTGCCAGGCGGGGAGTGCTTGCCTGTGAACCCCTTAAGTCAGGCAGATCTGAAACAGGTCTTGTGGCAGGCTGGGCTGGAGAGGTGCCCCAAATTGCCGACATTTTCCGGTTCGACTGACAGCAGCACGGTGCAGGACTTCTTAAGCCGGTTCGACACAATAGCCAATCTGTATTGCTGGACAGCAGGTCAGCGGGGTCTAAACCTGAAATTGTGTTTGCAAGGTGAGGCCTACAGACTGGTTGTCCGCCAAGGCAATGATGATTACTGGTCCTTGCGTTCTGCACTGCTGTGGCAGTACAAGCCGTGCATTGGTGATGTTGCGGTCCGAATATTCCGACAACGGAAGAAGGGCAAGACAGAACCATATCGGTTGTTTGCCAACGAACTCCAGATCTTGGCGAAACAAGCGATGGTCAGAGAACAGTTTGTAGGTGGGATAGCAGACGACTTCACCCGCAGGCTGTTGTTCATGGAGGGTGATGTCCCCATAGAGCGTCTGGTAGACCTGGCCGACCGAAGCGATCAGTTCTCTTCCCCACTTGGGCGGGTTAGTAAACCAGCGCCGCCCCCTATCTACCGGGCGTCTGCTGCAACTGACGAGTCACAGCCGGATAATTAAGACTCTGATTGGACCGAACATGAGGTGGAGGGGCTGATTTCACGCCTCAGTGAGGTCATGCGGTCCCAGGGTAGGGGAAAGAGAGTCAGTCATGGTGGATCAATCGATGGTCAGGTAGACTCGAGACGGCCACGTCGGGATGACAGTTACCGTGATGTCAGGACCCGTGACACCCATTACGCGGACCGACGGCCAAACAACAGAGACAGCCACACCAGCGGACAGACCAGGTCTCCACACTCCCATTTTTCTGACAAGCAGAACTACCCCTCTGGGAGACGCCGATACTCCCCTGACCGTTATACGGACAGGCGGGACAGAGACAGGGACTCAGGCAGGGACAGGGAGCGTGAACGGCTTCGGCGAGAGAATCGCTGTTTCCGCTGTGGCCAGACTGGACATTACAGGTTGGGGTGTCGGGTTAAGATGGTGAGCAGACCTGGAGACTACTCGCCCCGTGAGACTGACAACGCTCGGTCGGAGCAGCCGAGACAGCAGGCTCCTGGGTCCCCAAACTAACTAGGGCTAGTGTCACCCCGGGGAAAGCTAGCCCAGTGACAAGTGACGATATTCCGGGTAGTAGCGACAAAGGGCAGGACAGGGCCAGGGAGCCACGTAGCGAGGGTGGGGGACCTCGGGTGCTCCGGGTTAGACCTGTAGCAGGTTGGGTCCTGCATACCAGGTTGTATGGGATGAGTTGCCCTATGCTGCTTGACACGAGTGCAGCTGTGTCGCTACTGGACAACCAAACTTACATGTCTATACAGGCGGACATGAGACCTCCCCTTAAACCTCTGAAAACACAGCTTCGCACTGTGGCTGGGGGTTTAATGAAGAGCTTGGGAGAGACTACCCTCAAATTTTCCCTCAATGGGGTGAGACTGGCACAAGAAGTAGTGGTGGCCGACTTGCCTGATCGTGGTGGGATACTGGGCCTGGATTTCCTGCATGATCAGGACTGCGAAATGTCGATGCGGGAAGGAATCCTGAGGATAGGTAAGTTTACCTTCGCCTTGTCGCAGGAGGGCAAGCAGGACCAGGTGGCTCGTGTTCGACTAGAGAAGTCAGTAGCCATCCCACCTTCCACTGAGGTCGTGGTCACAGGGATTGCAGAAAATAAGCTGCAGTATGCCAAGGGTAGCGACGCCTTGTTGACCCCTAGCGGGCGGTTAATGTCTGCAACCCAGGTAGTGGCAGGTGCGTCCCTTGTAGGCTGCGGTACTAGGCATGTGCCTGTGGTGCTCATGAATCCCACAGATGAGACAATCTTCCTGCGCAAGGGTGGCATAGTGGGGACCTTGCAAGCACTGCCCAGCGGTGAAGTAATCGAGGTCCCCCAGGTTGAGTCAGATGCCACGGTGGAAGGTGTGATTGACACGCGTCAGGTGACAGCATCTGATGCTGCAGACTTGCCTCCTGCATTGGAGAAGTTAGCAACCGAGGTGTCTCCAGAGTTGACAGTAGGTCAGCAAAACCGGGTTCGGTCACTGCTCCGGGAGTACTCAGACATCTTCTCGGAGACAAACGACACATGGGGGACTACCGATCTGGTTAAGCACCGTATTGATACGGGTCAGGCTTACCCGATACGTCAGCGCGCTCGTCACCTTCCTGTGGCTCAGCAGGAGGTCGAGGCCAGAGAGATCCAGTCCATGCTTGATAAGGGTGTCATTGAGCCGAGCACCAGTTCCTGGAGCAGTCCGGTGGTTCTTGTGAAGAAAAAGGACGGAATTACACGCTTTTGCGTTTATTACCGTAAACTCAATGATGTGACTCGAAAAGATGCATATCCGTTACCATTGATCACCGACACTCTAGATGCACTGGCTGGCTCCGAGTGGTTTTGCACCCTGGATCTGGCCTCCAGGTATTGGCAGGTGGCCATGGATGAGCGTGACAAAGAGAAGACAGCCTTCATAACCAGACAGGGCCTCTTCCAGTGGAAGGTGATGCCTTTCGGCTTGTGTAATAGCCCAGCGCTTTTTGAAAGGCTGATGGAATTGGTACTGAGAGGCCTGTGCTGGCGGAGCTGTCTGGTATACCTAGATGACGTCATTGTATATGGCAAGTCTCCTCAGAGAGGCTGGCCTGAAGATGAAGGCCAAGAAATGCAATCTGTTTCAGACTGAGGTGCCCTACCTGGGGCATATTGTGTCCCGGGCAGGTATTTCGACAGATCCGGCTAAAGTCTCCGCTGTGCGGGACTGGCCACGACCGACCACGGTAAAAGAGGTACGGAGCTTCCTTGGGCTGGCGTCTTATTACAGGCGTTTCATTCCCGGCTTTGCGAGGGTGGCAAATCCCCTGACAGCTATGACAAGGAAGAAGGCTCTGTTCGAATGGTTGGACCGTAAGGAGGAAGCCTTTGGGGCTCTGCAGCAGGCTTTGTGCGAGTCGCCAATTCTGGCCTACCCCACTAGGGAGGATCCCTTCATCCTTTACACGGATGCCAGCAATGATGCCATGGGATGCGTCGTTGCCCAGCAGCAACCTGATGGGGAGAAGGTGATAGCCTATGCGTCGAAAACGTTCAGTCGTGCGCAGAGCCGCTATTGTACAACACACCGGGAGTTGTTGGCTGTGGTGACCTTCATCAAACAGTTCAAACACTACCTGTGGGGTTGACCATTCACTGTCGTAACTGACCACGCCTCACTGACTTGGCTCTTGCACTTCAAGGACGCGGAAGGTATGGTGGCCCATTGGCTAACCACCCTGGGGACGTATGACTTCACCATTGTTCACCGTCCCGGTGCGTCCATAGGCCATGCTGATGCGTTGTCGCGCAAGGTGACCAGACCCTGTAAGCGGGCAGAGTGTGTCGACTGCTTACCAAAAAGGGTAGCTGACGTGAGTCTGGCAGCTGACTCCTCACGCGACACCTCTGAGCTGTCACCGCTACAGAGGGTGGAAGATGACCGACCTCTGATAGGTCGCGGTGCTGAATCTGCAGTGATGGAGATCGTTGCAGAAGGTGACAGGTTCGATTCCCAACTGCCAATTGCTAGTGGAGAGGCGAGTGATAGAGGCCTGGAGGCAGAAGTAGCTATGCTACAGTGGGCCCCAGGTGTGACTCTGGATGACATTCGCCGCTGGCAGAGCGAAGACAAGGGTGTGGCCTGTATGCTGGAGTGCAAGAAAAGCCGTTCACACAGGCCACCATTCGTTCAGGTGAGAGATCAGAGTTACACAACCAAGTGTCTCTGGCAGCAATGGGATCGCCTGCAGGTGCGGAATGACATTCTGTACCGTGAAAAGAAGGTGAGCTGTGACACACAGGCTATCACGCAGCTGGTAGACCCACCGCCCATGCGGAGGAGGTTATTTCTGTCTGTGCATTGCGATAGGATCGGTGGTCACATGGGCCACAGCAAGTCACTTGCTTCCCTGAAGAGGCGCTTTTATTGGCCATGCATGTCGGCTGATGTGAGCCGCTGGCTGACCTTGTGTCGTGACTGTGGTCAACGGAAACCAGCGTCAGTTCCTCACAAAGCGCCTCTCACACAGATGCCTGTTGGTGTACCGTGGGAACGGTTGGCTATGGACCTGATAGGACCTATGCCCGACACGGCAAGTGGGAACAAGTATGTGCTGGTAGTCGAGGACTACTTCACAAAGTGGGTCGAGGGTTTTCCCATTCCTAACAAGGAAGCCCAGACGGTGGCTGACAAGCTGGTTACGGAAGTGTTTTGCCGTTTCGGCTGCCCCAGACAGCTGCATTCAGACCGGGGACGAGAATTTAACAACAAGATTCTCAAGGAGATCTGCCGCATCATGCGGATTGACAAAACGTTTACCACACCTTACAGGCCGCAATCAGATGGCCTTGTGGAGAACTTCAACAGGTCTCTCCAGGACATGGTTTTCACCTATGCCAGACTGCATCCGCAGGACTGGGAAGACTATCTTCCATATGCCCTCTGCGCGTACCATGCCACGGAACATCGCAGCACTAGGGTGTCCCCCTTTCGTATGCTGCTGGGCCATGAGGCCACGCTCCCACTAGACTTGCAGGTGGAGGGTCCACCCAGTGATAGGAGGCAGATGTGTGTCACAGAGTACTGTGAGTGGCTATGTGATGCCATGGAGATAGCTCACAGCATAGCTCGACGTGAGAGCCGGAAGGCGGCCACACGCCAGAAAACTGCGTACGATATGCGTGCTACGCCGGTGTCCTTCCCAGTGGGTAGCTGGGTGTGGCGTTATTGCACAGCCACTGCCAAGGTCAAGGGTGGTGTCAGGTGGTCGGGCCCATTCCTGGTGATCGCTCGTCCCTCTGGCGTCAATGCCACCGTTCAACGGTCGCCGACTGAGAGGCCAGTGATCGAGCACGTCGATCACCTGAAGGAGTATGTAGTCGATCCTGATAAGCCACTGACCAGCTGGCTGGATGGAAATGGAGCAGGGCCCAGCAGTGACACTCCTGACGTGGCTGGTGCCCCTCCTGCGCGTGATGTGGTGAGAGGGGAGGGTACCCCTTGTGATAATGTGAGAGGGGAGGGTACCCCTCGTGATGATGTGGGAGGAGAGGATACTCGAGCGTTGCGATAGCAACCGAAACGGTGATGTCACCGCTTGGCTTGGGTCTGGGCGGTGAGTCAGCGGGGAGGCAGCGAGCGAGACGGTCGCACTTTTTTAGGCAGGAATAGTTTGAGTTCTTGGATAACCGCCCTGCGGAGCAAGGGGCTGGCAGCAGTTCTACCAATTGCTGCCAGGTAAGTGACACCGATTACGGAGTTGTAACTTGTCTTTATTTGGGTTAAGGTGTTTAATAAATCATTGAAACTTTAACCACTTCGTTTCGCCTCAGTGCCTTCGCCACCACGTGTTAACGTAAGACCGAATTCGGAATGAACACCCAGCTGGGGTTGTCGAAATTAAGTTTAGATCCAATTAGAATAACACAACGAGAAGTACATTAAAGTAAAGTAAAGACACTGCCCCCCCCCCCATTCCTAAAATATCACATATCGTTTTATGCAAGTTGTTTAGCAAGGTTCCCCAGTGGTTTGAAGAATATTGATGAGCATTTTGGCCCTATTTTTAAGTGTAGAAATACAGTTTTTTTCCTTATCGCAAAAAGACCTGTCTTTTCGTTAGTTAAAAGTTTATGTTAAATGCTTATGTCCCTTATTAGAAGTTACCAAACCGGCTGATAGCAAGTACAAAGTCTAATGGTCCACTTGAGAGAGTGAAAAAAAATGTAGATCTAGTATGTAGCCGTCCATGATTTTAATAAGTTTTGTGTGCTTCTGCACGGCTTTCGGCGATCGGGTGGCCGCCATGTTTGAAACGCGATGTCGCTAGATGGCGCCTCAGCCACCGAAACCGCCCTTCTCACCAGATGGCGTTACCTATCGCGACAGGTTTTTGCGACGTTTGCGTTATGATGTCACGGACCCGAAAAGACATTGAAAGCCAATCAGTCATATTTATATATTTTTATATAAATAGATATATATATATATTAACTTATTATAATATACTTTATATATATAAATTTATTGTTATATGATTATTATGTCTCGAAAGAAATGTGGCAAATGACAATTTATATGTTTTTATTATGATTATATTTAATTCGAACCTCTGTCAACGTGTTTTATGTTTTGGTGCTTAAAATTGTTATAAAAAAAAATAATAATGTCAATAGCCAATTTTTTATGTCAATTTTTTATGGCGTCCATAACAATAAGTAATAAATAAATGCATAATCATAAATCACAAAACATAAGCAAAGTATTTTAAGGAAGCAAACTGTTTTAAACCATAAAATATCACATTTGGACAGCTCTTTGAGTTATCTGTGTAACGTAGCCAAAGATATCACACCTTTAGGTGTAGATGCTTGTAATCGATAACCGTCATTGGCAGACATGGGATAATCATAATCAGTAATCGTAATCGATTACATTGGTTTTTAAGGCAATGTAATCGTAATCGGCGGCCCTGCCTCGGGGGGATTAGCAATGACTCCTTGCTAATCCCTCCGAGGCAGGGCCGCCGAGGCGCGGCTTCACGTTAGATGAATTGGCACTTCTACACAACCACGGCGAAGCTAACTCTGTACCTGTTGATCTGACATCCATGAAGATAGTTACAACCAGGATTGGCCCCCTTTGCCGTCACCTGGGTCGCCTCCAGGCTCCACCCCGCGTGCTGGGCCTCCTCACCCGCCTGGGTCGCTGCCGGCATCGCCTTCACACTCCACCCCGCGTGCTGGGCCTCCTCACCCGGCTGAGTCGCTGCCGGCATCGCCTTCAGACTCCACCCCGCGTGCTGGGCCTCCTCACCCGCCTAGGTCGCTGCCGGCATCGCCTTCACACTCCACCCCGCGTGCTGGGCCTCCTCACCCGTCTGGGTCGCTGCCGGCAGCGCGTTCAGGCTCCCCCCTGCGTGCTGGGCCTCCTCACCCGCCTAGGTCGCTGCCGGCATCGCCTTCAGACTCCACCCCGCGTGCTCGGCCTCCTCACCTGCCTGGGTCGCTGCCGGCATCGCCTTCACACTCCACCCCGCGTGCTGGGCCTCCTCACCCGCCTGGGTCGCTGCCGGCATCGCCTTCACACTCCACCCCGCGTGCTCGGCCTCCTCACCTGCCTGGGTCGCTGCCGGCATCGCCTTCAGACTCCACCCCGCGTGCTGGGCCTCCTCACCTGCCTGGGTCGCTGCCGGCATCGCCTTCAGACTCCACCCCGCGTGCTGGGCCTCCTCACCCGCCTAGGTCGCTGCCGGCATCGCCTTCAGACTCCACCCCTCGTGCTGGACCTCCTCACCCGGCTGGGTCGCTGCCGGCATCGCCTTCACACTCCACCCCGCGTGCTGGGCCTCCTCACCCGCCTAGGTCGCTGCCGGCATCGCCTTCAGACTCCACCCCGCGTGCTCGGCCTCCTCACCCGCCTGGGTCGCTGCCGGCATCGCCTTCAGACTCCACCCCTCGTGCTGGACCTCCTCACCCGCCTGGGTCGCTGCCGGCATCGCCTTCACACTCCACCCCGCGTGCTGGGCCTCCTCACCCGCCTGGGTCGCTGCCGGCATCGCCTTCAGACTCCACCCCTCGTGCTGGGCCTCCTCACCCGGCTGAGTCGCTGCCGGCATCGCCTTCACACTCCACCCCGCGTGCTGGGCCTCCTCACCCGCCTGAGTCGCTGCCGGCATCGCCTTCAGACTCCACCCCGCGTGCTGGGCCTCCTCACCCGCCTGGGTCGCTGCCGGCATCGCCTTCACACTCCACCCCGCGTGCTGGGCCTCCTCACCCGCCTGGGTCGCTGCCGGCATCGCCTTCACACTCCACCCCGCGTGCTGGGCCTCCTCACCCGCCTGGGTCGCCGCGGGCATCGCCTTCACACTCCACCCCGCGTGCTGGGCCTCCTCACCAGGCCGACACTTCTATCGATCAGGACACAGCGCTTGTCGATGGTGGCCAGGATCTAAAAGGAGGAAAGTTCTTGCCAATTGGGGAAGTTCTGGCCTTACTGAGAAGCAAGGCGGCCGTAGTTCACCCTCGTGTGCCTATCGGCATCAAAGAAAACATGTACTTTTTGGTGGACAATACACTAAACGGCGACGGGACGAGGAGTGAATTTTGGGATGATTGCGGAGCGTGGAAAGCTCAAGGCCCCAGCCCTAAGACATCTTACATCTGCAGCTCCGCTGGCCAACTAACCAGCGTAGTGGACAAGGGGGGAATCTTCCACACGGAACGGCGGAAGGACAGGAAGAAGACTCTTGTCCCGCTTGAAACTCAACCCGACGCGGACACTGTTATACAGGTTCAACGGAACTACAAGAAGCACTCCCTGTCAGATGCATACCAACGCCGCGTAACGAGGATACGGGACGGGCATAGTGTGCGTAAGCTGGCTTGCGTAGAATACATTGGGAAATTTCCGGGCAGAGCCCCACATGGAAATGATGAAAGGAACACCCGGCCGTATATACGGACCAGGCCAGACACTATGGACGTCATAAAATCAGAAGTCAAACAGCATACGGCGAAAAAGGCATTTGACAATGTCGACCAAAGAGCACAGGACGATGTGTATGGTATACCCAACTCGCGAAATCAGGTTGAACATGCTCGCTATCAGGAGAGGAAGGCGAGAGGTACCGAAGCGATTTCGTGTAACTTCGCCGACCACGTCCAACACTTATTGTCGCGTTCACGCGGAGATCCGTTCATTAGAAGACTGTGTAGTGGACAGCACACTGCTCCATCCGTCATGTTATATACAGATCACCAGATGCAAGATGTGCGGTCTCTTGCTGCTCTTCGCCGACAAGCCCTACCACTGTGCTCGGATTTGACAAAACGTTTAATTTAGGCGATGTTCACGTGACCGCGGGAGCGTTTAAGCCCCTGGCGGTCAAACGAATATCTACAGGAGCACATCCCCTCTTTCTCGGGCTCATGCTTCTACATGGAAATTCAGACTTCCTCACATACTTTGAGTTTTTTTCCCGCCCAGCGGGGGTTCTGCATCGCACTATGTCGAGCCCCGTATTTGGTAGCGACCAGGAACGTGCCATGGTCGACGCAATGAAGAAGGCGTTCCCTGACAGCCTGTTCATTAGCTGTACCTGACATTTGAAATCGAACATTAAAGACCACTTGACGGACAAAGTGGGGATTAACAGTCAGTCCCGAGCCGTCATCATCAACTCAATTTTTGGTGTCCGGGGACTAGGGAGTCGGACGCCATATTCAGCATAAGAGAGGACATCGTAAAGCAGACCATCGACTCAAACGCACCAGATGCGTCTAAGTATTTCAACACTCGCATCTTGCCTCTCCCGCAAGACAACTTTAAAACCAGTTGGAAATCTGGCTGCCCAAAAAAATTGGACAAATAACAATTGTGAAAGTGTGAACCACGTTCTAAAACAAGAAACGGATTAGAAGGCACGACGGGGGGGGGGGGGGGGGGGGGCGGCGAAGCCTGGGCAGCGCAAGAGGACAAGAGCGGCAAAAACCAGGACCGTTCCACAAAAGAAAACTCGTGGCGAAACCCAGTGCGAGTGACTTATGCGTATGTGTATTGTGGCATCATATCATGTGTAACAATAACCTGTGTTTTCACAATGTAGTCGTGGTTGGTCGGTTGGTGGCGTATCAGTATTGGATTGTGTTATGTGGCATTACCAGGGGATTACTAGAGAGCTATTATGGTAGCGCATACGAATAAAATAAAGAGAAAAAACACATGATAAAGGTGTTGTGTGTGGTTCTGCCGGACGGTACGCAGATACGGTTCGATCAAAAAAACATCATCCCCGGTCGAAAAACAGACGATAAAATGGCGGAAAAATATGTATTAGAATAAAAGTTGCCAAAAATTATCATAATTATCGGCCTAATTATTTATTCTATTGTTCCACATGAGATTATACATATTCAAAGCCTAATATTAATGCAAAACCAGATGTAAGCAGCTTCAAGGCTGGGAGTTTTAAGAGCTGGCAACTTAGGATATTATGCAAATATTAAATATAATTTAATAAATAAATATGACTGGTTCGCTTGCTTTCAGTGACTTTTCGCATCCGTGACATGAAAGCGCAAACGTCGCAAAAACTGTCGCGATAGGTGACGCCATCTAGCGAGATGCGGTGTGTGACGCGCCATCTAGTGACATCGCGTTTCAAACGGCCCGTTTCAAACATGGCGGCCACCCAACCGCTGAAAGCCCTGCAGAAGTACACAAAATTTATTAAAATCATGGACGGCTACATACTTAATCTATATTTTTTTTACTTTCTCAAGTGGACCAATAGACTTTGTACTTGCTATCAGCCTGTTCGGTAACTTCTAATAAGGTTCTTAAGCATTTAACGTGTCTTTTCGCGAAAAGACGTGTCTTTTCGCTATAAAGCACAACCGCATAAAAGGGCCTGCATCACAGCAAGAAATCAGTTGGAGTTGGGGACAGCGCAGCGCCAGCGCACCTCTCACTCTGTCTTAGCGCAATGCCCGCGCACCTCTTTTACTCTCTCCTCTTAGCGCAACGCCCGCGCGCCTCTTTTACCTTCTCCTCTTAGCGTAACGCCCGCGCACCTCGTTTACCCTCTCCTCTTAGCGCAATGTACGCGCACCTCTTAGCGCAATGCCCGCGCACCTCTTTTACCCTCTCCTGTTAGCGCAACGCCCGCGCACCTCTTTTACTCTCTCCTCTTAGCGCAACGCTCGCGCACCTCTTTGCCCTCTCCTATTAGCGCAACGCCCGCGCACCTCTTTTACCCTCTCCTCCTAGCGCAACGCCCGCGCACCTCTTTTACCCTCTCCTCTTAGCGCAATGCCCGCGCACCTCTTAGCGCAATGCTCGCGCACCTCTTTTACCCTCTCCTCTTAGCGCAACACCCGCGCACCTCTTTTACCCTCTCCTCTTAGCGCAACGCCTGCGCACCTCTTTTACCCTCTCCTTGTGCAGTGATATTCGAGTGTGTGATATTGGTGGTTCTTTGAGATATGGTTATGAATATATTTACTGAGAGACTGATGTCATATATATATCTTAGTTATATTGATAGATTGGTCATATATTTGTATGTGGTGACAGCGACTGGGCGAGTTAATTCTGAATAAATCACTTGAATTATAACCACTTTCTTATTATCTGATTGCTGGGTTATTTAAGCTAAGCTAAGCTTAAAACGCCCCTTTCCTGACATAACATCACAAACATACACCTTCGGCATGCTACAGTTTTGGCTCAACAATGGCTCAACAATCCGGACAACCAGAGAGCTTTTGGTGGTGTATCGGTGGCTCCACCGACTCTGACGACCTCTACTATTGTGACGCCGTCAGCAGGTTGGCAGCACCCGATAACCACCCCGGCCAGAGACGGCCCTACCTGGGGCGCCGCACGACCAACGCCACAGGCGTCAGGTGTGGCGCCACGTATGCCAGATGTGGCGCCACTGATGGGCAACCGGAGAAGACCTTTGTATGAGGGGTCAGCATCCTACACTCCTGTGTCACCACACGTCGCAGGATGGGACCCCTACGAAGAGGCGGCACCACGGATCATGAGATGGGCAGAAAAGGAGGCCTCACTAAGAATCCCTGTCCGGCTCTAAGCTGCAAAAGATCCCGCCCTAGTGCAGTACCGATCCAGACCGGAGACACCAGCCACTTATGACGGGAAATCAAGCTAGAAAGATTATCTCGTCCAGTTTGAGACGGTTGCAAGTTTGAACGGCTGGGATGAGCGGACCCAGGCAATGGAACTGGCGACCAGTCTTCGCGGCCTGACACAAGGTGTGCTTACGGATCTAAGTCCGGATGAGCGACAGTTCCTTCCGTGTCTTGTGGCTGCCTTGACAACCCGGTTTGAGCCAGACAACCAAGCGGAAGTCTTCCGGGTTCAGATGAAGACGCGGGTCCCGAAGCAGTGGTGGGATTTGGCAACACACACACACTCGGCACGCTACACTTTAAGGGTTATATAAATTAAAGTCGCAGTTTTTGTAATGTAGCCATTTGACTTCCTGTGCTTCTAACGTTCCAGCTGCTCATGTATGACTCTAACCACCGATCAACGTGCCGTTAGGCTCTCAGGTGGCCAGTCATGTCTGTGTGGTCGCAGGATAAAGATCCCATGTGACCAAAAGTGGTTAAAGCGTCCTGAATAACCAACCATCCAACCTCAGGTGGCCAGATAACTCAAGGCGAGCGTTCTGACCCACTGAGCTACCGGGCCGGCCCCCGGTCAGACACGGTCGCAAGGTTAAGTTAAATTAAATTAAGTTAGTTAAATTAAGTTAAATTCTAATAGTATATGATAACATTACATGTGGGAAAAATTATATTTCTTCACTTTCCAGTTGAGAACCTGACGGTGGAATAATTACACAAGCACCATGGAACACTCAGCGGACGAAGATTGCCCGGGTGCAAGCGTGAACGTCCCAGCGGACGATGATTGCCCGGGTGCAAGCGTCAACTTTCCAACGGACAAAGATTGTCAGAGTGCAAGCGTCAACGTCCCAGCGGACGAAGATTGCCCGGGTGCAAGCGTCAACGTTCCAACGGACAAAGATTGTCCGAATGCAAGCGTCAACGTCCCAGCGGACGAAGACTGCTCGAGTGCAAGCTTCAACGTTGAAGCGGAGGAGGAAACAGACGGGGCGAGAAATATTTTTAAACTTTTTAAAAATAAGAAAAAGGCGATCCCCAAAGCTGCGTAAGAAAGCCTTTTGCTACTCGCTTACCATTCAATATCCATTCAGTAATTGCCTTCGCCACCTTGAAGGCTATTCTTGGAACAGAGAAAGTATATCCTATATGTATTAGGCTATCGATATAACTTAGGTGAAAAGATTAATCAAATAACTGCCCCCCCCCCCACGCCCCCACCCCCAGCGTCCCCCCCGAGTTCATCTCACCCGATTATTGGAACCCCGCTTTTGTTGCCTATATCCGCATGACTCGTCGTTATGTAACCAACAAGTTTCCTTCGCCTGCACAGGCTAAATGACAACAGACACCTACTAGAATAATTAAATCAACTTTGCTTATATTTTTTTCGGGTGGAATTAGGAATCGACAAGTAATGAAATCCATATACGGAATGCAAGGGAGCTTCTGGCACGGTGTGTGTGTGTGTGTGTTGGGGGGGGGGGGGGGGAGTGGGATGGAGTCTGTTGTCCCTTGCGGCCGGAGATGCCGCCCCCCCCCCCCCGCACATCACATTACATCACCTGAGTTGGCCCTCTATTGTAACCAGTTATTCCTGCGCTGTCCTATTGATACTTAATTAAATCGCCATCAATGTTATGCAGTGCCTTCTCCCACAGGTCCCCGCCAGGAGACTACACGTACAGTTACAACATGAATCACAAGCGACGAGGGCGGTTTTTTATCATCAACAATAAGTGTTTCGACACAAGATTCCACCCAGACCAAAACAAACTAAGTGAGAGACGTGGTACAGACGTGGATGCCGAACACCTTGAACAGCAGTTTACGAAACTCGGCTTTCAAACTGAAAGAAAGGATAATCTTTCCGCGTGTCAGATGCTGAAGCTGATGACAACAGGTACGCTGCCTTCGACCACGCTATACAGACGACAGAAGTACGAAACTTTAGACTCGGTCAGTGAGGTGTCATAATTTGCATAGATACTTTGACATGCTCATGTAAATTATTTCAACACACGCGGTTCCTCGGCCATGCGTAGTCCATGTATGCACAAAAGGGGGCGAGGCCAATATTAATCCATCCACCCTCCCTTAACCGTGGTCGTAACCCATAACCCATAATCCTGTATCTAATAGTTACTGGTGACTCATTGGTCGTGGGTGGGATACATCATGTGTTGCTTCCATTGTCTGCTATTTGTTCAGCTGCCGCAGAGGACCACGCGGACAGAGACTGTTTCGCCTGCGCCATCCTGAGTCACGGTGACGAAGGCGTCGTGTACGGCACGGACGGAGTCCTGATTCAGATTGACATGTTGGTGGCCCCCTTCAAAGGAGACCGATGTCCTTCCCTTGTCGGAAAGCCCAAGCTCTTCTTTATCCAGGTACCACTAAATATGCCGAGAATGTGCCGCATGAGTGACGCATTTGTGACATGTGTCAACAAATAAGTCTAAATTGTGCGATGGCGAATAAACTGTGATGACGATGTCATTAAAGAATGACGTCATGACAGGTTGTGCCCTAAAGAGATGAGATGAGATGAGCTCATTAAATAATGGTGTTATGACAGGTTGTGGCCTGAAGTGATGAGATAGGTTTATTAAAGAATGACGTTATGACAGGATGTGGCCTAGAGAGATGAGATGGGTACATTAAATGATGGCGTTATCACAGAATGTGGCCTCAAGAGATGAGATGTGGTCATTAAAGAATGACGTTATGCCTGGATGTGGCCTAAAATGATGAGATGAGCTTGATCATTACAGAATAACCTTATCAACGTTATAAAGAACCGCATGCATGGCTTCCGCCCATCAGCGTCATGAAATCACCCTTTTTGAGGAAAGTGAAATCTCAATCTTGTCAGAATGAACTATTTGCATGACACATGTGTACACATAGGCATGTCGGGGAGACCAGATGGATGATGGAGTGCAGCTAATCGAGTGCGATGCTGACGATGAACCACAAAAGCAAGTCTACCGGATTCCGAGTGAAGCCGACTTCTTCTTTGCGTATTCCACAGTCCCTGGTGAGTCCTCTTCGTGTCTTCCACAGTCGCTGGTGAGTCCTCTTCGTGTATTCCACAGTCCCTGGTGAGTCCTCTTCGTGTATTTCACAGTCCCTGTTGAGTCCTCTTCGTGTATTCCACAGTCCCTGGTGAGTCCTCTTTGTGTATTCCACTGTTCCTGGTGAGTCCTCTTCGTGTATTCCACCGTCCCTGGTTAGTCCTCTTCGTGTATTCCACAGTCTCTGATGAGGCCTCTTCGTGTCTCCCACAGTCCCTGATGAGTTCTCTTCGTGTATTCCACAGTCCTTGGTGAGTCCTCTTCGTGTATTCCACTGTCCCTGGTGAGTCCTCTTCGTGTATTCCACAGTCCCTGGTGAGTCCTCTTTATGTATTCCACAGTCCTTGGTGAGTCTTCTTCGTGTATTCCACAGTCCCTGGTGAGTCCTCTTCGTGTATTCCACAGTCCCTGGTGAGTCCTCTTCGTGTATTCCACAGTCCTTGGTGAGTCATTTTCGTATATTCCACAGTCCCATGGTGAGTCCTCTTCGTGTATTCCACAGTCCCTGGTGAGTCCTCTCCATGTATTCCACAGGCCCTGGTGAGTCCTCTTCGTGTATTCCACAGTCCCTGTTGAGTCCTCTTCGTGTATTCCAGTCCCTTGCTAGCACTATATGGTTCAACATTCATACAGACTCTCTATAATCTTCAAATAAATATGTGACGGCGGTCATAATCTGTACTTTCTTCAACTCCACGTTTTGTTGTCAACCTTTGGATTTAAAGCTACTTGAAATCTTTTCTTATAATAAATGACATACTCAGAAACTGACCGCTAAATTCTTCCAGTAAATCACATTGTTTGGAGATATTGTCGGGGCGTAAATATTAGCAAAACTAATTCATTATCCCCCGTCCATATGAAAGTGCGGTATCACCTAACGTTCGTTACACTTCACACTCGTATATAACTCACCAGGTTACTACGCGTGGCGGAATGCGATCAGTGGTTCCTGGTTCATCCAAGCTCTGTGCCAGACACTCAAGGAACACGGCCTGAAGAAGGATTTTCAGTGGATCATGACACGTGTTAACTACATGGTCGCCTACCACTTCCAGTCACATTCCAGCATAGAGTCCATGAACCGCAAAAAGCAGATGCCCTCTATGGTGTCCATACTGACCAAGGAACTGGTGTTCACCACAAAGAATTAGGCGTGTTTTAGCGTATGTCATTGTGTATATACGCCCCTTTAACATGTCTTTTAGCCGTTACTGTCAGATCGTTATTAACTGTCAGCGTTCAGTCAGCTGTCAGTCGATGTCAGTTGTCAGACATTGTTATAGCTGTTATCAGCTGTTAGCTGTTATCCTCTGTTGTCAGCTGTCAGCTGACCAGCTCTCAAGCAGTTCGTTGTGTACGATATGATGCTAAATAAAGCATAGGCTTACCAAACGATTCTATTTGATTGGATACAAATCGATTGTCGTGATATATATGTCGGTCAAGTGTGTATGTTTGTATTATGGTTAAAGGAAACACAGTCTCAGGACTCAACATAGCAGCAAGAGGTTTGACCTATTCAACTAAACGGGCCGTAACGGTCAATTATAGAAATTCCACGTGTTTTAAGAGATAAGTCTGGAGCAAAGGAATAAATGAATGATGATACATTACAATAAAGGGAAATATGAAATACGACTAACACGGTGTTTAAAGGCCCCATGAGAACGTGTCAGATCTGGAAACAGCTTCTTGTAACAATATGGTCATCCTAAGTGTTTTTGCAATGTTCACAGTATCTAAACACAAATAATTTTGTTACCAATATTGAGAACTCACGCCAAACAAATATTGGGGCCGGATATGACGTTATGTACGAGACTGCGTTGAAGGGGGCCCACTCAAAGATTCCTACGAAGAAATTAACGTAGCCTGCTTACATGCGTCATCTCAGATTTTTTTACATTTCAGCATCAAGACTAAAAGTATCTCAAGATTATAATGCATATGTTTTGCATATATCACGTTGAGTGTGTAAAACAAGTTCAACATACAACTGCGCAGATTATTTTATCGCGCGGGAGTCGCGGTCGACAGCGAACAGGCGCACGGATATAAAGCTGGTCACTGACCAACTTCTGCTCCGAGGAATAACTATGCTTCTTTCCGGATAGCCCACAGGCTTACAGGATTTAAATTCAAGACCTAATATACTTATTTCCCATAGAGAAGAGGTTGGTAGTACAAAAAATTATAGAATATATTACTATAATGTGCGGCATTCAGTTCACCAATTAAGATAGTAGGATTACACATTGGACTCCAAGTAACTCTTTAGTTATCCAGAACAATTTTTATTTTGAGGAAAGTTATAGGTATTAAACCGATGTCCTTGGAAATATTTTCATTCATATGCAACCGGGTAGATTCGGAGTATGTCGGAAGATTCCGGACAGGTATCTGCCGCGTAGTGATACGCTCGCGCAGTGGTCCGCCTCTGTGATGATCCGCCGACTTAATTAGTCCCGTTACCCACAATCCCTAGCGATCCAGACAAAACCGCGCGGTTTGAACTGTAGCGTCAGTTTGGCTGCGGTTTCTGGATCAGCGGGATGGTAACAGGACGACTTGCGGTGGATCACCACAGGATTAATACTTAGATTACCGGGCTACCGTTTTCAAGCACGTACTAAATAAACAACGGAAATATATTACACCGGTTGTGGTTATTGTTCAGTCACAAACTGTACTTGGCCACACATATACATTATCAGCGCTCTAACTGTGCTCTAACTCTAAACATCATAAATCGCTCTCTTTTTTCAGACACAGTACGGCGGGATAGTATCATTTCCCCAAGCGCAGAGGGAGGGGTTCGAATGATCGATCTTAAAAGCATTGTCGATGCCTTAATTACCGCTTCGAAAGTGTACGTAATTCTATATATAGCTAGGATATGCCTACCATATAACAAGTGAAGCTTAACGCATTGAACATGTGCTGAATGTATTAACCAATATTATATATTATTTCGGTATTGTTTTTGGTTTAAAAGTAAGGAATACACAAACTGTAACGTGAGTCGCTTTATTACCAATAAAGTACACTTCATTATTTCTGTACCGCAGTTTTCGACCTATATACTATATATATGTAAGGCGCCGGTTACTGAGTCAACAACTTATATATTAATTTCCCTTATGTCTCCAATCCTATACCTTCAAATTTACATCCCACAAAGACTGCCTGCATCAGACGGTAACTTCTCGCCGCACCCTTGAATATTTAAATTGTTACCTCAATCAGTAATTTTATAGAAACATCATTCCCCCGGCGGCATCAATTATAACAAGGTATAATTGGCAAGGTCTGACATAACACATCATAATGTCATCATACATGCATTGGATTGGGCACTCGATCCCGATGTACACATATATATATATATAGGTGTGAAATTAGTTTCAACAACATTTGAGCTTCATGAGCAGATGAGAAACTTAATGTCGCGCAAGGACATGATGTATTTAGGTTCTTGGTGTAAAGGAACGCATACATTTTACGCCATTAATAACAGAACATTATGTAAATAGTGACCACTTTTTGGACCAAATTGGACGTTTATTAACAACAATTAATTAAGAAAACCAAACCACTATTCACTATTTCACAAAGCACTATTCAGGACGCTATAACCACTTTTGGTCATATATCGCGTCAATGGGAGAAGGAATTAAGGGACCGTGGAGCCATGTCCCTTTCGGTAACCCGGCCCCTACTCTTTGCGAAGAAGCCGATGGTATCATAATTCATCCTGCGACCACACATGCAGGCATAACCACAGCTATAAACAGGGCACGCACCACCGATCCACGTGCCGCTATATATAAGCCCTCGGTGGATCCCCCGGCCCCCATCCACATGTTGATTTTGTTCATGAAGCGGCATTCAATTAAGGCCCATGGTAAAATATCCTACTGGGAATCAACCGCGCTGAAAATTTACTCTGTAGAACGAGTTCGCCGGAAAAAAAGAATGATATACTGAGTGGGTCGCGAACTGCATGGATCTCGAGCGGTGTCCTATAGAGCGCGCGGGTCAATAATATAATATATAACAACATTGAAGAGATTAAATATCACCTCAAACCAAGCGTATTTTGGAGGTGTATTAAGTAGCCCCGCCCCCCCCCCCCCCCCGTCCCCTCCCCTGCCCCGCTCCCCGGTCCGCCAAGTAGCTTATATATCTGTATATACCCCTTTTAGGTCAAAATCCTGGACGTCCGCTTGAAATACAGCTATATCGTGCTTGAACTGGATATAGCAACATACAACTTGGTAATAGGTTCTTGTGACACTTGTCGATGTACTTGGTGGTCTACTATTCGTGTCGTTCACCTTTCTCACCTGGCCAGGTGCCAATAACATTTATTAAGACAAGTTAAAGGTGCATGTGGAGTTTCTTTCCCGCCAAAACTAAGCCTAGGCGAAATTTATATCAAACCTTGCAGAAAACTCGATTGTTTCATTCTATAAATTCAGAAACCTGATAAACATCGCCGTTCCGGTTGTGGTGTGGCAAACGTGTCTATCCCGCGACACCACAGAACTCGGTCGCGGCACTGCTACTTATACCAAAGCATCACGAAGCACACAAACTGATGACGTTTACCACTAAAATGAAAACTTGTGGTAAAGTGATATCACGGACAAGGCTAAGAGACACTATTTGGCAGTCTGGTATGGGTGGAGTATAGATAAAAGAAGTCTTGAATGATTCAAGGACTGATTCTTATATGTATTTTGACCTCATTAGTTTTGGCGGGAAAGAGCTCGACATGCAACTTTAATGAACCTCAAAACAACCGCCAAGTACCTGGCCAAATACCTGACATTCCAATGACGTCATATATCAATGCGCGTATTGTCATGGTATTGGTTAAAATGCTTTTGAACACTTCAATATTAAAGCGACCATTCTGTAGATAGCTTACAAATATGTTGAAGCAATAAAGCATATCGGAGTTACTGTAACGTATGGTGTGGTAAATAAATGTCGATCTTTTCCCGCACTATATTTTTAGTGAATGCGCTTTAGTCGGTGTATATGGCGGCGTTGTGAGTCACCCATGTTCCGGGGGAAGACGCAGTCAGTGTGCAGTGTTTATAAACGAAGTCATGTGATAATTCTCAATATCTGTGACAATAAACACTTTTGATTTCCTTGGCAGTTACCAAAAAGCAAGCGTCTGATCCGAAGGATACCTGGATACACCGTATAATGCCGATTTGGTGCAATTGGGCGTAAAAGTGTGCATCCAAGGTGAGTTCCCCGAATACCGCTCACGCCACAATACAAGACAAGCTCGTAGGCCTAACTTTACAGCTTTAGCCCGGTGCGGCGTAGGCAATGACCCAATGTCTCCTAACTTTTGTCCCATGTGAAACAGGTGTTGCTCCACACAACACAATATCTCTACTGGGTGGGCAAGGTGTGAGATGTGATAGCTGTCTTCTTATTCGACAAACAATAAAGGATATCGCAGGGAGATATAACCGACTGCCTGTCATAAAACTACATATTTACATAAAGTAACTTATTCTCTGTTGATTTGTTACCAATTTGGGATCTGACCTTGCTTGATGCTTGTGTTTGATAACTTTTTTATCTGCTGCGTGATTTCTGAGCTTTTCTGACTGCCGCTGGTGCTAGCCCTGTAACATGTCCTACCGGCCGCAGGGCAGACAGAGGGCCATGGATTAACGATCACGGCCTGTCGTCCGAAAGCGGGGGGTGGAGACAAACATTTCTGGATTTAACAAAAATGTGGTGGAGACTGCACACATCGTTCATATATTCATGTCCAGTATACATTTATGAAGAGTTACACACAAAGATTGAAGACCCCACACGCTACTTGCGAATTCATCAGTCCACCAAACTTCAACCAAAACAAACCTTCTGCCACTCACTGCCATTTGAAAAAAGCACTCGTTCCCGGTAATTCACAAGTAACTTGTGGGGTCTTTAATCTTTGTGCGTAGTTCATAAATTCATTCATAAATGTATACTGGACATGAATATGTGAACGATATGTGCAGTCTCCATCACATTTTTGTGAAATCCAGAAATCTTTGTCACCACCCCCTGCTTTCGGATGACAGGCCGTGATCGTAAATCCATGGCCCTCCGGTCCGCCCTGCGGCCAGTGGGCCATGTTACAGGGCTACCGCTGGTGCCATGTTTGATTTGGGTTCAGGCGCACCGGAAGAAATAATCATTGGGGGCGTGCATATTATTGGTTGGGGAATGTAAAGTACAGATTCTACATCACATCAAATGGATGTCGTTTGTTTCAAATGGTCTGACTTTATCATCTCAGTGACATCATTGTCTTTAAATATTTGAAAGCACCAATAAGTAAAAGTTCTTTCAGCATTCCATTGATGTTTAATTTGCATTCAAGACTATTTTCATCGAGCAAATGGCAGCAGGAGGGGTGTGGAATATTTGAAATTGTCTGTGACCCGGCAGCCTGGGGGGTGGGGTGGGGTTAGGCTGTAGTTCCTGTAGTATCTTGTTTGCACTTGGGATGGGCTGGGGGAGGTGCATGGTCACTGGGATTGCAACAAAAGTAAACCCACAGCACCCACATTTCATATGTAAGCCAACATTAGAAGAGGAGGTCTGGGATGTTTTGTTACATCCAGGCGGGCACCCCATCCCCCTCCATACTATTCATCACAGCGAGGGACCTCGCGGCATGAAGCCAGCGATGCATCTGTTTTAGTTACAGCGAGCACACGAATTGTACATTGGTGTGCACCGCTTCTTGGCAGGAAGTGCAACGGCAAACATGGCGGAGCTTGATTCGTTTTCGGTTGTTACTGGCGCAAAGTTGTGGTTTCACTCGCCCCCCAGAATGCCTGTCAACATTTCTACCTAGCAAAAATAAATGCTAATATCTTTTCCTGCAAGTTGTATTGGTTTAAATAAACAATATTTGACTTGATTTGTATTGGTAAGAGAGCGCAGCGGGTGTCCAACCTAATTTAATGTCGATTTGCACCAAAAGTTTACATCTTAAAATTGAATTGGTGAGTGTTAACGCTTCGTTTCGGCCGACTGGTAAGGAGAAAAAAATTAAGGCAACCCAGCCCCCAGCAATGTCAAGCAGAGCTCCATTTTGCAGGGAGCAGTGACGCGTATTGTGACTATTCATATGGCACCCCCTTATGTTATCACTCGCAGAGAGAGAGATCAGGGCCACGATTTACAGATGAACAGCGGCAGTTCCGAGCCTCGCAGTAGCGCAAGATCTTAGTATTTTATAGAAAAGTACCGTCCAAACAAATTGATATAGGTCTTGCGACGATTGACTCCGCAACAATGCCATGATTGGAGTTAGAATCGCAGCTCTTTATATTAGCGATGATCATGCGTTCTTGTTTTGCTCACACAATAGGCGCAATTTCCGGTATGAATAAATTGGAGTATCGCCTCCTGATTGGTCAAATGCGGACACACCTCCAAAAAGGGCTGCTGCCTGGTAGGCGGTGAAATCGTGCCCGGCGGTCACTTCTAAATTTTATTGTGAGCTATAGATAGGACGAAAAACCTTCTGTACTTTGGAGGATAGACCATTGGGTATGATATGAATCGGTAAAGCAGCGTTAGAGGCCAGGCTGGCAGTTCCCTTTAAGCGATGCACAACCTCCAGGGTGTTGTTGTCGCTTGGCTCTGCTAATGATTGGGGTGAATTAGCGAGTAATGCTTGGGGCCTTTGAACTTTGTGCTTAGCTATTTATAAATGTATCCTGGACATGAATATGTGACAGATATGTTGCGTCTTCATCACATTCACGATTGGCTGGCCATGTGCATACTAGGCAGCAGGGGGTCGAGACAGGGGAGGATCACATTGGGATCAGGTGTGAAACAGGTTAATGTGCATTCTTTGATAACGTTATATGAACATTTACAAGTCATGCCTTTCTGGGATCTGATGATTCCAATTCAGAGCTCACCCTGCCAACCACCTCCTCCCTCCACCCATATTAAGTGTTGGGGAGACCATACTGCTGTTCTGGTAGTACAGCCATCCTGTCTATAAACTGGTCAAAGTGGGCCTGCAGTCTACACACTTTATTGTAACTAAAATAACACAGGAAGTTGTAAAAATGTTTTAATGTAAAAAGATTTAAGCTCACATAAGTCACATACTTCCAGATAGTTGGTTAGTTGTATATCAGGATGCTTTAACCACTCGTGGTGATCTTGAGTCAATGGGAGAAGGAAGGGAGAGCGAAGCCATGTCCCCAAGGGTAGCCCCTACTCTTTGTGAAAGAGGACTTGGGATCTTTATCCAGCAACCACACAGACATGGCCACAGCAGGAAGCGAACCAACAATCCACATGCCATTAGGCTCTCAGGTGACCAGTGCACTCAAGCCCTGACTGGGCTATGTTACTACCTTGCAACCGACCCCTGGGTTTTTCAGGGCTAATATGGACATTAAGTAGCAGATCCAGGATTGGGAGAAAAAGGGGGAGGGGGGAAGCACAACATTATATTTTATAGATCGTTTCTCTGCAAAAATGCATTTCATGTCGTAATAAAAGCTTTGCCTGATTTTTAGTTTTTGCAATGACTGACTCATAAATGAAAAGTATATAATATTTGTTATAGTCATTGAAAAATAAATGACTTCTACATATTCACTGTCTCAGTCCAATGCCTGACATTGAACATTGCTGGTAAAATAGTGAAAGATCTTTGTTTGCAGGCTTTAGTTTGGGAATATATGATCTTTATGCCAAAATTGATGGGCCTGATCTTGAATGCTTATATAATGGCATGTATGACATTAAAGCCCTCTTGCTATCACCTAACATTTAAGGGCACTTATTTGGTGGTTTAGGTTTGGCCATGAGAGGAGGTTGGAGACTACATACTCTGGAAAATCAGAGATTTTTTGGGTTGTTTCCTGTGTGAAACCTAATTGATTTCATGAATAACAATCAATCAGTAGGGAGAGATGGCAAATTAACCTCATACAATCTGTAGCATGTCTCAGTCCAATATCCACTGTCTATGTTATATGGATAGATCTTGACACCATATTCAAAGTAAGTATCATCAGAGAAAGGGGGCCATGTGTGTTTCCATTGCTTATTTTCCACCAAAAGGGGAGCACATGCCCCCTCTGCCCTCCCCCTGGATCTGCTACTGATATTAAAGCTGGTGTCCAACCTAATTTAATCGCGATCTGCACCGAAAGTTTACATCTTAAAATTAAATTGGCGTGTGTTAACGCTTCGTTTCGGCTGACTGGTAAGGAAAAAAAATTAAGGCAACCCGCCCCCAGCAATGTCAAGCAGAGCGCCATTTTGCCGGGAGCAGTGACGCGTATTGTGACTATTCATGTGGCACCGCCTTATGTTATCATTCGCAGAGAGAGAGATCACGGCCGCGATTTACAGATGAATAGCGGCAGTTCCAAGCCGCGCAGTAGACCAGGATCCTAGTGTTTCATGGAAAAGTACCGTCCAAACAAATTGATATACGTCTTGCGATGATCGACTCCGCAACAATGCTATGATTGGAGTTAGAATCGCAGCTATTTATATTAGCGATGATCACGCGCTCTTGTTTTGCTCACACTATAGGCGCAATTTCCGGTTTGAATAAATTATAGTATCGCCTTCGGATTGGTCAATCGCGGACACACCTCCAAAAAGGGCTGCCGCCCGGGTAGGCGGCGAAATCGTGCCCGGCGTCACTTCCAAATTTTATTGTGAGCTATAGACAGGACGAAAAATTCTGTAATTTGGAGGATAGACAATTGGGTATTATATAAATCGGTAAAGCAGCGTTAGAGGCCAGGCTAGCGGTTCCCTTTAACAGATGAACAATTTTGTGATTAGGTCTGAGTTTGTTGGTTTTTGTTACACTCCCCATTACAATTACTTTATGCATGTTTGGATGGCAGTCAGCTTTTATTGTGGGGGGGAGGCATGGAAAGTGTGTATAGGGGTTTTGTAGCCATGGTTTGTGACAGTGGAGACATCATGGTGAAGATAAAATTAGTTAACAGTGGCCTGGAATTACTCGTTAAGCAGTTTAAAAATCTTGGTACTGCAAAGGAACAACAGAGACTTATCTGGAAGCACACTGGGGCTAAAGATACCAACCTGCAAATACTGGTGAAACATGCATCTAAATGTCTAAACTGAATTTACACTTTTCTCCATTTATCTCAAAAGTTTTGTAAGCCTTGGCACACCATTAGACAACTTATTCAGTTTGCCTACTCTGTTCCATTCAGCATGTTCAGAGATTTAAAAAATGAATAGATTGCACTCATTTAGAAATTCTGACGTAGGCCTACTGGTCTTGAGACATGATGTCAGGACTATATGTGGTATTACCGGTACTGCAATTATTAGTATTTAGCTATCATTTAGATATACACCAAAAACATCTTACAAATGAAGACTAAAATTGTAAAATGCCATACAACATATGTACTGTTAAAAATACAGAATAGACCAGTATAAACTACTTAGGAAATATTGGCCTGTCCGATCTTAAACTCCACAGGTTAAAAATTATATTCATTTGGGATTCATATAGTTGATGCTATATACCAGTACATGTATATAGATATATATATACACCCATTATTTATAACTGACAGCCTATGTCAGTCAGCCGATACACTATTATATCCCCTGTCAGTTTTCTCCTTGAAGTTTTCACACTAGCAGCTACAACGTAACAGTAAGTAACAGTAATAGCTATAGACGTTTTATCCAGTTCCAAGATCTGGATACAAAAAAGGCAAATCCAGGCACTCTGTAAGTGGCCCAGTTAGCACATACTGGGAGTCTATTAGTTTGGGCTCAGACAGCTACTAGCCTAACAGGCCTTCGGGTTGGTTGATGGATGATGACATCGGTCGTTATGGTAACATAATACATCATCACTAGGCAAGAAACGGACCAAAGATTAATCTGATAGCGGTGTTCCCCACATCCCGGGGTAATGTAGTTTCACAGTCTGAAGCGGGGGGGGGGGGGGGGGGGGTGGGGGGGACCAAGACCATTATCTGCTTCCTTGACAGCGATACCGTGTGTACTAAACTACAAAATACAGCCTCTCTAGGCCATGGTCGGCAGACGTCGAGATGTTAGGTGGGGAGACACGTGGTAGTCCGCAGCCTGGTTTCCTTGCGAACCGAGTGTCTGTAGCGATCATGAGCACTCACTTGTTGCGGTGATGACTGAAAGTAGCGCGTTCCTGCGTCCATGACATACGAGGTTAACGTTGTCATGATATCGTTGTGAACATCATCATATAAAGTGGTTACCGCTGCCAATATGCCACTAGTTAGATGAATTAATGCAATTGCGGTGGCGCCACTAGTGGAATAGTCATTCAGTGTAGTATTTTCACATATACATATACTGTATATCGTTTTATTATTGAGAAACGGTCTGGCACATGCGACTAAAACGGTTGGGCTTTGGCGTATGTAGGCACTCGCGTTTTGTCCCTCGCTGCATAAACGAATGTGAAAGGGAGTTGGGACATGACGAGAGAGCCCTGAGGCGGGCCCCAGGAACAGCCTTCTGGGAGTCTCGCTGAGCCCAGGCCGGTTCTGGTGTGGGCGCCTATATGTCATTGTCGGGCCAATCTACCTCGCCAAGTCTAAAACGGAAGCGAACATCTGTGCTGCATTGCCATCTTTATGATGGTTTTATCTTCTCTTCTGGAGTAGCTAGTAGTTAGATTCCGGCCTGCCATCTCTACCTTTTTCCTTATCAACTTTGGAAATCTGGAGCCAGTGTTGTCCGGAACATGGATCTTGATCTTGGGGGGTTTTCCCTGTGTAGCCAACAGGATTTGTACGATCAAGGTTATTTCCTACTGACTTTGACTTTGAGAAAACTTGTAATCATCAGACCATTAGGGAGACACCCACGCCCCACCCTCGGCGCCCCGCCTGATACTTCTATGGGACCTTCACCCACTGTGATATACGCTAATACGCAGATATTGTATTGATCGCTTTTTCTTGGGAGTAATTTTCTCCTTCCCTCCCCTTTCCTTCAGACCGCAGCCTGTGTCATTGCAGTGTTATAAGGCCACCTAGCGGGTCTGATAGTTATCGCTGTGGCACAATGTAACCTTTCAGTGCTGCCGGTGAGATTGGCGTATGGTCCTTTGGGTTCGCGCCCAGCTATAGCGATTATGCAAGTTTACACTTCATAATGAGGATCACCCTCACCCACCTCATCTCCATCCATCAGCGACTCTTCCACACTGACCTGTTGCACCTTCCTAGCTCAGCTGGTAACCGGGTTGAGGTGCAGATAAATAGGGAGGTTCTTGGTCCAATTTGGTCCTTCGTGTCCTCAACACCATGATGAAAACACCCAGCATTTAATTTCCCATTGACCTTACAGATCCTCCAATCACATAACCCGCTCAACCCCTCATCGGATTACTCATGTGTGATGTGATGTGCCATTGACTAGTACATGGTGTAATTTCAGACCTGAGGTGTCGTAACCAGCTTTAGGCAGCCCTCAAGATGCCTCTGATCCGGTGGAAGAAGACGCGCCGGTACGAAGTGTCCTCGCGCAACTCGTACGTGGTCTGTGTTCACCTGCTGGACAACTCGCTCATCGAGTGTACGCTCACGGCCGACAGCTGTGGCTATGAGTGTCTGGAGAACATTGCGCAGCGCATCGACCTCAACCAGGTGAGACTATAAGACTGATACACAAACCGTTGGTATAAGTAACTCTGGGGATATGAACAATATCACGATGAAGGTCTACTTAGCTTTAATTAGTTTTACTGCCTGAATTATAATTATTTTCCGAACAAAGGATTTTTTTTATTAATTTTTCTTTTACTATTTTTGAAGTATCGTACCGCTAATAGTCTCAATAATCTTGTTTTTGTTTATTAAACACCTGTGTTCAATCTTATTCACTTGACTAAGTGTCTAAGGTTAATCAAAGAGTGTTACTCGGTGTTCAAATCTACATACTTGAGCCTCTCTCGCTCAGTTGGTCCTGTGTTCGCGCCCTGATATCTGCGCTGCGTCATGTTTCATTCAGCCTTATTTCATTGTCTCGGAAGGTCTGACTAGACCCAGTTAGTCCTTCACGGGTAAAAAAATCGGCGTAAAACCCCAATATTTCCTCTTTGATCAGCGACCTAGGGTCGGACAGAATGTGGCATCAGTACAAGCAATGATGTGTTGACGTTTTGTAATGGCTGCGACACCCTATAATGGCATTGCTCGCATGCTTGGCTGTCCTGCAGATGGACTTGTTCGGCTTGCGCTACGTCAACAAGAAGCTCCAGTTCCGGTGGCTGGACCTGGATAAGCCGCTGAAGAGGCAGCTGGACAGGAACGCGCACAGTCCGCTCCTCTACTTCGGCGTCCTCTACTACATCCCGGACGGCCACCGAATACAGGACGACATGACCAGGTGGGTGGCGGGGATGTGGTCGCGGGTGGTGGTCCGGGGGTCATTGGGCAGGTGTGTGTGTGTGAGGGGTGGGGAGCGGCGTGGGGGTGGTAGGATGATCAAAGTATTAGGTAACTTATTGAATCCCGGTCACGGATTTTTTCTTTTATAAAAGAATTGTATTCACCAAAACATATAAAACACGTTGACAGAGGTTCGAATTAAAATATGATCGTACTTATAAAACATAAGAGTACTTCCAACATCGGTCCCATTTAACAAGATATACACATTTGCCTTGGCCATCAATTCACGCTTTAGAAATGCCTTTGAATCCCGGTCACCGAATACAAGAAGACTTGGCAAGGTGGGTGGCGGAGGTCGTGGAGGAGAGGGGTGGGGGGCGTCGGACAATCGGCGAGTTTTGGGGGGTTTAATTTTTTTGGCGTTGCTCGGTGGGGACGATACTTTTGGTAAATGAGGCTGGGGATGGTGTCATGGCTGGGTGATAGGGGTGGAGGGAGGGGGGGGGGCGATGTGTGGTGTGGTGGGGCCTGGGGTATATGGACATCTCGGGGGGCAGGGTAATGACAGAGCCGGGTTGGGCGTGGCCGGGTGCATCAGCCACGCCCTATCGCGATCATAGCCACCAGGGTGCGCACGCGACCTTCCCTGGAGAATGGGCCATTTGGGTGTGTCGTGAGGTAAAGAGACAAGGTGAAATCGATTCTGCCTGGTTCCCTGTCTGACTTGCATAGCTCCCTGCCTGACCTATACGCTGTTGAATACTAAATGACTCGGGGGACCGCGCGGGGTTGTGGTTATGACACTAATCCACGCGGCTTAATTATGGGGTCTCAGTCGCCTCATTTTATAAATACATAAATATCTTATCGAGCTCAGTGGTGTGTAAAGCCATTATAGGAAGCCTGACACCAGGTGATAAATTGTCAGAGAGTGTCGCCTGGTCAGATTTATTCGTTGCATACAGGACTGTACAGCGTGGATATATTCTACCGTTGTCTTGTGGCCTGGTCTTTAGCGCGCGCAGCCCTTTTCGACTGCTCTGTTGGTCTGCCTAGCGGCCGGGTAATAGTAGGTTCGCGCCCCCCTATGTGCAAATATTCATACTAGGGTACAAAAACTAATTGTGTTTCATGAAAGTGTTAGCGATATCTTTGAAGGCATGGCTTCCTCTGTCTCGACCGCCCGACCATTAAAAAGATATAACCTCAGGATGAAAGCATCCTACTGAAGCATGGAGTTCTTCCGTATCTTTCAGGCGCATCTTAACCCGATGAATAAACTGCCCCTCCCCCAACGAGGATGCCCTATATGCTATAAGTAATCGACAGTGCCCCCCCCCCTCCCTGCCCCCCACAAGGATGCCCTATCTATACTAATAAAATGAAGCTGTCTGTCCCACTATGCCGCGGCATGCAAGAGCCCATTGGCACTAGCAGCCGCCTTGAACCTATTAATATCCAGCCGCCGCTCTTAGAGGTGTCAAAGCTATCGCATGTGTCAACACAACCGCTGGGTACTTATCACCTTATCCCGCGGCATACTGTCGTCTGCGGCGGGCTACCTGGCTTGGTGCCAACAGTAATAATACTTCTCCCAACGCCTTATCGCCCGAACCGTCATCAAAACAAACAAATCCCGTACTGTCTCGCGTCCACAACTTCCCATTAGTAGCAAGAGAACAAACTCTGCCCGGGGAACCTTGCTTATTTGAATTGATTTGATCTTTTTGATCTTTGATCCAATTTTACAGTATAGTTAAGCGGTCTACACGTCAATTCTATAGACCAACCAGGACGTCAGGCAGATTTTATCCACTGAAGGTAGTAGTAATACGTTAAATGACGAACAACGGACGGGAAACAGCCCCTTTTTTTAACTCAATCCACCCTTTTTTTTACTCAATCGATGTATGAGCTTTGGCCTTAGTTTTACTGGACTGATATTCGTTTATATCGTGCTTTAGCCGCAATTTGAGTATTCTGTACTGGATGCACAATAATTGCACAGGGTTTAAATATCCTTAACATATATGTCCCGTTATTCCGTAGCTTCCGGTCTGAATTTATGTCAATATGATTATCGATATTATTTCTGCCCAATGTCTACCTTCTGCCTGCTACTATTTGACGTATAAAACAAAATACTTTCATACTGTTATTTCTTTCGCTTATTACTACGAACGCTAGACGTCCCGCGATGTATGCTATAAGTATTCGACAGTGCCTCCCCTGCCCCCCCCCCCCCCCACAAGGATGCCCTATATGCTATAAGTAATCGACAGTGCCTCCCCCACAAGGATGCCCTATATGCTATTAGTAATCGACAGTGTCCCCCCTCCCTCCCCCACAAGGATGCCCTATATGCTATAAGTTATCGACAGTGCCTCCCTCACAAGGATCCTATATGCTATTAGTAATCGACAGTGCCCCCCCTCCCTCCCCCACAAGGGTGCCCTATATGCTATTAGTAATCGACAGTGTCCCCCCTCCCTCCCCCACAAGGATGCCCTATATGCTACAAGTTATCGACAGTGCCCCCCCCCCCCCCCCGCGAAGATATTGTATATACAGCGTATGTCTGGTTCGTCCGCAACACGGTATAGGACAACGTGCCTCTTGTATCCATGGTCGCTGCTACCCCACTGGTAGCAACAGTGTATCTAACCACGTGAGAAAGGGGCCCCGTTCTCCCTCGCTCGCTGCCTCGCGGCAAAACGCCAAGTGCCACTTTTTAGTATCTTCTGATAAGGATCCGACGTTTGTTAATGGTGCGACTACCGTGGCAGCCTTTCTCCCGGGGCCGAGCTCTCGCTCACGCTTACCTCCATAAACACTTCCTTGTCTATCTCCGCATCTCTACCTATCCCTCCTGTAGCGTCCCTGCCTCCCCCCCCCCCCTCTCCCCCTCTCCCCCCCATCCTTCCCTCGCCACTCTCCCCAGCTCCGTCCCAACCAACGCAGTTGCTTTTTTCGACAGCTTCAGGCTGATAAAGGTTGTGTTTAGACAGGGCCACACGGTTTAATATAAGTCTTCTGTGGTGAAGTTTGTTTTATCTTGGGTGAGAGTGGTTGGATGGGGGGGTGGGGGGTCTATTTCTATAATGATTCCATGACACAAAATCCAAGATACGGGTACATTGAAATAAGCAAATCGTAAATCAGTATTATAACTAACAGTCTTGACAGTTGGTGATTTTGGTTTACATCTGGTATTCATATATTAAAACTGACGTCTCGTAATAAAATATCTTATTTAATTGTGTTTATGCTTTTTATAGGGCGTATACGCGTCACTTGTATGGGTCCTGCTTTGACGTGAAGGTTTTAGTGTTTCTGTGATGGTACTTAGTTCAAGTCCTCATTTTATTTACACACGGCTGGTTTCAGGGCAAGCGGCTAGCCAACTGCAGTTATTTTTGCTGACCCGCACGTTGACTGACTTCCACATGTACCTTACACGTTGTCCGGGCTCCACGTGACAACCTTTGCTCAACCGCCGAGGCGTCATTATTTACCCAGTGGCATGTGTGTGTGTGAGGGAATGCATGTTTCTGTATCAGTGACTCACATGCGGGTACAGTGGGCAGTGTGAGGGAATGGCTGTATCACTCACTGCGTGATACCCGGGAGGGACATTTTTATCAATTAGATCAAAAGGGAATTTTTTTTCTTGCAAAAAACGGGTAAATTGAGAGTTTCGACACAAGGTAAATGAGTCGGAAATTTAAGGGAACTTTGATGCACCTTGGTGGTGACATGCTGGTCGCCATTTTAATTGGTGGAGCAGAACATTCTAACAACGTATTTTCCTGATGTGCAATGCGGTAGTGTATACATGGTGGTGGTTGGACGTTACAACGCGACTGAGAGAGATAGAGGGAGAGAGAGCTGTGGAGACAAAGAGGGAGAGGGGGGCGGGAGAGGGAGAGGGGGCGGAGACGGGACAGGGAGAGGAAGCCAGTTGGCAGATCACCAGGGACGTGGGTTAGTTGCAGGTAATGGCGGCCGTCGGGAGGAGAGAAGGGGGGTGGGGGTGGGGCTGGTGTAGTAGTAGAGGATGCAGTAGGTGTACTGCCTACTTTGTATCTACCCAGGAATGTTAACGAGCCCGTGTTTACAAGCCACACGTGTCCTGCCCGTCGATGCGTCGCCCATCGGTATTTGACCTTTATAGTGGCTGATATCAAGCGGCCGAATATATACGCAATCAATTTCTAGGGTCATCGATGGGGTTTGCTTTTTTTCCGGTCCGGTCGTATCTCAATGTTTGACCTGATTAATTGTATTGGTGAATGTTATGGCTACAACCAGTGAGTCGGAGGATTGGTGTGGGGAGGCTTGGGGGTGAGGGTGTATAGGCGGGGTGATGGGTAAGGGCGTAGGCGGGGTTGGGGGTGAGGGTGTAGGCGGGGTTAGGGGTGAGGGTGAAGGCGGGGGTTGGGGGTGAGGGTGAAGGCGGGGGTTGGGGATGAGGGTGTGGGCGGGGGTTGGGGATGAAGGTGGGGATTGGGGGTGAGGGTGTAGGCGGGGTTGGGGTGGGGGTGTAGGCGGGGGTTGGGGGGGGGTGTAGGCGGGGGTTGGGGGTGGGGGTGTAGGCGGGGGTTAGGAGTTAGGGTGTAGGCGGGGTCGGGGGTGGGGGTGTAGGCGGGGGTTGGGAGTTAGGGTGTAGGCAGGATTGGGGGTGAGGGTGTAGGCGGGGTTGGGGATGAGTGTGTAGGCGGGGTTGGGGGTGGGGGTGTAGGCGGGGGTTGGGGGTGGGGTGTTGGTGGGGGTTAGGGTGTAGGCAGGATTGGGGTTGAGGGTGTAGGCGGGGGTTGGGGGTGAGGGTGTAGGCGGGGGTTGGGGGTGAGGGTGTAGGCGGGGTTGGAGGTGAGGGTGTAGGCGGGGGTTGGGGGTGAGGGTGAAGCGGGGTTGGGGGTGAGGGTGTAGGCGGGGTTGGGGGTGAGGGTGTAGGCGGGGTTAGGGGTGAGGGTGTAGGCGGGGGTTGGGGGTGAGGGTGAAGGCGGGGGTTGGGGGTGAGGGTGTAGGCGGGGTTGGGGGTGAGGGTGTAGGCGGGGTTAGGGGTGAGGGTGTAGGCGGGGGTTGGGGGTGAGGGTGAAGGCGGGGTTGGCGGTGAGGGTGTAGGCGGGGGTTGGGGTTGGGGGTGAGGATGTAGGCGGGGGTTGGGGGTGAGGGTGTAGGCGGGGTTGGAGGTGAGGGTGTAGGCGGGGGTTGGGGGTTAGGGTGAAGCGGGCTTTGGGGTGAGGGTGTAGGCGGGGTTGGGGGTGAGGGTGTAGGCGGGGTTAGGGGTGAGGGTGTAGGCGGGGGTTGGGGGTGAGGGTGAAGGCGGGGGTTGGCGGGTGAGGGTGTAGGCGGGGGTTGGGGGTGAGGGTGAAGGCGGGGGTTGGGGGTGAGGGTGAAGGCGGGGTTGGGGGTGAGGGTGTAGGCGGGGTTAGGGGTGAGGGTGTAGGCGGGGTTGGGGGTGAGGGTGTAGGCGGGGGTTGGGGGTGAGGGTGAAGGCGGGGTTGGGGGTGAGAGTGTAGGCGGGGTTGGGGGTGAGGATGTAGGCGGGGTTGGGGGTGAGGGTGAAGGCGGGGGTTGGGGGTGAGGGTGAAGGCGGGGGTTGGGGGTGAGGATGTAGGCGGGGTTGGGGGTGAGGGTGTAGGCGGGGGTTGGGGGTGAGGGTGAAGGCGGGGGTTGGGGGTGGGGGTGTAGGCGGGGGTTTGGGGTGAGGGTGAAGGCGGGGGTTGGGGGTGAGGATGAAGGCGGGGGTTGGGGGTGAGGATGTAGGCGGGGTTGGGGGTGAGGGTGTAGGCGGGGGTTGGGGGTGAGGGTGTAGGCGGGGGTTGGGGGTAGGGGTGAAGGCGGGGGTTGGGGGTGAGGATGTAGGCGGGGGTTGGGGGTGAGGGTGTAGGCGGGGGTTGGGGGTGAGGGTGAAGGCGGGGGTTGTGGGTGACGGTGTAGGCGGGGGTTGGGGGTGAGGGTGAAGGCGGGGGTTGGGGGTGAGGATGTAGGCGGGGTTGGGGGTGAGGATGTAGGCGGGGGTTGGGGGTGAGGGTGAAGGCGGGGGTTGGGGGTGAGGGTGAAGGCGGGGGTTGGGGGTGAGGGTGAAGGCGGGGGTTGGGGGTGAGGATGTAGGCGGGGTTGGGGGTGGGGGTGTAGGCGGGGGTTGGGGGTGAGGATGAAGGCGGGGGTTGGGGGTGAGGGTGTAGGCGAGGGTTGGGGTGAGGGTGAAGGCGGGGGTTGGGGGTGAGGGTGTAGGCGGGGGTTGGGGGTGAGGGTGAAGGCGGGGTTGGGGGTGGGGTGAGCGTCTACGTCATTGTTATATCGTGTATCGTGATAACGATTTCTGACGTGCCGTTTCACTGTTGATTTTAGCGCCTTATGTCCCAACCATTGTTATCATTGCCAAGCCATTGGATGGCTATGCATACCGGGAAGGAAAGTTTACGTTGGATGTTTTCATACCTGACTAATATTTACCCGTTTTGTGCCTTTTCGGTAGCAATCCTTTGATTTGATATTGGCTATAACGCGTGAGTTGTGCCCGCGTTTATTTCGCCATCAGCCGGCGCATGACACATGGTAAAATATTATTTTGCGATTTATCGTGCAACATAGGCTGATAGGGCATTTGAAGCATGTTTCAACCCCATTTCATTGTCCCTGTGATTTTTTGGCGCAGTTTAGCCTTCATGTGCACCAGAATGGCCTAAACCTTGCCATTGCCATTGCAAAACCACAAATTATTTGTAAGTTGCGCTTACAATAGAAACGTAAACCAATTTGCAATGTAGAAAAGGGGAAATAAAATGAATATAAGTACCTTTCACTTGCTGGGCGAAGGATCATTAACGGGATGAAAGTAGTAAGCTCAGGAAGCTGACTGGTTATGGGGTTAATTGTGATCTATGTGAACTAAATAGTGTCAATTGCCCGTTTCTTTCAGACGAGCTGTATGTGATATATGTCTGTTATGTATTTCAGATACCAATATTATTTACAACTGAAGAGCGATGTGATTGACGGGAAGATCCCATGTTCCACGGCTAAAGCTGTGCTGCTGGCGGCATACAGCGTCCAAGGTAAGAGCTCCCATTAATTAACACCTTGAGTGAAGGTCGTACATTCTGGCTCTACCTCCAGCAAACTACGCTCAATTCAGGCCCGAATACCGTCCATTCGGGGGAGCGTACTGCCGTGGAAAATATCACTTATTTGTTATCGAAAGTAATATGAAGCGGAGTCATATATCGTATCCGGGTGCCACTGAGCATGAGCATTATAAATACTTTTGGTTTGTCAAAAAATACTGGTACAGTAATTTGGGATGTAGATGATGCGCGGCTGTGCAGATCTCTCATCAAGGAGGGGCCTGGACCGTCTGGGGGCGAGGTAACCCAGGTGGCAAAGCGACGTGCAGACAACATTGATGGAGAATATATCTGTCTGAGGCCAACCGAAAGAGCCAGACTACCTGTCTCTCGCTATACGTCCCAACTAACTGGGAGCTACACACAAGGGACTGGTTGGCAATAGCTCCGCCTTGGCACAGACCCTCACTCACTGGTTACTACTTGGGGTGAACGTCTTTCGGCGGAAGTCCGCTACCTATTGGTCAAAATGATCATGTCTGTGATTCATCCAGATCCGCTAGATAGTTAAGTAGGGGGAACGGTAGGGGCGGGGGGGGGGGGGTGTCCGCGCTGGCCAAACAGGGAAACATGAGATCGTTAAGCGTTGAATCAATTTGATCATCGATTTCTAAAATCGTCCAACCTCCACAACTTACCTGTAACTGCAGAGCGGCAGGCATATACACTACATGAACATTCAAGAGACAACTGAGCTATAGCATGCCCTTGCTGCCGGCTTTACTGGCCGTATGGAGGTTTTATTAAAGCTTATTAAAGTACTTTAGGCCCAGCGCCCATCTTACATATATGCACTGAACAGAAATATGTGCAAATAAATACACGCGTTACAAGTTTTCTGCGTTGTATATATCTCTCATCGCTCGATTCATACTCAAGTTTTGTTAATTATAATTGTGTGTAATATGGATCAATGTATATATGATGTTCAATGTTATTGAAAGTGTATTGTTTAACCAAGGCGTCTGATCTGTAATTTGTCATTATTTGTCATTATACCATGGCCTTTGGATCGAAGCTACATCAATTAATTGAGGGAGTCCTAAATGAGGTTTTGTAACATGTGCCTAAGCACGGGGCATCGTCAGCTGTCGCCAGAGATATACATACTCCTCCTGAGCTGGACTTTGGCCCGGTACCAGGGAGTCCCACCGTCACTGCCATCAGGCCGATGCCTCCCGGTGTCACTTACCAATGACTGACTGCGCCGCGGAGCACTCCCTGTCCTCTCGACATCCTCCAGATAATCACAGGGTAGTCGTCGCCCTGTTCCACCTGTTTTAACTACATCAACTGTCTGCGTCACCCTCGCGTCTCTCTGTTCTAAAACTGTGAGACCCGGTGCCACCCCATGCGGTGTCATATAGCCAGTCCGTCCGAATGATCTCTGGAGTATGTGGAGGGAGGGGTCGGGGTGGCGGGGGAGGAGGAGGGGGGGGTAACTGCAGCGGTAGGGATTATTGAGTCCAGCCATTCTCTATGCCTTGGATATCTGGTTTACGCCTGCCACGTGGTCGGCAAATTCCCCCTAAAAAAAATTGACCTGTATAGATCGTGTGCCTAATGTTATTGTTGACGTTGAAAGCGCAAGCCCGTGAGAAACATTGGTTTTCTCCCCAACACGTCGTGGGGAGTAAATAACTTATTTTTACCCGCGAAGTCTCACGAGCATCAAACCAACTTTACAACCAAGACCTATTCCAGATATGTTTGTGTTGGTCAATGGGAGTGCGCCGCTCACCCGAAAATGACGACGTTTTGTAATATAACTTCCCCGTACAGAGAAATACACATTTTATTACAGAACATTAGGAAAGTCTAATAATGTAAAGATGCGGGTTTTTTTTTCTGGTTTTTTATTGGATGAGGGCTGGGAGTTACTAACATCCATTTTTGCGTTGCCTGAGCCAGGTTATTGCCGTTATTCCAGCTTGAGGAAGGCTATCCCCTATAAACGGAACGAACGTGGAGTGTGTTTTTACTTTGTATATCAGGTATCTGCATGTATGCTTAATCTCGCCTTGTCTTGTGTGTTTGCAGCTGAGCTCGGTGACTATGATTACGAGCGATACACGGTGGAGAACATGAGGGATTTGGTGCTGCTGCCTCGGGTGAGTCCCTCGGTCCCTCAGTGGCCCTACACCAGTCCGGTGGTAACTTGTTAACGTGTTAAGGAATGATTACAGGGCGCATTTCTTTGGGCCAGGTTCGATATCCCGCCCGGGATCCGCAACACGTGTCAGGGAACTTCCGGGTGTGCCGATAGGGATATGCCAATTCCAATGAAATGCACACACCGTTCACATCCGGTGCACGTAAGGGCACTGGAACCAACCTACTCTCATCATCTATCAATCAGCAGCCGACTCCCGAATGTCCCGTGCTGTTTTGAACGGGGCACATCGGCATACCAAATGGATGCGTGCGCACCCATACCCGGGTAAAAGAAGTGTCGGGCGGTATACCTATGCGTAATGTGCGTATTCGGGTTACCGCAGGGATATACCGAGCTACCAAAGAAATGCGCCTACTGTCGTATAGCGTAGGCCTCGCCAATTTAAACAGCGTCATAGAGCCCTCGCTGCGCTGATCACTGCGTGTCTTGTCAGTCTCCAGCGTATCATTGCCGGGTGTCTCACGCATCTCATGGGCCCCGTATAACAGACCTTCCTCGTCTCCGTGGCCGCAATTAAGCATATATTGTGCCTAAACCAACATAGGCGTCACCGTAGGTGGCCTTTCACAAGCGTCGAGAAGTGAGCGATAATGCACGACCACGTGTCTCAAGACGGCGACATCCATGCGCGAATAAACACGATAAAGTTAATGTCAACATAAAGACTATCCAGCGTCCGTCTTCTCATCTTCCCATTGCCCATCTTAAAATCGCGGCCCGGGATTCATGAGACGTGCTCTCTGATTGGTTGTTTCAGAGCATGACGACTGAGGAGCGCGTGTTGACTGAGCTGACCCAGGATGTGCTGACCACCTACCAGACCCTGCAAGGCTTGCCACCAGCCGTGGCCGAGCACGGGTACATAGCGGAGACCCAGCAGCTCGAGGGCTACGGCATGGAATACCACGCCGCCAAGGTCTGTGGCGCCATCTAGTGGGCTCTTTTACAAGCTTCGTGTTTTTTGTGTGTGTTTTTTATGTCTGAAACTTTCAGAACCAGTTTGGACATATTCCGATCATTGGTCAGAGGAGGGTATAATAGTTGAGAATTGGAGAACGCATGTCCATAGATATTTCTTTATTGATGTATTTGTATTTATACGTCCCTTCTCGTCGTTACGTCAAGTAAATATCTAAGGCGATTTAAGTAATGGGTTCTGGCGCTGTGACATGGGAAATCAATCATATTCCCCCTGCGGTCATCACTTGTACGGCCGCGTTATGTGCAGCTTATGTCATAAGAATCTCACGCTGCTAGTGGTTGATCAAGGCCCATATCGATCATTCAACCACGCCGGGGCACATTGTTCGTAGCTTCCAACTGCCTTCTCGGGGGGCCAATCCCTCACGTTTGGCCTTCACGAAATCGATTATTGTAGTAAATGCTTGGCGTGAGTAATACTTGAGCTATTGAGACCACCGTCAAATTCGTTCCCTAATCGCTATGGCGTATTTCCGCATTTTAACGAAATAAAGTTAAAGAAAATAATGAATAGGGATGGTGGTATAAGGTATTCTGGGACGATTTCTTGCAGGATCACTCCAGTGACGAGATCCTACTGGGACCTGGCTATGAAGGGCTGTTTGTGAAGGGTCTAGAGGAGCCACAACCAACCTCGTTATACAAGTAAGATAACGCTTACGTCAAGCTTACTTACGATTTAATCTTAAAATGAAGAATGTCAATGCAACTGAAATACGGAATATGAATGGGTTTATATGGAAGTGGAAACTGCCGCACACTAAACGTCGCGCCTTAGTTACGACAACCCGACGTATAGCGAAAGCATTTTTTGAAAAGGTTAAATAATGATGGTTCTCTCTTCTGTACTCACCACGAGATTACTCACGAGATTACCCACGAGATTACCCACGAGATTACCCACGAGATTACCTTAAACACTGTCACAGGTTGGAACCTAAACATCGATATGTATATGTCGTAGTGCTCAGAAATACATACATTACATAATACTATTTGTAGATGGTCAGACGTCACACATATCACAAGCAATAAGAAGAACCTTAGTATCGTGACGTCAGGAGGCGGAAAGGCCGTCCACTTCCACTTGGTGAGCATCTCCACTTGGCCATCTAGCGGTCGGACGCCCAACAGCGGGTTCGAAACGCAGATCCAAATTGTGATATTTGTCATGAGCTCGTTATTCCGCATTATATCAGCCGCCGTGGCCCGGTAACCATAGCAACATTTGGCAAACTTGTTGTCACGTACGACATTAGGGAAAGTATGACCGAAAAGATAATGTTTTTGAAATGAGTAACATATTTGGATATTATGAACGCTTTGCATCAAATTTTGATATGATGAACGCTTGCATCATTACAAAATATACACATTACAACATTTGATTTTATAAACCCATGCATCAATTTGTTTGAAAACTGTTGTAAGCCAACAGTGTTACACTATATATGTGTATACGTAATCACCTAATTATGGGCATCAAGCAGAAGTCTAGCATTAGACTGTTTTCAGTTACGCCTACCGCTATCCCGATGCTAGCTAGTTTAGCTTTGAGCCTGCGTTGCTTAGGGTACTGCGTTTGTCTTCCAGGACGACCCTGACACCACTAAGTACGTGCACAAGCTGTGCACCCTGCAAATGAAGTTTCACAACTTGAGGGAAATAGCCAAAGAGTAAGTGTTGTAAGCCAGCCATGAATAACATTTAATGTTCTCCAATGTCCTGTAATGACATCATTTCAAACGTGTTTATTGAATGTCTCCAGTGCCCGCGGCCCCGTGTATTTGAATGATCCTTCACATGATGTCTTAAGTACCTCGCAAAAATAAATACCCCGATTTTTAATAAAAGTGTGATCCTCAATAAATGTTTATATTTATTGTGTGTGACGGTGAAGCAGTTGGTGTTAAGGCGGCTGTAAGCTGCTCTGTTAGATGTCTGGAAAGTGAACTAGAATACGTCACTCCAGTCATGGAAAACACCCACTGGGGGATCGGTGGCAAAAACATATCCACCCGCAGACATAGTATAACATATTAAAGATACATTATCGAAATCAATTAGTAAATGAATGTACTAACCAATTTACTGACAAAAAAGTGCCTATCACATAGTATAACATATTAAAGATACATTATGGAAGTCAATTAGTAAATGAATGTACTAACCAATTTATTGACAAAAAATTGCCTCCTTATGTATATGTTGTATTGACGCATTGTTTGCCCTGTTGGTTTGCAGAGAGGCTGCGCAGTCTGGTGTTACTGAGACTAATGCAAAAGATAGCAAGGTCAGTTTTTTCAATGCAATCATGCCAAGATTTCTGTCGCGACTGGCCTTTGGCTTTGTAGTTCTTAATAGGTAGAATTTAAGATTATATTTTGGGAGAACATTTTGGACCTGGGGCTCTTATCCATTGTTTTGATTGCTTTTCAGACAACTCGACGAATCCACAAAACTCCGTCCTTCCAAAAGCGGAAATCAACAGCCCCGAATTCCGGTAAGGATCTTGGCTGTAGTATAGGGTATGCTTGATAAAGACTGTTGGGCACCGTCACATAGGTTATCATATGTCATATTATGCAGTCCTTGATCAAGTCACACGACTGACTAGTAAATGGGGGTTGTTAGTCCTGTAATTGGTTGGTTTTTCTTGCAGTGTCGCCGCCCGCTGCCGCCCCAGTGGCCAGCCCGCAGGACGGGCAGACTACCCTGGATGGCGGCCCGGGCACCGAGGACCTTGGACTCACCCCTCCGCTCGCCTCCCCTCTCACCCCGGGCGGCGCTGAGCAGTACTTCATGAATGGCAACATCTACATGCTGCAGAACGAGGCTCAGCTTCAGCAGCAGCAGCAGCAGCAGCAGCAGCAACAGCAGCAGCAACAGCAGCAGCAACAGCAGCAGCAGCAGCAGCAGCAGCAGCAGGTGTTAGGGCCGGAGCCGCCGCCTGAACAGTCCATGGGTCTCACCCCCAACGGACCTTACTCCAACAACGGCGGCTACGTCACACAGCAGAGGGCGCCATCGTACCGCCCCACGCCGGATTACGACACGGTGATTCGCCAGATGGCGCAGCAAGGCCAGCACCCGGTGGCCTACATGCCCAACATCCTGAACACGCACGTGTACCGCGCGGAGGGCGAGCACCTCGCCTACAGCCAGCCCGAGATGCTCCACCTCCAGGGCCAGCAGTACAACCACGTGCTCGACCTCGTGTCCTCCACGGTCCACAACGGCCAGGGCCAGCCCGCCATGGGCGATAATGGAGGCATGGTCGACCCGCTGGGTGTAGGTGGCTACCACCACCAGTACCACCACCACCACAACTACCCGCTGCGGCCCGTCGACCGCGCCAACAGCCTCATCATCTACCCGACGTACAGCAGCCCCGACGGCAGCGGGGCTCCGGCGCCGGGCGGCCATCTGAGTGCGTCCGAACACAGGCTGCACGACGTGGCCTACCACTACAAGCCGCCGCCGCCCTACCCGAGCGGCGCCCGCAGCACGCCGGACCTCGCCACGCAGACCCACCGCTACCACGTCAACCGCAGCCCGGACGTGATCCCGCGCCACCAGCAGCTGACGTCACACCTCGACCAGAGCGTGGAGAACCTGGCGCTGGACATGCGGCGCCTGCACCTCAGTCAGCAGACCGCCACGCAGTCCAAGCACAACCTGGACGACACGGCCAGCGTGTACTCCGAGGTCTACAGCATGCACCTCGGGCCGCAGTCCACCTACGGCAGTCTGCCGGACGTCGCCGCGCACGGACCCCTCGGCGTCCCCCACCCCTCACTCGCCCTCCAGCCCCTCTACCCCCAGTCTCAACACCCCACCGCCACCCCGCAATCTAGTCTAGAGAGCCCTAGTCGCAGCGGCGGCAGCAGCAATCGCTCCCTCCAGCGCTACACGTTAGTGCCAGACTTCCAGCTACAGGACCAGACCGCGCCACCTCGCGGCCATGTCGCTAACCAGGCCGCGACCCCGGTCCAGGGGGTCATACCGGCCATGCCCACCGTAACCCCCGCCACCCCGGCCGTCTCCACGCAACCGCCGCTAGAACCTGGCTTCAGCTACCCGGTCTCGGGCCACCCGGCCGCTGTCGCTCTCCCCCAGGGCCCCACCCCTCAGCCCCAGGGTGCGACCCACCCGCAGACTGTGAGGGCAAGCGTCCCTGGCCCGAGCGCCGTCCCCGACCACCACGCCCCTGGCGGCGGGGTCGTCCGCCGCACGTCAAACCGGAAGTCAGACTCCAGCCGGAAGTCAGAGGAACAGGATTCAGAAGGAAGTCAACTGCAACACTCGGTGAGTTTCTATTATTCCATATGTTTCAGCTCATCGTCCCTGGAGGTTCCTCGGCACAGTTTAGCCTTTTTATGCACAAAAGATGCCTCAAACACCAATTCATTTCATCTATATTACTGTACCCTTTACCCCGTTTTTTTATTGTCCATGTTATATTCCATGTTTGTATGGAGCCTCCATACCCGAGTGATATACCTCTCGACTGCAGACCAATAGGTCCCCGGTTCGAACAGGGTCAGAGCTTATTTCATCCAGTGCCTGGTTAATTTTCCCCGGAGGTTCCTTTGCCACAAAACGGGAATCGTTTTATTTCTTTTTCTGTCCGTGTTTTGTCTGTCGTCCTGTTCTCTCTCTGCTGGGTAAACCCCAGTGTAGCACGATACATTACGTATTCTATGAGCGACCGTTAGATATTTTTAGTATAAAATTACTTGCCGGCATGTAAGTCGGACTTAAGTCGTGACGAGACCTTTGATACGTTCGCGGGGACACCCGAGGATATTTACCCGGACTATACTGAACCGGCTTTTAGAAACATGGCATAAAACAATATGCATTTCTGGTGAGAAACAAATGTTTACTGTTGTGTGATTTATCGACTCTACTGATGTGACAGGCGCTCCAATTATTAGAAAGCTTGGAATCAGATTAGTCTTATCACCAATCTACGGTCTGAGCGGCGCGGTGTGTTAAAGCCAAGGACGACTGAATAATTAAAGTATGCACTGGAACTTCCGTAATCCTGTGTGGAATGGGACGGCGTGATCTGCTCGGTCGACCAAGGTGGTCGGTTTATCGAGGTGGTCAGTTTGTCAAGACATTGGGAAGATTGGGAAGCAACAGCTGGTTGGCGGGAGGTGGACCTGCTTACTGTTTTGAGGTTTCACTGTAACTCTGATAACGCTCTATCAATAGCCTGCTCCATAATTCACCCCAGGTCCATGAAAACTTTGCGCGACACATACATACATACATACATACATACATACATACCTGGGGTCTCTCCTGCCATGCAGGCCCTACAGATAAGGTGAGACGGCCAGAATATATATGGGGCGTGTTGTATTTGATCAGAGCGTCCGGCTGCGTCATTATCAATGTCTTATTTACGCGGTCGGTATGCCGTGTGTGCGCAGAGCGAGGCGTGTGCCCACACCCCTGGTCAAATGCCGGGTTATGATGAACCCGGTGTCTGGGGCAAGACATCGAGCCGGGTGCATCCTGGGAGGCGGGGGGGGGGGGGGGGGGAGGGGAGGCCCGCGGGGGGACGTGACACCCGATGTGATATCAACATGAAATGCGTGTCTATATGTGCTTAAGTCGTGACGAAGGGGGACGGTGTGGGGACGCACGCAACGTGATTACAACCTGGGTTAGCATTTTTGCCGACAGCCGTCTGATGATTACTCATATACCGAGCCACAGTAATCTGAGGTGCTAGACCTCACCTCCTTCTATGGACCAGCCAGTGACAGTTACCCGAGTTTGATATATCATATATCTCGTTTACTTACTGACAGCTCTCAGACTGGCAAATATGAGCCAAAAAAAGCCCCTCGAGTAGAGTCATCCGGTGAAAGCCAGTATGACTCCACCGAGCAGGACTTCTCGTGTGGTATAAAGTGACGGACGGTCATGGCGGGCTAACAGACATACATACATACATACATACATACATACATACGCCAGAAGTGTTCAGCCGGGCAATGGAACAGACGCCCTTATCACAGGTCGATTGATCTCCGCGCTGTATCGCATGGCTATCTGACTGCTTAACGAAAGAAGAAGGGGGTGCGACTTTGAGTGTGGTGCGCAGTGAGCGACCTGTTGATATTACCAGGTACTTTCGGATGTTAATCCACCCATTTTGACATCAAGACGTATACAAGTGTTGCGGCCCGGGACTTTGGTACCTTGACAGTATTGTACAGCTGGTGGGCTGAGTGAGTGGCGTCATCATGGCCACGAGAGACGCGGAAGCTACGTCACCAGAGAAGGTAGGGCCGCTGGGTGTGGCCGCCTCCTGCAGGTGACCATTTTGTACCAATCATTGCGCCTTAATTAGTGATTGATACATATTGAATGTTATGTCATCATCAATTGTATCTCTCCACTTGGGATAATCTTGATGGCATGGGTGGTGATTGCCACGGATGGCTCTTTGTTGTTCGATGTTAACGACTGCACCGATGTTAAATACACGTATCGTATTGTAGTCCTTAATGTGATTCATGCATACCCTATGTATTTCTTCTGAATACGTGCAGAAAAACGTTCGTAATCGTCGCTTGAATCGTGTTGGTTTGTACAAAACACTTGGGGTTCCAAGAATGTTGTGTACATTGCTGTTACGTCAGGAATTATGAGTGTACTCGATCGGGCCCATGGGTAGATAACACCATGTGCGTGAAACTGATGTTTTAACCTGTTTCGCGTGATCCGCCGTTCCAAGATACTCCCTGCGCTCTATTTTGTAAAGACACTTAGGAGTCTATCCTAAGACTCTTTACAAAATAGACACATATTAGCAGCGTTCAATAATCTCAATAAATGATCGCAAAGGTACACACATTAGCAGCGTTCAATAATCTCAATAAATTATCGCAAAGGTAGATAATGATGACGTCACAGTCTGTCCTATGTAGGGTGCGCATATTCTTGGTGATTACTTCATAAATCAACTGTGTCTGTCGTCGTGCTGGCTGAGGGTGATATTTGTAAATGTGCCTCCATGGGACTGATGACGACACATGATGGAAAATCATTCAAAGCGGTTGGTATGAATAACGCCTCGACGACGCCTGAGATAAAAACCCAAGTGAGAAGGAATCCTGTTTATCCTTGTTTTCTTAATGATTTGGTCGTCAAGCAGTGACGCATAGGAAGCAGGCTTATTGGAACCAAGCGTATTCATCCGAGACGAGACTTCCCTGATCAATGATGCAGAGCTCAGTATTGATTTGTCGCCGTGCCTTGACAGTGCCCCCCCCCCTCCCCCGCCACCAAACTGACCGAGCTGGATAAGCCGAGCGGGATAACCCTTCAGCTCAAGTGCTCAAGAATTCTCGGGCGCTAGGCTCGTAGCAGACGACATGTGGCTCGCGTGTTGCAAACACATGCGTTGCTGCCTCCGCCTGCACGCGCTGCCGGTCCGATCCCTGTTGCTATGGCGGCTATGTGTAACTTCATATAAACACCCGGCTCCTTGGCTCTGATGTCTTTAGACTGCATTAGACGTGTGATAAATTGCGCAGCAAACTGTGATATACGTTGCATTCAATTGACGCGCATGCGCCGTTCTATGGGAACAATACAAGTCGCGTGTGCGCGTGTGTCAGTGTTTCTAGAGACAGAAAGCTTGAGGTCTCGTTGTGGCAATCGATCCGGTACTGCCACTGGGAGTCGCCAGGCGGATGTACTTCCTCTATGGGGACGCCAGAACCCGTACTGGCATCACACTTGGCCGGATCCGGAAAGCCTGCTCCATTCACATGGATTTATCAGAACCAACAGGTTGCGGCGGCCCTCTCGGGATCATTCCGGCTTACATCCGGGGCTCCGGCCCTGCCTGCTGGGTCGGGGGATAGGATTACACACACACCCCGGGATACTTGCCCTTGGATTTTATAGTGTAGGGATATAGCCCCAGATCAAGGCCCTCCTCCGCGGTCGACCACCGACTGACCACGTTTGACCCGTTGTCCTGGTCTTATCTCACTGTCCTGTGTGTGGAGTCCATAGCTTCACGAGGACCAACCCCATGCTTGTTTTCTCCAGTTATCCCTGTATAGCTATAGCGGAGCTTTCACTCGGCAACAGACTTTGACCGTTCACTCACCACCTGCGTTTGTGTGATATTCCTCGCCTTCTGTTAGAGGTCTGCCGTGGTCGTGAAGACGAGGCGCGCTTAATTGACTGCAGACCGCTTGTCTGCGGGGCCGTTTTGCTCTGTCATATTATTGCCCTAGGTGTTCTGTGGGCCAGTTCACCCGTGGTATAAAACACCAGTCCGCCATATGCTCCACGGAGGCGTCTGGGTTACTGTCGATCTTTGATCGCCATTCCCTCAATCATTTTATTACCGTGTATTCGTTTTTTTTAATGCTCCAACGTCTCGCCTTATCAGTTAAACTGAAGTCTTACAAATCGGGAACCAACATTCTTAAAGTTTGAACCTCTGCCGCATGGGGTCGCCTTCTGTTCTAAGCCGTGCTGAAGAAGCTGGTCGCCGAGTTCAGATCTAGATCGCTGGCGCCCTGGAGGCCTCTGGCTACCTTCGGGAGCTGACCTTTTTACCCCGCGGTCAAAGCTACCTGTGATAATACCACTTTGTAAGACACCACTACGGCGGCTGCCCTCCCAGCGGACCTCCCCCCGGACCCCGACCTCCCCCTCCCCCCCCCCCCCCGGACCTCCCCGCGGACCCCGACCGCCACCCGACCTCCCCCCGGACCTCCCCCCGGACCTCCCGGCGGAACAACTCTTTGGTCTCGCTATAATGCAGGACGCGGCTGGGTCTCGCGGTAAACAGCCGTAACCTATGGCCCCAAGCTGCATGGCTCCTCGATTCTCCAGAAGCTTCCTTGGGTGAGCTTTCGGCGAATATTTTGCCGCCGTGGTGCGTCGATGTATACAGTATATAATGTGAACTGGCTCGCGACCGTTTTGGCGCGCTTTCGTCGACAAATGTCGTCTGCTCGGAGAAGACACGGCGCGTGGAATGTCGTGTACTGCTACAGAAGTGGACGTGTGAGGATACATCTCTTCTAAGACGGTGCCCAATATTGCAAACTGAACTGTTGCATTACGCCTGTGATATACATATCTGTTTGACGAAATGCCTTTCGTGCGGCGAAGTAGTACTGTATTGATAGTGATTCCCAAAGTTAATGTCGAACTCAAGAAGGAATATACCTGCAATATCAGGATGCAAACACCACACGCGTGACGTCTTCATACACTCGGATTCAGCATGATCCGCCCGAGACACTTACAATGGGAAATATGCTTGTAGCAGACAGTGCCAATGTCTTACCGTGTAAGGGTTACAAAGGTCAAGGACGGAATTACTCTGCCGCTAAGGTGTTACCAGACAAAACGACAAAGGGTGACCATCCCACTGAACGGCTCCAGGTGAGATTGGACCCGCGTGCGCCTCGCCTCGCCATGGTTTGGTTTGTTATTACACATACACCATGTGTGTTTCCTCGTTATTAATGCCACAATAACAAACATACACCATGTGTGTTTGTTCGTTATTAATGCCACAATAACAAACATACACCATGTGTGTTTGTTCGTTATTAATGCCACAATAACAAACATACACCATGTGTGTTTCCTCGTTATTAATGCCACAATAACAAAGAAGTGCACTTCCATTATGCGTATATCAGTACAATGGTTGATAGAGTAGCAATGATCGGTGATAGATTACACTTTTCCACGTGTATTCATAGCGAAATTCTCTCCATCGCCATGTTTGTAATGCAACAAGTTTCTGGCCGGGCGAAGGTCGAAACTTTTCCAATTAAAGCAGTAAATGTGTCGGGCAGAACGCAAGCGTGCCTCATGGCATTCAGTAACTTCAGTCACGTCATGTTTTTTTTCCGAAGTTGGCCTGGATATTTTATTACTAAACTCCGCTCCCTGGCTTTTATATGTTTTTTCAAATCCTCTCTCATGGAGTCTTCCCCCACGTTGCTTACTCAGTGTTGCTGAACCTCCTACAGCCCCCGCTCCGCCGCCACCCGACCCCGACCCCGCCTCTATCCGACCTTGCCACGGCTGTCTCTGTAATCCTCCCCCAGCAGTTACGCTGGGCGTCCCCGCCCTCCCCCCCCCGGTGGGTGTATCCAGTTGACAACGCCTGTGGGAGACGCCCTCCTGGGGGTCAGGGTTCATGGGCCGTGCCAGCGCAGACTTGTTTACAGCAAGAGCCTCGTTGTTTACGTCTGTGACGCTGGAAGATTCCCCCCTGGAACCATGTGTCGGTGTGAAGCAGCGCCAAGCTAGCAGGAGTCTTCTTTACCCGAGCATTGACTTTTGGTAATGTATGGCCGTCTTACGAAGAGGAACTGCTTCCTCGTGGATGTGTGTGACATTCCCTTGACCAGGGTGGCTCTATGTCAGTGTACTGTACTAAAGGCCTGACGAGCCGCAGATACAGTGAATATTGGAAGGCAGGGTTGAGCAGCCATGATGGGAATTGATTGGAATAGAAGGCGTCTGCGCTGATTACATCCATGGAAGACCGGGTATGTTGGTGTTATTTATCATTGCTGAGATATGTCTGAGCCAAGGTGGTTCTCAACTAATGAGGCGATTCCTTAACTAAGGTGGCCATGGCTTATCAAAGAGGTTATGACTCATCTAAAGAGACTGACTCATCTAAAGAGGCTGTGACTCATCAAAAGAGACCGTGACTCATCTAAAGAGGCCGTGGCTTATCTAAAGAGGCCGTGGTTTATCAAAAGAGGCCCTGGCTTATCTAAAGAGGCCGTGGTTTATCAAAAGAGGCCGTGGTTTATCAAAAGAGGCCGTGGCTTATCTAAAGAGGCCGTGGCTTATCAAAGCGGTTATGGCTTATCAAATGAGGCCGTGACTTATCAAAAGAGGCCGTGACTTATCAAAAGAGGCTGATTTAATGGTCAGTCATTACTAGGTGAGTCACTTCTAAGACAGCCGAGGCTTATCCATTTCATGGATCTAGGAATCTGATATATCTGCGTTCTTCGTATAAATATGCCCTTGAAGTGGAGCTTATGGTTATGCTGCGTCTTCAAATTTAGATGTTTTTTTTCGTTCGTTTCCACTTTCTGTCCTTCAACAAACTATTGTTATTGGTAAAGCGGTTCTTGTGTAGACCACGTCGTCACACTGATATCCGTCACACTGGTGTTCTAATGAGCTCTGCCAGGCCAACCGACGTTTAGGTTTGCATTGGTGCAGAATCAATACCCCATGTACTGCCTCGCCAAGAGTAAGGGGATGCCCCCGGGCACATGTGTCCCTCTCACACCAACCAGGGAACCAGCTTCTTTGTATAAGAACCAATAACACGATTAACGTGTCCTTCTCGCACCCACGAGAAAAACCGGCCTCTTTATGTGAACCCAACACCAACCAGGGGACCAGTCTCTTTATGTGAACCCCATACTAACCAGGACACCAGCTTCTTTATATCAACTCAACACCAACCAGGGAACCAGTCTCTTCATGTGAACCCCCATACCAACCAGGGAGCCAACCTCTTCATGTGAACCCAATACCAATCAGGGAACCAGCCTCTTAATGTGAACCGCATACCAATCAGGGAACCAGCCTCTTTATGTGAACCCCACGCCAGCCAAGGAACCAGTCTCTTACTGTGAACCCCACACCAATCAGGGAACCAGCCTCTTTATCATGTGAACCCTACTAACAGGAACGCTCTGTTTGCAGGATTCTGACCGGAAGCGACATAGCATGGGCGCCCTGAAGATGGCAGCACTGAACGGCCTGACGCTGTCCACGGGCAGCGTGCTGGACGAACCTGCCGACACAGAGGGGGAGCGACCCCCCTCCCCCACCAGGGTGCCCAAGGACGACCGGGTAAGCCTCCCCCACCCTAAGCCCATCCCCATCTCACTGATTTCTCTTCTATCACATGCTAAAGACGAAATATTATATACCTGTATAACCAGAAGCAAAGTCAGTGTGTATATTCTATATTAATATATTGGGCTGTGAGTAGCAGCCATGACAAGGAAATCCCATTAGCCGACAGGTCTTTTCCGGTGCATAGACATTGTAGGACATCTTCTACGGTATAATAGTGTCCAAATGGTCTAAATCTACGGTAGATGCACCGTGGCTATGTCTTCTTGTACACTTGCCTTCCGCGTCAGATGTAAACATTCGCCATGTGTCTTATTATTACTGTTATCATTAGGCAGTTGCTATGTCCACTCTATCGGTAATTCTAGTTTTGGTATTATTATTACTATAGTGAATGTACAGGTATAATAACTGACTGTAATGACCACGTTACGCCCCTCAGCGGCGCCAGTTGGAGGCTAAGTTCGAGGCGGGACAGGTGTTCGTGGAGTTCGAGAAGGTGCACAAGAAGCGACACAAGTGCGACTGCAGCGCCGCCTCGCAGCAGTCGAACAAGGACCGGAACCGCTTCAAGGACGTCCTCCCGTACGACGTGAACCGGGTCAAGCTGACGCCCACCAAGGAGAACCCGATGGGCTACATCAACGCCTCACTCGTCAAGGTGAGGCTCAACCACGGACACTATGACGTCATCGGGAAATCCCCCTTGACGATGCCATCAGGATGTATGGGTTAATGAGGTCATTGTAATGTGTTTGGTGCGATTTGTTAGTTGTATGGGGATTGTAACGGCTCACTAAATCGGGTATTGTGTAATTGAGTTATGTTGTAATCATGGTTCGCGCTAACCAGGAGGACCGACCAAAGCTATCTGCGAAGCGTCGCTTCTGCTATTGTTGAAGCCTTCTTTTATTTCTTACGAAGTTGCTGATTTCGGTTATGATTTATTTTTTCTCCGTGTTTTTGAGCGAATTAGGTCTACTGGGGCTAAAAAGTTGACCCAATGTAACAAGTCATTTTGGGCTTAGTTAGGTCAAAATGTGCCTGGAGGATATTATACCAGGCTAGGCTTTGGTGCAGTAAAGGTAAAAGCTGGCATAATGCACATAATGAGTCTATACATTTGTGACTGTTATAATCCCAACATGACAATGTCTTGCCAGGCCCAGGTCGGTCGAGAGGAGCTGTAAGTTAATGACCTACCTGTTGTCTTGCCAGGCCCATGTCGGTCGAGAGAAGCTATAAGTTAATGACCTACCTGTTGTCTTGCCAGGCCCATGTCGGTCGAGAGAAGCTATAAGTTAATGACCTACCTGTTGTCTTGCCAGGCCCATGTCGGTCGAGAGAAGCTATAAGTTAATGACCTACCTGTTGTCTTGCCAGGCCCATGTCGGTCGAGAGAAGCTATAAGTTAATGACCTACCTGTTGTCTTGCCAGGCCCATGTCGGTCGAGAGGAGCTATAAGTTAATGACGTACCTCGTGTCTTGCCAGGCCCAGGTCGGTCGAGAGAAGCTATAAGTTAATGACCTACCTGTTGTCTTGCCAGGCCCAGGTCGGTCGAGAGGAGCTGTAAGTTAATGACCTACCTGTTGTCTTGCCAGGCCCATGTCGGTCGAGAGAAGCTATATGTTAATGACCTACCTGTTGTCTTGCAAGGCCCAGGTCGGTCGAGAGAAGCTATAAGTTAATGACCTACCTGTTGTCTTGCCAGGCCCATGTCGGTCGAGAGAAGCTATAAGTTGATGACCTACCTGTTGTCTTGCAAGGCCCAGGTCGGTCGAGAGGAGCTGTAAGTTAATGACCTACCTGTTGTCTTGCCAGGCCCAGGTCGGTCGAGAGGAGCTATAAGTTAATGACCTACCTGTTGTCTTGCCAGGCCCAGGTCGGTCGAGAGAAGCTATAAGTTAATGACCTACCTGTTGTCTTGCCAGGCCCATGTCGGTCGAGAGAAGCTATAAGTTGATGACCTACCTGTTGTCTTGCAAGGCCCAGGTCGGTCGAGAGGAGCTGTAAGTTAATTACCTACCTGTTGTCTTGCCAGGCCCAGGTCGGTCGAGAGGAGCTATAAGTTAATGACCTACCTGTTGTCTTGCCAGGCCCAGGTCGGTCGAGAGAAGCTATAAGTTAATGACCTACCTGTTGTCTTGCCAGGCCCATGTCGGTCGAGAGAAGCTATAAGTTGATGACCTACCTGTTGTCTTGCCAGGCCCATGTCGGTCGAGAGGAGCTATAAGTTGATGACCTACCTGTTGTCTTGCAAGGCCCAGGTCGGTCGAGAGGAGCTATAAGTTAATGACCTACCTGTTGTCTTGCCAGGCCCAGGTCGGTCGAGAGAAGCTATAAGTTAATGACCTACCTGTTGTCTTGCCAGGCCCATGTCGGTCGAGAGAAGCTATAAGTTGATGACCTACCTGTTGTCTTGCCAGGCCCATGTCGGTCGAGAGAAGCTATAAGTTGATGACCTACCTGTTGTCTTGCAAGGCCCAGGTCGGTCGAGAGGAGCTGTAAGTTAATGACCTACCTGTTGTCTTGCCAGGCCCATGTCGGTCGAGAGAAGCTATAAGTTAATGACCTACCTGTTGTCTTGCAAGGCCCAGGTCGGTCGAGAGGAGCTATAAGTTAATGACCTACCTGTTGTCTTGCCAGGCCCAGGTCGGTCGAGAGAAGCTATAAGTTAATGACCTACCTGTTGTCTTGCCAGGCCCAGGTCGGTCGAGAGAAGCTATAAGTTAATGACCTACCTGTTGTCTTGCCAGGCCCAGGTCGGTCGAGAGGAGCTATAAGTTAATGACCTACCTGTTGTCTTGCCAGGCCCAGGTTGGTCTAGAGGAGCTGTAAGTTAATGACCTACCTCTTGTCTTGCCAGGCCTAGGTCGGCCGAGAGAAGCTATAAGTTAATGACCTACGTCGTGTCTTGCCAGGCCCAGGTCGCCGAGAGGAGCTATAAGTTAATGACCTACCTGTTGTCTTGCCAGGCCCAGGTCGGTCGAGAGGAGCTATAAGTTAATGACCTACCTGTTGTCTTGCCAGGCCCAGGTCGGTCGAGAGGAGCTATAAGTTAATGACCTACCTGTTGTCTTGCCAGGCCCAGGTCGGTCGAGAGGAGCTGACGTACATAGCGGCGCAGGGACCGCTACCAAACACAACCAACGACTTCTGGCAGATGATGTGGGAACAGGAGGTCGACGTGGTGGCAATGCTGACCAAACTCCAGGTATTAATACTAAATACCGGAATAACCATATCTATCCCTCAGCATTTGAACAAATGCCAGGACACTGTCAACCTTAAGAATGTCCAGTGGAGTGGGACATGCAAACATTTTATGATCTGGTTCGTAGTGTAGTGTTGATTTACTCTGCTAGGTCAGTTTTCGGCCCACGCTGCAGAGGTTCGAGCCCCCAAGTGCAAATGCCGGTTTTTTTATGGATCACGGTCCCATGCCAGCTATTGTCGAGTATGCTCTGCTGGACCAGCCCAAGGGGTCGGTGCATGGTTCGAATCCTACCTATAGAAATCTGTCTATGCGTGTGCAGGATAAAGAACCCAGCTGTCTTCGCAAGAAGTAGAAGGTTATTCCCGGAAAATTCCTTTTAACCTTGTTCCATTGCCATTGTCGCGATATGACCTACAGAGGTTAAGGCATCCTACTTAAGCCAACCATCCAACCCTCCATAAAACTAACCAAACTTGCACATAGCTGTTAACTTGAGAAGTGACCTGATGTGGCTCTTGTGACGATAGTACTTGATGTCTACAAGGAGGTGTGTGTTTCTGTTCTCAGGAGCACGGGAAAGCCAAGTGCCACCGCTATTGGCCCGAGAAAATTGGACCAAAGTACAAAGTGCAGCACGCTCAGGTAATTCTACCCCTGTGTTTCTTTCAGTATCAGTATAACTGCCTTACCCGCTATAATTTCTTCAGAGTACCAATACAACTGTGTCCTTCTATGTTTTCTTGGAGTGCCAAGAGAACTGTGAGCCTCTGTGTATTCTTTGATTACCAGTATAACTGCCTCACCCGCTATAATTTCTTGAGAGTACCAATAAAACTGTGATCCACTGTTTTTGATTTGAGTACCAATATAACTTCCTCAACCCTCTGTATTTTCTTTGATTAACTTCCTCACCCTCTGTATTTTCTTTGAGTACCAGTATAACTGTATCACTCTTTGGCTTTCAGTATCAGGTGGTGTTGAAGTTCAGCAACAACTCCGGTCCGTACACGACCAGCGGTCTGGCCGTGAAGCACCTGCCGTCCAACCGGGAGCGGCTCGTCTGGCATCTCCAGTACACAGACTGGCCGGACCACGGCTGTCCCGACGACACCCAGGGCTTCCTAGGTAGGCATCCGGGTGGGGGGGGGGGGGGGGGGGGTGGTGGAGACCACGGCTGTCCCGACGACACCCAGGGCTTCCTAGGTAGGCATCCGGGTGGGGGGGGGGGGGGGGTGGAGACCACGGCTGTCCCGACGACACCCAGGGCTTCCTAGGTAGGCATCCGGGTGGGGGGGGGGGGGGGGAGGGGGGTGGAGACCACGGCTGTCCCGACAACACCCAGGGCTTCCTAGGTAGGCAGCCGAGGGGCGGGGGGGGGGGGGGTGGAGACCACGGCTGTCCCGACGACACCCAGGGCTTCCTAGGTAGGCAGCCGAGGGGCGGGGGGGGGTGGAGACCACGGCTGTCCCGACGACACCCAGGGCTTCCTAGGTAGGCATCCGGGTGGGGGGGGGGGGGAAATGGAGACCACGGCTGTCCCGACGACACCCAGGGCTTTCTAGGTAGGCATCCGGGTGGGTGGGGGGGGTGGAGACCACGGCTGTCCCGACGACACCCAGGGCTTCCTAGGTAGGCATCCGGGTGGGGGGGGGGGGGGGGAGTGGAGACCACGGCTGTCCCGACGACACCCAGGGCTTCCTAGGTAGGTAGGTAGGCAGCCGGGTGGGGGGGTGGGGGGGGCAGGCACTTAGGGGTAGCGCATGGTGACACCCAGGGGAAAGTACAGCGGGAAAGCCCGATTTCAACTTCCAAATGAGAATATACCATTTCCCAAAACGTTTGGTGGTGTGCAAATGTTCGGGTGGACATCTTTTGGCGTCCATTCTGACCCAAGGCCATAAGATTAAAATACAACCTTTAGATTGTTACGAGACTAGTGAAATAATTCCCGATGGCATAGAGGTTATTTGTATTCCACTTACATATATCTGTCATATTTGACGACTTTGCAGTAGATCAAATACGCAAACCTGGAATGTTCCTTAAGTACCAAACAACATGGAAATGGCAAGTTAGTTTTTGCAAAGGTTACCCATTATTTACTAGGTACCGGTTTTACTTATATTTGTTTATACAAGTGGACATTTGTTTATTTATATGCTTTTTGCATTGTGCAGCGTACCTGGATGAGATCGAGGCTGTGAAGCGACAGACACAGATGGACCGCACGGAGGCAAGGCCCAGCCCAGTGCTCGTCCACTGCAGCGCCGGGGTCGGGCGCTCTGGGGTCGTCATCCTCACCCAGGTCATCAAGGCCTGTCTGGAGCACAATCAGGTCAGTAGGTCACTGGGGTAAGGGGGGTGTGCCGCTCAGGGGTGGTTATCTTCACCCAAGTCAGCAAGGCCTGTCTGGAGCACAATCAGGTCAGTAGGTTACTGGTGTAAGGGGGTGGGGAGCACAGTCAGGTCAGTAGGTCACTGGGGTAAGGGGGTGGGGAGCAGTCAGGTCAGTAGGTCACTGGGGT
>OZ025252.1:36911020-37010338 GCA_964019135.1 Arenicola marina
GCTGTTAACTTGAGAAGTGACCTGATGTAGCTCTTGTGACGATAGTACTTGATGTCTACAAGGAGGTGTGTGTTTCTGTTCTCAGGAGCACGGGAAAGCCAAGTGCCACCGCTATTGGCCCGAGAAAATTGGACCAAAGTACAAAGTGCAGCACGCTCAGGTAATTCTACCCCTGTGTTTCTTTCAGTATCAGTATAACTGCCTTACCCGCTATAATTTCTTCAGAGTACCAATACAACTGTGTCCTTCTATGTTTTCTTGGAGTGCCAAGAGAACTGTGAGCCTCTGTGTATTCTTTGATTACCAGTATAACTGCCTCACCCGCTATAATTTCTTGAGAGTACCAATAAAACTGTGATCCACTGTTTTTGATTTGAGTACCAATATAACTTCCTCACCCTCTGTATTTTCTTTGATTAACTTCCTCACCCTCTGTATTTTCTTTGAGTACCAGTATAAATGTATCACTCTTTGGCTTTCAGTATCAGGTGGTGTTGAAGTTCAGCAACAACTCCGGTCCGTACACGACCAGCGGTCTGGCCGTGAAGCACCTGCCGTCCAACCGGGAGCGGCTCGTCTGGCATCTCCAGTACACAGACTGGCCGGACCACGGCTGTCCCGACGACACCCAGGGCTTCCTAGGTAGGCATCCGGGTGGGGGGGTGGGGGTGGAGACCACGGCTGTCCCGACGACACCCAGGGCTTCCTAGGTAGGCATCCGGGTGGGGGGGTGGGGGGCGGTGGAGACCACGGCTGTCCCGACGACACCCAGGGCTTCCTAGGTAGGCATCGGGGTGGGGGGGGGAGGGGGGTGGAGTCCACGGCTGTCCCGACAACACCCAGGGCTTCCTAGGTAGGCAGCCGAGGGGCGGGGGGGGGGGGGTGGAGACCACGGCTGTCCCGACGACACCCAGGGCTTCCTAGGTAGGCAGCCGAGGGGCGGGGGGGGGGGGTGGAGACCCACGGCTGTCCCGACGACACCCAGGGCTTCCTAGGTAGGCATCCGGGTGGGGGCGGGGGGGCGGGGGTGGAGACCACGGCTGTCCGACGACACCCAGGGCTTCCTAGGTAGGCATCGGGGTGGGGGGGGGGGAGGGGGGTGGAGGTCCACGGCTGTCCCGACAACACCCAGGGCTTCCTAGGTAGGCAGCCGAGGGCGGGGGGGGGGGGGGGGTGGAGACCACGGCTGTCCCGACGACACCCAGGGCTTCCTAGGTAGGCAGCCGAGGGGCGGGGTGGGGGGGTGGAGACCACGGCTGTCCCGACGACACCCAGGGCTTCCTAGGTAGGCATCCGGGTGGGGGGGGGGGAGGGAAATGGAGACCACGGCTGTCCCGACGACACCCAGGGCTTTCTAGGTAGGCATCCGGGTGGGGGGGGGGGGGGTGGAGACCACGGCTGTCCCAACGACACCCAGGGCTTCCTAGGTAGGCGGTCCGGGTGGGGAGGGTGGGGGGGAGTGGAGACCACGGCTGTCCCGACGACACCCAGGGCTTCCTAGGTAGGTAGGTAGGCAGCCGGGTGGGGGGGGGGGGGGTGGGTGGGGGGCAGGCACTTAGGGGTAGCGCATGGTGACACCCAGGGGAAAGTACAGCGGGAAAGCCCGATTTCAACTTCCAAATGAGAATATACCATTTCCAAAACGTTTGGTGGTGTGCAAATGTTCGGGTGGACATCTTTTGGCGTCCATTCTGACCCAAGGCCATAAGATTAAAATACAACCTTTAGATTGTTACGAGACTAGTGAAATAATTCCCGATGGCATGGAGGTTATTTGTATTCCACTTACATATATCTGTCATATTGACGACTTTGCAGTAGATCAGATACGCAAACCTGGAATGTTCCTTAAGTACCAAACAACATGGAAATGGCAAGTTAGTTTTTGCAAAGGTTACCCATTATTTACTAGGTACCGGTTTTACTTATATTTGTTTATACAAGTGGACATTTGTTTATTTATATGCTTTTTGCATTGTGCAGCGTACCTGGATGAGATCGAGGCTGTGAAGCGACAGACACAGATGGACCGCACGGAGGCAAGGCCCAGCCCAGTGCTCGTCCACTGCAGCGCCGGGGTCGGGCGCTCTGGGGTCGTCATCCTCACCCAGGTCATCAAGGCCTGTCTGGAGCACAATCAGGTCAGTAGGTCACTGGGGTACGGGGGGTGTGCCGCTCAGGGGTGGTTATCTTCACACAAGTCAGCAAGGCCTGTCTGGAGCACAATCAGGTCAGTAGGTTACTGGTGTAAGGGGGTGGGGAGCACAGTCAGGTCAGTAGGTCACTGGGGTAAGGGGGTGGGGAGCAGTCAGGTCAGTAGGTCACTGGGGTAAGGGGGTGGGGAGCACATCAGGTCAGTAGGTCACTGGGGTAAGGGCGGTCTCCGGGGTCTGTTTCATCAAACTGTATATAGAATTAAATATTTTATTCTAGAAACCCCAGGGAGGCATTTTATAAAGCTGTATTAGGGATTTACATAGTGTTTGTAGCCCCGGCTTAGCCCATGTCTGCACACAGGTTGCTTAAAACCTCAATCCAGTCATCGTCTCCACACGTGAGGTTACATGGGTGTGTTTGCCGTTGTGTTGCAGGCGGTCGACGTGCCCGCCGTGCTGGGACAGCTCCGCGACCAGCGCATGTACATGGTGCAGACTGTCACCCAGTACGGCTTCGTGTACAAGGCACTGATCGAGTACCTCAAGGGCGCCCGCCTTATATGATGCCGCGAGAGGTTCCGGTGCCCCGCTATGGTGTGCTGTTGGTCATCGTGAGACCAGACTGGGTGGGTGGAGTCTGCGGGGCTCAGGTCAGCTCCGCGGTGGGCACATATCCACCAGGTGGGGCTCTGGTCGCTGCCGTGGGAGGAGTCTCCGCGTCGCCCAGCGCCGCGCCGCGCCACGACCACCCCGGTGTGTCTCTGCAACGCCCGGCCACGTGGTCCCTCGTCATCGTTCGGGAGAGTCATTCACCAGGTGGCGCCCTCTACACCAAGGGGAATCATCCACCAGGCGGCGCTCTCTACAGATGAGTCACCCACCAGGCGGCGCCCTCTACACGGAGAGTGAGTCACCCACCAGGCGGCGCCCTCTACAACGGAGGAGTGAGTCATCCACCAGGTGGCGCCCTCTACACCAAGGGGAATCATTCACCAGGCGGCGCCCCTCTACACGGAAAGGAGTCATCCACCAGGTGGCGCCCTCTACACTGAAGGGAATCATCACCAGATGGCGCACGCTACACGGATTTGTGAAGAGACATATACCGTGTAAAAAACAGACACGGCTGACCCTGGCTGCGCCAGCTGCCGTCAGTCATACACATGTGCCACCTCTCTGGAACACATCTTCCATTATGTGTATTGTGCACTGCACGAGTCATACGTGAGCGATACAGAAACAATGGTTGGCGCGACAAATACAGAAGACCGACCCCGTCCGTAGCCGCGTTCCACCCAGCCTCTTGGTGTTCCACGTTATATGGGGACTATTGTATTGCCCATAGTTATGCATTATTATTGTTCAAAGGTTACCGCTTCCAGTTGAGAGTAAACCCTGCCAAATGCGCTTGGAAAATAATCATATCAACCAAAGATGGTTTTGAGTATAATTAGTGATATTTATGATGGCCAATACAGCTGGATAACAATCCCTGTAGAGTTCACTTGTGCAGGTTGTGACCGTCAGTCCCATGCCAATTCTTTGTCGTTGTCGGTTCTTCCAGCATATTCCGGTGTTCAGACCGTACTGTGCCGGATGGGTGTCACGTGGGTGGCTGTTCGTGTTGTTTTCCCGCCAATCAAATTCCCTCGACGTTGAGTCTTCGTAACGGAGTTTGGCTTTAAACTTGCAGTCTGTATTTTTCTTATCGTAATATTACACCCATCATGGGCGTGATATGGAACTAATTAATTTAAGTTATGTCCTAGTCCTTGGCCCTAGTCCCAATACAACGTGTGTGGATGGCATAGACCATGTGGCAATGTGTGAATTAAAAGTGATTATTTTAATGTCACTTGGACAGAAATAGTTGTCTGTCCATGAGAATCCGGGTATTAGAAGAAAATACTGAAACAATACAATAATGAGCAGATAAAGCAGTGAGAAATTTCTTGTAAATCGGACTATGCCAATGTTAGGGCGATGCAGTGTTACGGTAGAGAAGCTGTACGCTGGACTGGTCAATATGTTCATACCGAAAGAGCCTGACACCCTGGCCATCGTGTTTATGTGCAGTACATACTGACACAGCATGGCCATCGTGTTTATGTGCAGTACACACTGACACACCCGGGCCATCGTGTTTAAGTGCAGTACACACGGACACAGCCTGGCCAAAGTGTTTATGTGCAGTACACACTGACTGAGCCTGGCCATCGTGTTTATGTGCAGTACACACTTACAGACTGGCTAACGTGTTTATGTGCAGTACACACTGACACATTCTGGCCAACGTGTTCATGTGCAGTACACACTGACACAGCCTGGCCATCGTGGTTATGTGCAGTACACACAGTACACGCTGACACTGGCTGGCCATCGTGTTTATGTGCAGTACACACTGACGGGCCTGCCATGCACTTGCGCGTTCAGGATAATCTGATACCTGGTCGTTGTATTCACATTCTCTATTATTTTTTAAGTAGATCAGGCAGATTATAAGGAATAGAACTAGTTAGATATAGGAATTATTAGTATTGTAGTCGTATTTAAATCTCTTCCAGAAATGCTTCGAACATCTGTCGGGTCGATTCAATAATGGTGACAAATCTTGTACTGAAGTACGTGTCCCCGTTCTTCTTATGAATAAGTTGAAACTGCCACAGGGATGCATCTGTTCAAAGAAGTCTTTATTATAGTGTCAGTACCATAGGTTGGTACAAAGCTCTGAATGTTCGCTTTGAAATTGTATTTTTCATTTCAGCATCGTAGACCTGTTCTAGTCATCTATGCCTCGCTAAAAGGGGCAAATCTTGTTATGAATATAAGGCGCATTAGATATATTTATATACACATTGTGAATGCATGTCTTATTAGTCTTATTCCATATTTCTGTCTATTGGGTGTTTTTGTCGTATGGATGTTTTTAGCATGTCTACGTTCGCGGTCCAAGGGTTTGATGATTTAGAGGACATTTTTAGATGGATTATCGCTGGTCTGTTGTTTGGCGCAAGTGTTTGTCCCGTGGGAATGCTCGACTCGTGATTGTGTTTATCACCATTGTCTACCTGGCAGCAGGTAACTCTCCGGATATGGAGGAGCGTTTGATGTATCACATGAGTAAATCTGAGAAGAGTGGCTATGGCTTATACACTTGATGTATCACACGAGTAAGTCTCAAACGAGTGTTTGTGGCGCTCAGCACTTGGTGTATCACATCAGTAACTCTTAGAGCTGATGAATGTAGCATCATTCTTGCGGTTTTAGGCATCGTTGATTTTCTAATCGCCTCTTAAAGACTACCAGTAATACTGTTATTTTTATTGCCAAATATTAAGATGTTGTTTAGCAGTTGATATATTTCACCCGCGTAACAGCCTTTATTAAGTTCCTGTGATTATTATGAAATCAATTCGGCGGCATGTAATGCCAGTTTTATAGTTGGCGGAGGGAAGCTTGCCAGACCTTAATGCAAGGTTATGTTTACAATAACCGTGAGGGTTAAATTTTCTTCTCCAAGCGATGTAATCATTCGATCTTATGCAAACTTTTGCAAACAGTCCCCTTGGTTTTTGAACTGGTAACCATGACAACCAGTTAGGTCGGTGGCTGGTTGAACCGTTCCGTGTTTTATGTGGCACTTTTAAGTCTTTTATATATATATATATATAAAATCGGGAAGTTAGTTTCAAGCAAATTCACAAATATTTCTCACTTCAAGCTCTGCAGATCGCGTCAAATGTGATGTTTCACAATACTCGAAAAAGTACGTTTAGTGTTAAAGTGTCCTTTTAGGCTGTGGAGTGCCTTATACCGGCCTCCCTCGACCCCCCATACACACACCTCGCCTGACCGCGCACTGTCCATGGTTTGTACTCTAGTGACGTCCATACTTCCGTGCCTTTTTTGTACACAGAGCCACCGAGTATTTTGCTATGTACCGAAAGCTATACCAAGACGGTCTGTAATAAAAAATATTGGAAATCCAATCTGCAGGTCTTACAATTATTTACGGGGAATCAAGCAGGACTGGTCGAAATTACATGCAATACATGTACCACGATTCACATGCTAGAAGACCACATGGAATATTTAAAGCAAAACTTCAGTTGTGAAGTACTTTGTAGCCTGAAGGCTCGATGGCCACGAATGGACTTGCTGGACAGTTTGTTCAGCTATCGATTCATGAAGTACTTTTATTACTAGTATGTAGTAGGTACTTATATATTGATATATCTGAGGTGTTGTAGTTTTATTTTTGTTCAGAATACTGCTCCTATGGGAGATCACTGCGTGGCATACGCTTGCGATGAAGGATGTTTAGTCTACTTGATGAGGGGCATCGAAATGCCGTGACAGAACAGTCATACACCCCTTAATGCATGAACTTCGAGGAGATAAAACCCATCTAAAAAAGTAATTGAAATGCAGAACACGTAATTTCATATAATTGACCAGCTTTAACTATCAAAACCCTTGTGTTGGAGGTTTGATTGTCAAAGCCAAATATTGACTGGTGTGACTTGTGTTCATGTCCTTGACCTGCCAAGCCGTATCGTCAGGTTAGTCCCATACACATCCATTGCAGCGTGGGTATAAAATATACTGCAAACGACTGTTTTTGTTCGTGATTTATTTTGATACTCTATAAGCCTTCATTTGTTGCGTAAAAAGTCTAATTATTACACAGTTATTGGTCTTCCGCTTGATTTTGCGTGTACAAAAAAAACACAATAATTATTCACACATTTACCTCATTCATAAGTCTGTGATTGCTTCATGCACCCGATTCAGGTATAAATTGATATGCATTGAGCAAACCTATTTATAGCATGGAGACTGAGCTACATGCTGAAATGGTCTACAACAAAGTCTTTCCAAACAGAATAAACTTACGCGTTGTGAATTGAACTGCTGACAAACATACATTGGCAAGTGTTTAATAGCTTGGCTATTGCTATCGTATAGCAATTGATTAAATCTCCGTTGATATGAACTATGCATTTACCCGCAAATACACCATTTTGACAAAGTCTTTCTTTTGTAAGTTTAACACCAACACGCGAATAAGCCTATGCACAATTTTCACGCCTGGACAATAATGGATAATCAGTGAGAGATATGTGTGTGCAACAGGCTTTCGCGAACCAGCGGACGCCATTAAAATTATCAAGTGACTTCAATTTCATTAATTTTGTACTAAACAATTTCTATACAAAAAATACACATCAAATGGCAAAGCATTAAATCTACCACACACAGATCTACTAAATATATAACACTTTATATATATAACGTTTCCTAATTGGCGTCGATTATTATAGATCGACATACCTATACACTCAACCCAGGAATGTAAACCTCACAGGGACGGGAGTAAACTTGAGTATCAGTCACCAAAGACAATCATATTCTAACTGCAAGGACTACTACAAATCTGCCAATTAGCTTCCTACATGTAGTAATTTCCCGCTTGCAAGTGACCCGGCGACATTTTGTGTACTTATTTTCGTGAGGAAAATTTGGGAAGTCGCCAGGACTTACGTATAAGGAAAATTATACACCAGTTCAGCTGTGTAGATAAAGAGTTAGGCTAGTAGAGGTTCAGCCCCCCCCCCCCCCTCATTCAGTTCCGTGCTTTACGTGATTATATCCGCACTTGAACATTTCAGTGAGTAAATACATTGTAAGTTTTCATATGACCTGCTTATTGTTTGTAAAATAAAAATATACCGGCGCAAATAGCAATATAATATGGTTCGCAAATTGTTTTACCGCGCGTTCTTTTCCAGGAAAGTTATTAGTAAAAAAGTCCACACGACACGACAAAAAGCAATTGGATATAAAATATAATATACAGCTACAGAAGCGGAATGTATACGAGTCACGTTAGTAGTGCAGGACACGAAACGAAATTGCTATTTTTAACAACCTGTACATTTTGATGGCGCTAGATGGCGCCACCGTACGGTAGCGCAATCAGAATGGTCTGCGTGGGTCACGCGTGACTGAACACGCGTCAGAACGCATCCCCGTAACACAAGCTGGCGCCCGGACCACGAACAGGGTACGTGGCGTGGGTGACGCGTAAGTCACCATCTGCTTGTGTCAGTCTCAGGGGAAGGCCGAGAATTAATGGCAGGGGCGGTGGGGGCGGGGCAAATTGCAGGTGTCATGGCCGGGAAGGCGAGGGAGAGGGTGTTTGTGGGTGAGCCGGCAGGGGATGGGGGGGGGGGGGGTTAATGTTGCCAAAAGCTTTTGAGCCAGTAAGGTTGAATGGAAAGGGTAATGTTATTATTATAGAGGGAGGGTAACATCTGTTGTCCAGTTTAAACCTGACGCCTCGGACACGCTAAGTTTGGCTCATTCATGCACCCTCCCCCCCCCCCCTGCAGTGTGTTATTACAAGTACCCGTCCCAGGTGGAATGAACACTGTAGTCTGATGCAAGGTGCGTGCCGACTCCACTGAGGCGTGACGACCGACTTGGTGTTCAGTGATCCGGTTGAGAGGAGGGGGCGGGGGGGGTGAGAGAGCTAGGGGCATCCAATCCTCCAGTACCTCGGGGCTTACGCAGAGGGTGACAACGAAGTGGGTAATAAATAAATACAGCGCCTAACACGCGGCCTGCGAGAGGGGGGTCTGGCGGGGGGGGGGGGGGGGGTGGGGGGCAGTGTGGATGATGTATAAAAACCACAAGCCCCCAATGGGGATGTATGACCGGAGTGGGTAGTGAGGATCGCCTGCAGGTACGAAGTGGTGAGCAGTGATGCACTTTGAAGACCGAGAGAGCTAGGTCCTGGGACGACATTGCGGTTGGGTTTAGAAACATATATATTTACATGTATATATAATATATTGTGAGCGTGGCCTCACGGAGTGGCCGGCTGGCCGGGCAGGACGGCGAGCAACACTCAATTCAATTACACCAGGACAACGAGTGAGTCAGGCGGAATGGACCACGGACAGGGAGGGTACAGTGACAATGCGTGGCTATCACCGACCGTCCGGCCGGTTACCTCTCGCCAATACACAGACCACAAGGCTTTGTCAAAACAGGGCAATGGGACTGTGCGCGGGGGGGACTGCGGTGGGGGTGAGGTTAGTATGGGTGGATTTAGGGGGCGGGGGTGTGGGGGGGGGGGGTAGGTAGGGGTAACAGCGTGATAGTAATATGGAGTCGGGGTGAAGTCAGGAGGCTGATATGGAGTGGGGGGGGGGGGTTACGGGGTTGGGGTAGAATAGAGATGAGGGTCGATAACATGAGCGTGGTGTATATAGAGAGCTGGGTTTGGGGTGGTGGTGGTGGTCACAGGTGGTAATAACAATGGGACAGTGGGCGAAGCCAGGTCGTATCTCGTGGTTTCCAGTTGAAGCCACCCGACGTGCATGCTTTCCTAGGCCGGCCGCCAAGTTTTCCCTGGGCGCCCAGAGGACTCACCCTCCGCCACGGCTGGCTGGCTGGCTGGCTGGCTGGCCTGCTGGCTTGCTGGCTGGCTGGCCTGCTGGCTGGCTGGCATCCTGGCTGGCTGGCCTCAGGCCGGTAACCTTACACTACAGATGGCCAGGACAGTAACAACTCCCAACAAAACATAATTGAAGGAAAAAAACACACACGTTGCACAGCGAGGGAGACAGTTAAACACGATCCGGTACGGCGTAAGTTTGACGTCATAGCAGAACGCTTCATACTTGAACCAAAGCCCCCCACCAACTCCCCTCCCCCCAAAAAAACAAACCGTCACGCGCAGTGGGGGTGATGTTATATATGTACCCAACTTGACGGTGAAGGACTGTCTACATGTTTGAAGTGCACGTTGCTACTACAATACAACCACGGTAGTGAAGACCCACACCGCGACGCAGCATTACCGCTGGCCTCTTCTGAGGCGATATATATATATATATATATGGTTAGAGTCCCGTGGGTGAACACCTTGCCTACTATACATTCCATAGTACAGTAGGAGACCACCTCACAGGTCTGATACAACCATGCCACCCAAAACCAAGCAACTCGATCTATGTCTAATACTATATCATTGGCAACCCCCCCCAAAAAAACGATTGTGTCAAATATCTGAACCACTTTCACAGACTAATTAGGCAAATCAAAAAAAATTTATATAAAAAGTCTGTAATAAACGTAAACTACAATTCTGGGACTTCACGCAAATCACGGATCACAAGCGTACTAAGAACGTGGGAAGTTCATCACATGCCTAACCACAGAGATATCCCAAACCCAGCAGCATATCACCTAACCCTGCTAGTTTAATGTCAACACATCTACTAACCGTGCTAGTTTACGGTCAACACATCTACTAACCGTGCTAGTTTACGGTCAACGATTTGATTCGATAATACGAGAAACGGAAATGCGCGATGTTATTTTCACATTTGAAAAATAAAAACGGTTTTACCACTCAAAAATATGTGGCTGCAGAAAAAAAAAGACCATGAAGAGCATTTTCACTAAACGTGCTGCTATAACTACAGTAAGTGTACTATAATAATCATAACAGTGCATTTAATTTATCTTAAAAGCTTTAAATCGCCTAAGAAAATATATCCAAAAATACAGGTGTATCTAAATGCATATAATCAGTCTTCTTATGTACACAATCTATCCTAATATGGCCAACAATATTCCAACGAGTACACGCAACGAGCAAAGAAAGATCACAAAGTAAACATATTTGGTGATTCGTCAGAAACAAAATAAGAAGGAAATCTTTTGTTTCCCTGTTGCTATGGAACGTAAACCATTTGTTCGCGCAATGAGTTGGACAATAACGTATCGAAACAGTATCCCGCCATACTATGTCAGGCAAGTTCTTGTACAAAGAAGTTTCCAACGACCGTTATTCCGAAAACGGAGTAAAATGTTTACTTTCGATTCTTTCCGCCTTTGGTAAGTATTATTCAGAAAATATTGAAACGAAAGACGGGATAAACTGACGTAAACGGAATACATTAATTTACAAAGACGGGACGTTTTTGCTTTGAGATTATAGATGGCGAGACCTGTGGCTTAACGCACTCGGTGAACCCTGGAGTCAACGATGCGTGCGACGAGAGAGACATGTGACATCACAGGGCTTTAAACCATGGTCCCAAACAACTGACGCGCTAAAGGCAGAAGCATGTGATGGCGCCAGACAAGAAGCCCCTACATTACGTCACCACGATCAACTCGGTGACGTCATAAGAAGAACGTGACGTCAGAGCGCCGTTAATGCAGAGCTCTGCGGACAAAGCACGGTCGTTCTACAGCAGTGACGGCACTAGCTGTCTGTGACGTCACAGCGGCGTTAGGATCTCTTCGTGCTGCATTTGAGTGGGCGTGACTTTGGCCGACGGTTTGGCGACGGACACGTTGCTCCACAGAAAGCTGGAAGGGGCGGGGCCGTTGTGGACCGGGGCGGCGGGCGGCGGGCGGTCAATCTCCTCCAGGGAGAGAACCACCTCGCTCACGGTGGCATCTGGCGTGCGCGGCTTGGCGGGCACGGGCGGCTTGACGGCTAGGATGGCCGGCTTGCCGTCCTCCCCGTCCACGGAGGCTTGGCGCTCGTACTGGGTGGTCAGGTCCTTGACGGAGGGCCGCACCACGGCCGTCGGCAGCTCCTCCGCCCGCTGCCGCTCGAAGGTCGAGCTCGGCGTGCCCTCCGCGCTGCGGCCGCTGCTGCCCGCCGACCCCGCCACCGGCCCGGAGCCTGGCCCCAGCCGCCCCAGGTTGGGGTCCCGGAACTCCGGTGGCGGGGCGATGATGGTGAGGCTGGTGGTCGAGTCGGCTATCCCCTCCCGGACGCTCTTGGAGCCCTCACCGGGGGAGCCCGACGGGACGCCATTCGCGACCTTGACCCCGTGGTCAACATCACCCCCGGGGCTTGGCGAGATGCCGTTGGAGATTTTGGGTTGGGCGTTGTTTGGTTTGACAGGCGTGACGTCACTGGGCACGGGGCTCTGGACGACGGTGGCTGGTGCCGGTGGCTGATCCCGCGGCAGGCTGCCATTGGCGGGTTTGGCGCTCTCGTTGACGTAGGCGAAGAATTGCTCGTTGTTGTCAGTCAGCAGCTCGTCGTGGGTGTCATACTGACTGTTCCGGCGCAGGTCTGAAAACAGCATGGACCCCTGGTCCTCGATGATCTTGCCCTTCTTGGAGCTCCTTCTGGAGCTCTTCGACGTCACGGAGCCTTTCTTGCTGCCGGCGTCGAGGGAATCCGACCCCGCGTCACCGAACCACTTCTTCACCGAACCATTCTGCTTCTTGAGCGTCCCGCTAGGGGGCGAAGTCTTCTCATTGTGGTTGGAGTCCGTTTCCTTTTTCTTCTTCTTGCTGGACTTTTTCTTGGTCTTGCGCGGCAGCGTGTGGTCGGTGGAGCTCTCGCCGAAGCCGCCCAGCTTCAAGGCGTGGTTGTTCTCGATGTTCAGTTTGTAGTCGTTGCTGGCATTGTCGTCCGTCGGCGAGACGAAGCGAGAGTTGGCCGTCATGTCTGACATGACGCTGCTCGACTCGCTCCGTGACTCCCCGCCAGCCACCTCACCCGGCCACCGAAAGCCCTCGTTCACGTGACCTGCGCGGACGGAGCCCGCCAGGGCATCCTGGCAAGGCGAAACAGAGATCGAGATTATAGGGGGAAAAAACATAGCATCGTCGGTACACTCCATTGGGAGTCTTAAGTTTCTAAAGCCAAGATGAGGGAACAATAAAAAACAGGTAATAATTTAACAATTAACAACGTTTCCTGGGCCATGGAAACTGGAGAAAAAATGGGGAAGGGTCTAGAACTACTCTTAATACGTGATATAAAAACTATGCACGAAGCCATACAATAACACAATTGACACATTACCTTGAACGAGGGAGTAGGCGGTACACTGTCACAGATATCTGGGGTGCCTGGGTCCGCCATTGGCTGGCAGTCGCTCTTCTGACGTTGCAACTTCTCTTGCTGTCGTCGCAGAGCACCACTCGAAGCATTCAAATGTCTCCTGGCCACCAAAAGAAGGACAATAATTGTTCAATCACGATTTTTCAAGCCGCTCTGACAGGACGAGCAATGCAGCTCATGAGTCCAAATATCAGCTATTGAAATAAGCGGATGACACTTAACATTACATTAATACCAGACCCGGACCAATACATCGATGCTCAGAGATATAGTTTCTTGGTCTCAGGAGGCGGGTTTAACCTCTGTAAGGCATATCGCGACAACATGGGAAGGGTCAAGATGAGCCATGTCTCCGTGAGTAAACTCCTACTCTTTACGAGCAAGACATGATATGTATACTACAAAAACATGGACATTTGCTCCGGTGGGGCTCGAACCACACTCCGGCCGCTCGGGCTGGCCTAGCAGAGCACACACGGCAGCAGTCAAACACCCACACTACATACTAGACCACTGGGTGACCCCTGATAAAAGAAAACATCTAGATTTTTTGTTTCATTTTTCAAGCAACTCTAGCGACCCACACTCCCGCCGCCATGTCTGTTTGTACCTGATGATGAGCATGTGATGAGCATGAAAGGTGTAGCATCGTTGTACGACCAGATCTCTCTTCTTAGGGACCTTGGTCATGACATGATTGGCTGTATATTCAGGACGCTTTAACCACTGTTAAACCACAGGGAAGGAGTGGATCCATTTCCCTTGGGGGTAACCCCCTACTCTTTGCGAAGGACATGGGATCTTTATCCTGCGACCACACTGACATGGCCACAGCGGGGCGCGAACCACCGATCCCCGTGCCGCTTAAAAGGTTTTCAGGTGGCCAGAGCACTCAATGAGAGCGCTCTAGCCCACTGAGCTACCGGGCCGGCCCCTGGCTATGACACGAAATATACAAGCAGCTGGCAAACGGCCCATATTAAAAGTTTTATTTGCGATTTAGAACACATGAAAAGCTAGCCAGGTTCAACACATGTATGTACAATATGATATTGAAAAATATACCACTATATAACGCTAAAGAACATATATTACGTTAGCTACCCAGGCTCATAAACCAAAACGACGAAATTCATCCGTATTGCAGTCATATTCAAAGGGTTTTGCAAAGTGAATGCATATAGACAGCCAGACTTGGGCAGAGAGCAAGCCCGAAGTACGCCGGGTGTGTGAACGTGCACGTTCTGCGACTGTACAGCACGACAACCAGTCTAAAAATATCGATATATGTTAATGAAGGAAATCATTAAAGACTACAACACACTGGACAGGCCCTCGACCGGAAGTACCCTTCATTGGAGCCATGGGATTGGCCAATTAGTCAGGCCTCGGACGAGTGGCGCCATCTAATGGTAGCTAGGGCTTAATCTGATAAGGCCAGGTGTGAGACTGGTCCAGTGGCCCCAGGGGCGAAAAGAACTTTACGAGTATGTCATTCATTATGTAGAGGCGACGTCGCCTTTTGATGGGGATTGGAGCTCAGGGACTACTGGATGAGTGGTGATGGTATGTCACTGGCTGATGGGTGGTGATGGCATGTCACTGGCTGATGGGTGGTGATGGTATGTCACTGGCTGACGGGTGGTGATGGTATGTCACTGGCTGACGGGTGGTGATGGTATGTCACTGGCTGATGGGTGGTGATGGCATGTCACTGGCTGATGGGTGGTGAGAGTATGTTACCGGCTGATGGGTGGTGATGGTATGTCACTGGCTGATGGGTGGTGAGAGTATGTTACCGGCTGATGGGTGGTGATGGCATGTCACTGGATGACGGGTGGTGATGGTATGTCACTGGCTGATGGGTGGTGATGGCATGTCACTGGCTGATGGGTGGTGAGAGTATGTTACCGGCTGATGGGTGGTGATGGTATGTCACTGGCTGATGGGTGGTGAGAGTATGTTACCGGCTGATGGGTGGTGATGGCATGTCACTGGCTGATGGGTGGTGAGAGTATGTTACCGGCTGATGGGTGGTGATGGCATGTCACTGGCTGATGGGTAGTGATGGTATGTCACTGGCTGATGGGTGGTGATGGTAGGTCACTGGCTGATGGGTGGTGATGGTATGTCACTGGCTGACGGGTGGTGATGGTATGTCACTGGCTGATGGGTGGTGAGAGTATGTTACCGGCTGATGGGTGGTGATGGCATGTCACTGGCTGATGGGTGGTGATGGTATGTCACTGGCTGATGGGTGGTGATGGTATGTCACTGGCTGATGGATGGTGATGGTATGTCACTGGCTGATGGGTGGTAATGGTATGTCACTGGCTGATGGGTGGTGATGGTACGTCACTGGCTGATGGGGGGTGATGGTATGTCACTGGCTGATGGGTGGTGATGCTATATCACTGGCGGATGCGTGGTAATGGTATGTCACTGGCTGATGGGTGGTGATGGTACGTCACTGGCTGATGGGTGGTGATGGTATGTCACTGGCTGACGGGTGGTGATGAGTAGCCGCTAACCATATTAGTCAAGGGCCAATCGATTGAGGCTATCACCGACCTCAAAGGCCCCTAGCCTAGGGGTGGTGGGGGCAGCACCCTAGAAAGTTTACTACTGATGAGCTAGGAGCCAATCTGTGATGATAGCCCAGGAGATTACTCCTCGGACTTGAATTATTCACCAGCGCCTGGCTCAAGCTGGGCTGAGCAACAACTCGAACACCACAGCACCCATCACCGAATGCAATAGAACGGAGATTACAGCACGAAGCACATCTATCGATGCACCATCCACATCAAAGGCCACTTCAACTAGAAAGGACTCCTGTAGCGTCCTGCTGGTGAAAATAATCATTTGCAACTATTTTTCAAAAGTCGCTGATTTTCATTGGCATAGCACTATGTTATAACTGACTACATAATCTGGCTGTGCCACGGGATGTTCTGGAAGGTCACTAATATTTTTATCTGAGTTTTTCGGGTAAAGCCAGCTGTGGGACAATCCGTATATTCATACGCACATATGCTTGCTAAAACTACAAAAAGGCTCATTGAACTGGATGTTTAAGTTAGGCTGCAACAACATTCAAAGCAAAGTGTTTGTACACCATTGTCCATATAGACGACTTCGCAAATCGTAGTTCAGACTGGTCCATTGTGATATGTTACTGCATGTGCAATGCATTATGGGTGTTATTCTTTGCGCAACGTTAAGATGATGTCGTCCTGCGACAACAAACTATTCAGAAAAGTCAAATATATTGTAATCCATCTAAAGACAACAGCTATGTATACAATATGTACGTAGAAAAAAGAACACCAAAAGGAAATCCATAAATTTGGTGAAGACATCTATGGGAACAGCAGTATAGATATCTCAGATAACTTGCAGTGCTGTGGATTATATGAAAGGTGAAATTCGGTGAGACCCTATTATTATTTTGTAATATGAGCCTACTTTTTTTCTCTTTTGACATATATATAATGAGACCTAAATGTGAAACCTCTTCCTACAGTAGCAGTACAACATAGATAGGCATCCAAAATCATACTGATGAAAGAGATTGACACTATTTAACTGATTGATGTAAAGATAAAACACATGAAAAAATATGATGATAAGGTAAGTCAGTAATTAAAGTAGCAGCAGTAGTTGAAAGGCTGTAGCTTCCAAACATTCTCAGCCAATATTACAGCAGTGTTACTATGGCAGCATCATTGCTTCATGGATATATACCGGTATAGAAACTTAACGAAGTAGCAAGAAACTATATATAAATTGCAAAGTTGCATAGTACTGAGACAATATTGCAGTACACAAAAGAAAATTCATTCAAAACATGTGACATGCCTTGCAGTTCTAATTTTACCTCATAAGCCATGTTGTATTTCAGGCGTGGAAAGCAATGAGATCTAGAAAGGTACATCACCATTGCACAATCGGTGGATACTATCACATAGCAACAGGACCAGTGGTTGTTCCCCTCTTGTCACACTTTCAATCCACATGTACCATTACATAATACATTAACAGCAACAAAAGTCAAAGCTCGACAGCAAAAGCCTGCTACATATTAAAAATGGTAATGTACTGTAAAATGTGATAAAATATTAATGGTAAATCTATGGTTTGCATAGTGTGTTAATCATCCACAAAGCAGTTACTACTCCTATGGTACAGTCCCTATGTGATACAACTGTCAGCAGCACACCATTAAATATTGTTTACTACTGTATATAAGGTTTTATACACACACCCTCCCCTTAGGCAAGTTCATTTTGGCAAAATAAATATTGCATAATGTGAAGACGTCCATTTGGTAGTGCTGGTACCCACACGTGACCCACCTGCAGATGAGAAGTACAGCTCCGGTCACAATAACGATGAACAGCCCTCCGCAGATACAGGACACGATGAGGATCATAGTCTGCTCCTCCTGCGCCCGCACTTCGCCGGCCCCCGGAGTGCCCAGGGGCCCCTCAGTGCCACTCTCAGAGGTTGACTCCAGCTCGACCGTGGCCCCCTCTGGGGTGGTCACCCCCGCCGGTACAGAGGTGGTGGTTGGAGATGGGAGGGAACCCGGGGCTGAAGGCTTGCTGTTGACAGAGACCTGCCTCGGAGTGGTGGTGGAATGCGTCATGGGCCTGATGGTGGTTGGGGTGGGGGTGGTGGTTGTGGTGGTGGTTGTGGTGGTGGTAGGGGTGGTGGTAGGGGTGGTGGTCGGCCTTGGTGTTGTAGTTGTAGTAGTTGTAGTGGTTGTAGTTTGAATGCACTGTGGTATTTCAATGTCATCTGTCCCTTCGAACATTGTGGAGCTGAATTCTTTAAAATCCTCCACCATGCAAACTGAACAGTTGCAGACTTCCGGTCTGGTCCAATCCATCTTCAAATTATCTGTAAGGGTCCTGAACTGTTCTATCTCAAGCAACTTTGAAAATGTTGCCTCTATATTTGGGAAAACAGGTGGTGCTCTAATGTCAAAACTGCCAGCCTGCAAGGAATATAATACTCAATTATTAAACAACAAACCAAGTTGGTGACGGTAGAACATAAGAGTCATTACGCTCTTTAATTATGATGATTAGTTAAAATACTTATAAGGTATCACATCAATCTGGTAACGAGGAATATCTTTGTCTAGGTCATATAGTATAGGATTATCCCTATCCAGGCACTTGTATTCTACTCAGATCTACCTAAGGAAATATGATGTCATACATATACTTCACTTTCTTCATTACTTGATAATATTTATCTCAGTAGAGTATAAGTTTTTATTTTATTTAATACACTGAAATCTAATTAACATTTTCATAAAATATTAATAAAAATTGCATGCAAATTAATTTTAAAAAAGGTAGAAATATATCATAAGAATTAAGGCAAGTGATATTAAGATATATATATAGTAATTGGACCAGTGATTGCGCAGGTACCAGTGCGCACCAAGCGAAAGGTGGTAAAAATAATATATAGATAATTTGAAATCTTACAAAACAGATGCCAATATAACTGTCACATATGAAGGCATCTGTCTGGTAAAAGTTTGGATACAAATTCCTATGAATAAAATCAGATTCCTGCAAGTGCGCAATCACTGGTACCTGTGCAATCACTGGTCAACCTGCTATATATAGCTTACTGTAAATACATATCCTATTAAAAAGGGTAATAATATTACTTATGCTCTATGCCAAGTAATGGATTAATAGAGCAAATGATATAGTAGTTTGTTAATAATTGAATATTATACAAATATACATTAGACTTTAAAACTTACCATGACTGTTATCAAATGAAAAGGGCCAAATAAGGCCAAGACAATTATAATATGAAATGACATGATGCTGGATTCTTCTTGTTCAGATGTGACAAATAACAGAAGCCAAGGACCAGCTTGTTGCTGCAGCAGTTATGACAAAACAACTCCTGTAGTCAGGTGAAGCTGACAGAACACATAGGCCTATTCATCATTTTGACCATCCACCATCAGACCATTGCTTTACTAATCATATCTATCAGTCTATAGTCTCACTGATATTACTCCATGAACAATGGCAAGCTTCACGATGTACTTTCACCAGAATATCCTTCCAAAGTGTTCAATCCCTGCAGGTGAAATCAGTGCAAAGCCAAGGTACAACGCTAAATGTAGGAAGTGAAGATGTCGTTATGGTCCAGTGACTTGTGACTTCATTCTTCCGCGAACTGTCTGTGTGTGTGTAGTGTAGGCGTGTCTCATCAAGCCATATTATATACTTGGCCTAATACTTCAGAATCCTCTGTTTATGCTGGGTGAATTCAGCACTTCTCATCCGTACAATCAAGACCAAGCTTTTGAATGGACAACAAAATATGTTAGATCTTGCTTAAAACTAATTTCACAGAAAAAAACATAAACATTCTAGGCCTAGCACGCAGCCGCTCGCCCTTCGCCAATGTTAGTTCACACAGTGTCCGCCAGGGCCGCGCAATCTCCGCCGTAGTGTTCACCTTCGCCGCTAGAAGCGCTTGTGTGCATGCCTTCTCTCCCGCCAGCAAAGACGATTCCGCGTAAGATAAAAAGGAAAGGTGGTTTACCTGTTTACTGCGGTGGATGCAGGCAGGTGGTGGTGGTGGACGGGGGAGGGGAGAGTAAATGGTAATGCGAGCAGGCTTTGTAAAATGTTCACCCAAATAGCGCGCAAGTGCTAATGTTACCCTTTTAACCCTTTGTAACCACGTAAAGGAAAGCCGCCACCCGGCCTCTAACGCTGCTTTACCGATTCATTTAATGTAATACCCAATGTTCCAAATTACAGAAAATTTCTGTCCTGTCTGTGGCTCACAATAAAATTTAGAAGTGACCACCAGCCACAATTTCGGCGCTTAACCAGACGGCAGCCCTTTTTTGAGGTGTGTCCGCGATTGACCAATCAGGAGGAGATACCCTAATGATATTCTAACGGGAAATGAGGCCGATCCTGTGTGAACAAAACAAGAGCGCGTGATCATTGCTAATGTAAATAGCTGCGATTTTAACTCCAATCATGGTTTTTACGGAGCTAATCGCCGCAAGACCTATATCGATTTGTTTGGATGCTGTTTTCCATGAAACACTAAGATCGTGGTCTACTGCGCGGCTTGGAAACTGCCGCAATTCATCCGTAATTCCCGGCTCTGAACTCTCATTTGACGCGTTTGCCCTGAAGAGTACCTCCACTGTGAAAAGTTCCCTCCGCGAGATAACTTCCAGTTATAACGTAAGGCGGCGCCACACAAAGGGTCACAATATACGTCACTTGCTATAGGCAACATATGGCGCGCTGCTCGACATTGATGGGGGCGGGTTGCCTTCATTCTTTTGTCCTTACCTGTCCGCTGAAACGAAACGTTAACACTCGCCAATTTAATTTTAAGACGTAAACTTTCGGTACAGATAGCTATTAGATTAGGTTGGATAACTGCTTTAAATAAAATTTTATCTTATCTTAAAGATGAGAATGGGGTAAGCTTCCATTCGCTAGGTGGCGAGATATAATGGAGCACTAGCGGCGTGCAGAGAGCGGCGTGAGTCAAAGGCAGAGAGTAGAGAATGAGGGTGGCACGGGGGCCCTGCATGGGGGAGGGGGTAAAAAAGAAAGCTTCAGAACTAATATATTCATAAAAAGGTACTCCACCAAACTGATATTTCATACGTAAGCCAACAATAAATTTAAGAACGGAGGGCAAGTTCTGATGCCATCCTGGAGGCACACAACAATGTTCGTAGAGCGGGTTTGCCGGGTGAAAACGAATAAAGCAACCGGACCTGCATGGAAATACGACATAGAGCAGACAAATGGCAAAGCGATACTACTTCCGAGCGAGTTTTGCGGGTGAAAAGGGTGGGGCCGGGGGGGATCTTTTACCAGGACCCCCCACCGCCACCACCCGCAGAGTCACTATAATAATAATAATAAACCCCAGATTGCTTTACTTATAGTTACTTGTGGTTTATTACGCTTTGATACAGTGATGGTACAAATGTTGACATATCTTATCGTAGGCCTATATACAAAGTTATTACACCTACAACCTAACTATATCAAGCGACCACTACTTGCATGCCAAACATTTAACAGGTTTATGGTTTAAAGGCTTAAGCTTATGGCTTCATTAAGCCAAACAATAGGAAACAATAATTAAGCTATGATATAACACTTAGGGAATGACATTTGCACACTAAATTAACATTGATTATCCGCCTCAATAACAAACGTTTCAATTAGTTAGGTTCATTCCAATATTAACGACAAAGCAAATAGAACGCAAAAGACTAGGTTAATGAAATAGATCAGTCTAGTATTGTTATGTTTTTAATATGTAATGGAACCCCCTATGAGACCATTATGTCTATAACTTTATCATACATACAACATCTACTGATCTGCCGCCTAGTGCGCTAACCACTACACCAGAGAGGCCCTCTGTTCATACATATATCAAATGCTTTACTCTATTACTTTCTCCAGTTCCTTCACTTAAATGGTGTTCTCTGTCGCTTCCTTCTGTTTCCTCTACGGTCCTTCACGTAGACGATATGATCCGGCCTATTTTTTGCCTTGTTCTCTCAGTTGCTTCAGGAATGCGGCCTCTTCCACATACCAGCCAGAGGTCAGGGACTGAGCTCCGTCCACCCGCAGAAGGGTTCCAGATACGAAGGAAGCCGCATCCGAGGCCAGAAAGGCAATGGTCTGGGCCACTTCTTCTGGCTGTCCTACCCGGTACTCAAACGGGATGGAGGCGCCTTGAGCCTTCCAGTACTAAAACAAATAATAATAAGTAAAACAATTAAAACTATTATAAATATATTAACACATAGTTTGCGGGTTGCAGCCATATTCTCACTGATACTAGTGTGGGTCGACGAGAGGGGACGCCTGTGCCATCGGAACATCACTGACACATCTCTAGGCTTGGCCCTCCATGGAACCTCTTAGCACCTATCCCTGTAAACGGGATCAAGGGTGGCGAACTGATCCGGAAAGTTTTGTACCCGCCACGGCTCGGAGTCAAACCACCGCATTGTATGACGTTCGGAGCGAAACGTCCAAAAACGCGATGCGTCCAAGGGATGATAGTTTGTCATAACGTGCTCGTACAATGCGTTCCATCCGTAAACGCGCCTCATGAACGTTTTTTGGACTAGATGGGGAGTTTCATAACAGGAAAAGCTAACAGGTTTAATATTCTTATAATATATATATTTATGGAGTTGGTTGTCCCTTCCGTCTTAGAAATAATAGTCCCAAAATCGCCTTGAAAATGCTAAAGTGGTGGGGGGGATTACCTCTTCCCCCGTCAGCTCTGAGATATCCAAGCTGCTTTATTGCTTCCCAACTAAGATTAACGGCCTATGACATTCACGAAAAGATACTAAACTATCCCTCAAGTACATATGCCGGGTTATGTAATAAAGACTTTAAATTGATTAATATTAACTGAGGTTCTCATAAGACCTACTTCTTCGGAATCTCCTTGAAGCATGCCCATGACCTGGTGTATTGGGGTTCTGATGGTCCCAGGGCTAGAAAATAACAGACATAATGTCAAAGAGATTATGCTATTTTCCACAATAAAATATCATGATTAATATATCATGATAAACGTCAACCTATGCGGTTTAAATATAATGATTAGATATATATAGGCGTTAATGAGTAATTACTTACGTTGTAATTCCTGAGTATTTTTTTTATTTTAATGCCTGAGTAATTAAGGCTTACTTATATCGTATGTTGGAATTCCTTATGTTGCGTCCTTGAAGGCAAAACAATGAAAACAGATATCGTCTGAATCGAGTCAGAGAGAAAAAATTAACTTACTTCACTGAATTAACTCGAATGCCATACGGTCCCAGCTCTGAAACAGAGACAACCAACAACATGGTCAACACGTGTTCTGGCTGATAGAGGCAAAGGACAGATGGAGTATGCCTTCTGCTCAAATTGAAAGATAAGAAATTGTAAGAAGGTTTTGATAAATCTCGATTTACGAATCGAATCAGTTACCCAGATTAATATATTCATTATCGACAGCGCTTTATTTATCATCTAAAAATTAATGCAATTATTGTCATTCAGTACTTAACGGGTTTAATTGCCATTATTTTATACAGTTGCATTACTGCCTCCCCCTCCCTCCCCCTCCCTCCCCCTCCCTCCCCCTCCACACCTCCCCGCACCCCGACGTACCAGTTGCGAGGGATGCGCTCAGCATATCCAAGCCTGCCTTAGACACGTTGTAGGATGTCAACGCGGCAAACTGAACCACCACATTAAAAGCAATGAAACAATTACAGAAAGAAACGACCATACTCATCTGACTGACACTCGCGAAATAAATTATTACATCATAATTAAGGAACATAATTTTGGCCTGCGTTGTGAGAACATTATTGCGAAATAGCTCGCGCTTTGGATTGAGATACGACATGGTTCCATATACAAACACATCAATTTCGAAATTTTAAATATATTGAAGAGTCTATTTTAACCAAACCTTATGCGGCGTTCATATGTACCATGTCACTCCACTCTGGACAACGTACGTTAATCTTAGAGGTTTCGGAATATGTCATATATTAACAAGACGTAGCTTACCGGACGAGTACTGGTATTACTGGATACATTCACGATGCAACCTGATAACGATAAATACGTCAATATTAATAAACACGAGATCGTCACCCACAGGGTGAAGGAGGACGGCGGAAATGTAATGTTTGACAACATACAGAGGCAACAGAGGCTCAGATCCTGACTTGACCCCTTAGATCCAGATTAGACCCCTCAGATCTAGATTTGGCCCCTCTGTGAGATTTTTGACTTCTAAGGCTACCAAAAACAGCTCACATTCACTTTGTTCACCGTTATATTTTCACATGATGTCATGTTCTGCTTGACATGAGAAGACGCTTAATTAATTTGTTGATAATGACCTTTATTCTGCATAAAGGGGAGTAAGCGCTTCCTTAACCTATTGATAATGACCTTTGTTCTGCTTGGCATGAGGTATTAAGCGATTCCTTAGCCTATTGATAATTACCTTTGTAATGCTTGGAAGGAATTAAGAAGCACTTCCTTAATATACTGATAAGTACCTTTATTCTTCTTGAGATGAGGCAGCGCCAGTTGACAGAGTTGTATAGTAGCTCGTATGTTGACACTTATCGTCTTGTCAAATTGTTCTAAGTTGAGCCCCTCGAGCGTGCTCATATCTGCGTACGACGCGTTGTTAACCTGTGGAGAATGGAAACGTGGAAAGGGGAAACGGCCAAAGGGTATCTATATCAGGAAATATCCATAACTGTAAAATCTTTAAATAGGCTAACCATATAATCGTTCATCCTATATATTTTAGCCATTAACGTGACCATTGACACCAGATAACTTGCTACATGTAGCAGTTTTCTTTGACGCTCACCAGTATGTTAACAGTACCAAAGCGCTTGACAGTCTCCTCCATAATACGAGTGACGTCATCTTCCTTGGCGAGATCCGCTGCGACAGCCAAAACCTGCAAATGAGTGCAATGAAAACGGGCTTTCTTTCTATATCACTTTTTATACCAATGTTAATGCCGTTAAATTTTGATATTCAGTGGTTGTAAGTAATATCAAATAACACATTGGTCGGCCGCCTACCTGGTTATCTGTCACGCCACGCGCCTTACATCGGTCGGCCACCTACCTGGTCATCTGTCAGACCACACGCCTTGCACTGCGCGACCACCTTGTCGATCTTGGATTTGTCCCTGCCATGGATGGTCAGTCGACAGCCGTGCTTGGCAAACAGCAGAGCCGTGGCTGCCCCGATACCAGAGCTGGAACCTGCAGCACGCATCACAACACCATATAATATGCATGTGTGCATTACACAACCCCAGTACTTTTGTAATGGGTTCCTTTTCATAAAGTGCTAATCAAACCCTTGTATATTATTGTATATTATTATTCCCCGCACGCATCCCGGTGTAGCATGATAATCTGTCCGGCGTGATAAAGTGTCCTGGGGACGAATGCAATGACCGCATCCTGTGATAACCCGTCCGGGCATCTTTCATCATCTTTCACTGATCAAGGCAGAGCAGTGAAAGCCTGGGTCTCGTGGCCAAACAAAAGGCCGCCAAATCCACAAGTATCCCAAGGATAAAAGCTATCCAGAAGGATTAACTAATAATACAAGGCGATTATCTGGCAGACATCGTGTGAGTAAGTGGAAATGTAGCCTACTTTGAATTATAGCAATGAAGTGCATCAGAGATACGCGACTCGATCGTTAGGTTGAAACCGAGGTTTATCTTGAGATGTACCTCTATCAGGAATCACTAATTTAATTAGTTGTAACTGTAATTTCTAATACGTAAGAAAAATCAGAAGGGTCTCTCTTGGGCTAGTTTTACCATAGCTTTGACAACGAAACCTTCACAGCGTGTGAGAACAAGCTTTGATCACCCACATACCAAAGCGTGCAGAAGAATATAGGTGAGTTTTACCCTCGGCGATTGTAGAAACGTTCGGCTAGAGAAAGGCATGGCGGTCTGTCACACATTTTCACACAAAAATCTGTGCTCCCGTCCCCCCCCCCACCCTTTCAAATTATGTGCCGCCTGACCTCTATGACCTGATAGATTACAATGCATCAATCTTTGTAGTTTACGTGTTCTTACCTTATCTTACCAACGATTATAAAGTGTGCAAATAGTACGGAGCGTGCACCACGGTCACTTTTACATGCATTTTTCCTCTATCTTTTTCAGGTTTTCGCGGAAAAAATATTGTGCCCCCCCCCCCCCCTTCCAAGAATTCCTGCACACTTGCACAGTAGGCTACGTCACGCAGAGACTGCGTTCCACTGGTCTGCGACGTTCAGAACTCAGTCAACAGTTGCTCTTCGAAGCTACAACTGACTTAATCGCACACATATGCAACCATTGATTTCATCACACACATATGTGACACAAGCCAAATTATGGAATTCTCTGACAATTTGTGACGTCATAGGTCTACCAACTTGATCTGTTCTAGTATCAGTGCAATGTACCGAGTGCAGAATTATGTCTATCTTCGTAGATTACCGCCCAATAAATTTCACATTTGACTTTATACCCGAACTTGTTTTATGGCTCCGGCGGACTGTTTGAACGATTTCGCGGAAGTTATACAGTCGAACCAAATTGTCTGTAGGCTTGAAACCGGCCTAGAGCCTAGAACGAGTAAGAATATTTGAGATTTGACAACAAAAATGGACCCTGATGATCTTGAAGTACATTGGTTAAAACAGCAATGTTTTGACACCCTAATTTAGCCTGATTTCATGATCGGCAACACTTACTACAATTTGAGGGAAACGAAAAAATATATAAGAATTGAAAAATCATGACGGTTGGGGCGAGCCGGCCTCCCCCCTCCCCCCCCCCCCCCGCTTACGCCCATCCTCGCTATATATATATGATCATAACTCTTTACATGCAATATCGACCGAGTTAATTATAGGCTAAAAAGTCACCTCGCGCCGGCGACTGGCACAGATGATGTCCCTAACATTAGTACATATTCCAACTTCATTGATGTAGTCACAGAAACTTTTAACAATATCAACATTCGACTGACCTACAACTCGAAAACTGATGAAGAATCTGAGCCAACACTTCTTTTCCGGCTCTCTTTCAGTAGCTCTCTTACCGCATATATTAACGGAGTTATGCGCGAAAACAAGTGATGTGGCCGTGACCTTGCTGTGACCTTGACCTTGCGGTGACCTTGGCCTTGCGGTGACCCCTTGCCCTTGACTTTGCTGTGACATTGACCTTGGACACGTGAATTTCCCAATGACTAAAAGGTTAAGCGAAATTTGAAAAATTCCAGTAACCTTGATCCTTGATGTCACATCTTCGACAATAGCCTGACGATCGCTATTCGGAATTTATTTGTAGATGTGGAGGTACATATCTGTAGGCGTTATCGCATTACGTTACAAACAGACAGACACAAACAGAACATCGTAGACGAAAATCGTAGTCACTGCATGCCTGGCGCGTAACACAAATCATGACAATAAGTTACCTGTGATCACGGCTACCTTGCCCCGTAGACTCTCCATGGTCAGTGTAAATAGGTTCCTGTAACACGGACTGGTGTATTGTAGGTCTAGATCAGACTGTATAGTTAGTCCTCGCTTGCCTCTCTCGTCCGCCTTCTGCTCTGCGCTCGCCTCAGACAGCTCAGAACTCCGCAATCCAGCGGCCAGTCAGTGACGTCAAGTGGCCTTGGCCCCTGTCAGGCGACGCATTAAACATGTCGACCTTTTGTACAACACCACATTACGACCCTCATCGCTCCAGTAGTTAGAGGCCTGAGCACACCGCAGATAAAAATATAAGCTAGAGCAAGAGGTTAGTAGGAGAACATGGGGTAAAAGACACATCGGGGTCATATGGCCCACCACAATATCGCGCAATTGCGGGGCTGCCACCGGTATTGAACGGTTTTATATTTGCTCCTGTTTGTTACGTGATACCTTGACAAATCTGCATGGGCACTGAAGCAGACAGCTGACCTTCGTTACCGAAGTGAAAGATTTTGGGTTGTTGCCATCTATGGTAAAGACAGGAAGCAAGTAGAACTCAGTGGATACTATCTTGGGGGAACATTTTGATGAATTAACACGATCAAAGATAAGTCCAGGTCAAGCCCAAAACGTAAATCAGATGCGGAATATACTGCGCCGTATTTTTCATACAGCGGTCAAATGTTGAGGTTACTAACAGGGGCAAAATGACCCACGCTGCTTGGGGCAAAATTACCTAGTTGGCCGTTTTACCCACATCCAATTTAATATGTATAATTAACAGCAACGATTTACTTTAGCAAACTGGATGATATGTCCACTGAATCCAAACATCTTTGATAATCACGAATATGCTTGAAGAAGAAAACGATGTGCGTCAACGGGAGCTTGAAGAGGGGAGAGCTGTGTACCCCAGGGAGCCGGAAGCGTTGATTGAGGCAGAGCCAGGCGGCACGCGACATCGTGTCTCTTTTCGATACATCCCCACTCCCAAAAGCTAGTAGACTTCCAGTTAGCAAGACAAAGCCAAAAAGGAACAGGCAATGTTACGGTCCCCACCAACAGAAAGAGTGTGGCAATGCTCGGTTGATTTCGAGAAGTCAGAAACCTAGGAGAAACCTAAGGGTCATTTCTTCCAAATACAAATCTGGTGGGGGGGTTCCGCGGGTGCCTTGATGCCTGAGAGAGCGGATATTTGTCATGAAAAAGATACCCCTATAAAGCGGACATTTATGATGAAAAAGATACCCATATAGAGCGAATATATTAAAACTTGCTTCCGGGAGGGGGCTTTTAAAATGTGCGTTCATAGAGCGGATTTGGGCGGTGAAAATGGGGGGGGGGGGGGGGGCTTTACCGCGGAGCCCCCCGCTTTGCACTGAAAAATGACAAAGAGTGGGGGAAGGGGATGTCCCCCCAGCCCGATTCGCCTCTGCTGACGTAACCGTTATTTGTAATTTCTGATTCAAACTATTCCAGAGAGTTAGGAGTTTGCCTGTTCAGTTCACTCATTGACATGCTGAAATAATGTGCTGCCCATTTTTCCCCTTTAGGGGGACAAAATGACCCATTGTGACATAAAACATGTTTTTGTGCTAGTAAAAAGGTTGTTCGTGTCACTCGCATGTATCCAAGCAATGTTATTCACAATACTAATGTTGTCAGTTTACCAAAATTTGGCCCTTTTTATAGCACTGCTTGTCCCCCAAAAAGTACAAATAAAGTTAAGGTGGTCATTTTGCCCCATGTTCCCCTACGAGTGGGTTCATCTCATATAAGGGTCTAGAAGGGGTAAACGGTGACACGTGACAGTAGTTAGAGGCCTGAGCACACCGCAGGTAAAAATATAAGCTAGAGCAAGAGAAGGGTACAGGGTCTAGAAGAGGTCAACCGGCGACACGTGACATTTGAAAAATCGACATTCGACAATGACCCCCAAATTCCGAGACTGAGGATCTGAAAAAGCGACATCGTTACAGATTTGAGAACAAACGACATCGTCACAGATTTGAGAACAAGCGACATCGTTACAGATTTGAGAACAAGCGACATCGTTACAGATTTGAGAACAAACGACATCGTTACAGATTTAAGAACAAACGACATCGTTACAGATTTAAGAACAAACGACATCGTTACAGATTTGAGAACAAACGACATCGTTACAGATTTGAGAACAAACGACAGCGTTACAGATTTGAGAACAAACGACATCTTTACAGATTGAGAACAAACGACAACCTCACCAATTTGAGAACAAACGACACTGACTCAAGCCAAAAAGCGACACGGAACGTCGTGAAAATTCGACATTCGACACTGATAATTTTGAAAAAATGTACACTAGACACTGAACCCCTCTTCCAGACCCCTTCATACGAGCAAGGCAGGCGCTGATCCAAAGGGGGGTCACAGGGGTCAACCCCTTGATAGTTAGTTGGCAGTCACCGGGGTCACAGGTTCTTGTTGCAAAGGCAACATAAAGGTATCTGAGCGGGGGTATTGGATGTCTGACCCCCTCCCCCTTTTTGAGGGAGGATGCTCTTGGTCAATGGTAACCGTATGCCAGCTATAAGATGTGAACGCCACACCCGCCTTCTTGTACTGGACCCCATATAATTATGTGAACTCCCTATTTTGGTTCAATCCCCCACCCCACTCCCTATGGGGGCCTTGCCTTGCCGGAGCAGTTTTAATTGTGGAAATCATGGGCGTGTCCAGGGGGGTGGGGGGGGGGGGAACAGGGGGCACGTGCCCCCCCCCCTTTCAGACCCTAAAGTATATCTGTGCCCCACATTTTCAAATTCTGTGCCTGCCCCCCCCCCCCCAGGTCGTCAATATAGATAATATGCCCTAGCTATACAGTATACTGGTTTTCCTAACCTTCCTATACAGTTCACGAGATCGGGCCGCGAGTTTTGGTCCCAAAACAAACACACGTGCTCCACGTTAAATGTATAGGCAGCTATATAAGTCAATTTTTTCCAGCTTTATTTTAAGGACTAGGGGTCTCATTTCAATAGAGCTGTACAGTCACTTCGGGATCTTATCGAGACCCCACGAGACAGGGATACCTATGCTCTACGTCAATGCCTAATATCAACGGCCTGTACGTGCTGCCTACACAAGATCGGCTGAAGGTGTCCTTGGAAGCACAAATAAACACTGAAGTTATGTGCATATCCGAATTACAACCATCCGGGTAGATTTATGTAATGTATGAGCGGTTAGGCAGTTGATAAACCAGAATGCGGTTGTCTCATGAGTGACTGTCAGTGTCAGGCGATCTAACGTTTTCCATGTCGTATGACGTAATAATCATCATGACGCGCGTGTCTGTGCGCGGTATCTATGGTTACGTAACAACGCTCCTTATATGGACTGAGCAGGTGAGGACAATGGTGCTCCGTTTGTAGTAGAATTGTAAACATCGATGAATATGCTAAAAAATGTCTTATCTTTAATTATATTATGATTTTATAGTTAGCCATGCATGGACCAAAGCAAACAAAAAATAGTTTCACGCCCACTCGATTCTTTACGTACAAACCGCGCAGCCGGCCGGTTCCCAACACTAAAACGTTGACTACAACGAGTGCGAGTCACGCAGTTGCAGCAAGGCACCAGCGTGATACGCACTCGTTCTGAGAGCACGTGTTTTTTTGTTGGTCCCCAAAATACCTAAACCGGAAATAGAACCCACGAGAACTGTACAGCCCTATAAACATGGCGGTCTGACTTTACTATCCCCCACCATTATTGGCTGTTTCCTATGTTTCAGACTACTGTCTTATTACCGACCGTTTTCCTGTATCAGCCAACTGTCTTAAACCACCGCTTTACCAGCCTTTTCGTGGTTAATGGAATGTTACTCACGTATCTTTACAACGAGGGAACAAACCAACGTACATGTACAAGCTTAGGTTACTGCTTGGTCTCGAACCGGCTACCTTACGCACGCCAGCCCGCATGCTTAGCCAATGCGCCACCGCGACTTGCACGAAAGACAATGTTTGGAACTTTGACTGTATGAACAAAGGAATCATTCTCTCATAGATGTCACTATTTGTCTTTTAATAACTCGCTAGATGGCGCCACTTGTATCATAATCAATCGCCAGATGTCGCTGCCCTATTTCGGCACGTGCCATTTCGAGGAAATTTACATTTGTCACTCGTGCGGTCATCATGACCTCGGACGTGCTATACGTGAATCCAGACATGACATAGATAACACAAAAACAATGTAACCAAGGAAACCAACCTACTAAATTTAGTCGAATAATAGAAATATATAGCAAATAGTTCTTTAGGAATATTACACTAGTTTCAAGGAATATTATGCTAGGTTTTTAAGGAATATTATACTAGTTTTTAAGGAATATTATACTAGGTTTTTAAGGATTTTTAGACTAGTTTTTCAGGAATAGTGTACTACTTTTAAGGAATATTATAAGCTTACTAGGTTTTTAAGGATTTTTAGCCTAATTTTACAGGAATATTGTACTGCTTTTAAGGAATATTATACTAGTTTTTAAGGAATATTTTTCAGGAATATTTTAGTAGCTTTTTAAGGAATTCTAGACTAGTTTTACAGGAATATTGTACTTTTTAAGGAATTTTTGTTTAAAGAAAAATTACACTAGTTTTACAGGAATATTGTACTAGTTTTTTAAGCTTTTTAAGGAATTCTAGACTAGTTTGAAGGAATATTATACTAGCTTTTAAGGAATATTATACTAGCTTTTTAAGGAATTCTAGACCACTTTTACAGGAAAATTGTACTATTTTTAAGAAATATCATACTAGCTTTTTAAAGATTTTTTACGCTTTTTAAGGAATTCTAGTTTAAGGAATATTATACTAGGTTTTACTTGTACTATTTTTAAGGAATACTAGTTTTTAAGGAATTACTATTCAACACGGCATCGAGTGTATATAGCACGTTCTCACACCTTGACACGAGGCGAGCGCGCGACAGTATTCGCCATGCTCCCGGCATCCAAGGCGTCACTTTTGCATTGAAAGATGGCGACCGACAACAAAATTGCATCAATCGCTAAGTCACTATGTTTTGCCGATTAACGGAACATTATAAACCTGTAAGTAGCCCAAAATTACATCATTTTACACTTTCAAGCAGTCTCTTTTTATTTTTAGACCTTTTTAGGCCTCTTTTTAAACAGTTTTTTTTACAGGCGATTTTTCAATTTTGGTGGGGGGTTGTAAAGTTGGTCCATGGCCCACCACGACGGGCTCTGGCTTGAGAAACTGGATTTGAAATTCCATCCAGTGAGTATAAAACTAGACAAAACGACAGGTCATCGATGCGACGACTGCGGTAAGCTGCGTCGGTCATAGCCTCGGGAGACCCACTCTGTTCCGCCGTTGGGTTTCGGTTCCAGCCTGGGTTTGGCACGGGGACTTTTAAACAGAATAGGCGCATTTGGAAATTCTGAGTTATCTGGAGGCACAATGGGGCTAAATATCACATTTTTGTATAGATTAACCTTTTAGCTATCAAATTCTTCCAAATAATCAAAAAGATTGATCACCTGTATCTGTGTTTGCAAGGCGATTTACGAAGCACCAACGTCCGAACCGGGTGCCATATTTGTTTTGGCGCATGCTGGTGCCTGTGAACGGCGGAACAGAGTGAGTCTCCCGAAGCTATGTCGGTCACAGATAGGCCTTTTCAGTCATAAGCGCAACTGCCGCGAATTAATTCTTTCTACTTAAACCAAAACAACAGCTGTAAATCTATCGTCTGTGGACGGATGCCAAACATATGGAAGGTATAGGTTAACATATTTGGAGGCGATGAATCGCAGAGCTTTAGGAACATGCAAGGAAAAATCCATCTTCAAAACACCCGAAGGCTAAGAAATATCGTTTGAGTTTAGCTCTGCAGCTTTCGCTGGTTTCCCGAACAACCAGTGACGTCACAGAAGCCCACGCGCCGCTGCGGTAACAAAGAAGGCGAGAGCAAGTGATCGACATAACCCGTTCCGCTATCAAACTCTAGCGTTGCAGTGTCTGGCGTAAGAACACAATGATGCGTCCTTAAACCACAGGGTAAAGGTATGTAAAACAAGACCACTTGGATGTGTTCCTATTACCAAAGATATTTAGTTACTACACCAAGATAGGTCATACGGCGCACGCCCACTGTAAAATGTGTAATGCGGCGAGTAGTGGCGCCGCTATGCGACGAGCGCGTAACATAAGGCTGCCACTGCGCTGACGATAACGCAGTCTGCGCGATCAGCGGCGCCCTGTGAATTACAAATTGATGTATCCCGTTGATATAAAGCCTAGTGGTGTTCATTCATGCTTTAAGGTATATATTAAATTAAATATATATAACTTTGTACTTTTTATGCGGCAATAAATAGTTGTTAGTGTCATCAAGGAGTCTTATTCTGAGAAGGCCATTCACTGTTTGGCTCCCCTAACTTACTGGTTGAAAACAAAGATGTACGCTTGACTAGTCGATTATAAAACACCACAACTTCATAAATATTTAGCATGGACAGTCTTCTGTCTGTGTTATATTGACACATTTTGTCGTACTATAGATTCGTCTACCCTTCGACGCCACTGCAAACACAGGCTCCCAACAAGTGTACAAACACAACGACGCTCGAATTTCAGATATATATTCTAAGCCTAAATATTAATAATACACAACAAAGCCATGCTTAACCAACTGATATTTTTTAATACAATAATACAACATCAACAAGATTACTCATTTCTACAGAAACTCTCTAAGTCATGAGCAGTTTTAAAAATACTTCAGATATTGGATTTACTCAACAAGTCTTGTTCCTTCTTGCATAGGGCTGTACAGTCACTTCGGGATCTTATCGAGACCCCACGAGACAGGGATACCTATGCTCTACGTCAATGCCTAGCATCAACGGCCTGTACGTGCTGCCTACCTTCCGGTTGTTTGCCTTCACTCGCCTCACACACAAGATCGGCCAAAGCTGTCCTTGGAAGCACAAATAACCACTTTGTTATGTGCATATCCGAATTATAAACATCCGAGTAGATTTATGTAATGTATGAGCGGTTAGGCAGTTGATAAACCAGTATGTGGTTGTCTCATGAGTGACTGTCAGTGTCAGGCGATCTAACGTGCTGCGCGGGCTTTTCCATGTCGTATGACGTAATAATCATGACGCGCGTGTCTGCAGGCGGTATCTGTGGTTACGTAACAACGCTCCTTATATGGACTGAGCAGGTGAGGACAATGGTGCTCCGTTTGTCGTAGAACTGTAAACATCGATGATTTGGCTCAAAATACAACGCTTCCAACAGTCTCATCGAACGGACCACATGCATTATGAAGAGATAAATGTCTTATCTTTAATTATATTATGATTTTATAGTTAGCCAGGCCTGGACCAAAGCAAACAAAAAATAGTTTCACACCCGCTCGATTCTTCACGCACAAACTGCGCAGCCGGTCGGTTCCCAACACTAACACGTTTACTACAATGAGTGCAAGTCACGCAGTTGCAGCAAGGCACCAGCGTGATGCGCACTCGTTCTAAGAGCACGTGTTTTTTTGTTGGTCCCCAAAAGGCCTAAACCGGAAATAGTACCCGCGAGAACTGTACAGCCCTATTGACCACCCATCTCTGGCATCTGAAATGTAACAATAACAAACAACATTTCATAAATGCAAATGCTTATAAACGTAATAAAAATAATAATTTGACAAGCGTTCAGTGAAAGGCTTTGCTTTTTCCCGGGATCCTGACACCCAAGGCAGTAGGCCTAGGTCTATATGATCACACTAAGGGGTCTGGTAGTTTTGATTCAAGCCCCAGGACATCGACCAGGACACCTGATTACACATTCGTTAGGCCTTAGCAGCCACTTGGAATTTGTTGTCATCCGGTAATTGTTGAGTAATCAGGTAATAATTGGCAACGATAGATTTTTGACTGGTTTTACTCTCATCAGCCGCCCGCTTTGACGTGGGCGATAATAGAGAATTATCAGAAATTGTGGGGGTGTTAATCGATGCACGATATGAATGACTGATAAATTAAGGCAATAGGCAGGTCTTACCTTTTCTTTTCCTGGGGAATCTGAAGAATGACATTTTTAGGCATGTGTTTCGTGAATTCGCGCAATTTATGGCAGAACAAACTTGAAGTTTATGCCTGTTGACGGCGGCACTGTGCACCACTACGCGCTCAACGCTTGGCGTCGCCGCCGGAGAACGATTACAACGAAATCGCCGTATGACCTATATCTTGGTGTACTAATATCTTTGGTGTTACTTTTTGATCACGACAAGAAAAACTTGTAAGTTTATTGTTTGAAGCGTTGCGCAAACGTTGTGAAAATCCGTGTGACGTCAAAATGCCCTTTCGTAGGAAATTATACAAACTCCAGTTTCTCAGCTGGCAGTGTTGTCCAGCCTTACCAAATTGTCTTCCTTAGGAAATCATATTCCACTTCATATGGAAGGACAAAAATGGAAAAATAACGAGACACACCTTAGTGGACATCATTGAAAATGGAAGATTAAATGCTCCACATTTAAGGCCGATGACTTTCACAACGAGTGTAGCCCGGGTACGACGGTATTTATTCACTGAAGGCAATACCTTATATGGAAACAACTCAGGGATTATAACACGCAAAGACCAAATCTGCACATCAATATACTAATACACTGTAACTACAAGGAGTCCTTTAATCGAGATACATCGCATTCATGATATTTTTTATGACACAAATAAGGTGATAGCGTTTAAAGTGTGGTACGAACGAGGTCTGCCTAAATTAGAATTTTAAAACTGGTATAAGCGCGGGTATAAGTCACCTCTATTTCTAAACTAAAACTATCAGTACAAAATAAAACTGGGCCTCTACAGTTTGTTTTTAACGTTTTTGTGACGTTATTATGACATGTCATGTTATAAAATATTAGAAGTAAAAAAGCCATATAAAATGTAAAAAAAAGTTCCTTGTTTACAAGCCTAAACTTATGTGATGATTCAGACGAACAATAGGAACTACCAATTAAGCTTTAATATAACACAAAGAAAATGTCATTTGCACACTAAATTAAAATCGATTATCCCCCAGAACAATAAACGTTTTAATTAGTTACTACACTTTTATATAAACGACAAAACAAATGAAAAGCAAAAGACTAGATTAATTAATTGGATCAGACTATTATTTTTACATTAATATGTACTGCACCCCCTTATGAAAGCATTATGCCTATAACTTTATTATACATACAACATCTACTGATCTGCCGCCTAGTGCGCTAGCCACTACACCAGGGAGTCCCCCCGCTCATACATATATAAATGCTTCATTCTATTTCATTTCCAGGTTCCTTCACTTAAATGGTCTTATCTGTCGCTTTCCTTCTGTTCTCTCTCAGGTTGATGTATTTGATCTGCTGTTGCCTATTTTTTGCATTGTTCTCTCAGTTGCTTCAGGAATGCGGCCTCCTCCGGATACCAGCCAGAGGTCAGAGACTGAGCTCCGTCCACCAGCAGAACGGATCCGGATACGTAGGAAGCGGCGTCCGAGGCCAGAAAGGCAATGGTCTGCGCCACTTCCTCTGACTCCCCGACCCGGTACTCAAACGGGATGGTGGCGCCGGAATTCTCCCAGTACTAGAATAAATAATAATAAGTATAATAATTAAAACTATTAAAACTATATTGAATTATAGTTTGCGGGTTGCAGCCATATCCTCAATGAAACTGGCGAGGGCCGACAGGAGGGGACGCCTGTACCATCGGAACACCGCTGACACGTCTCACGGCCCGGCCCTACGTGGACCCTCTAAGGACCTATCCCAGCATATGGGATAAAGGGCGACGAACTGATCCGGAAAGTTTGGTACCCGCCACGGCTCGGAGTCGCACCACCGGATTTTATGACGTTCGAAGCAAAACGTCCCAAACGCGATGCGTCCAATGGATGATACTTTGTCATAACGTGCTCGTATAATGCGTTAAATTCTTTCAACTGGAGGTCGATTACATATGCCGAGGTATCTATTAAAGACTTAAAATTGATTAATATTAACTGAGGTTCTCATAAGACCTACTTCTTCGGAATCTCCTTGCTGCAGCCCCGCGATCTGGTGTATCGGAGTTCTGATGGTCCCAGGGCTAGAAAATAACATAATGTCATCTTAACTGATGTAAAAAATATATCGTCATCCCAATATGTATATCTAAACATATGTATAACGAAAAGAAAATGCTAATCCAAGGTAAAAGAAATCATTTTATTTTCCGCAATAAAATATCATGATTACTACACCATGATAAACATCAACTTATGCGGTTTAAATATCCTGATTACATATATATAAACTTTAATGAGTAAATGTTGTAGTTCCTGAGTAATTACTTATATTGTAATTGTTGGGTAATTTCTTATGGTGGAATTCCTTATGGTACGTCATCTACGGCAAAACAATGACAACAGAAATCGTCTGAATCGAGTCAGATAGATAAAATTAACTTACTTCACTGAATTAACTCGAATGCCATACGGTCCCAGCTCTGAAACAGAGACAACCAACAGCATGGTCAACACGTGTTCTGGCTGATAGAGGCAAAGGACAGAAGTAATATGTCCTCTGCACAAATTGAAAGATAACAAATTGAAATAAGGTTTCGATAAATCTCGATTAAATCGGTTACCTAGATTAATATATTCATTACCGACAGCGCTTTATTTGTCATCTTAAACAAAAAGGAATTATTGTCCCTTAGAACTTAGCGGGTTTCATTACCATAATTTTATAGTTACATTACTGCCTCCCCCCTCCCCCCCCCCCTCCACACCTCCCCGTATCCTGACGTACCAGTTGCGAGGGAGGCGCTCAGCATGTCCAGGCCTGCCTTAGACACGCTGTAGGCTGTCAACGGGGCGAACTGGACCACCACAACAAAGCCAATGAAACAATTACCGACAGACTCAAACCAAAATTAATCGGACTGACACGCGCGAAATAAATAAGGAACATTATTGTGGTCTGCGTTGTTGGAATGTTATTGCGAAATAGCTCGCCCTTTGAAATGATATACGGAAAGGTTCCAAATACAAACGCATCAATTTTGAACATAATTATAAATTAATTTAATGTAATATAATATAATTTACCAAACTTTGTACGGGGTTCGTATGTACCATGTCACTCAACTCTGGACAACGTACGTTAATCTTAGAGGTTTTTTCGGAATATGTCATATAGTTATGTAGTAACAAGACATAGCTTACCGTCCGAGTACTGGAATTACTGGATACATTCACGATGCAACCTGATAATGATAAATACGTCAATATAAATAACACGAGACCGTCACTCCCAAGATGAAGGATGATGACGGAAATGTTTGGCAACATACAGAGGCGACAGCGGCTCAGATTCAGATCTTCCCCTCAGATCCAGATTGACCCCTCAGATCCAGACTGCCCCCTCAGATCCAGATTGACCCCTCAGATCCAGATTGTCCCCTCAGATCCAGATTGACCCCTCCGTCACAATAACGTAGGCCTACATAACGCTGCCATTTTATTCGAAACGGAATTCGGAACGGCGCATCTGGAACCCAATAAGGCGAAGCACAACTACTTGGCCGGCAACATATGTGGCCAAAGATATGGCGGTGAGATGCTGGTCCAAATGTTTATTTTATCTTTTGAACAACGACATTATATAAGATGCAACAGCAATAAAAGACCAGGCCCTTACTCTCAAAGTCACTGAATTTCGAAGCTCAACTCGTGTATCAGAAATGGACAAGGGGCGACACCAGTGTGTAATGAGGGATAACAGATCATGTAAATAATGTGTTAAACATGGGAAAAAACTTCTTCAACCCGCTGATAACTACCTCTGTTCTGCTTGAGACGAGAAAGCATTTCCCATAAGCCGATCATAATTACCTTTGTTTTGCTGGGGATAAGGAAACACTTGTTTAATTTACCTATTGATAATTAGGTTTCTTCTGCTTGGGATGAGGGAGAGCTTGCTTCAGCTATTGATAATTACCTTTGTTCTGCTTGAGATGAGGAAGCGCTTCCTTAACTTATTGACAATGACTTCTGTTCTGCTTGAGATGCGGAAGCGGTTCTTTAACCTATTGATAATGACCTTTGTTCTGCTTGAGATGAAGAAAGGCTTCCTCATGCAACATATTGATAATGACCTTTGTTCTGCTTGAGATGCGGAAGCGATTCTGTAACCTATTGATAATTACCTTTGTTCTGCTTGAGATGAGGAAGCGGTTCTTTAACCTATTGATAATTACCTTTGTTCTGCTTGAGATGAAGAAAAGCTTCCTCATGCAACATATTGATAATGACCTTTGTTCTGCTTGAGATGCGGAAGCGATTCTGTAACCTATTGATAATTACCTTTGTTCTGCTTGAGATGAGGAAGCGGTTCTTTAACCTATTGATAATTACCTTTGTTCTGCTTGAGATGAAGAAAAGCTTCCTCATGCAACATATTGATAATGACCTTTGTTCTGCTTGAGATGCGGAAGCGATTCTGTAACCTATTGATAATTACCTTTGTTCTGCTTGAGATGAGGAAGCGGTTCTTTAACCTATTGATAATTACCTTTGTTCTGCTTGAGATGAAGAAAAGCTTCCTCATGCAACATATTGATAATGACCTTTGTTCTGCTTGAGATGAGGAAGCGCATCATTAACCTACTGATAAACACCTTTGTTCTGTTTGAGATGAGGCAGCGCCAGTTGACAGAGTTGTATAACAGATCGAATGTTGACACTTATCGTCGTGTCAAATTGTTCTAAGTTGAGCGCCTCGAACGTGCTCATCTGTGCGTACGCCGCGTTGTTTACCTGTGGATAATGAAAACGTGGAAAGGAGAAACGGCCGAAAGGTATCAAGAAATATTATCTCTAGCCATTAAAACATAAAATAAATTAACGATATGATCGTTCATTCTATATAAGGCATGTTATTTGCGTCATTAACGTGACCGTTGACACCAGATAACTTGCTACATGTAGCAGTTTTCTTCGACGCTCACCAGTATGTTAACAGTGCCAAAGCGCTTGACAGTCTCCTCCATAATACGAGTGACGTCATCTTCCTTGGCGAGATCCGCTGCGACTGTCAAAACCTGCAAAAAGTACAATGAAAATGTGCTATATCACTTTTTATACAAATGTTAATGCCGTTCAAAGAAGCCGGCAGCCGGGCCTCTAACGCTGCTTTACCGCTTCATATAATACCCATGTGGCTATCCTCCAAGTTACAGAATTTTCACTAGCATGCAATAAAATACAGCAGAATTTTCACTAGCATACAAGACAATTTAGAAGTGACCGCCAGCCACGAATTTGCCGATTAACCAGGCGGCAGCCCTGTTTGGAGGTGTATCCGCGATTGACCAATCAGGAGGCCATACTTCTATATATAATTATATGCAAACCGGAAATGACGCAAGAGCGCGTGATAATCGCGAATATAAATAGCTGCGATATCTAACTCCAATCATAGATTTTGACGGAGGCAATCGTTGCAAGAGATATATCAATATGTTTTGATGCTCTATTTCCCTGGAACCCTAAGATCATGGTCTACTGCACGGCTTGGAACTGCCACAATGCATCCGTAAATCGCGGCCATGATCTCTCGTTTCACGCGTTTCCTCTGAAGGCTACCTCCACTGTGAAGAGTTCCCTTCGCAAGATAACCTCCAGTTCTAACGTAAAGCTGCGCCACATAAAGGGTCACAATATACGTCACTTGCTCCCGCAAAATGGCGCGCTGCCTGACATTGATGGAGCAGCTTGCCTTAATTTTTTCTCCTTACCAGTCGGCAGAAACGAAGCGTCGACACTCACCAATTTATCCTCAAGATGTAAACTTTCGGTGCCGATTGCGATTAGATGAAGTTAAACACCAGCTTTAAATTTTGATGTTTAGGGATTGTAAGTAATATCAAATAACACCACTGTCGACCGCCTACCTGGTCATCTGTCAGGCCACACGCCTTACACTGCTCGGCCACCTTGTCGATTCTGAGTTTGTCCCTACCGTGGATGGTCAGTCGACAGCCGTGTTTGGCAAACAACAGAGCCGTGGCTGCCCCGATACCAGAGCTGGAACCTGCAGCACCCAACATAAAACCATATATGTCTGCATGACACAACCTGAGTACTTTCGTCATGTGTTCCTCTTAATAAAGTGCTAATCAAACCCTTGTATATGATACTGTGATACAAATGTGTTATTTGTGAATGTGACTCTGACATACTATAATATACTAATAATACAAGGCGATTGTCTGACAAATATCATTTGAGTAAGTGGGAATGTAGCCTACTTTGAATAACAGCAATGAGGTGCAGCTGAGATGCGCGGCTCATGAGGTTCTAACCGAGGTTTATCTTAGTGATGTACCCCTATCAGGGATCACTAATTGTACATTTTACGTAAGATAAATAAGAAGGATCTCTCATGGGCTTGTTTTACTATAGCTTTGACAAAGAAACCTTCACCGCGTGTGAGGACAAGCTTTTGATCACCCACATTCCAAAGCGTGTGGAATATATGTGAATGTTCCCCTCGGCGCTTGTAGAAACGTTTTGCTAGAGAAAGACATGGCGGTCTGTCACACAATTTTGCCGGTGTACAAGATACAAGTGTACTACTTATAAAAATGTCAATATGTTGATGTTTTGTTTCGAAACGTTCCGTGTGATTTTAGTTTGTTGATTAAACTGTTAAATCAGAATTCAGGATGGTCGCGGACAGTTCCTCGTGGCGTGATTTCGCCCGCGATAAGGTGTCTAGCTGATGACCGGCCGGACGCAATATCCCGGACGGACAAGTTATCATGTCACTGATCTATAATTAGGGACAGTTTATAATATTACACCGGTCGTGCGTGGAACCGGATACCAACTGGGTTTGCTTTATTGATTGATTGCCGGAAGTCCATTATGTTCCATTATATTGGCATCATACAGTCGAGCGACACATCTGTAACTTGACATGGGTATGTCCAGCACGGCACAGGGGCCACGTTCCCGCCCCCCCCCCACTCCCTTTCCCTGAGATATGTCTCCCCCCCCACTTTCAAATTCTGTGCCTCCTGACCTCTATGACCTTCTATATTACAATGCATCGAGCTTTTTAGTTTTTGTGTTCTTTCTTTATCTTACCAACGATTATAAAGTGTTTAAATAGTACGTAGCATTCTCCACGGTCACCTACACGTATTTTTCCTGGGGTTTGGCACATGCCACGTTCAGAAGTCTGTCAGTTAAATTGCTCCTCGAAACTACAACTGGGGCCGGCCCGATAGTTCAGTGGGCTAGAGCGCTGTTTATTACCGGACTTAACGGACTTAACGGGTAAGCATCTGACGTGATCTTGAGCTTGCTATGTCTTGACCTTGGACACGTGACGTTGACCTTGCTGTGATATTGACCTTGGAGACACAATTTTAATCAATGTTGTCACCCGCGCCGAAATAATAATGTTATGTCGTTCGTAAGGTAACGTCTGTCTCACTTGTACCTTTGATGGACGAGGTCGTTTCCCGGCCAAAATCCTCTCATAGGGTTCAATGTTAATGTTTATTTTTTTCTTGCAAGAAAAGTATTCGGCTGATTTGCAAATTTGAGACATGGCATACAAGGTAACTATAGGCCCAATGCGTAAAATAATTGGCAGCGTGATTAAAGGAAAACTGAACGTTATATAGATTTTTCTAATTTTGGTCCTATCTTTGAATGATCAACAGGTTAAGCGAAATTTTGAAAAAATCATGCAACCTTGATCATTGATCTGCATGGCCCATCTACGAAAACAGCCTGACGGTCGCCATTCGGAATATTTTGGTGAATGTGGAAATATATATATGAAGGCGTTATTGCAATCCGTTACGAACAGGCACAAAGACAGACACACAAACCGAACACAGCCGACATAAGACCGACATAAGACGAAAATCGTAGACGAAAATCGTAGTCACTGCATGCCTGGCGAGTAACAAAGGTCATGGAAATAAGTTACCTGTGATCACGGCTACCTTGCCCCGTAGACTCTCCATGGTCAGTGTAAATGACTGTAACACGGGGGGTGTATTGTAGGCCTTGATAAAAATGTAGAGTTAGTCCTCGCTTGCTGCTCTGGTCCGCTGTCTGCTCTGCGCTCGCCTCCGAACTCAGCTCAGCTCAGCTCAGCTCAGAACACCACAAGCCAGGCAGCCAGCCAATGACCTCACGTGACCTTGGTCCCTGTCAGGCGACCAGTATTCAGGCGCAAGAGTACACCGCTAGAGGTAGTGCAAGTGGGGTCATCTCAGATCAGCAAGGATAGTATATTTGCACACTACAGGGGCGGATCCAGGAAATCTGGATAGGGGGGCCGGTTTCAGGGTCGGATCCAGATATGCTGGATAGGGGGGGGGGGGGGGCGGGGCGGTTTACGTTTACATATGTTAAATTTATACTAATAAAATTAAGCTGTCCGTCTGTCTATCTATCTGTCTGTCTGTCCCAACTATGCACCCGAGGCACCCGCTGCATGCACCAGCACATTGGCGCCAGCAGCCGCTTTGAACGTGTTGAATGTGTCAACATTGTCGCTGGGTTCTTATCGCTTTTCCCGTCACCCATACCTAGGGATATAGGTTGGGTGCCAACACTAATAACATTAGTCCCAAGGCCCTATCGCCGAATTCAATCAATGGCAAGCCGGTAGTCATACTGGTAGCAATGCCCAAACCGTCATCAAAGCAACAACATCCCACGTCCGCTAAACGTCAGTTACCGCAGTGTCCAATTTTACAGTTAATTAAGCGGACTACATGCGAAAACATCGCTAGACGTCCCCCGAGCGGACCGAGCGGGGCGGTTAGTGGTATAAATGTTGCCCCTAATAGGGGAGGGGGGCGGGCCGGGTCGTCCGGGCCGGGTCGCCCCCGCCCCCCCTGGATCCGCCCATGCACTAAGCTTGATATCAGGCCTGGTCAGACGTAGTTTGTATTGTAGAAATGATTTTCCAGAGAAAAAAAATATATATAACGGTGGCGGATCCAGGAATTTGTGAAATTTGCGGTCAGACCCTGTGTGAGAATATTTTACACAAAAAATTAAATTTTTCCTCAAAAATCTGACTTTATGAACCGCTGTATAGTGTGTGTGGGGGGGGGGGGGGGGGGATACACTATCCGATCTCCGCTATTGGCATCCAGAAATTCTTGGAGATTCGGGGGGTTTAGGTGCATTTTTTGAGGGATTGTTATCCGTATAATATCTGGTTCAACGCAAAGGCCCTTTCTCTGTATACCGCGATCTGTTATAGCGGTCTGTGAATTCCTTGATATTTGCGATAGGACTTTTAATTACGGTGTTTTTTTTCGCGCCCAGTCTTGATCAGGCCTCACCTTGGAGATTCAATATTATTCTCCCTAATTGTTGAGGATTCGCGATTCGTAAGGGGTTAAATTTCTAAAAGCCATCATGTTGATGACATATAATTGTTGCATGAACATTTACAAGGAATGCCTAAATGGGTATTGTTTAGAAATATTCCGTCACTTGGATTGTAGGCCTATTACGGAATACGTCGCAACACGTCTACATCACAGGTGAATGCAACCTGACAATGATAATACGTGAAGCCCGAGTGGGGGGCTGGAGGGGAGGCTACAAATCTGGTGGGGGGGTTCCGCGGGTGCCTTGATGCCTTAGAGAGCGGACAAAAAGATACCCAAATAGAGCGGAAATTTATGATGAAAAAGATAGCCCTATAGAGCGGATATTGTAAAACCGGGGATGGGGGTACGGCTCTGGCAAAGAGCGTTCATAAAGCGGGTTGCCGCCAAAAAAACCCCTTCCGAGCGGATTTGGCAGTAAAACGCCCCGACCGAGCGGATTTGGGCGTTAAAACCCCGACTGAGCGGATTTTGGCGGTGAAAAAATGGTAGGGGGGGGTGGGTTACCGCCGAGCCCCCCCAAACCCAGCAATGTATTAAGTACCCTCCTCCCCGGGACGTAAAGCAGAATTTCAAATCCTCTTGGATCGTCAAATAACCAATGGACGGATGTCTCATTTTAATCCCAATGAGGTTTTACATTTAGAATACAGATGCTGTATAGCCCAGGCATTGCTATAAAGTATGACACTTACTAATGTGAGACGTATTACTAATAACAATGGCAAATTCACGATGCAATGTATGTATGTAGTTCATACCATTCCATGGAGGGATTATGGAAAATGGGAGAACAGTTTTTAGTGGTAATTGAGAGGGAATGTGTTGTTCAAAAAAGGCATCCAACATAGACACTGACATTCACGCAAAGTATATGGAGGTTATTTATTTGGAAACCGTCGCTATAAAAACAACCGAAATATGAATTGATTAACTTACATTTTGAAGAGAATATTCAGTCTCAGATGCCAAACATACCAGTGTATTTCTACCTGATTTAACTGATGTCACAGGTTCCTAATTACTATCGAAAGAGACACCCAAGTAGACACTACTGAAAATGGAGGGTTAAATGCTCCACATCTAAGGTCGGTAATGATCACAATTCCAATACATGTACATGAATATATATGGAAACAACTCTGGGATTATAACATGCAAAGACTAAATCTGAACTTCAATATACTAGTACACTGTAACTACGATGAGATTGGGATTTTTGTTTAATGCTGGCAAGCATCACATTCATGATATGTTTTAGGACACAAATTGTATGTTCCCTACCAATAGCCGCTAAGATCTTTGGTGTAGCTTCTTGTTCCGATTTTTGACAATTTTTTTAAGTTAACCAGAATCGGTATACTTTATCATTGGGCAACTGTTCCGTTGCCATGGAAACGGAATCGGAAAGCGAAAAGGACACGCGTTCGCCGTGCGCGTGCCCTAAGCCTTTGTACGCGTCTACATCTCCCACCATGTTAAAGGAAAGTGAAATCGTTCAAGCGAAAGTACGTCATATTTAATGAATTTCGATTATCTTCATAGGGTCCCACGTTAAACGTTTGCAACTATATGCCGAAAAGTAATAGGGTTATGTCACCATGCTTACAGTTGGTGGCTCAGCTCAGTATTATCCATCCGGAAACTGCAAGCATAGGGTGATGGCTTGAATAGGGCGCCCGTGGCAGCCCGTGCTAGCACGAAAAATCTTTCATCATTGGTCAAATTTTGAAAAATTCTTGTGACGTCATTTCTTGTACTGGGCACCATCTTTAACAAAACAAAAATCCTGATGCTGTGCGCGGAAGACACTTGTGAAATACGTGACAAAACATTTTTCCCAGCATGAGAGATGGACGATTTTAACATGGGGAGTCCCATAGAGAACTACCGACACCCTTGGAACCGGAAGTAAGATAGCAACGTATGTTTTTTTATTATGCAAATAGGTGAGGGACTACTTTGCCTACACTATAACGCCACTTAAATATTTTTAATATTTTGTTTCGATTTTTGACGATTTTTTGCATGTACCAAAAGTGACGTCACCGCGATACTCAAGATAGTATTTTTGCTGGCCTGGTCCGTCATATTGGAATATGGCGGACGCGTTGCTCCTAGATCCACGAGGACTGTGTTTTTTTCATTCAGGGGCATGAGCTAGCTCAGGATGCTAGCTCTGGCCCAGGCTACTACTATAGTACTAGCCCATGCCGCTGGCCCAGGGCACCAGCTGAGGCCTAGCCCTGGCCGCTAGTCCAGGCCGCTGGCTCTGGCCGCTGGCTCAGGCCGCTACCTCCGTAAGCTAGCCTAGGCCGCTAGCGCAGGTTTAGCCCAGTATGCTAACCCATGTTTAGCCCAGTATGCTTGCTAACCCAGGCCGCTAGCCCTGCTTGTTGTGGGTGGGCAGGTGAGGGGGGGGTGGGGTCCATGAAATTTGTGCCGATAGGGCGTGTGCAGGAATTATTGAAACGAGGGCGGGGGGGCAGAAGAATGTGTTCCACACAGAACACACATATACCTTAGGGTCTGAAAGGAGGTCTGTGCACGCCCATGCACGGTGGGTGGGATGGACGGGGGGAGGTGGGGGGGGGAGGGGGGGGGCAGAAGTACATGATTCTGACGGGTGAGGGTGCAGAAGGTGGGAGGGATGAGCAAACATCGGGCAAACATCCTAACAACACCAACTGACATAATGACAAAAATCGTAGATATTTCTCATTAACAAGGCGATTGTCTGGCAAATATCGTTTGAGTAAGTGGGAATGTAGCCTACTTTGAAATATAGCAATGAAGTGCAGCATTGACACGCGGCTCATGGGGTTGAAACCGAGGTTTATCTTAGTGATGTACCCTAATCAGGGATCATTAATTGTACCCTATACGTAAGATAAATAAGAAGGGTCTCTCAAGGGCTAGTTTTACCATAGCTTTGACAACGAAACCTTCACCACGTGTGAGGACAAGCTTTTGATCACCCACATGTCAAAGCGTGTAGAACAATATATGTGAATGTTACGCTTGGCGATTGTAGAGACGTTTTGCTACAGAAAGGCATGGCAGCCTGCCATATAATTTTGCCGGTGTACCAGATAAAAGTGTACTACTTATAAAAATGTCAATATGTTGATGCTTTGTTTCGAAACATTCCGTGTAATTTTTTTTAGTCTGTTGATTAAACTGTTAAAGCAGAATTCAAGATGGTCGCGGACAGTTCCTCACGGCGTGATAAGGGGGCGTATTCATAATCGCCACTTAGGCTACGCCACTGGACTTAGTGCTAAGTGGAAGATTTGTCGAGCGATTATCAGATTCAAAATATATAAGTAGTCACCAAAAGAGTGGATTTTCTGAATTAAGAAAGTGCCCAAATTATAATAAATACGATTTCTTAATCATGAGCACCACCACAACGAGCTGGTGAGGCTAAGACGAAAACGCACTTTTCGTGCGTAACTTACGAGGGGATTATGAATACGGCCCAAGGTGTCTAGCTGATGAATACGGCCCAAGGTGTCTAGCTGATGAATACGGCCCAAGGTGTCTAGCTGATGAATACGGCCCAAGGTGTCTAGCTGATGAATACGGCCCAAGGTGTCTAGCTGATGAATACGGCCCAAGGTGTCTAGCTGATGAATACGGCCCAAGGTGTCTAGCTGATGAATACGGCCCCAGGTGTCTAGCTGATGAATACGGCCCAAGGTGTCTAGCTGATGAATACGGCCCAAGGTGTCTAGCTGATGAATACGGCCCAAGGTGTCTAGCTGATGAATACGGCCCAAGGTGTCTAGCTGATGAATACGGCCCAATGTGTCTAGCTGATGAATACGGCCCAAGGTGTCTAGCTGATGAATACGGCCCAAGGTGTCTAGCTGATGAATACGGCCCCAGGTGTCTAGCTGATGAATACGGCCCCAGGTGTCTAGCTGATGAATACGGCCCAAGGTGTCTAGCTGATGAATACGGCCCAAGGTGTCTAGCTGATGAATACGGCCCAAGGTGTCTAGCTGATGAATACGGCCCAAGGTGTCTAGCTGATGAATACGGCCCAATGTGTCTAGCTGATGAATACGGCCCAAGGTGTCTAGCTGATGAATACGGCCCAAGGTGTCTAGCTGATGAATACGGCCCAAGGTGTCTAGCTGATGAATACGGCCCAAGGTGTCTAGCTGATGAATACGGCCCAAGGTGTCTAGCTGATGAATACGGCCCAAGGTGTCTAGCTGATGAATACGGCCCAAGGTGTCTAGCTGATGAATACGGCCCAAGGTGTCTAGCTGATGAATACGGCCCAAGGTGTCTAGCTGATGAATACGGCCCAAGGTGTCTAGCTGATGAATACGGCCCAAGGTGTCTAGCTGATGAATACGGCCCCAGGTGTCTAGCTGATGAATACGGCCCAAGGTGTCTAGCTGATGAATACGGCCCAAGGTGTCTAGCTGATGAATACGGCCCAAGGTGTCTAGCTGATGAATACGGCCCAAGGTGTCTAGCTGATGAATACGGCCCAAGGTGTCTAGCTGATAAATACGGCCCAAGGTGTCTAGCTGATGAATACGGCCCAAGGTGTCTAGCTGATGAATACGGCCCAAGGTGTCTAGCTGATGAATACGGCCCAAGGTGTCTAGCTGATGAATACGGCCCAAGGTGTCTAGCTGATGAATACGGCCCAAGGTGTCTAGCTGATGCGTGTAATGTCTCTTTGTTGTTGAATTAATTTTTAGTGGGAAGGAAAGCTCATTGTGTTAATTCCGACCGGCCGGACGCAATATCCGGGACGGACAAGTTATCATGTCACTGACCTACAATTAGGGACAGTTTATCATATTACACCGGTCGTAAGTGGAACCGGATACCAACGGGCTGTGCTCGCCGGAAGTACATTATGTTCCAGTATATTTTCATCATGCAGTCGGGCGACACATCTGTAACTTGGCATGGGTGTGTCCAGCGCGGCACAGGGGGCACATGCCCCCCCCCCCTTTCAGACCCTGAGATATGTCCCCCCCCTACCCCCTTTCCAATACTGTGCCTCCTGACCTTCTATATTACAATGCATCAAGCTTTTTAGTTTATGTTTTCTTTCTTTATCTTACCAAGCATTATAAAGTGTGTAAATAGTACGTAACGTGCACCATGGTCACCTACACGCATTTTTCCTGGGGTTTGCAGAAAAAAATATTGTGCCCCGAATTGTTGCACACTGGCACAGTAGGCTACGTGACGCATGACCCTATGTGACGTCGGTGGGTTGTGTAGCAACAACCCTTAATTACTGTTGTCACCCGCGCCGAAATAATAGTGTTAGATCGTTCGTAAGGTATCATCTGCCTCATTTGTTTCTTTGATGGACGAGGTCGTTTTCCCGCCAAAATACTCTCATAGGGTTCAATGTTAAAGTTTAGATTTTTTTGGCAAGAAAAGTATTTGGGTGATTTGCGAATTTGAGACATGACATACAAGGTAACTATAGGCCCAATGCGTAAAATAATTGGCAGCGTGATTAAAGGAAAACTGAACGTTATATAGATTTTTCTAATTTTGGTCCTATCTTTGAATGATCAACAGGTTAAACGAAATTTTGAAAAAATCATGCAACCTTGATCATTGATCTGCATGGCCCATCTACGAAAACAGCCTGACGGTCGCCATTCGGAATATTTTGGTGAATGTGGAAATATATATATGAAGGCGTTATTGCAATCCGTTACGAACAGGCACAAAGACAGACACACAAACCGAACACAGCCGACATAAGACCGACATAAGACGAAAATCGTAGACGAAAATCGTAGTCACTACATGCCAGTGGTGGAGTGCACCAACCGGTCGCAGATTTACGCCGGCGTAGTGGTTGCGCCGGCGTAACTACGTCGGACGTAGTGAGGAATGTTAGGCCGTGTGCACCAAGCCGGCGTTGGTCGGGCGTAGTTACGTCAGACGTACATCCATGAAAAGTGGGGAATTCTCCCTTGTTTCGATGGCGGATTTCGAAAAGTGACGTTTCTTACAGCTCACAGCTCTTATAAATGTAAATTCAAGTATGCGAAGGATCATTGTTGGACGTGGATTGCTTCTATGCTTGCTTAATAGCTTAATTATCAAAACATGTGAGGAGGGCTCAGGTTGATGTTGATGTAATATTCCCGTGTTTAGTTAATTAAACAAGACATAGGGTCATTGTGATAATACGGCCAGAACAACACATTAGTATAGCATTCCGCCCGCTTTTTGTGATATGTATTAGTGTGTGTCCTGCACAAGTTTCAATTCCTTTCTGTCGCAGACTGTTGACATTGAGGCGTGTGAAGGGTGCACAATGGCGACCCCCGGAGGTCCAGGACAAGCCGTGGCGCGTACCAGAGAAACATGCCGTAGGGATAAGGAAACCTGATCCCCTCAATTTTAGCGCTTTAGACAAGGAAACAATTTACAGCCTATACTTGCTATATACACGTGTACGAAGTCCAGTTTGGCATTGGAATGTGTATAGCAGCTAGTGGCTCCGTTATAAACGCACGCGTCTCTATTTAGTCTCACTTTTGAAGCTAGAACCAAGACAAAATGGCACGAGAGAAAAACTTCAGTGACTCAGAAATTCGGTCATTACTGGAAGTGTATAAAGATAATAAAGATGTTCTAACATCAATCCCGGTTGTGATGTGGGTCAACAAAAGCAAGCTGAAAGCTTCTTGTTCGTTCGTCCTTTGTCGATATATATGGCACCATATAATACCTTTCCCAATCTGCTTCCGAGATAGTTTCATTAAGATGTTGAGCCCACTTAACTTCATTGCATTTGCTAAACTTTAAACCACTTATCAATATATTATAACTCGCATTTACAACTCGTTCGTTTCGCGTAATAAATTGGATACTCTGGTTTGTAACTGTTTCTAATCTATCCGTTTCTTCCCCAAGTTCTCTGTTCCAATCTCGGGGGATACAATGCATGAAGCTGTAGTAATCTGCGAAGTTAATTTGCAATCCATATCGTACTGTAAATTCCCCCCTATTATACATTGTACTTTTTTCATTTATTAAATCGTTTAAGTATATAATACCTTTATTAATAAACTCCTGCTTCCGCTTGGCTAAATTACTATTGCACAAAAAGTAGGTATTCCATATCGGCATGCATCTCACGTCTGCGTTGGGCTGTATATGTCTGACCAAAAGTTATTTGACACATTATAAAACTTCTGCAGTGACCTTAAATCTAATTCCCAGCATACAACCTCTTCCTTACAGATAAATGTACGAAATAAGTCTTGCCATGCACCTTCGCTAGAAATTAACCTGCGAATCCAGGATATTTTGATGGCATGGGCAAAGGTTTCCACATGAGTAAGAGCGGCACCGCCATATTTACAGGTTTGAGCCAGGCGGTTGATCCCTATCCTGGCTTGTTTTTTCCATATAAAATTGCGAATCACCTGGTTGAGTTTACAAAGGGTTTTTTTGTCTGGTGATGGTAACACAGACAGAACATGTACAAGTTTCGGTAATGCCAATGTCTTTATGACGGTAACCCTGCCTGTCATCGATAAATGCCTTTTTTTGTACAATGCTAGAAAGCTTTCTATCTCAATGATTTTACTGTCGTAGTTTAAACTTGGCATTTTGGAGAGGTTTACGTCAAATTTTATACCAAGCAACGTGAACTTACTGGCCCATTTGATTGGAATATTTGGGCAAATAACTTCCTTCGAATAACTTTTTCGTCCAAGCCACACCCCAATCGTTTTATCAACATTGATCTTTAGTCCCGAACATTTGCCAAATTTATCGAGCAATTCCATCGTAGTTTTTAGCGATTCAGTACTCCCGTCTAATAATAAAAATGCGTCGTCTGCATATTGGCCCAGCTTGTGTTCTGTGTTTCCGAAATTAACCCCACGTATACCTTTATGTTTTTGCAATGCCATTGCAAGAGGTTCCACAACAAGGATAAATAAATAAGGGGAAAGCGGGTCCCCCTGTCTACACCCTCTAGCTAACGAGAAGAACTGAGAAAAGTGACCGTTATTTAACACACAACTAGAAGAATCTCTGTACAAAATATCACACCATTTTACAAAGGATTCTCCAAACCCGTATGTCCTTAAAACCTTAAAAAGATATTGCCAGCTTACAGTATCGAATGCCTTCTCAAAATCAAGTAATAATAACAGACCATCTAAATCACCTTCTTCTAAATATTGCATTGCATCATACAAGAATCTAGTGTTTTCACCTATGAATCTACCCCGAAGGAATCCCTTTTGTTGTGACCCAATTACTTCCTGCAAGACAACTCTTAATCGATGAGACATAATTCCAGATAAAATCTTATAATCCACATTAAGTAGCGTGATGGGCCTCCAGTTTTTTAAGTAGATCCTCGGTTTATCCCCCTTTGGTAGGCAAGTTATCACACCTTGTTTTTGAGTAATTGAAAGACTGTCCGTCGCATACGCATAGTTCAAACTGTTCAATAGATATTGCCCAATATCTTTCCAAAATACTTTATAGAATTCGGCGGGGAATCCATCGCTTCCAGGTGTTTTATCGTTTTTCATATTCTTAAGTACCTCCTTAATCTCTTCCTGTGTTATCAACCCTTCACATGAATCGATCTGCCCCTGGGTTAAAATCTGAACATTGTTTTCATTTAGGAACTCATCCGTTGAACCCTGAGGGTCAATGCCAGCGTATAAGTTTTGATAGAAATTCATTTGGGCCTTCAAAATTAGTGTCGGTTCCTCAATAGTACAATTATCTACTTCTACTATATTTATCACCTTATTACCGTAGTTTCTTTTTTCGAGTCCGCAAAAAAATCGCGTAGGTTTTTCTCCCTCTTCATGGTATTGAGCACGTGATCTTAAAAATACAGCTTTAGCTTTGTGAAGTCTAAGTTCCTCTAGCCTCCTCTTAGCCTCCGATAACTCATCAGCACCCTGTGCTTCCGTAAAATCTGTTTGTTCCAAGAGTTCTATACGTTCTTCTAATTCCCTTTCCACTTCTATATTCTTCCTTTTCTTATAGCTGCTATAACTTATTGATGCTCCTCTTATGTTAAGCTTTAACATTTCAAAAAGCATTTGACTGTTAGTCCCATTCTCACCTTTACTGGAGTGAAAAACTGATTGATCGTGCATAAGGAGAGTATCCAGGATACATTGTTTTACCAGATCAACATAGGCAATGTCCCGTAGCAATGATGTATTGAGTTTCCAGAAACCTTTCCCTCGTTCTTGGAGATTGAAGTCAACGAGAAGGTATACAAGAGAATGATCCGTACGGTAACCACTAGAGATATCTGTTTTCTGTATAAGGGCCTGAAAATCTGACGAGACCAAAAAGAAATCCAATCTTGCTCTCTGTCATTTCTTCTGTTGGTTAGTCCACGTGTACCTTCTCGTTTTCTCGTGATTCACCCTCCAAATATCAAATAATTCTAAACTGTCCATCATATTAATGACTCTACGCTTAGCTTTGCAATTGTTTTCTCTGATATAGCCGGTCGTATCGAGAGAGTGGTTTAAGACAAGATTCCAATCTCCGCACATAATGATACTTGGGTTATTGAAATCTTGAACCTTTTTCTGCACTTCATCATAAAATTCTGGGGAATCCTTATTTGGTCCATATATATTGACCAACGTAAACCGATTATCTTTAATGGTCAGATCTAAGATCAATAGGTTACCTTTATCATCCTTACCAATGTTATGGATTTCATACTCCAGCGTTTTTAATATAACGATTGCCACTCCCAGGGATTGAGTTGATATTGAGTTAGCATAGCAGTCCGCTCCCCACTCATCTTTCATTGAACCCTCCAATGTAGGATCTAAGTGTACATCTTGTAAGCATAGAATCGTAAATTGTTTGCTCAAAAGCAAGTTGATCAAGATACAGACAACAGTTAATGCGCTGGGCATCCAGCGTGCAACATGATTCACCCGCTCGTGGATTACCATTGGAAAAGCCCATGGGACGCAGGGCAGTTGGACACTCATTTGTTTTACTTAACAAAGTGCATCATATGCTATTTCACCCAGTAATTATGACTGACTCTTCATGCTTTTCGAATTCGAAAATTTGAAGTTTCATCATCCTGGGTTGCGTTATTGATACTTGCGACCACCCACCCCCTAGGCTTACGCCTACTTCCTAGCAGGCGTAGCGGTGCGACCAACTTGCGACTAATGCCCGACTTACGTCCACTTGGTGCACACCGCGTAAAATTCCTCGCGCGGATTTACGCCGGTGTCACGGTCTGAGATTGTACCGTGCTGGAATTACCTCGGCGCATGCGCATTAGCTTCGTTTTATGTAGCCAACTTCCGGCGTGCTCGTTTTGTCCGAGAGATTGCGCAATGTCGGTGTGAGCGCTTGTGACCCGTTGGCAGTTAGATTACTCTGGTAGATCGAACTTTTAATGTAGTTGAACTAGCCGTAATCCATTTAAAAGGGACAGCATGAGCAGATGAATTTTAAACTGACACTTGACATCGTAGTCTTGTCACTTGACAAATAGGACTATCTTAAATCTATCAACTGTTTGTTGACACGTTTTCTGTTAGCCCCAACCTTGGCGCAAGTGCCCCCCGGCAAGCCCGCTTCCCAAGAAAAGGGGGCTTGCCTGGGGGCACTTGCGCCATATCCCAACCTTGTGTCGGCGTTGTTGCCGAGAACAACGCCTGTTGTCAGGCAAGGAGGGAGGTACGACTGGACGCCTGTTAAACTGGCACGTAACGGGACTAGTTTTCTGTAATCCTTCTGTCAAGTTCTGACAACTGCTCGTCTGACGGTCTGGTGCGATAAAGTGGCGTATTTTCGGAATTGTTCACTGTAATTGCTTAATAACATTGAACAATAGTGATACTAAAGTCTATAGTGACAAGACTATCTCACCCCTTGGTATCGCTCAAGCTTATATGATATGTTGTAGGGATATCTTTCTTGTGTGGGCGATAATAGAGATGAGGTCAGAAACTGCCCATTCACCCAAGCTGTCAAGTGTCAGTCTAAAATTCCTCTGGTCTGGAAGATCTTGGCCTCTGTATCATCGCCCACATTGTTTACGCAATAAATCAGAGTTATTGTCAATATTGTGGATTGCTCTTGTGGATGGTCATAGCCACAGGCACTGTAAAGCGACGGAGGGAAGGGCCCATGTATGCCTATATTATAATTATAATAATACAATAGGCATATATGGGCCCCTGCCCTCCGTCGCTTTACAGTGCCTGTGGTCCTACCTGCATATAGCTTTTGATGGCCTGGAAGTGGGATGGGGGCGGTGGGGGTGGGGGGCATCTGTACGGGCCGGGTGAGGGACTCCTGGGCATGTGCAGGAATCCTTAATTGAAATGGGGGTCCTGATAAAAATAGATGACTGGGGGGCACACTGACGCGATCTTACAAATGGGGGGGGGGGGGGGGGTGGGGAAGGGGAGCTGAACAAAATTGCGACCAAGGGGTCTATTAGGTCTGACTGGGGGGGGGGGAGGAATTTGAAGAGGGGGGCACAGATATACTTTAGGATCTGAAAGGGGGGGGGGGGACATGACCCCTCCCCCCCCCTGGACACGCCCTTGGGACTTGCAACTAGTGATTTGTAATTCTAACGATACCTTTATCTAAACAACAGGTGCTCTGATCGATCAGTTGATATGCCAGCCTCCTACACCTAAATAGAAAGAATCAGAAACACCTTTATATTTATGTATTTATTAAAAGGGGTCTGGAATGTGGGAGGGGGGGGGGGACGATCCAGTGTCCAGTATTGGTAATTTTTCAATTTTTTTAGCGTTGAATGTTAATTATTCATGACTTTCCATTAAAACTACTGGTATGCTCTGTGTCATTTTTTTCTGAAATGCCAGACAATTTGAAATTTAAGGGTCAATGTTAAATGTCAATTTTTCAAATATGCATATATGTCCTATGTCGCCATTTACCTTTCCACATGTACAAGAACCTGGTAGGAATTTCGCATCCACCCAATATGTGATATAGCACAAGCAATAAAAAGTATATCCCATGGTTTAATTTTTATATCTAAAGTAGAAAACAAGGTTATTTGTTATGAAAATTGGTGGTAGGATTTATATATATTAGACATCTTTTAGAAAGAACAAGGAATATTTTTATTATACAAAGAGACAGAAGTAAGCACAAATGTAAAATTATGTGCTTCATTAGTGTGGACTTACGTACAGTATCCCTAAAAGGCAGAAATGTTTGCTAAGACAATAGAACATGAAGGAGGTTTGTAAAACAAGATATATATGACCTATATGAAGAAGCAACACGCTTGTTTATATGTGTATGGAAGACCTATCCAAAGAATCATAACAACACCAGTAATACCTGTTACAGTCTGAGATAGAGATCTGCATGCTCAGTTAACAGAAGCTGAATATTTGTCTTCCTTCAGTATTTATGTAATGTTACAAGATGTGTTAGATTACAACAATTTCAGTTTAGATTACTACACCAGGTAATGTCGATGAATGAAAAGCTATACAAGTGGGGCGTAACAACATGTGATTTATGTTGTTTCTGTCTCAGAAGTTGAGACCATCAAGTTATAATTTTTTAATGTAAGTTCCAGTAAGCTTTTAATTTTTTTTCAGAATTAGTTATTTCAGAACTAGGCTATTTACCATGTAAAGTACTGTGTGTTATCTTGCTCTATAATCTCATAAGATAGTACTATATTCATTACAATAAATTGTAGTCTTTTATAGGTATCTAATTGTCTATGGCAAATACATTTTTTAGAGCCTTCAATATTTATAGTGCTGTACTAGTATTTTCATAGTTTACTTAGAGGAATTTGCCTTTCTACGTCTAACTTACCGGTACTTAATTTTATTTAGCCCAAATTCATTATTTAGAATTCTCTACACTACCAGAGGCACTAACCATATTGGTTATATAGAGGTATTTTAGTGTATATATGTCATACCGGTAGTATTAAAAAATGAAAGAACAAAACATTTAAAATTTCATGTTCAGAAGGTTGAATTCTATCAGCACAGACCAGAATATCAAGTATCTTTTATTCATTTTATGTTCAATGTGATATGAAAGCTGGCAGTATATTGAATTAATATTGCAATATTTTTATTGTCTGTTCCTTTTTATGATTCAACTTTACATGTGTGTACCATGGACCAAAGGTCACATGAATCAATGAAACATCATATTAATTTTAAATATCCAGCTTTGCTATGTGCTGATTTCACAACACACAACTATATAATTATAGTATGTATTTTATGTACTGATATGTCAATGAATAATGTTTGAATGGAAAATTGCAATTTTCAACTTTTGAGTCCAACAAGTAAAAGAATTTGATAACACAAAATAGATCTGGTAGATTTACAGACTCTTGACATAGATTGACATACCAGGTCAATAAATATTAATGTACCAAATTTTAATTAATGAAGTTATTCTGATCATGCCTATAGTCCCAAAAAGCTGGGAAATTCTATTATGATATAGTAATATAAAAAGAAGTTTATTGGAGTACTAGTCATACGGTCATATGGTACATATTACACTATACATAAATAGAAACAAATCACAGGTGCCTAAATCAGCAGAGGGGGGTATCTCACCCCCCCCCTCCTTAGGGGTACCCCCGCTGATTTACGGCGCCTGTGGAATTACAATTTATTTGATAAAAACAACCTGTTTTCGACTGGCATTTTATTTAAATATACTGGGCATTTATTTCGAATAATCTATTGAGATCTATGAGGTGCTTCATGTTTCTGAAAAGTACGGTTTATATATAAAAACAAAATTTAAAAAATCCTTCTATTTTTTATTTTGTGACTAGGTAAAACATTTTCAGTGTAGTAATAGTAGGACTTCGTTTTCAGGAAAAATGCTATACACGCGGAGGGGTATGTGATATAGATATGGTAAATCAGCTGCGCGTATCTTTCTCACTTATACGACGACCAATAAACATCTAAATTAACAATTCTTACATGCAGCAAGGCCGATTTTCAACGAACTGGTAGCGGTCTGAGTACCCTAGTCTGAAATTGTCCACCTGTGCGGCCATACTGCGGCTAAAAGCATGAAAACATTTTCGGCACGATTACAATTCCAGCACGGTTGGTAGCGGTCTGAGATTACCCCAGTCTGAAATTGTTCACCTGTGCGGCCATACTACGGCTGAAAGCATGAACACATTTTCGGCACGGTTACAATTCCAGCACGGCTGGTAGCGGTCTGAGATTACCCCAGTCTGAAATTGTCCCCCTGGACGGCCATTTTACGGCTAAAAGCATGAAAACATGTTCGGCACGGTACAATTCCAGGACGGCTGGTAGCGGTCTGAGATTACCCCAGTCTGAAATTGTCCCACTAGGCGGCCATACTACGGTTAAAAGCATTAAAACAATTTCGGCGCGGCTGAGATTACCCCAGTCTGAAATTGTCCCACTGGGCGGCCATACTACGGTTAAAAGCATTAAAACAATTTCGGCACGGTACAATTCCAGCATGGCTGGTAGCGGTCTGAGATTACCCCAGTCTGAAATTGTCCCACTGGGCGGCCATACTACGGTTAAAAGCATTAAAACAATTTCGGCACGGTTACAATTTCAGACTGTGACCGCAACAGTCTGAATTTACCAGCCCGAAGTTGCGCATGCGCAGAAGGTGCCTCGGTATTTTCAGCACGGTAACAATTTCAGACCTTGACACCGGCGTAAGCTCGGCGTCCGCTTGCGACCAACTTGCGCCTAGTTGGTGCAATCCACCACTGGCGAGTAACAAAGCTCATGGCAATAAGTCACCTGTGATCACGGCTACCTTGCCCCGAAGACTCTCCATAGTCAGTGTAAATAGATTTCTGTAACACGGGCTGGTGTATTGTAGGTCTAGATCAAACTGTACAGTTAGTCCTCGCTTTCTGCTCTCGTCCAACGCCTTCTGCCCTGCATACACGGGTTTCCACTTTGCCATATAAAGAAGTCGCGCGGCCGAATCAGAACGAAGCTTGACCCAATTGTCAGTAAACAGTCACGTGACCTAGTTAGCTAGGTACAGGACTCAGGCGCCTGACCCCCCTCGCCCTCCCCCCCCCCCATCCCCACTCCGAGGTCTGGCCTCAGGCGCCTGTGTACACTCCACATAACGACCCACATCGAGCTGGCGCTAGAGCCCACCGCTATAGCTAGAGGGTAGTACAAGTTGGTTCATCTCAGATCAGCAAGGATAGTGTGTATTTGCACACTACAGGGGCGGATCCAGGAAATCTGGATAGGGGGGGGGGGCGCTTTTCGGGGTCGGATCCACAAATAAAATGAAGCTGTCCCTCTCTCTGTCTGCCTGTCTGTCCCAACTATGCACCCGAGGCACCCGCTGCATGCACCAGCACATTGGCACCAGCAGCCGCCTAGGGTTAGGCTGGGTGCCAACACTAATAACATCAGTCCCAACGCCTTATCGTCCAATTCAACACCATATCAGATATCAGTGGCAAGCCGGTAGTCATACTGGTAGCCCCATGTGGCGTTGTTGCGGAGCAACAACTGTCTCATATGGGAGTATCATACTGGTAGCAATGCCGAAACCGTCATGAAAGCTACCCACATCCGCTAGACAGCAGTTACCGCAGTGTCCAATTTTACAGTTAAGCGGACTACACGCGGAACCACGGCTAGACGTCCCGCGAGCGAAGCCAGCGGGGCGGCTAGTGGTATAAATTGTGGCCCTAATGGGGGAGCGGGGGGGGGGCGGGGGTGCACTTTCCGATCCCCGCGATTGGCATCCAGAAATTATTTCGGAATTTCGGAGATTCGGGATTAGGTGCATTTTGGGGGGATTGTTATGCGTAAAATTTCTGGTTCAACGCAAAGACCCTTTCCCTTTGTTATAGCAGTCTGTGAACTCCTCGATATTCGCGATTTGACCTTTAATTAAGGTGTTTTTTTCGCGCCCAGTCTTGATCAGGCCTCATCTTGGAGATTCAATATTATTCTCCCTAATTCTTGGGGATTCGCGATTCGTAAGGGGTACCCTCCCCCCTTCCCCCTCCCATATCGTTCGATGTATGCCCTAGCTACAGCCGACTGGTTCCAACCTTTCAATTCCGTTTGTTGTTTGGTTTAAGAAGAAGGCGAGGCATTTGCTATAAAGTATGACACTTACTAATGTGAGATTTATTACTACTAACAATGGCAAATTCACGATGCAATGTATGTATGTAATTCATACCATTCCATGGAAGGATTATGGAAAATGGGAGAACAGTTTTTAGCGGTAATTGAGAGAGAATGTGTTGTTCAAAAAGGCATCCAACATAGACACTGACATTCACGGCAAAGTATATGGAGGTTATTTATTTGAAAACCGTCGCTATAAAAACAACCGAAATATGAATTCAAGAGCTTACATTTTGAAGAGAAAATTCAGTCTTAGATGCCAAACATACCAGTGTATTTCTACCTGATTTAACTGATGTCACAGGTTCCTAATTACTATCGAAAGAGACACCCAAGTAGACACTACTGAAAATGGAGGGTTAAATGCTACATCTAAGGTCGGTAATTTTTACAATTACAATACATGTACATGAATATATATGGAAACAACTCTGGGATTATAACATGCAAAGACTAAATCTGAACTTCAATATACTAGTACACTGTAACTAAGATGAGATTGGGATGCATCACATTCATGATATTTTTTAGGACACAAATAAGGTGATAGCGTTTAAGAGTGTGACACGAACGAGGTTGCCTCAATTAGAATTTTAAAACTGGTATACGCGCTCGTATAAGTCACCACTAAACTAAAGCTATCAGCAATTCCAGAAAATGTACCATTACAAAATAAAACTGAATAATATACAGTTTGTTTTTAACGATACTACACTACACAAGAATCGTGGAACGTTAACATTATCTATAACTGCATAAGAACCGGCTAAGTCGACTCAAAGCTATAGCAGCCAAACATTTTTACATTTTGGCGTGAATTTGATCCAGAATCACGTATTTTCCGATACAAGTTTCTCAATAACATTTTGAACTACTGGTTAAAGAAATGGAACTTCGAGCCTAATGATCATTGCGTTTGGTGTAATAGCTTCAGTGAAACTCAATAACATCTTTTGGGGAATGCAAATAATCTAAACAGTTCTGGTCTGGTTTCAGTCGCTACATGCGAGACCATAATTTGGAGGTAAACTTAATCAAGAAAATGGTATTTGTGGAAGCAAAAAAAGGCAAAAAAAAACATATATAAAATTGTAAAAAAAGGTTCCTTGTTTACAAGCTCAAGGGATCATTAAGACGAACAATAGGAACTACCAATTAAGCTTTGACATAACACATAGAGAATGTCATTTGCACACTAAATTAAAATCGATTATCCCTCGGAACAATAAACGTTTTAATTAGTTACTACGCTCCTATATAAATGACAAAGCAAATGGAAGGCAGAAGACTAGGTCAATTAAGTTGATCAGACTATTACACCAGTGAGTCCCCATGTTCATACAGATATAATGCTTTAGTCTTTTTTTTATCTCTAGTTCCTTCACTTAAATGGTCTTCTCTGTCGTTTTCCTTCTGTTCTCGCTGAGATCCTTAACGTAGATGATCTGCTCTGGCCTACTTTTTGCCTTGTTCTCTCAGTTGCTTCAGGAATGCGGCCTCCTCCACATACCAGCCAGAGGTCAGGGACTGAGCTCCGTCCACCAGCAGAACGGATCCAGATACGAAGGAAGCGGCGTCCGAGGCCAGAAAGGCAATGGTTTGCGCCACTTCCCCCGGCTCTCCGACCCGGTACTCCAGCGGGATAGTGGTGCCTTGAGCCTTCCAGTACTGGAGTACATAATAACAAATAAAAATAACAAGTAAAATAGGACCTATTCCTGTATACGGGATAAAGGGCGACGAACTGACCCGGAACGTTTTGTACCCGCCACGGCTCGAAGTCGAACCACTCCATTGTATGACGTTAGGGGCGGAACATCCTAAATGCCATGCATCCAAGGATGATAGTTTGTCATAACGTGTTCGTGCAATGTCTTCAATCCATGCACGTTTGTTGCTGGAGCGCAACCAGAAATCAGGACGAGCAGGTTTAATACACTTATAATATCTATATTTATGGAGTTAGGTTTCCCTTCCGCCTTGGGAATAATAATCCCATTATCGCTCTGAAATGTTGTTTACATGTCGGAATATATAAAAATGGGACTTAATATTGATTACTATTATCTGCGGTTGCTATATAGGACCTACTTCTTCGGCGTCCCCTTGCTGCAGGCCCGACAGCTGGTGCAACGGGGTCCTGGTGGTCCCAGGGCTAGAAAATAACAGACAGAAATGTCTTTTATGGGGTAAATGCCATATTAACTGGTATAAAAATAGATGTTGATCCATATCAGACAATATATATGAAAACGAAAGTGCTAAACCCAAGTAAAAGAAATCATGACTACTGTACCATGATAATATATCATGATTAATATATCATGATAAACATCATGTGTTTATTCGGTTTATATATCAGGATCATTGCCATGGCAAGCCTCATGATAAATATCAGGTGACGATCATGACTTCCATGGTAAATATCAGAGTACATCTATATAAACGTTACTGAGTAATTCCTTATGATGTAATTGCTCAGTTATTACTTATGTTGTATTTCCTGAGTAATTCCTTATGATATAATTTCTGAGTTATTACTAATGTTGTACTTCCTGCGTAATGAAAACAGAAATCGTTTTAATAGAGTCAGACAGAGAAACTGAACTTACTTCACTGAATTAACACGAATGCCATACGGTCCCAGCTCTAAAACAGAGACAACCAACAAGCAACATGGTCAACATGTGTTCTGGCTGATAGAGGTAAAGGAGAAAAGTAGAATGTCTTGATTGAAAGAGGGTTTCGATAAATCTCGATCTCCGATTCAAATCGGTTACCGAGATTAATATATTCAATACCGACAGCGCTTTATTTATCACTTTAAAATAAATTGAGTTATTGTCCCTCAATATCAAATTGAATTATTGACCCTCAATACTAAACGAGTTTCATGACCATAATTGTATACACTTGCATTGCTACCCCCCGACCCCCCCTCCCCTCCCAACGACGTACCAGTTGCGAGGGATGCGCTCAGCATATCCAAGCCTGCCTTAGACACGCTGTAGGCTGTCACCGGGGCAAACTAAACCACCACATTAAAAGCAATGAAACAATTATAGAAGAAATAAACGCCAGACTCGCGAAATAAATTATTACGTCATAATTAGGAAACAGTATTGTGGTCTGCGTTGTGGGAAACTTATTGCGAAATAGCTAGCCATTTAGATTGATACACGAAATAGTTTCATATACAGTTTCAACACATCAATTACGAACATAATAATCAAGTTTATTGAAGAGTCAATCTTTACCAAACCTTGTGCAGCGTTCGTATGTACCATGTCAGTCAGCACGTACTGGAGTGATAAGCAGTGAGGTGTAATAAAAAGGTGTAGCTTACCGGACGAGTACTGGAATTTCCGGATACATTCACGATGCAACCTGATAATGATAAATGCGACAATATAAATACATATAACATGCGTACCACTGCCATTTAATCCCAAACGGAATTCGGGACGGCTCATCTGGCACCCAATAAGGCGATGCACAACTACTTGGCCGGCAACATACGTGACCGAAGCTATGGCCGTAAGATGCTGGTCAACTTTTGCACTTTATCTTGCGAACAACGACAAGATATCAGATTGGCAACACGTGTTCCAAGACGGTAGGTCGTCAACAATCACTATTTGCACTTGTTTAACTTACCTATTGATAATTAGTTTTTTTTTGCTTGGGATGAGGGAGCGCTTGCTTCAGCTACTGATAATTACCTTTGTTCTGCTTCAGATGAGGGAGCGCTTCCTTAACCTATTGGTAATGACTTTTGTTCTGCTTGAGATGAGGGAGCGCTTCCTTAACTGATTGATAATGACCTTTGTTCTGCTTCAGATGAGGGAGCACTTCCTTAACCTTTTGATAATGATTTTTGTTCTGCTTCAGATGAGGAAGCGCTTCCTTAACCTATTGATAATAACTTTGTTCTGCTTGAGATGAGAAAGCGCTTCCTTAACTGATTGATAATGACCTTTGTAAGGCTTGGAAGGAAGAAGCGCTTTCTTAATCTACTGATAATTACCTTTGTTCCTCTTGAGATGAGGCAGCGCCAGTTGACAGATTTGTATAGTAGCTCGTATGTTGACACTTATCGTCTTGTCAAATTCTTCTAACTTCAGCGCCTCGAAAGTGCTTCTGGCGCAGTAAGCCGCGTTGTTAACCTGTGGAGAATTGAAACGTGGACAGGGGAAACGGCCAAGGGTATCTATATCAGGAAATATCCATAGCCGTAAAATCTTTAAATAGGCTAACCATATAATCGTTCATCCTATATATTTTAGCCATTGACGTGACTGTTGACACCAGATAACTTACTACATGTAGCAGTTTTCTTTGACGCTCACCAGTATGTTAACAGTGCCAAAGCGCTTGACAGTCTCCTCCATAATACGAGTGACGTCATCTTCCTTGGCGAGATCCGCTGTGACACCCAAAACCTGCAAATGAGTACAATGAAAAGGCGCTGTTCTTTCTATATCACTTTTTATACCAATGTTAATTAGTCTACTGCGAGACCTAGCAATTAGGGTCTACCAAAGACCTTGCTATTATAGCAAGGTCTTTGGGTCTACCCACATTTGAAATATAGATCAGAGCATGACCTGACCTAATTAGCCAAAACAGTTCACGCTGTATTATTACGCGTCCGTGTGTTTCTATACGCGCGATTTATATATACGGCATGTACGTGCGTCTAAATCACAAATGCACCATAAATATAGTTCGCTAATTTTCACAGTGTTATATTTCATATTACAACTAAAAATATGTCAGGCCACACGCCTTACACTGGTCGGCCACCTACCTGGTCATCTGTCAGACCACACGCCTTGCACTGCTCGACCACCTTGTCGATCTTGGATTTGTCCCTGCCATGGATGGTCAGTCGACAGCCGTGTTTGGCAAACAGCAGAGCGGTGGCTGCCCCGATACCAGAGCTCGAACCTGCAGCACACAACACCGACAAAATATAAGTCAGCATGACACTACTTTCGTCATGTGTTTATTCCTGACCATAAAATGTTAATCAAACGCTTGCATAGGAAACCGTGATACAAATGTGTTACCTGTGACTGTGACTCTGAACCCGCTCCCCATCATACAGTCGAGCGACAGCGCCTGTGGGGGTCGGTGGGGGTGGGTGAGGGCAAAGAGAGACGGAGGGGGTCGGTGGGGGTGAGCGCGGGGAAAGAGAGACGGTGGGGGTCGGTGGGGGTGATTGCGGAGAAAGAGAGAGACGGTGGGGCTCGGTGGGGGTGAGAGCGGGCAAAGAGAGAGACGGTGGGGGTCGGTGGGGGTGATTGCGGAGAAAGAGAGAGACGGTGGGGCTCGGTGGGGGTGAGTGCGGGCAAAGAGAGAGACGGTAGGGGTCGGTGGGGGTGAGTGCGGGCAAAGAGAGAGACGGTGGGGCTCGGTGGGGGTGAGTGCGGGCAAAACGAGAGACGGTGCGGGTAGGGTTGGAGTGAGTGCGAAAAAGGGGTGGGGGCAAGGGGGGTCGTGTTCTCAGATCCCCGCATACAAAGAAAGGGTGGATGCATGATATAAACTTGCGATTTTCCGATTCCCGGCGACCCCCCCCCCACCCCCCCCCCCTTTTAGGGCCAAAATTTATACCACTTAAAAAACCGAATGAAAACCGAAATCGGCCCCCCACCTTTCCAGCATATCTGGATCCGACCCTGAAACCGGCCCCCTCTATCCAGATTGTCTGGATTCCCCCCTTCTGTCTGCCTGTCCGTCCCACCTATGCACACGACGCACCCGCTGCATGCAGCAGCACGTTGGCACCAACAGCCGCCTTGGATGTGTCAGCAATGTCGCTGGGTGCTTATCGCTTTTTCCGCATAGTCATCACTACTACTACCTGGCTGGGTGCCAACACTAATAACATTAGTCCCAACGCCTTATCGCCGAATTCAACACCATATAACATATCTGTGGCAAATCGGTAGTGTGTGATATTTTACAAGCGGACTACATGCAAAAACAGGGCTAAACATCAGTTACCGTAGTATCCAACTTGGCAGTTAAGAGGTTAGGCAGACTACATGCGGAAACAGCGCTAGACATCAGTAACCCCAGTATCCAGCGTTACAGTTAAGCGGACTACATGCGGAAACAGCGCCAGACACCAGTTACCGCAAAATCCAACTTTACAGTTAACGGTTACCCCAGTATGCCATTTTGCAGTTAAGCTGACTACAAGCGGAAACAGAGCTAGACATCTGTTACCGCAGTATCCAACTTTACAGTTAAGCGGACTCACAGGCACAGTAAATCAGCGGACGGGGGAAGGCCGGGGGGGGGGGTGTAGAGCCCCCCCCCCCGTCCTCCCCCCTCCACTGATTTACTGTACCTGTGATCGGACTACATGCGCAAAATAGCGCTAGACACTATTAGATACCGCAGTGTCCAATTTTGCACTTAAGTTACACCCCCCCCCACCACCCACCCAACCTACTCCATTCCCACGACGCCGCGCAGGCAGGCAGGGCGCAGCGCTATCACACTTGTCTTCCTGTCCCCCACACTCACTCCCTCCAAGGCAACCCAACTGCTGTGTGACCCATTTCCCCCTACCCGGTCCGAACGGTCGCAGTACCATACAGTATCCCAGCAAGCGGGCCGAGCACTCAGTATCATCGCCCCCACAGCATACAGGCTGTGATGCACCACACTCCCTCGCCCTCTCCACCCCTCTATCACTCGCTCAAAGACCCGGGTAGCCGTTCCACTGGTCTGCTGGAGTAAACAAGGGATGTTCAGAACTTATGTCAGTTGCTCTTCGAAGCCTCAGCACACACATAAACAATTGATTTCATCGAACACATGTGTCACAAGCCAAATTGTGAAGTCTGACAAGTTGCGACGCCCGCATTGTGACGTCATAGACTTGATCAGTGGCGGATTTCAAGAATGCAGTTTAGCCGACAACGGAGCTTAGTCGGCTAAAGTTACCATGTCAAGGACGGGCGATTTTAGTCGACTAAGCCCCGTAGCCGGCTAAACTAACTACGAGAAATAGGCCACAGTGCAATGTACCGAGTGCAGACATATGTTTATCTTCGTAGATTATCGTCCAATAAATTTCAAATTGGAGTTTATACCCGAACTTTTCTGGCTCCGGCGGACGGTTCCAACGATTGGTCAGAAGTCATAGAGTCGGGTCAAACTAGTAGGCTGGAAACCCCCTTTGGGGTCGTGAGAAACCGACCAGCCTAAAAATTAGATGTTAATATCATCCTCCAGTGTGAGAGATCGCGACAAAAGTCCTCACAATCCTCACATTACTAGTTACCTGTGATCACGGCTACCTTGCCCCGTAGACTCTCCATGGTCAGTGTAAATAGGTTCGTGTCGCAGTCTGGTACAGTGACAGTGTAGATCTAAACTGTAGTGTGTCCTCGCTTGTTGCTCTCGTCCAACGCCGTCCACTGCGCTCGCCCGCTGCTGAGTCATGTCACGTGACCTAGAGACCTTGGGGTTTGCCCTCTCAAGCAACGCTATCAACATGTCGACCTTGTTAAGAGAGGTCAAGGACTAAATCGCTCCAGTAGTCAGAGCACCCCCCCCCCCCCGGGGTGGGGGGGTGCACTTTTGTACCAATCTGGTGGGGGGGGGGAGGTTCCGCGGGTGCCTTGATGCCTGAGAGAAAGCGGATATTTGTGACGAGAAAGATACCCCTATAGAGCGAATATTTTAAAACTTGCGACCGGGGTGAAGGTGGGGGAGGGGGTGTCTCTGAAAATATGCGTTCATAGAGAGGGTTGCCGCCCTTCTGAGCGGATTTTGGCGGTCAAATTGTGGCCCCGACCGAGCGGATTGTGGCGGTGTTTCAAATGGGTGATGGCCAGTTAGGTAGTCTGACGAGTAGAGCCTGGTGGTCTGACGAGCTAGGTGGTCTGACGAGCTAGGTGGTCTGCCGAGCTAGGTGGTCTGGCGAGCTAGGAGGTATGACGAGCTAGGTGGTCTGACGAGCTAGGAGGTCTGACACGCTGGGTGGTCCGATGAGCTAGGTGGTCTGACACGCTAGGGGGTTTGACGCGCTAGGTGGTCTGACGAGCTAGGTGGTCTGGCGAGGTAGGTGGTCTGAGGAGCTAGGTGGTCTGGCGAGCTAGGTGGTCTTACGGGCTAGGTGGTCTGGCGAGCTAGGTGGTCTGACGAACTAGGTGGTCTGGCAAGCTATGTGGTCTGACGAGCTAGGTTGTCTGGCGAGCTAGGAGGTCTGACGAGCTAGGTGGTCTGGCGAGCTACGTGGTCTGAAGAGCTAGGTGGCCTGGCGAGCTAGGTGGTCTGGCGAGCTATGTGATTTGACGAGCTAGGTTGTCTGACGAGCCATGTTGTCTGACGAGAAAGGTGACCGGACGAGAAAGGTGACCTGACGAGCTAGGTGGCCTGGCGAGCTAAGAGGTCTGGCGAGCTAGGTGGTCTGACGGGCTAGGTAGTCTGACGAGCTAGGTGGTCTGGCGAGCTTGGAGGTCTGGTGAGCTAGGTGGTCTGACGAGCTAGGTGGTTTGCCGAGCTAGGTGGTCTGGCGAGCTAGGAGGTATGACGAGCTAGGTGGTCTGACGAGCTAGGTAGTCTGACGAGCTAGGTGGTCTGGCGAGCTTGGAGGTCTGGTGAGCTACGTGGTCTGACGAGCTAGGTGGACTGACGAGCTAGGAGGTATGACGAGCTAGGTGGCCTGACGAGCTAGGAGGTCTGACACGCTAGGTGGTCCGATGAGCTAGGTGATCTGACACGCTAGGTGGTTTGACGCGCTAGGTGGTCTGGCGAGCTAGGAGGTCTGACGAGCTAGGTTGTCTGGCGAGCTAGGAGGTCTGACGAGCTAGGTTGTCTGACACGCTAGGTGGTTTGCCTCGCTAGGTGGTCTGACGAACTAAGTGGTCTGGCGAGCTAGGTGGTCTGACGAGCTAGGTGGTCTGCCGAGTTAGGTGGTATGGCGAGCTAGGAGGTATGACGAGCTAGGTGGTCTGACGAGCTAGGTAGACTGACGAGCTAGGTGGTCTGACACGCTAGGTGGTTTGCCTCGCTAGGTGGTCTGACGACCTAGGTGGTCTGGCGAGCTAGGTGGTCTGACGAGCTATGTGGTCTGCCGAGCTAGGTGGTCTGGCGAGCTAGGAGGTATGACGAGCTAGGTGGTCTGACGAGCTAGGAGGTCTGACACGCTAGGTGGTTTGACGCGCTAGATGGTCTGGCGAGCTAGGAGGTCTGACGAGCTAGGTTGTCTGGCGAGCTAGGAGGTCTGACGAGCTAGGTTTTCTGGCGAGCTAGGAGGTCTGACGAGCTAGGAGGTCTGACGCGCTAGGTGGTCTGATGAGCTAGGTGGTCTGACGATCTAGCCGATCTGACGAGCTAGGTTTTCTGGCGAGCTAGGTCCCCTAAGTGAGGTCAGACTGTCCGCCAGGGGCAGTTGTCCACAAAGCGAGGTCGCCGGCCATTGAATCAGATGAGCGAGACGAACACGTTAGAATACGATCGATTTGACTACTAGCTGTTCCTGTATTTGATGTATGATATTCTGACTGGTGAACAGCAACAGGTGTCTAGATGTCAGTAATTACTATTCAAACATGCAAATGTTACAAGTATAAAAGTATGAGTATGAAACGTTTATTAAGCACGTCGTTAACAACACCATGTTAATTTACATACTAGCAAACTGCTTAATGCTTCGCCGATAAGGAACCTTTATGCAAAAAACCAGACGCTTAAATTAAACTTGTACGCTGTGTCTCACGCATTTTCGACCCTCAGATGTATATATTATAAGTAAATAAGTTGATGAATTAAAACTATTTTAGTTATTGAATTAGTCCCGGCTTTCCTATGAGAAAAAAATTGGATATATTTGAATCATGTCAATAAATACACAGCATAAAACATGGATCAAAAGTCAATAGACGGATATAGCTAGGATCACCGGTCAAAAATGGGAAAATTCTTGTCTACCAATGAAAATGTTAATATATAGAAAACCCACGCCGTCCCTCTGTCCTTTCCCTTTCTTCGGTAGATGCTTTGCTCTAGCCTATTTCTTCGTTTGCTCTGTCATAAAATAGATCTTGTGACGGCTCTGCTCTGCCCTATTTTGTGCCTTGTTCTCTCAGTTGTTTCAGGAATGCGGCCTCCTCCACATACCAGCCGGAGGTCTGGGACTGAGCTCCGTCGATGACCAACGCAGATCCTGATACGAAGGAAGCGGCATCCGAGGCAAGAAAGGCAATGCTCTGCGCCACTTCCTCTGGCTCTCCGACTCGAAACTCCAGCGGGAAGGAGGCCCCTCGATCCTTCCAGTACTGGAACAAGTGACGATTAACAGATGGAAAACATTATGTTACTGGATGTATTTTGTTGGAGAGGCCGACTTTCACAGTGAATGCTCAAGTTCCCAGGGGGTGAAACTACCCCCCCACCCCCCCACTAGGTCCGCCGCTGCCTTGATGCACATATACGTGGACTTACAATCAATGAACACGCCTCATGAATACTTACCTTTCTAAGTCTTAATACACAAATAAATATTACACATTAAGGATTCATCCCTTCAAGGTGTATGTTGCAAGAGAATTTGTGTTTTGGGCCGTTTGTGTGCACACAAAGACTGCGCTGGGAACAGCAACCTCCCGGAACGATGATGGATGAAGCATGTCCCACATTACGTCCTCGTGCCCGAATGCGCACCCAGGACCCATTGATTTGTGTCTAGTGCGCCAACCAATTCATCAGGGAGGACCCCGTTCAAAATTGGGAGGATAACCTCCCCATACCATGTCCCCTCCGTCTGAAACAAAATGGCCGCGTTTTCTGCCCTTCTCGCCATGAAAAGAAACATGTCCACATTGTTAATTTATTGTCCTCCAAGTTATTATTAGGCTTTTTAGCACAGAAAAAACAATAAACGACCTCCACAATTACATATATTTCGTTATATATATAACGAGACCATACGATTGATTTAACTAAAGCTTCAGCATCCCAAATGGCAGTGACGTACCTGTTCCATATCGCCCTGTGCCAAGCCACACAACTGGTGTATCGGAGTATTGGTGGTCCCAGGGCTGGCAAGTAACAATCACCATTACTATGTGTTACTGACAACAGTCTTGAGTCACGCTAAACAATATCTAAACTGAGACAATAATACGACACCTCTAAGGTATGAACGTTACTCATAATAAATTCGTTCGGATTTAAATAACCTTTGCAATACTCCGTTATTAATGTCTTATATATGTGTCATTATAACACAAAACTTACTTCACTGAATTGACTCTTATGCCGTAAGGTCCCAGCTCTATAGCAAAGACACACAGTTCATTGTCAACAAAAATGAAATGAACTGACTGGTCCACAAATATATATTACAATAATATAAGTATTAATATATGTAGTTTCTCCATATCGCGATTGTTTTGGAAAAAACAGGCTGAATTGTAGATTCTAGTGAGCCCCTTGATTTTATCTAAAGTAAGATAACTTACATTGGACAGATTAACGTAGGCTTAAGTGATAATAACATTGCGATGTCACCCAGTCCCATATAGATGAAATTACACTTATTGTCTGTATTGTATTGTACTTATCTTGTAATGTACGCAAGAACTGTGGATCAGTACCTGTTGCTAGAGATGCGTTCAACATATCCAAGCCTGCCTTAGCCACGGCATAGGCTGTTACCGGGCCAAACTAGAGCACCAGGTTTAAATCAAAGAGAACATTTGTTTCAGCCAAGCAAAGAAATAAATGCATTTGTGGTTGTTTCGGTAATTACGCCATTCCAGCAAACCAGGCGACCGTTGTGTCATGTCTGCATTCATATTGCCTTTGTGAGATCATTGTGTAAGACACATTCTATACAGAAATTGATTGATTGATTTTATTCACGTCTTCCATTTTGTAAGACACATTCTATACAGAAATTGATTGATTGATTTTATTCACGTCTTCCATTTAGACAGTTACGTGCTAAATGAAAGGCAAGCCACACACTGGTAGCAAAAAACGATAAGAGATAGTTTTAACTTTTACCTATTTGCATACTAGGATACGGTAACCACTACCTCATAGTACGTTTATACCCGAGGATTGGCCAATCACTGGCACCAACGATTATGAAAACATTCCGTTCATCGAGCTGTAACAGCATGTTTGGATGGAGTGACCACCGAGAATCAAAGCCGTTCTCTTCACAGTTGTGGACAAGTGTTTTTAATTGCCATTGCAGCGATGGGTCAAAAGAGTCCAGATTCGGACAACAATAATTTCTGTCGTTGTTTAAATTATAGCTTTGATAAAGCTTGAGTTAAATCTAAGAGCCACCATGTATGTGGCATATTGTAGTATGAACATTTAAAAAGGAATACCTGAATGGGGATTGTTCAGAAATATTCCGTCATTTGGATTGTATTACGTAATACGTCGGAACATCTCTACATCACAGATGTATACGATTTGTAATCTTCATTCCCTAAATCTTCGATCAATAAAGACCGGACGAACATAATTTGTGCACCCACATCTGTGGCATGGAGTGACATACCGAGACATAACTTACCGGCCGAGTGCTGCAGTTGCTGGACACATTCACAATGCAACCTGCCAAAGATATATAGGTCTACATGAAGCAAAAATGTCTATCCTCTTGGATCGACATATATATATCCATAGACGGATGTGCCATTTTAATTCCAAAGACCGTTTATCTGGTTCTGTATGTACCCAGGCATTATATTGTCAAACAAAAAGAACTGATCAATCTTGAAAAACCACACACATAGCACTCACTAGGCGGTGCCACAGTGATGAGTGATTAGCTAATAATAGGGCTATACAGTTCTCGCGATCGGGCCGCGAGACTTCAATTTTGGGGACAAACAAACACACGTGCTCCATGTTGAACTATAGGCAGCTATAAGTCAATTTCTTTCCAGGTCTATTCTAAAGACTATGAGTACTATTTCACTAAACATGGCTATGGGAGATAGTTAAAATATTTGGAGGCGATGGAGCGCCGAACTTTCGGAATATGCAAGGTAAAATCCGTTGATAATCACTTTTTTGTCTGCGATGAGGCAGCACTTCCTTTATCTATTGATAATTATCTTTAATTTGCTTGAGATAAGGAAGCGCTTCCTTAACCTACTGATAATGACCTTTGTTCTGTTTGAGGTGAGGCAGAGCCAGCTGACAGAGTTGCACAATGGATCGTAAGTTGACATTGATCGTCTTGTCAAAGTCTTTCAAGTTCAGCGTTTCGAACGTGCTCCCAATGCAGATAGCCGCATTGTTCACCTGTTGTCAAGACAGAAGGGGAAAGATCATTCTATACATATGTAAATATAATCTCTACAATTGTTTCTATAGAGAGAAAAGCACAGTTAAGTAAAAGTCATTACCAGTATTCTGATACAACGGCCAGTCGTTGTTGTTTGTAACCTACATCATGGCTATAACGCCATGGAGCTCCCCAGCTAGCACACCACGTTGCAGCTACATGGCGAAATGTGGCTGCCACGTGGCGGTGAAGTGCCACGTTGTCACCCCGTGATCACCGGGTGATTTGGCTTGTTGGGTTACTGTATGATTCTTGGTCTTTCTTCAATACGAACCAGTATGTTGATTGTCCCAAAGTGCTTCACAGTCTCCTCCATCAGACGAGTGACGTCATCTTCTTTGGCCAGATCGGCCGTTACGGCCAATACCTGTCAATAGCAAGAGTCAATGCTAAACCGGCGGGTTTTTAATTGATACAACGATTATACATTGATGTGCTAAACCAATATACAGATGTTCCTCAGCTGTAAGTAACAAACTGCAAAACAATAGCTATATCAAGGTAAACTATTCGACAAGTTTACACTGGTCGGCCACCTACACGGTCATCTGTCAGGCCACACGCCTTACACTGGTCGGCCACATACCTGATCATCTGTCAGGCCACACGCCTTGCACTGGTCGGCCACCTACCTGGTCATCTGTCAGGCCACACGCCTTACACTGGTCGGCCACATACCTGGTCATTTGTCAGGCCACACGCCTTGCACTGGCCCACCACCTACCTGGTCATCTGTCAGGCCACACGCCTTGCAGTGGTCGACCACCTACCTGGTCATTTGTCAGGCCACACGCCTTACACTGGTCGACCACTTACCTGGTCATCTGTCAGGCCACACGCCTTGCACTGGTCGGCCACCTACCTGGTCATCTGTCAGGCCACACGCCTTGCAGTGGTCGACCACTTACCTGGTCATCTGTCAGGCCACACGCCTTGCAGTGGTCGGCCGCCTACCTGGTCATCTCTCAGGCCAAACGCCTTGCACTGGTCGACCACCTTGTCGATCCTGGGTTTGTCCCTGCCATGGATGGTCAGTCGACAGCCGTGTTTGGCAAACAGCAGAGCCGTGGCTGTCCCGATACCAGAGCTGGAACCTGCAGCAGACAACACAAAAACATATATGTATGGCGGCCCATCCTAACATTTAGTTCCCTAATAGTTGACATCAAGAATTGCATCGTTGATATCAAGAAATGACGCCTGAATTCTTGACATCCAAAATTCCATTTTTGATATACAATACAATTCTTGATATCAACGATACAATTCGTGATATCAACGGTACAATTCTTGATACTAAGAAATCAATTCTTGATACGAAGAAATCAATTTTTGATACCAAGAAATCAATTCTTGATATCATGATATCAATTCTTGATGTATAGCATATATCTAGAATATCCATAGAATATCAAGAATTTAATTATTGATATCAAAACTTCGGCCGATTTCTTTATATCAAATTCAAATAGTAGAGGGAAGGGACAGCGGAGCCATGTCCCCGGGAGTAACCTGCCCCTGCTCTTTGCGAAGAAGGAAATGGGATCTGTATCCTGCGACCACACAGAAATAGCCACAGCGCCACAAGAACCTCTATTAATCGCTAATACGCAAACCAGCATCACCGTGCGACAAAGGTAAATCACGGCCTGGCGAGTAACAAAAGTCATTACATTATTAGTTACCTGTGATCACTGCTACCTTGCCCCGTAGACTCTCCATGGTCAGTGTAAATAGGTTCGTGCCGCAGTCTGGTGCAGTGTAGATCTAACCGTAGTGTGTCCTCGCTTGCTGCTCGCGTCCAACGCCTTCCACTCTGCTCCCACAGACCAGAGGGGGAGGGGTGTCCGGGCGGCAATTGCCTCGGAGGGAGGAACTCGTGGGGAACTTACCGGGTGGGGGGGGGGGGGAGGGGGGTTATCGTGGGGGAGTTGTCCTAGGAGAAATTGTTCAAAGGGGAATAGCCGGGGGGGGGGGGCGGGGAGTTGTCCCGGGAGGGAGTTGTCTGGGGGACAGTTGTCCGGGAGGGGGGGGGGGACTTGTCCTAGTGGGGAATTGTCCGAGGGGGAATTGTCCGGGTGGGAGTTGTCCGGGGGGCAATTGTCCAAGGAGGGGCATTGTCTGGGGGGAACTATCCGGGGGGGGGGGAGTTGTCCCGGAGGACGTTGTCCCGGAGGGAGTTGTCTCAAGGGCAGTTGTCCGGAGGGACTTGTCCTAGGGGGGAAATGTCCGGGGGGGAGTTGTCCGGGTTGGAGTTTTCCGGGGGGGAATTGTCCTAGGGTGGGGGATTTTCTGGGGGTGAATTGTCGCGGGGCGGGGGGCTGAATTGTCCGGGGGGGAATTGTCTGGGGGGAACTGACCGGGGGGTGGGGGGAGTTGTCTTGCTCCCGTCCTGGCAAGGGCCACTCAGTAATGTTATTGCCAGATATCAGATTGAGACTGACAGCGCCAGGCCAACTTTGAATGACGAATCATGTTCAAAGTCTGTTTAGGGTCCAAAACAAATTCAATAGATAGATTGTGTGCAGACTGCCCAATCAACTGGGGTACGAATATTTAAATTATTAGGCATTGAATTTGATATTAATTTAGGTAATATTATAGAATTGAATGTGAATGCCAAACTCGTAGAGGTACGAAAATTATTAAAATTATATAAGTGCAGAAATTTATCATTAATGGGCAAAGTCGTTGTGGTTAAAACCATGGTCATACCAAAATTAATTCACTTCTTCTCAGTTGTATCGAAGGAAAAGAAAGTCCCAGACGGTTTACAGAGTATAATAAACGATTTCATGTGGGACGGAAAACGCCCTAAAATAGCTCTGAACCAATTCGCACAAGACTATTGTGACGGTGGGATTATAATGCCACATTTACACACATTAATCGATGCATTAAGGTTGACCTGGATAAGGCGGTTAGCGACGACGGAGGGAAATTGGCAAGCCGTCGCAAAGGTATTCCTAGATGAAAAACATACGTCACTTCTGTGGAAACTAGATACGGATAGCTATACACAGTTGTTGAGACATATCACAAGTTCTTTATGGAAAGAAATAATATTGGCATGGAAACAATACCGCCTTAGCTTATACGAGAAGGGGGGTTGAAATGCAATATACTTTTTTGGAACTCCTCATATTTGAATAACAGAAATTTAAGGTCACTTAAAGACACTTTTTTAGCCAATAATTGTGTACTTGTGACGGACTTGCTGGATGAACACGGCAATGCGTTGACATATAGACAATTTCTTGCCATCTATCGTGTGTGTATCAATTTTATGGATTATTTAAGCCTTACTAGAAATGTACTTCACAAATGGTTTGGGAAATTACAGTCTCCGTATCCACCAAAATAAACGATTAGAAAGCTGGCAGTCAAACTTAGATGTAGAATATACACCCGAAGAGTGGAAAAATATTTTCCTCCGCCCTCTCAAGGCAACTGTGGAGACGAAAAGTAGAAGTTTTCAATATAATCTGTTACAGAGGATAATCCCCACCAACAAATGTTTATTTAAGTGGGGCATGGTTGAGAGCAATACGTGTCATTTTTGTGAGGCAGAAATAGAAACAATAGAACACTTATTTTGGGATTGTAAGAAGGTTCAGTGTGTATGGAAAAATATTAGGGACAGCATTTGGCCATACGTCGATATAACCCCATTCCTCGTCAAGACTGGTTCTACTCGGAGCAGCCTCCCAACAACTAGTTAATCACATTTTTATCATTATTAAACGGTATATTTTTACAGCTAAGTGCAAAAGGGAGTCGCTGAATGTCAAAGCCGCGTTAAGGCCAAGGGCGGCAGACAACCCGAAAAAAAATTCGATAGATTTCTTCCAATTTTTTTTTTCGTATTGCATATTAGGCGGGCTATCGAAAAATGCAATAAAACAGATACGTCACAGTGCTTACTTTTCTGTATTTCAGCATTTATTATCCAAGAAAATAACATTGACCATATAGGAAAATTAGCCAAAATTCAGGTTGTTTCACCAATTTTGTGCCTCAGAAAAAAACTGTTCGATAGAAATACCTCAAAAACTTTCTGAATGTTGTCCATTTGTTAGTAAACATAATGACTGAATAATATGTGGGGGTCACCGTACTAATTATGTCCCTATGATTTTGCAAAACTGCCCCCCCCCCGCCGTACTAATATGGCTGAAAATGGGATCTTCCTCACAAGGTACATCTATAGATAATACTTTTTGCCCAAGTTTCACTAGATAGATTTCTCAAACTCTCTGATTAGTAAATCTCCCTTTTTTTCGCATTAGGCGCCTGCCTGCGTGCTCCTCCATTTTCCTTGATTATCGCTCACAAGTTAGTTCCAGTTCTACTCGCTAGACGCTCATCAGTAGTACATAAAACACTCGCTTGGCGCCTGCCGCACTTGGCCTTAAGGCAGTTAAAATTTATATATTCATTAGAGAAAGGCGTCCCATATAATCACTATATTGCCGAGCAGGACAAACAAATCCAAATGTTCTGGCAAAAGTGGCGGTGCTTAAAGGGCTTAATAGACAAAATTTAATTACATTTGGCTCTGAAATCTTTTGCTTTTCATTTCTCTTGCTTCTACTGGTCTTTAGATTATTACACTTGTATCCCGCAGTGTTGTACTGGGTTTTCCCGTATTGAACCTTTTATGTTGTTACTGTATATATTCTTGGTGAATTAAAGAAATAAAAAAAAAATTCAAAAAAATTCAAAGATTTGACTTTGCTTTGTGTGTGAAGCGTTTGTGCGTTTCGATATGATTTTCAATTTTCTCTTGAGTGTGTAACTCGCGCCTGTATTATATTTCAGTTCTCGTTTGTAAGAGATAATACGTGTCATGCTCATAGTGATGTGTCCTCTAAGTGAGGTGGTCCGCTAAGTGAGGTGGTTCGCTATGTGAGGGGCTCCGCTAAATGAGGTGGTCCGCTTTGTGAGGGGCTCCGCTAAGTGAGATGGTCCGCTAAGTGAGATTGACCAATAAGTGAGGTGGTCAGCCAAGTGAGGTGGCATGCTAAGAGAGGTGGTATGCTAAGTGAGGTGGTCCTCTAAGTGAGGTGGTCCGCTAAGTGAGGTGGTCCGCTAAGTGAGATTATCTGCTAAGTGAGGTGGTCCCCCAAGTGAGGTGGTATGCTACGAGAGATGGTCCTCTAAGTGCAGTGGTCCTCTAAGTGAGGTGGTCCGCTATATGAGGTGGTTCGCTAAGTGAGGTGGTCCGCTATATGAGGTGATCATCTAAGTGAGGTGATCCTCAAAGTGAGGTGGTCCGCTAAGTGAGGTGGTCCCCAAAGTGAAACTGTCCTCTAAGTGAGGTGGTCCGCCCAATGAGGTGGCATGCTAAAATGAGGTGGTCCGCTAAGTGAGGTGACCGCCAAGTGAGGTAGTCCACTATGTGAGGTGGTCCGCTAAGTGAGGTGGTCCGCTATGTGAGGAGGTCCGCTAAGTGAGGTATGCGAGCGAGCGTGATGGTTAGATGAGCTAGGAGGTCTGACACGCTAGGTGGTCTGGCGAGCTAGGTGGTCTGGCGAGCTAGTTGATCCGGCGAGCTAGGTGATCTGACGAGCTAGGAGGTCTGACACGCTAGGTGGTCTGGCGAGCTAGGTGATCTGACGAGCTAGGCAGTCTGGCGAGCTAGGAGGTCTGACACGCTAGGTGGTCTGGCGAGCTAGGTGATCTGGTGAGCTAGGTAGTCTGACGAGCTAGATGGTCTGTCGAGCTATGTGATCTGACGAGCTACATGGTGTGACGAGCTGGGTGGTGTGGCGAGCTAGGAGGTCTGACGAGTTAGGAGGTCTGGCGAGCTATGTGATCTGACGAGCTAGGTGGTCTGGTGAGCTAGGTGGCCTGGCGAGCTATGTGATCTGACGAGCTAGGTGGTCTGGTGAGCTAGGTGGCCTGGCGAGCTAGGTGGTCTGACTAGCTAGGCTTTCGGGCGAGCTAGGTCCCCTAAGTGAAGTATAAAAGTATAAGCATAAAACGTTTATTAAGCACATCGTTAACAACACCATGTCAATTAACATACTACCAAACTGTTCAATGTTCGCCTTTAAGGTCCCTTTATGCAAACCAGACCCTTAAATTAAACTTGTCCGCTTCGTCTTATGTTGTTTCGACCCTCAGATGTATATTATGAGTAAATTAAAAATAATGTAGTTATTGAATTAGTCCCGGTTTTCCTATGAGAAAAACATTGGATATATTTGAATCATGTCAATAAACACACAGCAACCAATCATGGGTCAAAAGTCAGTAGACGGATAGTGCTAGGGTCATCGGTCAAATGGGAAAATTCTTGTCGACCAATGAAAATCTTAATATATAGATAACCCACGCCGTCTCTCTGTCCTTTCCCTTTCTTCGGTAGCTCCTTTGCTCTAGCCTATATCTTTGCTTGCTCTGTCATAAAATAGATATTGTGACGGCTCTGCTCTGGCCTATTTTTTGCCTTGTTCTCTAAGTTGTTTCAGGAATGCGGCCTCCTCCACATACCAGCCAGAGGTCTGGGACTGAGCTCCGTCGATGACCAACGCAGATCCTGATACGAAGGAAGCGGCATCCGAGGCAAGAAAGGCAATGCTCTGCGCCACTTCCTCTGGCTCTCCGACTCGAAATTCCAGCGGGAAGGAGGCCCCTCGATCCTTCCAGTACTGGAACAAGTAACGCTTAACAGATGGAAAACATGAGATAACAGGTAATTATTCATTTGTTATAGTCACTTAAAAAAGAATGAAAAGAATGCATACAAAAGAATGATGTTACTGGATGTATTTCGTTGGAAAGGCCGACTTTTACAGTGAATGCTCAAGTTGCCAGGGGGCAGGACCTCCCACCCCCCCTCTTCCAAGGTCCGCCGCTGTCTTGATGCACATAAGCGTGGACTTTCAATCAATGAACACGCCTCATGAATACTTACCTTTCTAAGTCTTAATACACAAATAAATAATATGGATAGGTCCTACCTAAAAAATGCGAGCGCATATTTATTAATTCATATATTCCGAGGGGATACATCGAGATTAATATTCAAAATTAATCTCACTTCGGCTTGCCATAAAGAATAGCTTTGGCGGGATGACGCATACCATGCACGTGCTTGTGGCCTATCATTCGGTTGCATAAGAACGCCCATTGTCACGTCATGTTTATAACATTTTGACGTCACAACTACTCACCATGACATCAGCCGATGGGCGGTCACCAACAGCGCTCTGCTTGGCAACAGACATTTACCGCGTCGCTTATAAATTAACTTTAATTTGAAGTATACATCCAGTGTTAACATTCAAAAAATTATTCGTTAATTTTGTGGGGCAGCTGATTTAATTATTAAAGACATGACGTAACAGGCTTCGACCTCTTTTTGCTTGAATATATTTATGTACCGCTGATATTTACTCCGAATCCGGAAACGTCTCATGGGGGCTGTTACGCGAAATGAAAGTTCTAAGCCTATGCTTGAAATGGACTTTGAATACACATGCATGTTACTGTAAGAGCTCGTTTGCCCTCGCTATTACACATTAAACATCCATCCCTTCAAGGTGTATGTTGCAAGAGAATTTGGTGTTTTATGCCGTGTTTGTGCACACAAGGGCTGCGCTGGGAACAACAACCTCCCGGAACGATGATGGATGAAGCATGCCCCACATTACGTCCCCGGGCCCGAATGCGCACCCAGGACCCATTGATTTGTGTCTAGTGCGCCAACCAATACACCAGGGAGGACCTCGTTTAAAATTGGGAGGATAACCTCCCGATATCATGTCCCCTCCGTCTGAAACACAATGGCCACGTTTTCTTCCCTTCTCGCCATGAAAAGAAACATGTCCACATTGTTAATTTATTGTCCTCCAAGCTATTATTAGGCTTTTAAACACAGAAAAAACATTAAACGACCACCACAATTACATATATTGTCGTTATATATATAACGAGACCATACGATTGATTTAACTAAAGCTTACGCATCCAGAATGGCAGTGACGTACCTGTTCCATATCACCCGGTACCAAGCCGCACAACTGGTGTATCGGGGTTTTGGTGGCCCCAGGGCTGGCAAGTAGCAATCCCCATTACTATGTGTTACTGACAACAATCTTAAGCGACGCTAAACAATATCTGAACTGAGACAATAATAGGACACATCGAAGGTATGAACGTTACTCGTAATAAATTCGATCTGATTTAAATAACCTTTGCAATACTCCGTTATTAATGTCTTACCATTAGAACACAAAACTTACTTCACTGAATTGACTCTTATGCCGTAAGGTCCCAGCTCTATAGCAAAGACAAACAGTTCATTGTCAACAAAAATGATCTAGTGAGCCCCTTGATTTTATCTATAGTAAGATAACTTACATTGCACATATTAGCGTAGGCTTAATTGATAATAACATTGCGATGTCACCCAGTTCCATATAGATGAAATTACGCTTATTGCCTGTATACTTATCTTGTAATGTACGCAAAAACTGGGGATCAGTACCTATTGCTAGAGATGCGTTCAACATATCCAAGCCTGCCTTAGCCACGGCATAGGCTGTTGCCGGGGCAAACTAGAGCACCAGGTTTAGATCAAAGAAAACATTTGTTTCAGCCGCAAGCAAACAAATAAATGCATTTGTTGTTTCAGCAATTACGTAATTACGACATTCCAGAAAACCAGGCAACCGTTGTGTCATGTCTGCATTCATATTGCCTTTGTGAGATCATTGTGTAAGACACATTCTATGCAGAAATTGATTGATTGATTTTATTCACGTCTTCCATTTAGACGGTTTCGTGCTAAATGAAAGGCAAGCCACACACTAGTAGCAAAAAACGATAAGAGATAGTTTTAACTTTTACCTATTTGCATACTAGGATACGGTAACCACTACCTCATAGTACGTTTATACCCGAGGAATTGCCAATCACTGGCACCAACGATTATAAACGCATTCCGCTTATCGCGCTGTAACAGCATGTTTGGATGGAGTGACCACCGAGAATCAAAGTCGTTCTCTTCACAGTTGTGGACAAGTGTTTTTAATTGCCATTGCAGCGATGGGTCAAAAGGGTCCTGATTCGGACAACAATAATTTCTTTCGTTGTTTAAAGACAGCTTTGATTAAGCGTGAGTTAAATCTAAGAGCCAACATGTATGTGGCATTTTGTTGCATGAACATTTACAAGGTATACCCAAATGGGGATTGTTTAGAAATATTCTATCATTTGGATTGTATAGAAATATTCTATCATTTGGATTGTATTACGTAATACGTCGGAACACCTATACATCACAGGTGTTTATGATTATAATCTTCATTCACTAAATCTTCGATCAATAAAGACCGGACGAACAGAATTTGTGCACCCACATCTGTGGCATAGAGTGATATGCAGAGGTAAAACTTACCGGCCGAGTGCTGCAGTTGCTGGACACATTCACAATGCAACCTGCCAAAGATACATAGGTCTACATGAAGCAAAAATGTCTATCCTCTTGGATCGACATATATATATCCATGGACGGATGTGCCATTTTAATTGCAAAGACCTTGTATCTAGTTCTGTATGTACCTAGGCATTATATTGTCAAACAAAAAGAATTGATCAATCTTAAAATACCACACACATAGCACTCACTAGGCTGCGCCGCAGTGATGAGTGATTGGCTGATAATATGGCTGCACAGTTGTCGCGGCTCCTATTTAGGGTGCGCTGGGGACCAACACAGATACATGTGCACTCTTAGAGCGGGTGCGCATTACTATGGTGTCTTGCTACAACTGCGTGACGTGGATTCATTGCAGTTAACGAATGAGTGCTTGGAACCGACTGGCTGTTTTTGTTTGCTTTAGTCCAGGCATTTCTAACCATAAAATCATAATAAAGTTAAAGATAAGACATTGATATCTCCATAATACACGTGGTCCGCTCATATGAGACCGTTGGAATCGTTGTATTTTGAGGCAAGTCATCGATGCTCACATTTCTGCGACAAACAGAGCACCATTGTTCTCGCCTGATCAGTCCATATAAGGAGCGTTTGTGCGTGATCATAAATACCGCGCGCAGACTTCGTGATTCATGATTATTATTGTTGTCATAGGAAAACCCACACAAAATATATTACCTCGCCTGACAATGGGTCACTCATTAAGCATCCGCATTATGCTTTATCAACTGTGCAACAGCTTATATATTGCATAAATATAGTCTAATGATTATAATTCTGATATTGACATTCAATTTAATGGTTAGTTGTGCATCTACGGACAGTTTTAGCCGGTGTTCGTGTGAAGCGAGTGAAGGCAACAACCACCAGAAGGTGGCCGCACAGGCCGTTAATGCTATAGCATTGACATAAAGCATAAGTCTCGTGGGGTCTCTATCTGATCCTGTAGTGACGGCGCAACCCTATAATCCACCAGAAGGTGGCAGCACAGGCCGTTAATGCTATAGCATTGACATAAAGCATAAGTCTCGTGGGATCTCGATCTGATCCTGTAGTGACGGCGCAACGCTATAATCCACCAGAAGGTGGCAGCACAGGCCGTTAATGCTATAGCATCGACATAAAGCATAAATCTCGTGGGGTCTCGATCTGATCCTGTAGTGGCGGCGCAACCCTGTAATCCATGTTTTCTTTGCTATTAAAAAGCGCGTCTTGACATTGACATTGTAATATTCACCTTGAGATCAGGAAGCGCTTTCTTAACCTGTTGATAATCATCATTTCTTTTGTCTGCGATGAGGCAGCACTTCCTTAATCTATTGATAATGATCTTTGATAAATCTTATCTGCTTGAGATAAGGATGCGCTTCCTTAACCTACTGATAATGACCTTTGTTCTGCTTGAGGTGAGGCAGAGCCAGCTGACAGAGTTGCACAATGGATCGTAAGTTGACATTGATCGTCTTGTCAAAGTCTTTCAAGTTTAGCGTTTCGAACGAGCTCCCAATGGCGATAGCCGCATTGTTCACCTGTTGTCAAGACAGAAGGGGAAAGATCATTCTATACATATGTAAATATAATCTCTACAATTGTTTCTATAGAGAGAAAAGCACAGTTAAGTAAAAGTCATTACCAGTATTCTAATACAACGGCCAGTCGTTGTGGTTTGTAATCTACATCACGGCTATAACGCCATGGAGTTGCACTCACGTGGCGAGATGTGGCTGCCACGTGGCGCCAAAAGCCACGTGGTCACCCCGTGATCACAGGGTGATTTGCCTTGTTGGGTTACTGTATTGCTTCTTGGTCTTCCATCAATACGAACCAGTATGTTGATTGTCCCAAAGTGCTTCATGGTTTCCTCCATCAGACGAGTGACGTCATCTTCTTTGGAGAGATCCGCCGTTACGGCCAATACCTGTCAATAGCAAGAGTCAAGGCTAAAATGGCGTGTTTTTAATTAATACAACGATTATACATTGATGTGCTAAACCAAACTACTGATGTTCCTCAGTTGTAAGTTTACAAACTGCAATACAATAGCTATATCAAGGTAAACTGAACAACAATTTTACACTGGTCGACCACCTACCTGGTCATCTGTCAGACCACACGCCTTGCACTGGTCGGCCACCTACCTTGCCATCTGTCAGACCACACGCCTTACACTGGTCGGCAACCTACCCGGTCATCTGTCAGACCGCACGCCTTACACTGGTCGGCCACCTACCTCGTCATCTGTCTGCCCACACGCCCTACACTGGTCGGCAACCTACCTGGTCATCTGTCAGACAACACGCCTTTCATTGGTCGGCCACCTACCTCGTCATCTGTCAGACCACACGCCTTACATTGGTCGGCAACCTACCTGGTCATCTGTCAGACAACACGCCTTTCATTGGTCGGCCACCTACCTCGTCATCTGTCAGACCACACGCCTTATACCGGTCGACCACCTACCTGGTCATTTGTCAGGCCACATGCCTTACACTGGTCGACCACCTACCTGGTCATCTGTCAGGCAACACGCCTTACATTGGTCCGCCACCTACCTGGTCATCTGTCAGACCACACGCCTTGCACTGGTCGGCTAACTACCTGGTCATCTGTCAGACCACACGCCTTGCACTGGTCGGCCACCTACCTGGCCATCTGTCAGACCACACGCCTTACACTGGTCGGCAACCTACCCGGTCATCTGTCAGACCGCACGCCTTACACTGGTCGGCCACCTACCTCGTCATCTGTCTGCCCACACGCCTTACACTGGTCGGCAACCTACCTGGTCATCTGTCAGACAACACGTCTTTCATTGGTCGGCCACCTACCTCGTCATCTGTCAGACCACACGCCTTACATTGGTCGGCAACCTACCTGGTCATCTGTCAGACAACACGCCTTTCATTGGTCGGCCACCTACCTCGTCATCTGTCAGACCACACGCCTTACACCGGTCGGCCACCTACCTGGTCATCTGTCAGGCCACACGCCTTACACTGGTCGGCCACCTACCTGGTCATCTGTCAGACCACACGCCTTGCACTGGTCGGCCACCTAACTCGTCATCTGTCAGACCACACGCCTTACACTGGTCGGCAACCTACCTGGTCATCTGTCAGACCACACGCCTTGCACTGGTCGGCCACCTAACTCGTCATCTGTCAGACCACACGCCTTACACTGGTCGGCAACCTACCTGGTCATCTGTCAGACCGCACGCCTTACACTGGTCGGCCACCTACCTCGTCATTTTGTCTGCCCACACGCCTTACACTGGTCGACCACCTACCTGGTCATCTGTCAGGCAACACGCCTTACATTGGTCCGCCACCTACCTGGTCATCTGTCAGACCACACGCCTTGCACTGGTCGGCTAACTACCTGGTCATCTGTCAGACCGCACGCCTTGCACTGGTCGGCCACCTACCTGGCCATCTGTCAGACCACACGCCTTACACTGGTCGGCAACCTACCCGGTCATCTGTCAGACCGCACGCCTTACACTGGTCGGCCACCTACCTCGTCATCTGTCTGCCCACACGCCTTACACTGGTCGGCAACCTACCTGGTCATCTGTCAGACAACACGTCTTTCATTGGTCGGCCACCTACCTCGTCATCTGTCAGACCACACGCCTTACATTGGTCGGCAACCTACCTGGTCATCTGTCAGACAACACGCCTTTCATTGGTCGGCCACCTACCTCGTCATCTGTCAGACCACACGCCTTACACCGGTCGGCCACCTACCTTGCCATCTGTCAGGCCACACGCCTTACACCGGTCGGCCACCTACCTTGCCATCTGTCAGACCACACGCCTTACACTGGTCGGCCACCTACCTGGTCATCTGTCAGACCACACGCCTTGCACTGGTCGGCCACCTAACTCGTCATCTGTCAGACCACACGCCTTACACTGGTCGGCAACCTACCTGGTCATCTGTCAGATCGCACGCCTTACACTGGTCGGCCACCTACCTCGTCATTTTGTCTGCCCACACGCCTTACACTGGTCGGCAACCTACCTGGTCATCTGTCAGACAACACGCCTTTCATTGGTCGGCCACCTACCTCGTCATCTGTCAGACCACACGCCTTACACTGGTCGGCAACCTACCTGGTCATCTGTCAGACAATACGCCTTTCATTGGTCGGCCACCTACCTCGTCATCTGTCAGACCACACGCCTTACACCGATCGGCCACCTACCTTGCCATCTGTCAGGCCACACGCCTTACACTGGTCGGCCACCTACCTGGTCATCTGTCAGACCGCACGCTTTACATTGGTCGGCCACCTACCTCGTCATCTGTCAAACCACACGCCTTACATTGGTCGGCCACCTACCTGGTCATTTGTCAGACCACAGCTTGCACTGGTCGACCACCTACCTGGTCATCTGTCAGACCACACGCCTTATACCGGTCGGCCACCTACCTGGTCATCTGTAAGACCACATGCCTTACATTAGTCCGCCACCTACCTGGTCATTTGTCAGACCACACGCCTTGCACTGGTTGGCCACCTACCTGGTCATCTGTAAGACCGCATGCCTTACAGGGGTCGACCACCTACCTGGTCATCTGTCAGACCACACGTCTTGCACTGGTCGGCCACCTACCTGGTCATCTGTAAGACCACATGCCTTACAGTGGTCGACCACCTACCTGGTCATCTGTCAGACCACACGCCTTACATTGGTCCGCCACCTACCTGGTCATCTGTCAGACAACACGCCTTGCACTGGTCGGCTAACTACCTGGTCATCTGTCAGACCACACGACTTGCACCGGTCGGCCACCTACCTAGTCATCTGTCAGGCCAAACGCCTTGCACTGGTCGACCACCTACCTGGTCATCTGTCAAGCCACACGCCTTGCACTGGTTGACCACCTTGTCGATCCTGGGTTTGTTCCTGCCGTGGATGGTCAGTCGACAGCCGTGTTTGGCAAACAGCAGAGCCGTGGCTGTCCCGATACCAGAGCTAGAACCTGCAGCACACCACAAAAACATACATGTATGGCGGGCCATCCTAACATTTATTCCCTAATTGTTGATATCAAGAATTGCATCGTTGAAATGACGCCTGAATTCTTAACATCCAAAATTCCATTTTTGATATACAGTACAATTATTGATATCAACGATACAATTCTTGATATCAACGATACAATTCTTGATGCCAAGAAATAAGTATTTGATACCAAGAAATAAAGTCTTAATATCTTGATATCAATTCTTGATATCAAGAAATCAATTCTTGATATCATGATATCAAGAAATCAATTCTTGATGTATAAAATATATCTAGAATATCAATAGAATATCAAGAATTCAATTATTGATATCAAGACTTTGGCTGATATTTTTATATAAAATTCAAATAGTAGAGGGAAGGAAGAGCGGAGCCATGTCCCCGGGAGTAACCGACCCCTACTCTTTGCGAAGAAGGAAATGGTATCTGTATCCTGCGACCACACAGAAATGGCCACAGCGCCACAAGAACCTCTATTAATCGCTAATACGAAAACCAGACATCACCGTGCGACAAAGGTAAGATACTGCATGCCTGGCGAGTAACAACATTCCTCACATTACTAGTTACCTGTGATCACAGCTACCTTGCCCCGTAGACTCTCCATGGTCAGTGTAAATAGGTTTGTGCCGCAGTCCGGTGCAGTGTAGATCTAACCTGTAGTGTGTCTTCGCTTGCTGCTCGCGTCCAACGCCTTCCACTCTGCTCCCACAGACCAGAACGCTCAAAACCAGTGACGTCATGTGACCTATAGACGTTATTAACATGATGTCGACCGTGTTATTTAGGTCAAGGACTACAATATGGGCCACATAGCTCCAGTCGTTAGGCGCCAGAGTACACCGCATGTAGAAATATAAGCTATAGCTAGAGGGTAGTACAGGTGGGTTCATCTCATATTAACACGGACAGTTTGTATCCTTGATATCAGGCCTGGTCGAACCGGCCTTTTACGCAATGCAAACCAGCCATATAGAGAGTATGTGTTTGCAAGTAGTTGAGGTTATCTGCTGAAGCCTATAGCAACGCTCTCCACGTGGTTAAGACTGTTCCCACACCTACAGTGTGAACACCTACTTGTGAAGACATAGTTGCGATCTTTATCGCGTGCAAACATAGACATTTGCACATGCTGGCCTCGAACCACGCACCGACCGCTTAGGGTGTCCTGGCACTGGTGGGGCTCGAACCACGCACCGACCGCTTAGGGTGTCCTGGCACTGGTGGGGCTCGAACCACGCACCGACCGCTTAGGGTGTCCTGGGACTGGTGGGGCTCGAACCACGCACCGACCGCTTATGGTGTCCTGGCACTGGTGGGGCTCGAACCACGCACCGACCGCTTAGGGTGTCCTGGCACTGGTGGGGCTCGAACCACGCACCGACCGCTTAGGGTGACCTGGCGGTGCTAGGACAACTCCCCCCGGACATCCCCCTCCCCCCCCCCGCGGACCATGCCCCCCTAGACAATCCCCCCCCCCCGGACAACTCTCCCCCGACAATTCCCCCCCGGATAATTCCCCCCTAGGACAAGTCCCCCCCGGATAACTCCCCCCCGGACAACTCCCCCCCGGACATTTCCCGCCCGGACAATTCCCCGCTAGGATAAGTCCCCCCCCCGACAGCTCCCCCCGGACATCTCCGCTCCCCCACCCGACAACCACCCCCGAGACAATTTTCCAGACATTGCCACCCACGTCTCGCCAAACGAAAAAGCCTCGTCCCCCTTCCCCCCAGACAATCCCCACCGGTCAAGCGTGTGAAGGAGCGTGGCGCTGTTTGTTCTAAAAACCGTTAGGTTGCATTGTAGATTCATTCATATACACTGAGAAGTGCTGTCTCAACAAGCTTACAATAAGCCCTGGGCCCCCATAGCCTTAGGCTGATGGCAGTTAACTTGTGTGACATACATCGATGGCTCGGTTATTAGTGAGATCCTGCGGATCTCCTGGGGTGGGAGGTCTGAAGGGGTATTTGCTAGAGGAAGGTAAGATAATAAATAATTGAGGTCTCGTTAAGTTTCGGTGGAATAAAAGGTGCATTTAAAAATATTGGCCCGGACTAGGGGTTCGTCCGACAGGGTATCGAGGCTATCTGGGAGGGCATTTTCGGGTTGGGGTGCGGGCGACGTTTGTGGGTATGTGTTTCCAGGGAGTGGTTATCGTCCGGGGGCAATTGCTCGGAGGGGAGTTGTCTGGGGTGGGGAGGGGTGTCCGTGGGGCAATTGCCTCGGAGGGGAGTTGTCTGGGATGGGAAGGGGTGTCCGTGGGGCAATTGCCTCGGAGGGGAGTTGTCTGGGGTGGGGAGGGGTGTCCGTGGGGCAATTGCCTCGGAGGGGAGTTGTCTGGGGTGGGGAGGGGTGTCCGTGGGGCAATTGCCTCGGAGGGGAGTTGTCTGGGGTGGGGAGGGGTGTCCGTGGGGCAATTGCCTCGGAGGGTGGAACTCGTGGGGAACTTACCGAGGGGGGGGGGGGTGTTATCGAGGGGAGTTGTCTGGGGTGGGGAAGGGTGTCCGTGGGGCAATTGCCTCGGAGGGGAGTTGTCTGGGGTGGGGAGGGGTGTCCGTGGGGCAATTGCCTCGGAGGGGAGTTGTCTGGGGTGGGGAGGGGTGTCCGTGGGGCAATTGCCTCGGAGGGTGGAACTCGTGGGGAACTTACCGAGGGGGGGGGGGGGTGTTATCGAGGGGAGTTGTCTGGGGTGGGGAGGGGTGTCCGTGGGGCAATTGCCTCGGAGGGGAGTTGTCTGGGGTGGGGAGGGGTGTCCGTGGGGCAATTGCCTCGGAGGGTGGAACTCGTGGGGAACTTACCGAGGGGGGGGGGGTGTTATCGAGGGGAGTTGTCTGGGGTGGGGAGGGGTGTCCGTGGGGAAATTGCCTCGGAGGGGAGTTGTCTGGGGTGGGGAGGGGTGTCCGTGGGGCAATTGCCTCGGAGGGTGGAACTCGTGGGGAACTTACCGAGGGGGGGGGGGGGGTGTTATCGAGGGGAGTTGTCCTAGGAGAAATTGTTCAGAGAGGAATAGTCGGGGGAGGGTGGAGTTGTCCGGGGGAGAGTTGTCCCGGGGAGAGTTGTCTCGGGGACAGTTGTCCGGGGGGGACTTGTCCTAGTGCGGAATTGTCCTGGGGGAGGGGGGGGGGTGTTGTCCGGGTGGGAGTTGTCGGGGGGGGGGGGGAATTGTCTTTGGAGGGGGTTGTCTATAGGGGGAATTGTCGGGGGGGGGAGGAATTGTCCAAGGGGGAATTGTCTGGGGGGAACTGTCCGGGGGGTGCTGTCCGGGGGGGGGGAGATATCACGGAGGGCGTTGTCTCGAGGGCAGTTGTCTCGAGGGCAGTTGTCCGGATGGACTTGTCCTAGTGCGGAATTGTCCGGGGGGAGGGGAGTTGTCCGGGTTGGAGTTGTCCGGCGGGGAATTGTCCTAGGGTGGGCGATTGTCTGGGGGGCATTGTCGGGGGGGTGGGTGAATTGTCCGGGGGGGGGGTTGTCTGGAGGAGAACTGCCCGGGGGAGGCAGCTGTCCGGGGGAGGGGGGGGGGGGTTGTCCTGCACCCGTCCTGGCAAGGGCCACTCAGTAATGTTATTGCGAGATATCAGATTGAGGCTGACAGCGCCAGGCCAACTTTGAATGACGAATCAAGTTCAAAGATTTGATTTCGCTTTGTGGGTGAAGCCTTTCTGCGTTTCGATATAATTTTCAATTTTGTCTTGAGTGTATAACTCGCGCCTGTATTATATTTCAGTCTCGTTTGTAAGAGATAATACGTGTCATGCTAACGCATCCAGCATCTAGCCCTCCCAATCCCATGGGAAGCAGTCCGCTAAGTGAAGCGGTCCCCTAAGTGAGATTGTGAGGTGGTGCGCTAAGTGAGGTGGTCCGCTAAGTGAGGTGGTCGGCTAAGTAAGGTGGTCCCCTAAGTGAGAATATCCTCTAAGTGAGGTGGTCCGCCAAGTGAGGCGGCCCGCTAAGTGAGGTGGTCCGCTAAGTGAGGTGGCCGCCAAGTGAGGTAGCCCACTATGTGAGGTGGTCCGCTAAGTGAGGTGGTCCGCTGTGTGCGGTTGTCCGCTAAGTTAGGTATGCGAGCGAGCTAGATGGTTAGATGAGCTAGGAGGTCTGATACGCTAGGTGGTCTGGCGAGCTAGGTCTGACAGGCTAGGTGGTCTGACGAGCTAGGTGGTCTGTCGAGCTAGATGATCCGGCGAGCTAGGTGGCCTGGCGACCTAGGAGGTCTGACACGCTAGGTGGTCTGGCGAGCTAGGTGATCTGGCGAGCTAGGTGGTCTGACGATCTATATGGTCTGGCGAGCTAGGTGATCTGACCAGCTAGATGGTCTGACGAGTTAGGTGGTCTGGCGAGCTAGGTCTGACGAGCTAGAAGGTCTGACACGCTAGGTGGACTGACGAGCTAGGTGGTCTGGCGAGCTATGTGATCTGACGAGCTAGGTGGTCTGGTGAGCTAGGTGGTCTGGCGAGCTAGGTGGTCTGACTAGCTAGGTGGAGTTGTCCACAAAGCGAGGTCACCAGTGAATCAGATGAGCGAAACGAACACGTTAGAATACGACCAATTTGACTACTGGCTGTTTCTGTATTTGATGAATGATATTTTGACTGGTGAACAGCAACAGGTGTCTTGATGTCCGTAATTACTATTCAAGCCAGCAAATATTATAAGTATAAAAGTATAAGCATAAAACGTTTATTAAGCACATCGTTAACAACACCATGTCAAATAACATACTAGCAAACTGCTCAATGTTCGCCGGTAAGGAACCTTTATGCAAACCAGACGCTTAAATTAAACTTGTCCGCTTTGTCTCATGCAGTTTCGACCCTCAGATATATATTATGAGTAAATAAGTTTATGAATTAAAACTATTGTAGTTATTGAATTATTCCTGGCTTTCCCATGAGAAAACATTGGATATATTTGAATCATGTCAATAAACACACAGCAACAAATCATGGGTCAAAAGTCAATAGACGGATATAGTTAGAGTCATCGGTCAAATGGGAAAACTCTTGTCGACCAATGGAAATGTTAATATATAGAAAACCGACGCCGTCTCTCTGTCCTTTCCTTTCTTCGGTAGATCCTTTGCTCTAGCCTATTTCTTCGCTTGCGCATTGTCACGATTGTGCGGTCCAGAAAGATAGAGACGAACAGCTTGTATTTTTCTTTCTTCTCATTTATTCATCTCCTCACACAATCTCCCAGATTAACGTCCATGGGACGAGGCACTTCGACGTCCCACGACGGGCTAAAATATATAAAAGTCCATACATAATGACTTCAGATACAACACATACATCAATACATCCAAAATTAATAACACATGTATGAATCCACTTATCAAGATATCGAAACGACACTTACGTGAATGAACACCCCAAACGGCACACAGCCCAGTAGCACACAGCGTAACGGCACACAGCCTAACGGCACACAGCCTAACGGCACACAGCCTAACGGCACACAGCCCAGTGGCACACAGCCTACTAACGGCACACAGCCTAGTGGCACACAGCCCAGTTTTGTTTTACTGCCATCTAGCCACCGGTATTTATACCCTACTACACCTCGTACTCCCTGCACTTTGACACGTACGCCAAACACCACTCCCTCGGCTCAAATAATTCTCACTCTGAAATTTGACAACTTAAACCACTCCTTCCTTACTACTTCTTCCTACTATCTCACACACGCGCTAGCTCTCACATAAATAAACTCGTACCCAAAACATTCAATTGCCAATACTAATTAACTCTGAAACATACAACAATACCTCTGAAACATACAACACGTTACAATACTCCCCCCTTTAGAAAATATGGGAGTGTTTTCACCTCATTGCAATTGATAACAATATACAGCATATCATTTACGAATACATTCTGCTCAAGAAATCAGCAATCACATTATCCGTCCCTTTCACAGCACGAATCTGGAATCGATAGTTTTGTAAGAACATAGCCCACCTCATGATGCGACTATTCGTGACTTTACATTTGTGAATATAAATCAAGGGTTGGTGATCAGTTTCAAGCATGAACTCTCTTCCATAAAGATAAGTTTGTAAGCGCTTTATAGCCCAAATCAATGCCAGACATTCACGCTCAACAACAGAATATGCTCTTTCTCGGGAAGTTAATCTTTTGCTGATATATGCAACGGGATATTTCCCATCGGAATGTTCCTGCATCAGAGCAGCACCGATACCCACATCAGAAGCATCTGTCTGCAAGTAGAATGCTTTCGAAAAATTTGGAACTCTCAACACTGGTTGCTTGGATAACAGAGCCTTTAAATTGAAGAATGACTTTTCTTGTGCGTCTCCCCACTTTACCCGATTCGGTTCACCTTTTCGAGTCAAGTCGGTTAACGGAACAGCGATAGCAGCGAAATTTGGCATGAATTTCCGAAAATATCCAATCATTCCCAAAAAGGATCTTACTTGCCTTTTAGTCACGGGACGAGGGGCTTCTAGCATCTCTGACACTTTGTCAGGATGAGGCTTAATCTCATTTCCCGACACTTGGTGACCGACGAATTTTAAATCCGTGTATCCGATAAAACATTTACTTGGGCGAATAGTCAGGTTGGCGCGACTCACCCGATCCAAAAGCTCACGCAACACATTCATTTGTTCATCCCAAGATCGCGTGTGGGCGAGCACATCGTCAACATACCCTTCCGCTTGAGACATGCCTTCCAGCAGTTTCCTTACCATACGATTAAACGTCGCGCTAGCATTTATCATCCCAAATGGCATCTTGATAAACTGAAACGAACCTTCGGCTGTGACAAATGACGTCATCGGCTTAGAAGTTTCCTCCATGGGTATTTGCCAGTACCCTTTTGAAAAATCAATCTTCGAAAAGTAAGTATCACCGCAAACTTTGGCAAATATGTCATCTACCAAGGGCATAGGTTCCGAATCAAATACAGTGATTTGATTAAGTTTACGAAAGTCTATGCAGACTCTGTAAGTTCCATCTGCTTTTCTCACCATTACTACGTTAGACGAATACGGTGAATTGCTTTTCTCAATTACACCAAGCTCTAACATTTTCTCAACTTCACGTTTGACATCTGCGCGAACAGCATAAGGTAAAGGTTGAGGTTTTGATCTCACAGGCTCACTCGATGTCAAAGACAACTTATGTTCTACAAGATGAGTAGAACCAGGCGACTCTGAGAAGATGTGCCTATACTCTTCTAGCAGAAGGCCTACCTGCCTTTTCTGTTCGTCTGTAAGGTCTGGGTTTATCATCACATCCTTTAGGGTTTCCTTGCCGGACCCTCCAGGTAAATGCAACAAATCGTCATCACCATCCTCTTCATCACATTCAATTATGGCTGTAGCTGCAAACTCACAATCTACGTCAGCGCGAATATTATACACTTTCAACAAGTTCGCATGGTACACTTTGAGTTTTCCATTCACATTAATTGCATAATCATTGGGAGCTACACATCGCATCACTTCAAAAGGACCTTTCCACTGCATTAACAACTTGTTATTAGACGTTGGCAACAATACGAGCACTTTATCTCCCGTCTTTATAAGCTTTTTTTTGGTACCTCTATCATAATATCTCTTTTGTCTTTTCTGTGCTTTTGTCAACTCTTGATGTGCCAATTTACAAGTTTCTTCCAGTCGATTTCTTAAGTCAAGAACGTACTCGTAAGTAGTTTTAACTTCGTCAGAATCAATGTCCTTCGTCCATACCTCTTTCAATACCTGCAACGGCCCTCGAACTGTGCGACCATACAACATTTCAAAGGGAGAGAAACCCAAGCTTTCTTGGGTCGCTTCACGAAAAGCAAACAAGACCGCAGGCAGATATCTATCCCATTCACGGGGCTTTTCATGACATAACCGTTTCAGAATCTGCTTCAGTACACCATTAAAGCGCTCTACAAGACCATTGCAAATTGGATGGTATGGGGTAGTTGTTAATTGTTTAATTGAGACCAAACGACAAATTTCCTTCATAATATCAGAAGTAAACTGGGAACCCATGTCACTGAGAATCTCATCAGGAAATCCTACTCTACTGTAAATACTCAACAGTGCTTCGGCAACGGATTCGGTGTCAATCCTCTTCAAAGGAACGGCCTCTGGATACCTGGTCGCATAGTCAACGACAGTCAACACAAACCGGTGACCACGATCTGTGGATGGCTGAATTGGACCAATCAAATCAACTGCCACACGCTTGAAAGGCCTGTCAATTAAAGGCAATTGAGTCAACGGAGTTTTACCAGCTCTGCCCTTGGGGATGGTACGTTGGCAGATGTCACACGACTGACAAAATCTTGATACATCACTCTGCAAACTAGGCCAATAAAATTGAGTTAGGATCTTATCACACGTCTTCTTGATTCCCAGATGACCTCCAATGAGTGACTCGTGAGCCAAAGTGAGCACTTGCTGACGCATGGACCGAGGCACCACTAATTGCTTTACAGATTCACGACCTGGAATAATAGACTCCACCAATCTGTACAACAAACCTCCATGAACCCTGAAACAAACAGTAGTCGTTTTGTTTTCCTTCGGGGAACTCATAGAATGAGCTAAAAGCCATAACTTTTCCAGAGAGTTATCATTCTGTTGTTTACTTACAAGCGATTCAAAAGTCACGTCGTCACCTACAGTTCTTGACGTTGGCAAAGGAACAGTCTCGTCACTGCGTTGCTTCCGCTGAGACCTGGTTTCAACAGCATTACAGACCTTACTATCAGTCAGTTGATTCCAGTCAGGCAGAGGATCGTTAGGATTTCTGGCCCCTGAAATATTCCCAATGATCAGATCATAAAGGGGACTTTGCATACACAACGCATCTACGCTACCTGTGAAATACGGAGTGTCAATTTGCAATTTTGCTACAGGATATCTTTTTGCAGTACCATCAATCAACAAACACACGTGGCTTTCACCCGTGTAGTGTTCAGGTTTCACTAGACTTGAACGTACTACCACGCCACTACATCCTGTATCACGCAGCGTCTCCACAACCGTGCTGCCAATGAGACCTTTACAAACGGGCATACCTGGAATTTGAGTACTAGTCTCGGAACACCCTCCACTGACAACAGGAATGGAGTCTCCATTTGCTAATTTCAATTCTCCTTCGAGTATACACTCAGCAAAGCGGTTTTCATCAATTCTAGTCATACAACATCCAGCGGACTCTGTTTTGACACCACTCGTAACCTCTTCATTGCTAGTTACTTCTGACATTCCCATGGCTTTTGTCGGTACCTTCTGTCGAGCGTTCCGACAATCTCTCGCTATATGGCCAACTTTGTCACACATAAAACAACGCCTTTCTTCTTTACGAAAACGAGGCTCCTTTCGTACCTGTGAGTATTCTACCTTATTCAAGTTGGTTTTACATCGATCGGCAGTATGGCCATTACCTTTACATCGGTAACACCGTTTAGAAAGAGTATCATGCTCGCTCTTAAATCTAGATACATAAGTCTTGGCATTTCTCTTACCATCTAGCGTACACTTGTGTACTTGAATGTACCTATCACACAACTTAGTCACTTCAGCGATTGAGCCTGGTTCCCTTTCCCGGATGTAATCCTGCAATCCTTTATGACAACAACGAATGAATTGTTCAACAACCAAAAGTTTACTCAAATCCTCATAAGTTTTCTGAGTCTCTGACAGTTCGACCCAACGAGTCAAATAATTACTCATTCGAGCAATCTGTTCACCTGGTGTTACATCATCTTCAACACGAGCCTCGAAAAACTTCGCCCTGTAACCGTCTACAGTAAGATTATACCTGTGCAGAAGGGCTTGTTTTACCAATTTATAGTCGTTAGAATCTTCAGGAGACATTCTAAAGTACGCTTCCAGCGCTTTTCCAGTTAATAAGGCACTTAAATCCGTCGCCCATTCAGTCTCCGGCCAACCCATATTCTTAGCAAACCTCTCAAACCTATTTAAGTACGCATCCATATCATCTTTACCATCATGAAAGGGAGGTAATTTTGGCGACGACCCCTGTCGCACTTTCTTACTGGCATCCTTACTCTCTACCATTTTAACATCTTGATTCGCCTTGGCCAACTCTGTCTCTTTCTCTAGTTTAGTCAATTCAAATTCTCTTCTCATACGTCGTTCGTTCCTTTCATCCTCCCACCTAAGATTCTCTAATCTTTCCTTCTTTTCTTTGTCTACAAACTCTTGTAATTCTTTTCCGGCATAGCCCAACTCTTTTCCAACCTCTACGAGGGCTTTTAACTCACTATTGTTCATTTTGCACTGTGCTTCTCACGAATTAAAACAAAAATTGAAAGTATGCAGATTGACCCAGCTCAGAATTATAAGTTTCACTTACTGTACTTATATTCACCTTTCACCTCTGCACTTTCCGCTTCTCTGTGCATAACCGGCTACTCAGCGGAACCGTCTGCAAAACTCAGTACCACTTGAAATATACACCTCATTGCCACATACATCAGATCAAGTGTTTCTGTACAATCAGCACGGGGGAAGAAAACAGTCAGATTATACAGCAGTAAACAGCATCAGTCACGGTATCCGATGATAAAGGAAGACTCACGTCGGACGATGAGCGAAGACCGACAGCTGACCAATGAAGCGACGAGCGAATCTCATGGGTGAAATAGACGCCTCTA
>OZ025252.1:37010538-37067538 GCA_964019135.1 Arenicola marina
CAGTCTTTTTTCTTCGTCTACGGTTCTTGGCGGAAGACGATGCTTTTATAGTCTGATTCATCCGTCGAAGACGAGATCTAGCGCGAGACACAGTTTGCGCCACGGCGGAGACAAAAGTAACGTTGCCTCTCGCTCCACCCGAACCTCTTTGGTGAGTTTCATCTCCTTTGGCCTGCGCCATGTAATATCGTTTCAACTTTTCCACGTCGAGGGTAAATGGGATATATCTCATGATGATCAGGGACCGGGAGTGGGTACGAAATATGAAACGCACGACCACTCGTCGGTGGGAGATTGTTTAAATGCAACACCCGAGTTGGAAAGTAGAAATATTCTCAAGTCAGTTAATTCCTGTTTCACTACAGGAATATATTGCAAATTTAAAATGGCGCGGTCGAATCCCCGTCTTAAAATGGAAAGGTTTCCGTGGGGAGTAAAGGAGACGTCGCATACGTTCGCACAAATCAATGATTCTTTTCGCCACCCCTTAGGTGTCGTGCTTTTCGCCACCCCTTAGGTGTCGTGGCATCCAATAGTGTGCACACCCAATGTCCGGGTAGGGGAATGGGATTCTTGAAACGAACGGTGAAGTCGCTCGGAGTATTTCCTGGATAATACTCTTTGGAATCGGCGCTAGTGAGATAGATGTGAAAAGGTTGCCTCTGCATCATCAACTGAAACAGTCCGCACGACTGTTCTCGTATTTATAGGACGACTTGATGTTCTTCTCTGATGACGTGTAGCTGAATGATAACGCAAGTAGACAATCGTGGCTACGATTGTCAAGGCAAATAATATTATAACAAGTCCAGTCCAGCGGTTGTCGTAAGAAGGCAGACTTTGTAGACAGGGATAATTTACATTTGCATCGTCGCAGTCTGTCACCAAAAGCAACCAGTCTTGCGAGTAGTTTTGAAATGACAAAACATTTTCACACGCAAGCCATCTGTTGTCTCGCACTTCCATAGTCCACAAGTTGGGCCACGCCTCTCGCGACAGAGTTGGTAACGTGGTAAGGGATGTATTCAAGATGTCGATGTGACTGGTTTGTAGCCGAACGGATTCGGTGACATCGGGAAACTGTTCTATCTCAAGTCCCATACAAGATACGGTGTTCATAAACATGGAGGTATGACAACCGCACAATCCTCTCCCGCAAAACACACACAACAGGATGTAAGTGGTAAAATTCATTTTGGGTGCGACGTGTGTGTGACGGTCGGTTACAACTACTGTCTATATCACACTTTTACAACTATTTATATATGCTGCTACTGGGCTTATACTTTTTCGACTTGTCGTGCGTCCATCCACGTATCAAATTTTGACGGCCAACCACGGAAGCGAACCAATACTTCTTGACGGCGACCGCGTCGTCTTCTTTTTAAGATCTTTTCCACGTGAAATAAACCCTCGGGGTCATACTTGACTCGTTGCAGTTCACTTTGTCGAAAAGAACCTACGATGCGTTCACCGGTAAGATCTTCAATCTCATACGAAGGAATTCCTTCTCGCATTTGACGACTGTGAACTTTAAACACTTCTCCAGACCATTTCTCATCGTATTCTCTAGAAAATATCCCTCTGATGTAAGATACGCGTACGTGACTGCCAATGGGGAATATGAATACCGATGAACGAAGTGGTCGAGGGATAGCGGGATGATAGACTCTCTGCCACACCTGTACTTCGTCATTCGTCTTGACCTCTCGCGGTGACATTTGTATAGATCGATGAAAGGAGGCGTTGTAACTCTCCGTCATGGGTTGCAGTACATCGATCCATCGGTGCGATTGTTTGTGAAAGAAATAACGAGTAATATGTCCTTTCAACGTTTTAATGAATCGTTCCGCGTAATTGGCTTTGGTAACGGAATGACTGACAAAATGTTTACACTGGTGATTTCTCAACACTCGTTGCACTGTCTTGGCTTTGAATTCTTGTCCTTTATCAGTGCGAAGATGGGAGGGAGCTTGCGCGTGTTGAAAAATATCTTCAAAAGCTGCCGCTACATCTGTTCCTTTTTTGGATGGGAGAGCTCGTGTATAAGCGTATCTAGACAAGATATCAATGGCTACTAGAATATAGATGTACTTGTCGTTACTCTCCTTGTATTTTACCATATCCACCAAATCCGCATCCCATTGGTAGCCTAAGCGCCCCACCACCACTTGTCGTTCATGAGATGATTTTCTGATGGGTCGGTGAAGAGTGTACACTTGTTGACTTCGTAGAAATTGTCGGATTTGTGAACGCGTCACCTGTACACCTTCAGCACGCAATGTCTTATACAATCGCGATGGACCGCTGAATGCTGCGGGGTGGTTGGGTTCAAAGTATATGCGAGACAAAACATCTTCCATCGTTTATAATGTAATCCACTGCGAAGGGGAATGCTCCTCAGCTCTCAATCCCCGAAGTCGTTGTGTGTTTGTGATGAAACTTAAGGGGACATTTCTTTCCCGCAGAAGCTGGTAAAATTCATTCGCTCCTCTCGGGGTAAACCGTGTAGATTGGCGGCAGACGTCTTTCAAAAGATCGACGATGTGGCTTCCGGGGATGAACGATTCTCGAATGAAGACTTCCCCTCGTTCATTCCATTTTATGCCAGATTCTATCAAATCCAACAACGACTTCATTTTATGTTGACAATTTTTCGGTAATGCACTGACAATAACTGCTTCAGTCAGCTTATGTGTCACTTTATCCTCAGTGGGAATAGGCGAAGCGGCACGAACAACAGTGATATCATGTCGAGGAGAGATTTCTCCCTCGGGTTGTGGTGTCTCTTGTTGTATGAGTTTCATCCATCGGTCGTATTTCTCAATAGGTATCAGAACGGCTTTCTTCATCGCGTAGCAGTGGATGCAAGTGAGACCAAACCGTCTGAAGAAGTATCTGTATATGTTTACTATGTCGTCTCAATAGAGTCCTGGAGGCTGACAACGTTGATGAGGATTGAGATAAAAGTCGTAAAAAGCGTTTGAATGGATTCAGCACTTGAATCTGTTCAGCTGTCAATGCAAAACGTCCACGTAAAATATTTATAATGATTTCACGCAAAACAAGAACTTGGTTGGATGAAGCTGTTGAAAGGAGCGCTAGTCTTTGTTGGGGATCTGCCTTGGCCACTAAGCTGAGAAAATCGCTCTCTTCCTTCACTTTGTTGGACATTTCCACAGTTGTCTGCCGAAACAATGCGGGAGACACGCTATTTATAGGTGTAGATCCACATGTCTTCACCAGGAAACACGCGCGACCGCAATCGGTAGTCGTCCAAAGCGTTAACGGTGGCGTCCCCCACTAAATACCCATGCATCACAGACGTTGCATCCTGGTAGGCACTCATGAAAGCCTGTACGTGATGTGGGTATAACTGCCTCGCCAGATACTGAATCTGATTGGCGTCACGTGGGCTTTTGACTAATACTAAATGCTCTGTATTCAGTTGTATAGTTCTCGAATAGCGTCCCGCGTGAAATAGATTTTGACTCACTAAGACGACGCTTAGCTTTCTGTGATGTGATTCACGCGTAAATAAGTTGCTGACGAGAGTAGAAGCCGCCGCTTCTAGATAAAGATCATCAATCACCAACAGCGTATGTTCTCCATCTCCATAAGTATCCACTTCTTTCATCGTCGGTAAGCCTTTAACAAATATGATACCGTCACGTTCCATCTGTTCAAAAGTATGTTGCCAAACCCCGTAGAAATAAATAACTTTACCGGGTGAGGGATCTTGAAACATCTTATTCTTATGATGTATAAATCTTTGTATCCATTGAGTCTTCCCACACTTGGAAGGACCAGCGAGGAAATAGGTAGAGTAGGGTTTCCACGGAAGGACGATCTGCTCACTCATCGTAATGCTTTTCATTCTGATCTTTCAAGATGGTTATATAGTACGCTTGAATTTGTTCGGCAACGCGCATGCGTCCTTTCTGTTTCAAAGATTCACACACATCATGGGTAAATATTCTCAATATTTCGCGACGTCCATCATGCCAAATATTGTCTGCTAAAAAACTTTTTAGAATGTGTTGGTACTCTTCCAATGAATTTGTCATTTTAACACCGTTCTTCCACAAGGCGTGAGACTGAAAAGTTTCTTCACTACTTTGACTCCACAGCATACCCATTTCAAAATGTGACAGATGGTGTGTCAAACGCTCAGTTGGTTATAAGCTATTTATAGAAGTGACATCAGCTGTAATATGTTGCCGTTACAGTCAAAAGATGATGAGTCACCGTGTGCTATTTATAGAACTGACATCACTATATGAGCGTGCTTCTAGAAGGTTCGAGATGAGTCATCGTTATGAAACAATGGAAAATATCGCAGGTGTCAGCACAAATGAAAGTTGGTTGGTTATAAAACGCTTGACAATAACGCATGTGACAGCAGTTTGAAGCATCACACACATCATGGAGGTCAAGTTTCATCGTATAAAGTTGCCTTTAGGCGAAGACCATTTTGCGGAGATTGAAAGAAATAGCAAAAATGGCTTTCTGGTATACATCTCTTTACCATCAGGCCGTCGCGTAAAATTAACTTCTCAAGCGTGGCGAGCTGTAGCGGACAACGCGGCGGCCATCGACAGAGCCCTAAATCTGATTGGACGCGAGACGGTAGAAGTGGACCCGCCCCCTTCTCAGATAAATGTCGTCCCAACCCGATGTGAGACAGTACAAGTTTCTTCACCCGTATGTAAGACGAATAAAATGCCACAAGTTGAACCCACGAATGAAGAACCACCTTCGACAACGCCCGATTACATGTGGTTGACTGATGTCATTGAGCAATTGGCCAAATAGTATCATTAAATAAGTGAAGTTATGTCTATGCGATTATATGAAATAAAGAATCAAATAAAGAGTAGATTATATTTATTATGTACAACAAAACATTCGACACAAAACATACAAACTAACATTTATATCTACCAAGATGATATATAACATACAATTCGCGATACATAACATTCCAGCATTATAACTAAAATTACTCACATGTGTATACTACGATCTTATCTTACGAACTTATTCCGATGCAATACATTCATCAATGGCTTCACACTAAAACGTCTTCACATGTTTCTGGCTTCGCATCACTATATGGACATAGCGTGATGTCATGGGGAAGGCTATGTAATCCATCAGCTTGTATCTGCCTTTTGACATACAGATAAGCAAATCCGGCTCTATCTTGCGAGTAAGTCAAAATCTGATTCTTTTTAACAAGGAAACCGCGATTGGTAATAGAACGGGTTGCTTTGTTGTCTATCACATCTTGAAATATTTCTCGAGGATTGTTCACTCTGCTCTTTTGGATGCCCTTACATGACATTTTATAAGAACCATTATCTCCAACAACAAGATATGTCTTGGATGACAAGCCATAAAATACATGACCGTTGCAGTATTCCGCTTTAAACAGACCCGGTGTGTGTTTTCTGTGTCTATCGCAACACTCTCTCGGAAAATAGAACCGATCGGCATTGATGTCTCCTTCACCGCAGTGTCCATACAAATCATTCAACACACTCTCTTTGTGTTCGGGAAGAAGAACATCTTGTAAACTCTTCTCGGATAGTGCAAAATATAGACTGTCTGTGTCCGTCTCTAACAGTTCAAATTTTCTATAATCTACTCTAACTCGTAGAAAGTCGAAATAAAACTGCAACATTCGCTTCTTAGCGTTTTGTAGAACAAACATGGCGTTTTGAATGGGTAAATCCATGGAGATTTTACCTTTAGCCATTTCCAGTTCAAACATGTCTGATGTGATCTCATTCAAGTTTCTGAACAGTGGATCATTCACTTTTTGACAGGCTTTTACCTTTTCAAAGGAAAACATCACGTTTCGGAATTTTGTTTTGTTTAACAATAAACACCCATAAGCCGCATTTCCTTGTAATTTGTGCAGTGAAGCCAATAATTCAAATTTGGGATCACAATCACCCGCACGTCTGGCTTTTGTTACTTTCTCTGCAAAGGGAAGATAACATTTCATACGGGCATATTCCACCACGTCATAAATTTTGGTGACATGCAGTCCGTGATCCAAATACCATTTCAGTAAGGGAGATGTAATGAGCAATCGCTTAGCTTTCAATCCACTCACCAATAACCGTTTGCTAGTTTTCGGTAAGTCATGTTCCTCCCCAAAACTCTGCATGTGTTGTCCCCAGTGCTCGAATTCAATATTACTTGTACATATTAATGGTGGAAACTCTGAAAAATACGTCTTAGGACTCATTCCCCCCGCCTTGATCTTCATGGAGGGATCTGTCCATGTTGAGGGTACTTCAATATCCACCTCCATGAACCCGAAGAAAGTCTGGTCTCGTACACCCGCCAACAAAGTCTCTGTTGTCACCACACCATCTCCGTGTTGTTTTGTAAATGGGGGATGAGTTTCGGCGACAAAAGCACGTAACCTTTCAGACCGCTTTATCTCTTTCTGAAAGTCACACTCCCACTTTTCAACAACTTCATAACCTAACTTTCTTAGCATTCGGGTGCGTTTTTCCGTTTTCTTTAAACGAATTCGTCTCTCTGTCTCCTTTCCTTCATCAGCGTAGGTCACGCAGTCATGTCCGTGGTAGTAACAGCCTGTAGAAAGGAACAAAATAATAACTAACATCAGTTTCTATTTTACAATGCCTGCAACACGCAATATACTGATGCGTCATCTTTAGTTACACAGTAAAAACTGTACTTTAACTTGTCGTTACTCATCAAGTTTTTGAGTACAGATAGCTAGCCGAGTCAACCTATCCACACATAACCATAACCTATTCACACGAGTGCACTCACCGTGAAATTCATACACTTGATTGTCCGTCGGGTTGAAACCATCCAGTCTATAGTTTCCGACTCTCACTTCTCGACCTTGGTTCAGTTGGTGATGAATGTGGAGTTCAGGGTTGACTCTCTGCAACCAATCCATCCATCGGAACATGCTGAGATATCTGGTGGAGCGTTGACACTTGAAATTATCCTCCATGCGCCGGCGGTAAAAGGGTCCCACGGGGAATTCTTCCATAAATGATGACAAATAGAGTGCGTTTGCGTCGTACCCGAAAATACTTTTACAAGTAAATTCTGGGTTTGAGCGTATGTGGGTCTTGTCTGCCTCATGGTATCTCGTGAAGATAACAGACAATCCCCCAAAAAGGTTTGCGCGAACCTTGTCGTACATATCTTTATCTCGTGTACCGAAGATGGCGAAAGACGCGTTGAGTCCTTGCGCACATTTGTCTAACAGTCGTCGCGCAACGCCGGGAACTGATATGCATTCCTTATAAGGATCAATTGCTTGTCCACAAAACATCTGTCGTAACTTATCGGCTGCTTCGACGAATGGTCCTACATCTAACTTGTTATACCATTGTAAAAAGTCGGACATGGTTTTCATGTCTTCTTCTTCCCAAACAGCTTGCAAAGATAAGTAATTGATTTCTATTTCCTGTGGCGTAGTTCCAAGTATATTTCGTCATTTTAAGTTTGAATAAAAGGCATCGACTTCGGGAAGACAGGTGTGGCTTAATTTACTAAAATCATCCAACCATTCGTATGGAAAATATGACTTCTTTTGTTCAGTTCCGAACGTATTTAGAAATTTATCATAGGATGTTCCTGGTGGCAAAAACTGTGTCATATCCAGGAAGCGGAATTTGTCATTAGACATGCACATGTAAGCGTTATTACGCTTAACAACAAACCCTTTAGGTCTCTCCTCTCCTTCCTCATCAACATTTGTTGTTGGTATATCTTCACCCTTATATTCGTCGTTAAACATATGATTCAGGAAAGCTGTTTGTTTAATTAGATTCAAGTCGTATTTGCCGGAATTGAAGCCGATCACTGGGAGTTGACGACAAAAGTTATTCAGTTTTCCCGTGACTTCACTTATAGCAGCGATAAAAGGATTGCTCTCGCCACGTCTCTCAGATTCCTCCCCATCTGCTGTTATGTCTTCATCGTCACTCTCCATATCTGGTTGCATCAACTCATATGTTTCCATCATTTGCGATAGTTCTTGAAATACATCGTCCCACTTTTTTCGAGCAAGTTCGTTGCTTTTCTCTTGTATGTCGATTAAATATTGAAACATCCGTTCCACCAAGTTATCCGGGTGACTGTCTACAAAACATACGGGTTCAGTATAGCCTGGGACATTAGACGCCACCGCGACAGAGATGGCTTCATGTGTGGACTGAAAATGCAATTTGCCACTGGGTGAATTGTTTTCAGATCGCTTCAATACTGCTTCAAAGTCAAATGTCGCGAACCAAGGAAACTGACGTTCACTTGCTGAAATGCCGAGTTCATCCAGACGTGAAAACAAAGTCTCTGACGGTTTATAGTAACCTCCTGGGTACATATACTTGCTTTTGGACGTACATGTGCGTTGGTGACGTTTAAAATTATTCGCCCGATCAAAATGACGTTGACACATGTCGCATGTAAATTTTCTTGCGAAGGCTTTCATATCGGTAATGTAGGACAGATGATGATCGTGCATGTTTAGATATAAATCATTACGCTGTCCATCCACAGCTCCTATAGATAGATGTAGCGATATCTTCCTTCGAGAGATCGTAAACGTAAATATTTACATGAAACAACGATTCCAAAGCGGGGAGATCTTGGAGGTCTATGCCTGTGAATTGTTCAGGGGTTTGAGCGTGATCGGGATCGTGTTGGCGCTGCCACTCACACCATTGTTTCAGTAAGTGATCCGTCGAGGCGATAGTAGAACGCATCGAATTTTGACGAAGATAAGCCAAGCAACGAAAGAAGCATTTGTCATCTTCATATGGTTTTCCAGTCTTGGCATTGCATGTCATCGTTAAAATACTCCGCTTGTTGATGAGGTATTCTGGTAACTCAAGAGCTGCTCCCATGGTGTAAGCCATCTTGGTTACAGTATAACGAATGTTCGTTATGCAAACCAAAGTCCATTTGGTATCAGGTCGGTCTCGTAACAAAAGATCCAACAAGTGTAACCGATGAACCACTCGCTGAATACGAGCGAGATCAGATGGCGTACTGAGCGTGAGTGGAGTTTCAAAAAGTTGATTATTTAGATGAGGATAATAATATCTTAGTTCTCCAGTCTCACGGTGACGTAAAATGAATCCAGCGGCAGCATTGACCTTTACAGCCTTCTCCTCACGTTCCATTATCAATCGAAAATGTTCCATTAAATCACGTTCGTGAAAATGGGCAGGGTCAACAGGAAAGTTAAAGGTATCGGTCATCCTTTCAGGATTCATACGATGCTGCTCCAATATGACGGAAGAGTGTCTATTATAGACATCATGTAACGAATTATTGATCGTACCTTCTTCTATCCATGGAGCACCTTCTGTCGGAAAAGGGAGGTCTTGCAAACCAGCACCGCTTTGATGTACCTCACGTCGATGAGCAAACAATTCTTTCCAATTATCACAAATACATCCACATATACGACATTTGATGTGGGTTGATTTCTGTCGTTTGGTGGTAGATCCACCGCCTTGTTGACAAGCGTGTGCGGTAGACTCACCCTCCTTGTGACATGTGTGTTCTCTTAAATGGTGGGCAGTCATAAACTTTACGTTACAACGTGAACAAGTGTGATCTCCATGTTCTTGATGTTGGTGAGCCCGAAGATCAATAGCAGTTTTCACTCCTAGACCACACTGTCCACTATGGTAGGGATGACGATGAGTATTTTCGTGAACCCGCAAGTTGTATTCGCTTGACATTATTTTCCCACACTGTGAGCACGGAAATGTCACCTCGGGTCTGTATTGAGCGTGAGTATTTTCGTGCACACGCAAGTTATGTCCATTATACATTTCTTTTCCACAGTCTTTGCATTTAAAACTATCTCTTTCACAAACAGTATGTTTGGGTCTGCGTTGAGCGTGAGTATTTTCGTGCACACGCAAGTTATGTCCATTATACATTTCTTTTCCACAGTCTTTGCATTTAAAACTCTCTCTTTCACAAACAGTATGTTTGGGTCTGCGTTGAGCGTGAGTATTTTCGTGCACACGCAAGTTATGTCCATTATACATTTCTTTTCCACAGTCTTTGCATTTAAAACTCACTCTTTCACAAACAGTATGTTTGGGTCTGCGTTGAGCGTGAGTATTTTCGTGCACACGCAAGTTATGTCCATTATACATTTCTTTTCCACACTCTTTGCATTTAAAACTCTCTCTTTCACAAACAGTATGCCTGGCTTTCATATGTTGATCCAGATTATAACGGTTGCCACAGAACCGATGACACAGCGAGCAGGTAGCATCGTTCTCCATGATGACTGATTTCGAATGATGTTAAGCCGGTGGGTATCCCCACTATTTATAATACGCAACGCAGGGGACGCGCTCACTTTGGTTTTGCAGACATCAGCAAAATATAAATGAGTCATCACCACTGGCATGCGATTATTGTTGCTGCGTGACGTTCGTGTAACGGTTTTTTCTTTGTCTAGTCATCTAGGAGCGGAAGGGAATAATTAAATGTCCACAGGCCGTTGTTGAAGAGGTTAAACGATTGACCTTTCTGGCCGACGTATTAATGACTTGCAGATGAAAAACTACCTGAGGTGAAGGCCATAAAGCCCGCTTATTACTATCGAAGTATTAGTCTGACTCATCGAACAACTGTCATAAATCTTCTCCCTCGCGACAAAAGGACCGACAGTTGAATAATGTTACAACCGAAACGATAATTAAGGTGATTATTCTCTCCGATAGTTAAGAAAGAGCATATCATAGGGACACGCCAAAGTTATACGTACAAATCCCGTCGGCCTCGTCAAACTCATGAATACCATCATGATTTAAATAGCTTCAGCGAACCAGCTGCCACGGATTGGCGTACCGTTCATGTAACGATGATTCCTCTAACCATTCGGGAGGGGAAGGTATAATGAAATACCCACGGGTGGTTGTTGAAGAGGTTAACCCATTGACCTTTCCGGCCGACGTATTAATGGCTTGCAGATGAAAAACTACCTGAGGTGAAGAGCATAAAGCCCGCTTATTACTATCGAAATAATTGACTGACTCATCAAACAACTGTCATAACTCTTCTCCCTCGCGACAAACGGACGCCAACCGGGCGCTTGTCTCCACGACTTGTTTTTTCGAACGTTTATAGATGCATCCTTATTACATCGGCGACAGTTGAATAATGTTACAACCGAAACTAAAATTAAGGTGATTATTCCTTCCGATATTTCACAATATATCACAGCGACACTTCCAAACTTGTGCGTACACAGACCGTCGGCCAATACCCCGCCAAAAACCACATGACGCTTCGCTGACTCTGGCTCGCTGGCTCGCCCGAATTTTTGAAAATCACTAGATCGTGACGGCCAGCGGGCTCGACTCACTGCCCTCCCACCGGTGAATTCAAACGCGCATTTAAAAAAATAACCGACCGAAAATAAATAATTGTCGCTGCAAGGCTACGCATCAAGACAAAGACCACGAAACATCGGTCGCTCGCAGACAAGTCATTAAAGTCACCGCTCTTTCACAAAGGTAGCATTTTGATGAGTTTTAAAGCATCCACGGCCCTTTTATGTGACCTTTAACATCAATCACACAATTCACACACAGTAGTGCATGAACCAATTATTATAAAACGTAGTGAAGCGACTCAGTCTTATTATAACTCGGGCTTGAGTTGTTGGGATTAAAAAAGTGATTGATCGCTCATTTACAGCGATTACCCGTGCGTACAAAGCCCGTTGGCCACGCCCCTCTCTGTCTATCTTTAAACAGATGACAAAGCCACGCCGATGTATGACGTCAGTCGTGATGCTATTTTTACACCTCGCCAAAGCATGTTCAGACACGTCCCAAGTGGGTGGATGACGAGGAGGTGGAGAGGGACTTTGTGAATATAATGTACGGGCGGTCTCCATCTTTTCACCACAACGACATGACTTCCCACAAGACAACAGCGGGCTTCGCTCCCTCCAATCGGCTACCACTCATCCCGCTGGCCAAGAAAAGAAAATGGGAGAATACGCAGTGTACTTCCGAGCAAACTCACGATATACGCTGTCAAGAGTGCATCGGAGAGAATGTCTATTTAACTGTTCAGTATTTCAAAGACGTTTTACGCTTTGATATTAGAAAGTGGGTATGTCAAGAAAACGGTCGTGATTACCCTACAAAAGTGGGTGTCAATCTCATCACAACCCGCTGGAAGATGTGGCAGACATTGACAAACACCATAGATCGAGAATTGCAACAGACCACCAATCCACGGAAATATCATCTCGGAGGTTTGGTGATGGCCGAGGTCCTGCCCCGTGGCCAGTTTCTAGATATTCGAAAATACTGGTTGCCGGATACACAAGATACGCCCGTGCCGACCCGAAAAGGAATTACTCTCGATTTAAAGCAGTGGAATTTACTTAAGTTCCATCTCAACACGATCCATGATAAGTGTGTTCCGGAACTCACCGAGTTGGTTGATTGTATGTCATCTCACCAAAATCAGGAGGGGTACTTTGACTGTGTTGAATGTTACCCGAAAGGTTTGGATAAGATACATCTATCCTAAATGTTTATGTATCCACTAAGTTACATTTGATGTATTTATGGATGACCAATCCTGAATTATGGTGAAAGTTACACTGGTGTAGATGAATATATATATATATATATAATTGCTGATTAGTATACGTACGTGTGACATTTAAAGTTTAGTGTCATCGGGGAAAATTGAGATGTTTGACTCACTAGGAAAACCAATTCGTGCCTATGTGAACCTTAAACACTTGGAATATTTTATTCAACAACCCATGAGAGCGGTGTGGCAGTCACTTGGCACAGATGTATGCGGAGAATACTGTCTATTTTACTTATATTTCAAATGTCGAAATTACTCCATGTCACGAATATATCGAGAGTATTGGTCTCCAAACACCATGTGCAATGACAACTATATTCATAATTTCCAATCTGTTCACTTTCCACGTATCACTCGCCGGCAGTCCCCGCGTTTTATGCAAACCGCGTGCAAGACCTCTTTACCCATGGTCTAAATTGTCATGTATAATAATATGATATCAAGGTGTATATTTTTGTGATACTCAGTTTTTGACCACGATAGATGTTGTAGCGGGTAATGGTATTCATGTAGTGATATAGGAATAAAAAAATTGCAAAATGGATGATTGTATTTGCGTTAATATGGTTTACTCGATACATATCCTTAGATTTTTACAAACAAACAAACATATTACACAGCTTATAGGATCTCACATGGCCTGATTACATTGATTATATACACGTGTCATTGACGATTAATCGTACTGTAACGCGAGAATATACAGTTTACATGGCGATATCTATAGCGATTAAATGATTTACTGTTTCATCAAAGCAAAAGGACTTGTTCATCTATTACCTATTCATAATAGTACTTGATCGCAGACTTCAAACAATATGTCTTCTTCATTCACTCGTACTATAGCACGAGAACATAAGACACACAATGATTAATAACCTTGTTGAATATACCTATTTACAGACTAATTTATGCTAATTATACCCCGTGCTATAGCACGGAAACAAAGACTTTTGACAAAAATTAATGACCTCATTAACTCGTGAGCTGGCATTTTCAAACCGATATTTCAAAATTTTCGGTCGCGCTATAGCACGACCACAGGGAGGGGGGAGGGGGGGGGGGGAGGGGTGAGGGGGTCATGGGGGTAGCAAAAAGCTCACCTCTCACTACTATTATCTTTGATCTGCTTGAAATAAGGATGCGCTTCCTTAACCTACTGATAATGACCTTTGTTCTGCTTGAGGTGAGGCAGAGCCAGCTGACAGAGTTGCACAATGGATCGTAAGTTGACATTGATCGTCTTGTCAAAGTCTTTCAAGTTCAGCGCTTCGAACGTGCTTCCAATGGCGATAGCCGCATTGTTCACCTGATGTTACGACAGTAAATGGGGAAAGGTCATTCTATACATCTGTAAATATAATCTTTACAATTGTATCCGTAGAGAGAAAAGCACAGTTAACTAAACGTCAATACCAATATTCTAATACAACGGCCAGTCGTTGTTGTTTGTAATCTACATCACGGCTATAACGCAATGGAGCTCCCCAGCTAGCACCCCGCTTTGCAGTCACGTGGCGAAATGTGACTGCCACGTGGCGGTGAAATGCCACGTGGTCACCACGTGATCACCACTTGGTTTGTTGGGTTACTGTATTGCTTCTTTGTCTTTCTTCAATACGAACCAGAATGTTGATTGTCCCAAAGTGCTTCACAGTCTCTTCCATCAGACGAGTGACGTCATCTTCCTTGGCCAGATCCGCCGTTACGGCCAATACCTGTCAATAGCAAGAGTCAAGGTTAATCGGCTTCTTTTTAATTAATACAACGATTGTACATTGATATGCTACACCAATATACTGGTGTGCTTCGGCAGTAAGTAACAAATTGCAATACAATAGCTATATCAAGGTAAATTAAACAATAACTTTACACTGGTCTGGTTATCTGTAACGCCACAAGCCTTGCACTGGTCGGCCACCTACCTGGTCAACTGTCAGGCCACTCGCCTTGCACCGGTAGGCCACCTACCTGGTCAACTGTCAGGCCACACGCCTTGTACCGGTCGGCCACCTACCTGGTCATCTGTCAGACCACATGCCTTACACTGGTCGGCCACCTACCTGGTCATCTGTCAGAACACACGCCTTGTACCGGTCGGCCACCTACCTGGTGATCTGTCAGACCACACGCCTTACACTGGTCGACCACCTACCTGGTCATGTGTCAGACCACACGCCTTGCATTGGTCGACCACCTACCTGGTGATCTGTCAGGCCACACGCCTTGCATTGGTCGACCACCTACCTGGTGATCTGTCAGGCCACACGCCTTACACAGGTCGGCCACCTACCTGGTCATCTGTCAGGCCACACGCCTTACACTGGTCGGCCACCTACCTTGTGATCTGTCAGGCTACACGCCTTACACTGGTCGACCACCTACCTGGTGATCTGTCAGGCTACACGCCTTACACTGGTCGACCACCTACCTGGTGATCTGTCAGGCCACACGCCTTACACTGGTCGACCACCTACCTGGTGATCTGTCAGGCTACACGCCTTACACTGGTCGACCACCTACCTGGTGATCTGTCAGGCCACACGCCTTACACTGGTCGACCACCTACCTGGTGATCTGTCTGGCCACACGCCTTACACTGGTCGACCACCTACCTGGTGATCTGTCAGGCCACACGTCCTACACTGGTCAGCCACCGACTTGGTCATCTGTCAGGCCACACGCCTTGCACCGGTCGGCCACCTACCTGGTCATCTGTCAGGCCACATGCCTTGCACCAGTCGACCACCTACCTGGTCATCTGTCAGGCCACACGCCTTGCACTGGTCGACCACTTTGTCGATCCTGGGTTTGTCCCTGCCATGGATGGTCAGTCGACAGCCGTGTTTGGCAAACAGCAGAGCCGTGGCTGTCCCGATACCAGAGCTGGAACCTGCAGCACACAACGCAGAAACATATATGTATGGCGGGCCATCCTAACATTTATTCCCTAATTGTTGATATCAAGAATAGTCCTCTTGCCAGTTCCCCACTTGGTCACTTGGCGTAGCACTGTTGCTCGACTTCCGGTAAGTTTGCGTTGCGTAAAAGATCAACCTTAAAATTTAAATAGCTTCTATTGAATTATTGGTGCGCGTAAATGGGGATGACAGCATGTATATTTAGCCTAGAATTATGTGTTTGTTTGTGGATTACATGCTTTCAATACAATTTTTTTTTGTGTAAATCCTCTTATTTTTGCCATTTTTTTAAAAACTATTTGAAACTTTACTTCAGAATTTGTAGGACTGGTTTCATCATTAAAATGATAAATGTCATGCATTTATTCATACCTTGGAATTATTGTACATCATCCTTAACTTATATACAGTTTTGATAACTAAGATAAATATATCATTGTATTGTATTGGTTATAATGTTTTTATGAGTTTTAACTAAAGTTATTTTATGTTTGTTTTAATTTAAATTTAAATTAAGACTTTTGTCGCGATATATTATTGTAATAGGCTAACATTATTTCCTTAATACTTACCATATATGTGGAATATTAGAACTTATGGATATTTTATGCTTAGTTCTTTTTTATAAATCTTACTTTATAAATTGATATAGGGGGAGGGAGGTGGGATTGGTAGAGTACAATAATTGATTTCAGTCATTCCTGTTATTTTTACATTTCAGTGGACTGATTCATAGTTGGAAGGACATACCTATAAATTTTATAACTGACAAATTAATCAATATTTAATAAAAGGGTTAAAATTGATTCTGATAATTTTAATCATTCTAAAACATACAAATCTTAAATCTGAAGGCAGTTATTTTATGATAATATGGAACGCATTTAGGATGACAAGCAAACAGCCCTCCCTAAATATTTTACCGAATTAAAGAATACTTTCCTCCTCTCGCAGATCTCTGCCAAGTTTTATTGATTTATCTTTGACCTGTCCGAAGGTTCAATTTACACAGGTGTCGGGTACAAGCTGGTACATCCATAGGCATTGTACTTTCCGGAAGTCGTATCAGCGCCCCCTGTCGAATGGTTATCTGGATCTGGCAAGAGGACTATTGCATCGTTGATATCAAGAAATGACGCCTGAATTCTTGAAAACCAAAGTTCCATTTTTTATATACAATACAATTCTTAATATCAACGATACAATTCTTGATATCAACGATACACTTCTTGATATCAACGATACAATTCTTAAATATCAACGATACAATTCTTGATATCAACGATACAATTCTTGATACGACGAAATCAATTCTTAATACGAAGAAATCAATTCTTGATACCAAGGAATCAATTCTTAATATCAGGATATCAATTCTTGATATCAAGAAATCAGTTCTTGATATCAACGATACAATTCTTGATATCAACGATACAATTCTTGATATCAACGATACAATTCTTGATATCAACGATACAATTCTTGATATCAACGATACAATTCTTGTTATCAACGATACAATTCTTGATACGAGGAAATCAATTCTTGATATGAAGAAATCAATTCTTGATACTAAGAAATCAATTCTTAATATCAGAACATCAATTCTTGATATCAAGAAATCAGTTCCTGATATCAAGAAATCAATTCTTGATATCATGATATCAATTCTTGATATCAAGAAATCAATTCTTTATATAAGGAAATCAACTCTTGATATCAATAAATCAATTCTTGATATGTCCCCGGGATTAACCGGCCCCTACTCTTTGCGAAGAAGGAAATGGTATCTGTATCCTACGACCACACAGAAATGGCCACAGCGCCACAAGAACCTCTATTAATTGCTAATATGCAAACCAGACAGCACCGTGCGACAAAGGTAAGTCACTGCATGCCTGGCGAGTAACAAATGTCCCCACATTATTATTTACCTGTGATCACAGCTACCTTGCCCCGTAGACTCTCCATTGTCAGTGTAAATAGGTTCGTGCCGCAGTCTGGTGCAGTGTAGATCTAACCGTAGTGTGTCCTCGCTTGCTGCTCGCGTCCAACGCCTTCCTCTTTGCTCCCACGCTCAAAACCGGCTACGTAATGTGAGCTATAGACGTTATCAACAGGTGGGTTCATCTCATATCGATAAGGATAGTTTGTACCTTTGTGTACTCACTGAGAGAAGGAGTGATGTGACTAAATGATGTGTACTCACTGAGGGAAGAGGTGATGTGACTAAGGGATGTGTACTCACTGAGGGAAAGAGTGTTGTGACTAAGGGATGTGTACTCACTGAAGGAAGAGGTGATGTGACTAAGGGACGTGTACTCACTGAGAGAAGGAGTGATGTGACTAAATGATGTGTACTCACTGAGGGAAGAAGTGATGTGACTAAGGGATGTGTACTCACTGAGGGAAGAGGTGATGTGATTATATGATGTGTACTCACTGAGGGAAGGGTTGTTGTGACTAAGGGACGGGTACTCACTGAGGGAAGGGGTGATGTGACTAAGGGATAGGTACTCACTGAGGGAAGAGGTGATGTGACTAAGGGACGTGTACTCACTGAGGGAAGGGTCATGTGACTAAGGGATGTGTACTCACTGAGGGAAGGGGGATGGGACTAAGGGATGTGTACTCACTGAGGGGAAGAGTGTTGTGACTAAGGGATGTGTACTCACTGAAGAAAGAGGTGATGTGACTAAGGGACGTGTACTCACTGAGAGAAGGAGTGATGTGACTAAATGATGTGTACTCACTGAGGGAAGAGGTGATGTGACTAAGGGATGTGCACTCACTGAGGGAAGAGGCGATGTGATTATATGATGTGTACTCACTGAGGGAAGAGTTGTTGTGACTAAGGGACGTGTACTCACTGAGGGAAGGGGTGATGTGACTAGGGGATAGGTACTCACTGATGGAAGAGGCGATGTGACTAAGGGACGTGTACTCACCGAGGGAAAGAGTGATGTGACTAAGGGAAGTGTACTCACCTAGGAAAGGGGTGATGTGACTAAGGGACGTGTACTCACTGAGGGAAGAGGTAATGTGACTAAGGGACGTGTACTCACTGAGAGAAGGAGTGATGTGACTAAGGGACGTGTACTCATTGAGGGCAGGGGTGATGTGACGAAGGGATGTGTACTCAATGAGGAAAGGGGTGATGTGACTAAGAGATATGTGCTCATTAAGAGAAAGGGTGATGTGACTAAGGGAGGTGTACTCACTGAGGGAAGGGGTGATGTGACTAAGAGATGTGTACCCATTGAGGGAAGGGGTTATGTGACTAAGTGATGTGTACACACTGAGGGGAGGGGTGATGTGACTAAGGGATGTGTACTCACTGAGGGAAGAGGTGATGTGATTATATGATGTGTACTCACTGAGGGAAGGGTTGTTGTGACTAAGGGACGTGTACTCACTGAGGGAATGGGGATGGGACTAAGGGATGTGGACTCACTGAGAGAAGGAGTGATGTGACTAAATGATGTGTACTCACTGAGAGAAGGAGTGATGTGACTATATGATGTGTACTCACTGAGGGAAGAGGTGATGTGACTAAGGGACGTGTACTCACTGAGAGAAGGAGTGATGTGACCATATGATGTGTACTCACTGAGGGAAGGGTTGCTGTGACTAAGGGATGTGTACTCACTGAGCGAAGAGGTGATGTGACTAAGGGACGTGTACTCACTGAGGGAAGGGGTGATGTGACTAAGGGATGTGTACTCACTGAGGGAAGGGGTGATTTGACTAAGGGATGTGTACTCACTGAGGGAAGAGGTGATGTGACTAAGGGACGTGTACTCACTGAGGGAAGAGGTGATGTGACTAAGGGACGTGTACTCACTGAGGGAAGGGGTGATGTGATTAAGGAATGTGTACTCATTGAGGGAAGAGGTGATGTGACTAAGGGACGTGTACTCACTGAGAGAAGGAGTGATGTGACCATATGATGTGTACTCACTGAGGGAAGGGTTGCTGTGACTAAGGGATGTGTACTCAGTGAGGGAAGAGGTGATGTGACTAAGGGACGTGTACTCACTGAGGGAAGAGGTGATGTGACTAAGGGACGTGTACTCACTGAGAGAAGGAGTGATGTGACCATATGATGTGTACTCACTGAGGGAAGGGTTGCTGTGACTAAGGGATGTGTACCCATTGAGGGAAGGGGTCATGTGACTAAGTGATGTGTACACACTGAGGGGAGGGGTGATGTGACTAAGGGATGTGTACTCACTGAGGGAAGGGTTGTTGTGACTAAGGGACGTGTACTCACTGAGGGAATGGGGATGGGACTAAGGGATGTGGACTCACTGAGAGAAGGAGTGATGTGACTAAATGATGTGTACTCACTGAGAGAAGGAGTGATGTGACTATATGATGTGTACTCATTGAGGGAAGAGGTGATGTGACTAAGGGACGTGTACTCACTGAGAGAAGGAGTGATGTGACCATATGATGTGTACTCACTGAGGGAAGGGTTGCTGTGACTAAGGGATGTGTACTCAGTGAGGGAAGAGGTGATGTGACTAAGGGACGTGTACTCACTGAGGGAAGGGGTGATGTGACTAAGGGATGTGTACTCACTGAGGGAAGGGGTGATTTGACTAAGGGATGTGTACTCACTGAGGGAAGAGGTGATGTGACTAAGGGACGTGTACTCACTGAGGGAAGAGGTGATGTGACTAAGGGACGTGTACTCACTGAGGGAAGGGGTGATGTGACTAAGGGATGTGTACTCACTGAGAGAAGGGGTGATATGACTAAGGGATGTGTACTCACTGAGGGAAGGGGGATGGGACTAAGGGATGTGTACTCACTGAGAGAAGGAGTGATGTGACTAAATGATGTGTACTCACTGAGAGAAGGAGTGATGTGACTAGGGGATGTGTACTCACTGAGGGAAGAGGTGATGTGACTAAGGGACGTGTACTCACTGAGAGAAGGAGTGATGTGACTACATGATGTGTACTCACTGAGGGAAGGGTTGTTGTGACTAAGGGACGTGTACTCACTGAGGGAAGAGGTGATTTGACTAAGGGATGTGTACTCACTGAGGGAAGAGGTGATGTGACTAAGGGACGTGTACTCACTGAGGGAAGAGGTGATGTGACTAAGGGACGTGTACTCACTGAGGGAAGGGGTGATTTGACTAAGGGATGTGTACTCACTGAGGGAAGAGGTGATGTGACTAAGGGACGTGTACTCACTGAGGGAAGAGGTGATGTGACTAAGGGACGTGTACTCACTGAGGGAAGGGGTGATGTGACTAAGGAATGTGTACTCACTGAGGGAAGGGGTGATTTGACTAAGGGATGTGTACTCACTGAGGGAAGAGGTGATGTAACTAAGGGACGTGTACTCACTGAGGGAAGAGGTGATGTGACTAAGGGACGTGTACTCACTGAGGGAAGGGGTGATGTGACTAAGGAATGTGTACTCACTGAGAGAAGGGGTGATGTGACTAAGGGATGTGTACTCACTGAGGGAAGGGGGATGGGACTAAGGGATGTGTACTCACTGAGAGAAGGAGTGATGTGACTAAATGATGTGTACTCACTGAGAGAAGGAGTGATGTGACTAGGGGATTGTACTCACTGAGGGAAGAGGTGATGTGACTAAGGGACGTGTACTCACTGAGAGAAGGAGTGATGTGACTACATGATGTGTACTCACTGAGGGAAGGGTTGTTGTGACTAAGGGATGTGTACTCACTGAGAGAAGGAGTGATGTGACTACATGATGTGTACTCACTGAGGGAAGGGTTGTTGTGACTAAGGAATGTGTACTCACTGAGGGAAGAGGTAATGTGACTAAGGGACGTGTACTCACTGAGGGAAGGGGTGATGTGACTAAGGGATGTGTACTCACTGAGGGAAGAGGTAATGTGACTAGGGGATGTGTACACACTGAGGGAAGGGGTGATGTGACTAAGAGATGTGTACTCACTGAGGGAAGAGGTGATGTGACTAATGGACGTGTACTCACTGAGGGAAGGGGTGATGTGACTAAGGGATGTGTGCTCACTGAGGGAACGGGTGATATGACTAAGGGATGTGTGCTCACTGAGGGAATAGGTGATGTGACTAAGGGATGTGTACTCACTGAGGGAAGGGCTGTTGTGACTAAGGGACGTTTGCTCACTGAGGGAAGGGGTGATGTGACTAAGGGATGTGTACTCACTGAGGGAAGGGCTGTTGTGACTAAGGAACGTTTACTCGCTGAGGGAAGGGGTGATGTGACTAAGGGAGGTGTACTCACTGAGGGAAGGGGTGATGTGACTAAGGGACGTGTATTCACTGAGGGAAGAGGTGATGTGATTATATGATGTGTACTCACTGAGGGAAGGGTTGTTGTGACTAAGGGACGGGTACTCACTGAGGGAAGGGGTGATGTGACTAAGGGATAGGTACTCACTGAGGGAAGAGGTGATGTGACTAAGGGACGTGTACTCACTGAGGGAAGGGTCATGTGACTAAGGGATGTGTACTCACTGAGGGAAGGGGGATGGGACTAAGGGATGTGTACTCACTGAGGGGAAGAGTGTTGTGACTAAGGGATGTGTACTCACTGAAGAAAGAGGTGATGTGACTAAGGGACGTGTACTCACTGAGAGAAGGAGTGATGTGACTAAATGATGTGTACTCACTGAGGGAAGAGGTGATGTGACTAAGGGATGTGCACTCACTGAGGGAAGAGGCGATGTGATTATATGATGTGTACTCACTGAGGGAAGAGTTGTTGTGACTAAGGGACGTGTACTCACTGAGGGAAGGGGTGATGTGACTAGGGGATAGGTACTCACTGATGGAAGAGGCGATGTGACTAAGGGACGTGTACTCACCGAGGGAAAGAGTGATGTGACTAAGGGAAGTGTACTCACCTAGGAAAGGGGTGATGTGACTAAGGGACGTGTACTCACTGAGGGAAGAGGTAATGTGACTAAGGGACGTGTACTCACTGAGAGAAGGAGTGATGTGACTAAGGGACGTGTACTCATTGAGGGCAGGGGTGATGTGACGAAGGGATGTGTACTCAATGAGGAAAGGGGTGATGTGACTAAGAGATATGTGCTCATTAAGAGAAAGGGTGATGTGACTAAGGGAGGTGTACTCACTGAGGGAAGGGGTGATGTGACTAAGAGATGTGTACCCATTGAGGGAAGGGGTTATGTGACTAAGTGATGTGTACACACTGAGGGGAGGGGTGATGTGACTAAGGGATGTGTACTCACTGAGGGAAGAGGTGATGTGATTATATGATGTGTACTCACTGAGGGAAGGGTTGTTGTGACTAAGGGACGTGTACTCACTGAGGGAATGGGGATGGGACTAAGGGATGTGGACTCACTGAGAGAAGGAGTGATGTGACTAAATGATGTGTACTCACTGAGAGAAGGAGTGATGTGACTATATGATGTGTACTCACTGAGGGAAGAGGTGATGTGACTAAGGGACGTGTACTCACTGAGAGAAGGAGTGATGTGACCATATGATGTGTACTCACTGAGGGAAGGGTTGCTGTGACTAAGGGATGTGTACTCACTGAGCGAAGAGGTGATGTGACTAAGGGACGTGTACTCACTGAGGGAAGGGGTGATGTGACTAAGGGATGTGTACTCACTGAGGGAAGGGGTGATTTGACTAAGGGATGTGTACTCACTGAGGGAAGAGGTGATGTGACTAAGGGACGTGTACTCACTGAGGGAAGAGGTGATGTGACTAAGGGACGTGTACTCACTGAGGGAAGGGGTGATGTGATTAAGGAATGTGTACTCATTGAGGGAAGAGGTGATGTGACTAAGGGACGTGTACTCACTGAGAGAAGGAGTGATGTGACCATATGATGTGTACTCACTGAGGGAAGGGTTGCTGTGACTAAGGGATGTGTACTCAGTGAGGGAAGAGGTGATGTGACTAAGGGACGTGTACTCACTGAGGGAAGAGGTGATGTGACTAAGGGACGTGTACTCACTGAGAGAAGGAGTGATGTGACCATATGATGTGTACTCACTGAGGGAAGGGTTGCTGTGACTAAGGGATGTGTACCCATTGAGGGAAGGGGTCATGTGACTAAGTGATGTGTACACACTGAGGGGAGGGGTGATGTGACTAAGGGATGTGTACTCACTGAGGGAAGGGTTGTTGTGACTAAGGGACGTGTACTCACTGAGGGAATGGGGATGGGACTAAGGGATGTGGACTCACTGAGAGAAGGAGTGATGTGACTAAATGATGTGTACTCACTGAGAGAAGGAGTGATGTGACTATATGATGTGTACTCATTGAGGGAAGAGGTGATGTGACTAAGGGACGTGTACTCACTGAGAGAAGGAGTGATGTGACCATATGATGTGTACTCACTGAGGGAAGGGTTGCTGTGACTAAGGGATGTGTACTCAGTGAGGGAAGAGGTGATGTGACTAAGGGACGTGTACTCACTGAGGGAAGGGGTGATGTGACTAAGGGATGTGTACTCACTGAGGGAAGGGGTGATTTGACTAAGGGATGTGTACTCACTGAGGGAAGAGGTGATGTGACTAAGGGACGTGTACTCACTGAGGGAAGAGGTGATGTGACTAAGGGACGTGTACTCACTGAGGGAAGGGGTGATGTGACTAAGGGATGTGTACTCACTGAGAGAAGGGGTGATATGACTAAGGGATGTGTACTCACTGAGGGAAGGGGGATGGGACTAAGGGATGTGTACTCACTGAGAGAAGGAGTGATGTGACTAAATGATGTGTACTCACTGAGAGAAGGAGTGATGTGACTAGGGGATGTGTACTCACTGAGGGAAGAGGTGATGTGACTAAGGGACGTGTACTCACTGAGAGAAGGAGTGATGTGACTACATGATGTGTACTCACTGAGGGAAGGGTTGTTGTGACTAAGGGACGTGTACTCACTGAGGGAAGAGGTGATTTGACTAAGGGATGTGTACTCACTGAGGGAAGAGGTGATGTGACTAAGGGACGTGTACTCACTGAGGGAAGAGGTGATGTGACTAAGGGACGTGTACTCACTGAGGGAAGGGGTGATTTGACTAAGGGATGTGTACTCACTGAGGGAAGAGGTGATGTGACTAAGGGACGTGTACTCACTGAGGGAAGAGGTGATGTGACTAAGGGACGTGTACTCACTGAGGGAAGGGGTGATGTGACTAAGGAATGTGTACTCACTGAGGGAAGGGGTGATTTGACTAAGGGATGTGTACTCACTGAGGGAAGAGGTGATGTAACTAAGGGACGTGTACTCACTGAGGGAAGAGGTGATGTGACTAAGGGACGTGTACTCACTGAGGGAAGGGGTGATGTGACTAAGGAATGTGTACTCACTGAGAGAAGGGGTGATGTGACTAAGGGATGTGTACTCACTGAGGGAAGGGGGATGGGACTAAGGGATGTGTACTCACTGAGAGAAGGAGTGATGTGACTAAATGATGTGTACTCACTGAGAGAAGGAGTGATGTGACTAGGGGATTGTACTCACTGAGGGAAGAGGTGATGTGACTAAGGGACGTGTACTCACTGAGAGAAGGAGTGATGTGACTACATGATGTGTACTCACTGAGGGAAGGGTTGTTGTGACTAAGGGATGTGTACTCACTGAGAGAAGGAGTGATGTGACTACATGATGTGTACTCACTGAGGGAAGGGTTGTTGTGACTAAGGAATGTGTACTCACTGAGGGAAGAGGTAATGTGACTAAGGGACGTGTACTCACTGAGGGAAAGGGTGATGTGACTAAGGGATGTGTACTCACTGAGGGAAGAGGTAATGTGACTAGGGGATGTGTACACACTGAGGGAAGGGGTGATGTGACTAAGAGATGTGTACTCACTGAGGGAAGAGGTGATGTGACTAATGGACGTGTACTCACTGAGGGAAGGGGTGATGTGACTAAGGGATGTGTGCTCACTGAGGGAACGGGTGATATGACTAAGGGATGTGTGCTCACTTAGGGAATAGGTGATGTGACTAAGGGATGTGTACTCACTGAGGGAAGGGCTGTTGTGACTAAGGGACGTTTGCTCACTGAGGGAAGGGGTGATGTGACTAAGGGATGTGTACTCACTGAGGGAAGGGCTGTTGTGACTAAGGAACGTTTACTCGCTGAGGGAAGGGGTGATGTGACTAAGGGAGGTGTACTCACTGAGGGAAGGGGTGATGTGACTAAGGGACGTGTATTCACTGAGGGAAGAGGTGATGTGACTAAGGGACGTGTACTCACTGAGGGACGGGGTGATATGACTAAGGGATGTGTGCTCACTGAGGGAATAGGTGATGTGACTAAGGGATGTGTACTCACTGAGGGAAGGGCTGTTGTGACTAAGGAACGTTTACTCACTGAGGGAAGGGGTGATGTGACTAAGGGATGTGTACTCACTGAGGAAACGGGTGATGTGACTAAGGGAGGTGTACTCACTGAGGGAAGGGTGATGTTACTAAGGGACGTGTACTCACTGAGGGAAGGGGTGATATGACTAAGGGATGTGTTCTCACTGGGGGAAGGGGTGATGTGACTAAGGGATGTGTACTCACTGAGGGAAGAGGTGATGTGACTAAGGAACGTGTACTCACTGAGAGAAAGGGGGATGTGACTAAGGGATGTTTACTCACTGAGGGAAGGGTGATGTGACGAAGGGATGTGTACTCACTGAGGAAAGAGGTGATGTGACTAAGGGATGTGTACCCATTGAGGGAAGGGGTGATGTGACTAAGGGACGTGTACTCACTGAGGGAAGAGGTGATGTGCCTAAGGGATGTGTACTCACTGAGGGAATAGGTTATGTGACTAAGAGACGTGTACTCACTGAGTGAAGGAGTGATGTGACTATATGATGTGTACTCACTGAGGGAAGGGGTGATGTGACTAAGGGATGTGTACTCACGGGGGGAAGGGCTGTTGTGACTAAGGGATGTGTACTCACTGAGAGAAGGAGTGATGTGACTAAGGGATATGTACTTACCGAAAAAAAGGGTGATGTGACTAAGATATTTTTACTCACCGAGGGAAGGGATGGTGTGACTAAGTTTTTTTTTTCACCGAGGGAAGGGATGATGTGACTAAGGGATGAGTACTCACTGAGGGAAGAGGTGATGTGACTAAGGGATGTGTACCCATTGAGGGAAGAGGTGATGTGACTAAGGGACGTGTACTCACTGAGGGAAGAGGTGATGTGCCTAAGTGATGTGTACTCACTGGGGGAAGAGGTGATGTGACTAAGGGACGTGTACACACTGAGGGAAAGAGTGATGTGACTATGATGTGTACTCACTGAGGGAAGGGGTGATTTGACTAAGAGACGTGTACTCACGGAGTGAAGGAGTGATGTGACCATATGATGTGTACTCACTGAGGGAAGGGGTGATGTGACTAAGGGATGTGTACTCACTGAGGGAAGGGGTGATTCGACTGAGCGATATGTACTTACCGAAAAAAAGGGTGATGTGACTAAGATATTTTTACTTACCGAAGGAAGGGGTGATGTGACTATGAAATTTTTACTCAGCGAGGGAAGGGGTGATGTGACTAAGAAGCGTGTACTCACTGAGGGAAGGGGTGATGTGACTACGAAGCGTGTACTCACTGAGCACAAAGTCGATGTGACGGGGCTCCAGCAGAGACAAACGACTTGGGCGGAGACACGCTGCCGGAGTTCACAGAGAAGCCGAGCCATTTATAGTCCTGTTACCAATATAGTCTGAATGATATTGCGTATTCTTATATATATGTTGGTGGGCTACCCTACACGAGTGCACCCAAACAGGAAATGCGTCACCGGTCTGAATGCAGCCTTGTGCAGTCGTGTGTTGAAGAAGAAACGTGAAAGTATAACTTTAATCGTGGTCAGGTATTGCCATAATACAATTGTAAGTTTAATTTTCCGAATAAGAGCGCGGAAGTACTTTAGACTTTGAGGAGAACAGGCCATTGCGCTAATACAAACTGTATGACAAGTTTAACGTAGTCTTTATACTGACGTTAACGCGTGGTTGACAGGCCATTGCGACGATACAAACTGTATAACTAGTTTAACGCGGTCTTTATAATTCAATTACCTCGTGGTTGACAGGTCTTTGCACTAATACAAACTGTATAACAACTTCAACACGGTCTTTATAATTACATTACCGCGTGGTTTATAAGCCAATACAAACTGTATAACAAGTGTTACTAGTGTTGGGGAGGGGAGACCCCCTAATTTAGGGGAGGGGGAGACACCCCAATTTGCGGATGGGAGACATGCTAAGTTGGGGGTGGTACACCAACATTGGGGTAGTACCGCAAGATTGAGGTGGTACCCCAAGGTTAGGGTGGTACCACAAGTTATGGGAGGAAAGAGACCCTAAGTTAGGGGAGGAGAGACACCCAAAGTTTGGGGAGGGGATACACCCCAACTTAGGGGAGGGGAGACACCCCAAGTTTGGGGAGGGGAGCGATCCCAAGTTGTGATGGTAACCAAGTTTGGGGTGGTACCCCAAGTTTGGGGACGAGAAAGACTCCCAAGCTCGGCAGAGGAGACACCCAAGTTAGGGGAGGGGAGACACCTAATTTAAAGGAGGGGAGAAACCCCAAGTGAGGGGAGTGGAGGCACCTCAAATTTGGGGTGACACTAGAGGGCAGAATTAGGTTTTTCATCACCATTCTTCTATATTACAAGCTTTTCGTCAACTTCAGCTTCAACATCAACTTCAACTCTCATTCAGTTTCAGGATTCTCCATCGATGGCACCTATTAAAGAAAGACAAGCAGTGGTCAGTTACAGTTAGTGGCATATATGTGAGCTATCATTAAATTCTTTACAAGCACAAGCACACATTTAAGGGTATAATTTCGGCAGCATGTGAACTCACAATGATTGTAAATCATTGCACTTGGTAAGCAGCTTCAATTACCTCCATTTTTTTTACTCCCTGTCTGGGGCAAACCGCATCATCTCTGCCCGGAGCTCATTGACACAGCGCATATCATTCTGCTTGCAATTTGACATATATTGCTTCTGCAAAGATAGATTGAACATGAATTAGCATCTTACCTGAAGACACTATTAGAATAAGAAAATGGGAATCGAGTTAACCGATAAATGATTTGTAGGTGCAAGTACACAGCTCAGCATTTAATATGCTACAGAAACCGATGATAAGCAAGAAAAACATACAGAATTTGATGATTGAAACATGGCCACTGTACATGTATACCAGTAAGGTGACCTGATTACTTCATAAGCCACTGATCATATTATTTAAAATGTGATCGTATCGCTGATGTGTGTATATTCTAACTTACCTTCAGTTTTAAGTTTCTGCGAATAAGCCAGTTTGTAGTTCCGGCGTCGCAAGGCACTATGGGTAATGTCAAAGGTCACGGCACATAAACAAACGCACGTGTCTGCTGTCAACACAGCGGGTTGCGTGTGAACGCAGCAGTTTTAAGGCGATAACCATAGTTTTTGCCTAGTTTCTTCTAACCATTATTTTTTTGAAATACAAATACATTGATATAGGGCCTGAGATGGCTACCTTCGGTCATTTTTGTTTATGGAATAAAGACAGACTTCAGGCATTTTTTACGAGATCGTGGAATGCCGACCTCTGGCAGTAAGGACTAACTATGGACTCTTGCCTACGGGTCGCAATACCTTGCGGTACATGTACCACAAAAAGCAACGGCAAAAGAAGATCGTGCGCGAGCTGAACGGTATAATAACTTACTGACAATTGATGACACAGTTTTGCCAGATTCACTCTCGGATTTGACCATAGGCTGGGGGTTTATATAGATCTTACCAACTTGGGAAATAAAATAAATTGGGCCAAACAACCTCAAATGGAACAAACATAACGCGGATTAGGTGTCCAGGCCTGGACACAAGACCAGGCCCCATTGATTGACTACAGTCTAGCGCGCCTAACGACTGCACCAGTGCCGCCCCCCTCGCCTATGACATTTAAGCACTGCTCTACCCCTCACCCCCCATTAATTCTATAGGTAAATGACTAGTTGGTAGTTGGTTGCACATAACCCCAAACTGCTGGCGCTACAGGGGCGGAACTAGCTTTTATAATTGGGAGGGGAAGGGGGGGGTGCATCTCGAGAATCTGCCGAATGCAGGCGATGCATACAGTGAATGGGAATATAAGTAGGGGGGGGGGGGGTGGCCCTTGGGAACATGAGCATACACTGTAACTGTGCTTTCCAATGAAATACATCACAGAATGACACTTTGTAGATGCAAGCCAGACAGATCCAAGGAGGGGGGAGCGGGATTAAACCCAACCCCCTAGAGCAGAGGGATATTAAGCCTTCTTGGGGACTGTTAAAGTCGAAACTTTTTCAATGACAATTTTTGAGGGAGAATGACATTTTTCTCCGCATGCAAAATCAAGGCCATCTAAGGTGGATGGGCAAGGGTTATTTGCGTTCCTCGGGATTGGGCTTTTCATTTCACCGTGAACGGGGAATGAGGAAAATAATTCTTCTTGAACTGGTAATTGGGTATTAGCCGACTGCCGTGATCAAGGATTTTCATCAATCGTGAACTGGGAATTTTAATATTAAATGACCGTGAATCGGGAAATCGTCTACTTAGTATCGTGTATCCGTTCTTCCATTGAATGCGGAGAGTTGTGCTTTTAATTGATTATGACCTGGGAATAAAGAAATTTATTCTTCCTGATCTGGGACCCTCCCTTGCTCCCCACCCACCCCCCCTTGCCGCTCCCCCCTCTAAGGTGGAAATCAAGTTCCCTCCCCCCCCCCCCCAGGTTATAAAAAATGCGTCACGCATTTTTTTATAGAGCAAAGCCCCCCCACCCGCCACCGAGCCCCCACCCTTTCTAGATCCGCCCCTGAATGGGGGACTTTTACAGTGCATGGTCATATTTCCAAGGTGTGTGTGTGTGGGGGGGGGGCGCATCTCACCTCCACATCCGCCCCATGTGCTATTCCGTTGCCGTACAACTACGTACAAGGCTACATTATGATTTATGACACAGCGAGTAGGCCACTGCCAGTACTGATGCTTCTCTCTACATTTACGGTCTATTCTACTTTCAACAACCGAAAATAGTGGCAGAAAATAAACTACAGATGTCAGCAGAGATAGTTTGGTTCCTACTTGAATATATATCAGCTTTGAAAGCATCTGTCACTGTCCAATTGTACTGTTACACTGTGGTCTGCATTTGACCCCTATGAGTGCATGTTTGTGTGCCGTGAACTTCGACCCGGATGCGCAACAGAGTGTGTCGCGCACGCGCACTCGAAACTACGAGGTGGCTTATTGCGGCTCTCTTCGAAGAAAACCCCATGCGTTCAACTTCCGCTGGCTTCAACTTCCACTCTCCGACAGAGGGCGCTCGCTAGGGCTTTGAGTGAGTTGCGCGAGCTCCCTCTGTTGGGAGTGCAGTCAATCAGCCGCCGGAGCCGGTGGGGGGGGGGGGGGGTACTTAATACATTGCTGGGTTGGGGGGATGGGGGGGGGTGTTCCGCGGTAAAGCCCTCTCCCTCTTTCACCGCCAAAATCCGCTCGGAAGGGGTATTTTTTCCGTACATTGACTCGCTATATTTCGCAATTCCGTGCAGACACCCGCTCGTTTTTTTTTATCGGCAAACCCGCTCTATGATGAAATTTTACGAAACATTGGTGAACTCGGTCGCAATTTTGTTCAGACCCCCGCCGCCCCCCGGTCGCAATTAGGTTTTAATGGACACCCCCCCCCCCCCCCCCCGCCTTTTCAAATTCCTGTATCCGCCCCTAGCTGCAACCCCATACTTCAAAATTTGCTGAATAAGTGTTGCAACATATATATATATTTTGTAACAAAAAATAGTTTCGTGCAAGCGTATTATTCGCACATCATTCTCGTAATTCGTTCGTAACCTAACCCGGAAATCACAATGAGCGAATATTACGGGAATGTTCGTCCGTAACATTCCCGTAATATTACGGGAATGTTCGCCCGTAACATAAAACGGAAATCACACTGAGCGAATATTACGAGATTGTTCGTCCGGAACATATTCTGCGAATATTAGGGGGAATTTTCGTCCTAAACATAACACGGAAATAACATCCTGCGAATATTACGGGAATGTTCGTCCGTAACACTCTGCGAATATTACGTGATTGTTCGTCCGGAACATTCTACGAATATTACGGGAATGTTCGTCCTAAACATAACACGAAAATAACATCCTGCGAATGTTACGGGAATGTTCGTCCGTAACACTCTGCGAATATTACGTGATTGTTCGTCCGGAACATTCCGCAAATATTACGGGAATGTTCGTCCGTAACATAACACAGAAATAACATTGAGCGAATATTACGCCAATGTTCCGTGTTTGCTGGGTGAGGCGAATAACGACAACATTAAAAACTGGTTGGTTGTCAGATACATCTAGATCGCTTTATAAAAAGATAAGGTGGCTCTAATGTAATTATAACCCCCCCGCCCCCCCTCCTCCTTAGGGGTCTCCAAAGGGTAAATGGCGACACGCAACACACTCCTATATGAAAATTCGACATTCGACATTGACCCCCAAATTCCGACACTGAGGATTTCAAAAACCGACATCGACACAGATACTGGCGTTTTACAACAAAAAAAAGACAACGAAAGCAAAAAGCGAGATGAAACTTCGTGAAAAATCGAAATTCGACACTGACAATTTTGACTAGACCCCGCTTTCCAGAGCGTCCTTGGCAAAACTATACTTTCTTCCTCATCGGCTTAGGAAGATACATGCGTTAATCAACAATGTTACCGTAATATATTGCCTAATTTTTATATTTTGACCCATTGACCCATTTTCATATTTTGACCCATTGACCTATTTGCATAGGTTGACCCATTTTAATATTTTGACCCATTTTCATATATTGACCCAGAATTCCCTGGGAGTAACCCAAGTGACTGTCGTGATTAAATGAATGAGAACTTCATCACCTTGAATTGTGTCCTGGACATACAAGACGCCCACAAAGCCTCGCTGTTCGCCGCCAGATGGCGCAAGTGGTGCCCCAACGACTAGGTCCTGGAATCCGTCGTGATTGAGGACTCCACTGGCCAGCGCCCACACAAGATTGCAATAAACTTCCTGCGTGGCATAACAAACAACACACAATGCATCTGTTGGACAAAATATACAAAGGAGTGAAGCTGAATAGAGATATAGAACACATTATAACAGACTTTAGTGTCCGAATGTTCTTTCCTAATCGTATTTTGGGTCGGATCTTTATTTAAGTACTAAGGATTGAGCTACTGGCCTACTTACTGTACACGTCATTGTGACGCTGCGGGTTTAAGCCAAACCAGTTCCAGAACCAAAGTAAATGTAAATTTCTCCCTGTAAGAAAAATACAAAATGACAGGAGCATCGTAACTGATGTCAGTTTCTTTCAGCATTGCAGTGCAAAACCGTCTTCAATTTAATAAAGTTCAATTTTGTTCAGTGTATTACATTTTGTGGCTTGCATTTTTTACTTCTTCGCATGTTATATTTACAATTTACCATACTTACTAATCTCTGTGGCTAGGGCAATAAACAAGCTGACAAACCAACACACGTAATAATCGAAGGTGTTTGACCCTACGCTGGGGGCTCCCAAGGCAAGGTCAAGGACGCCGTCTGCGTTGAGGTCAACGACTGCCAAGGACGCTCCAAATCTTCCGTTAAGCTGTTTTAAATTAATTACAACACGTATCACATATAGCTTCGCATAGCTTCATGTTGCTTCATATAACCCATACAGCTTCATGCAGCTTCTAGTTCATATAGTTCATATAGCTTCATAACTTCGCTCTGTTTCCGGCTTTTTGTTTTAGGAATAAATTAGTTGTATAAATGAAATGCATGCTAGCGCGCGATTACATGTGGAGACAGAACTACAAGATGCCTGTCATTTTGCTAACCTCACCTGGATGCCATCTCTGGTGTCTACTTCCGGATCTTCCTCCAGGGTCATGTTCCGCGCCGGAAGACCTAAGTCGCTTCCTGCCAACGCGGACAAAAGTATATTATTAAAGGTCAAAGATTATATCAAACGGCTGTGGTCAATTGGTGGCTGATTATTAAAGGTCAAAGATTATATCAAATGGCTGTGGTCAATTGGTGGCTGATTATTAAACGTCAAAGATTATATCAAACTGCTGTGGTCAATTGGTGGCTGACTATTAAAGGTCAAAGATTACATCAAACGGTCGTGGTCAATTGGTGGCTGATTATTAAAGGTCAAAGATTACATCAAACGGTCGTGGTCAATTGGTGACTGATTATTAGAATTCAAGGATTATATCAAACGGTCGTGGTCAATAGGTCAAAAGTCTTTGCTAAGTGGTGGTTGATTGTTAAAGGTAGTGGTCAATAGGGGGCTGATTGTTAAAGGCCGTGGCCAATTGGGGGCTGATTGTTAAAGGTCGTGGTCAATGGGGGGCTGATTGTTAAAGGTCGTGGTCAATTGGTGGTTCGTTATTAAAGGTCAGAGTCCATATCAAACGGTCGGGGTCAATAGGTGGCTGATTGTTAAAGGTCGTGGTCAATTGGCGGTTGGTTATTAAAGGTCAGAGGTCGTATCAAATGGTCGGGGTCAATAGGTGGTTGATTGGTAAAAGTCGTGGTCAATTGGTGGATGATTGTTAAAGGTTTCTTTGGCAATTGGTGGCTGATTGGTAAAGGTCGTGGTCAATCGGCGGCTGATTATTAATGTTCGTGGTCAATTTTTGCCTGATTATATATATATCTGTATTCGAACTCGTAGTTCAAAGTACATATACACACACATAAATATTATTAAAGTTCAAAGGTCATATCGAACGGTCGTGGTCAACAGGTTGCTGATTGTTAAAGGTCGTGGTCAATTGGCGGCTGATTGTTAAAGATCGTGGTCAACTTTTGGCTGATCGTTAAAGGTCATATCAAAAGGTCGTGGTCAATTGGTGGCTGATCGATAAAGGTCATATCAAAAGGTCGTGGTCAATTGGTCGCTGATTGTTAAAGGTCATGGTCAATTAGTGGCTGATTGTTAAAGGTCGTGGTCAATTAGTGGCTGATTGGTAAATGTCAAAGGTCATACCAAAAGGTTGTGGTCAATTGGTGGCTGATTGTTAAAGGTCGTGGTCAATAGGTGGCTGAATGTTAAAGATCGTGGTCAACTGGTGACTGATTTTTACAGGTCGTGGTCAATTGGTGAATGATTGTTAAACGTCGTGGTCAATTTGAGACTTCAACTGACGACTTCTTGCCGAGAGAGATGGGTCACAAACTGTTGCGGCGAAGGACCGATCATTATTAAGAATAGGTAATATTCTTTATTCTGAACCTGAGTTCAAGAGTTGGCAGTAACATCTAAGATAGATAAGATAGATAAGATAGATCAGATAGATCAGATAGATCAGATAGATAAGATATATAAGATAGATAAGATAGATAAGATAGATTAGCACAAGTGCTATCGACCGACAATGATAAAATAACATGAGCTGATGAGATATATGCCGTAGGCATAAAATATATGTTTTGTAATCTTCTATATTACTAACCATGGACGATGTAACGCGACCTTGTTGATTGTTTCCCTTTGTGCTGTAGCTTGGCGCACCGATGATGTGGTCGTCAAAACCATCAGCATTGAGGTCACCTACCACCATGCTTCTAGGAATGGCAAGAGAATGGTAGCGACGAATCGTAGTAGTTTATTTGACATGATGGCAATTTATCCTTCTCTCGGTGACACTATTACTTTATAGCAAGCGTAGCGAGCTCCTTAGATGATAACACACATATAAAAATGATAAAATCTAAATTTGTATCTCATACTGTTATGATCTGGTGAAATCTACCGGAAGTCTACCTCCACTTGGGAAAGCGGAAGAGATCGCACGTTTTGTATGCATGCGTGGTTTCTTTGTCGAAGATTGATTATTGTTAGGCTCATATATATATATCAGCAGAACTTGCTGATTTCAAATCAATCAACCTCAACCTTATATGTTCTATAGTTTATTATCAAGAAGAATTGAACGTTTCAAAACCGAATTCGAAACTTTTTTTCACAGCTATAATCCTGAATAGTTGTGACGTCAAAAGTTATAAAAATGACGTCGCAATGGGAGTTTCTTAGCAACCGAATGGTATGCCACAAGCACGTGCACAGTTTACGTCATACCGCCAAAGATACGCATTATGGCAAGCCGATGTGGGATTTATTTTAAATTTTGATATCGATGTATCGGAATGACTGAAGTAACATATATTCGCTCGCATTTTAGGTTGCAGCTCTCCATATTATATTTACGCTCGCATTTTAGACAGCACCTATCCATATTAGCGAGCGCAAGAGGGCTGTTAAGGTAACAAACAAGCATAATCAAGGTCCATTTCAAGCATAGGCTTCCTATATGCCACTCCTTGCCACTCTCCCGGCAGAGGGCTCTCGGGTTGTGTTCGACTAGTCAGACTTGTCCCCGATTTATAAACTGACTGTTTCCGCTTTCACTGACTGGTTCGCGTCCACATGCAAAGTGGCCCCCCTAAACAGAACGCCAACTACCGGCATCGTAAACTATGAGCGTTTAACAAAATGGCTGGTCGTCTGCTAGCTTTGCTCAACTACTTACTTAAACTGCTTGAAATCCCCGTTTCGCAAAAAAATGTAACATACCCGAAACTGATAATGTGATGAAACGACGATCACAGAACGATCACAGATAAGTGTTACTTAATTCATTGTGCAAAGATGCTTGTAATTCTACGCCATTGGACAGTTTGTTGACCTGCTTTCGCACTCTGGCTACTGTCCGTCTGTTCGTCGGACAGCTTTTGAACTGGCTGCGCCAGTGCACTGCCACCCGTGTCGGTGTGGTCAATGGGACTCATTTTGACTGTCTCGGGCTGTCATTGTGTCATGCAGACACACACACAGTCACTGCGTCAGTGTCTGGGACAGTTGATCCTGGCAATTTTACTTTTAGTTGTCACTGTGACTGATACTGACACAGTGACAGTGTCGTGGATGGATAATACTAAGCTGAGTCATAATCTGTCAACATGGTTCCATAGCCACATTAGTTTTCGGTATATAGTCGAAATCGTTTAACATGGGATCCTATGGGGAAAAATGAACTTGATCGAATATGACCTACTTCCGCTCAAGCTATTTCAGTCTCCTTCGCCACACAGTGAGGTAATATCACCTGTAAGCAAGTTATAAGAAAAACACGGCGATATCTGTATTACTTTTTGTTCCCATAGCAACGAAGCCACTGGCCTAATGATAAACATACATATTCTTGCCATTGAAAGAAAAATCGTCAAAAATCAGATAAAAATGCTAAAATTGCATTCTTTTCGCCCACTAGTTGCCAATAAGCATTTACAGATAACTTAATGCTTCAATCAGGCGGATGTTGCTCAGTTATGGCGCTAGAGTGCTTCAAAGTGGGACGACACCTTTGCGGGGCCACCAATGATGAGTGAATGGAGATTGTGTTCATCTTTAAAACAACGTCAAAATTAAGAAAAAACATGCCAGAGCTGTGATCTTTACGCCAAATGGTAGGGACCATCGATCGGCAGAGAACTAGTAAAAGAAACAAATGAGTTGCTATATCACTTCGCATGCAGTGTCCTTTGTTCTTGTCCTAGGTCTCCGTGTCTCCGCAATGAAGAACTAATGCAACTTTTGGCCATTTCGTCAAGCCATAGCTGAAGGACTATTCTTTCTATCGCCTAGCTCTTCAATCGAATAAGTTGTGGCAGTAAACCTTGGCGTATTGCCACTTGGACGTTCTCGTGCGTCACGTCATAACGTCTCTATGACGTCATGACGTCACACATCGTACGTAAGCTATTACTCAGCTATCATAAGGTATGGCGACTTTCGGCTCGCTTTACGTTGCAGGTCGTGTTCAGGGACAGTTTGTGCCGTGTGTAACTGTTTTGGCGCAGGGGATAAGCATGCGTCAAAAATGACGTCATAGCTAACGTGCCTCTACGAAATGTTGGGTTTGCTTTACTTTTAGCCACTTTGGCAATAGCTGTCATAACCCGAGTTGATAAGTAGACATATTAAAGAAATAGAAGCCATCTTGAGCATTTGCGCGAACGTCAAATGACGTCATGTCACGTCACGATGACGTATTATTAGATAAAAAGTAAAATTCGTAGCGCCATTCATAATGAGTCAAGCAATCGCTCTTGAGAACAAAATTTCATGTTCACTTAAACACGTCGTCTTCAGAGACACCTATGGCGAGGGGGCTAAGTGTGCGTCAACGTCATAGCTTACGTGCTCCTACGAAAGTTTGGGCCTGCTTGATGTTCAGCTAATTTGGCAATAGCTACCATCACCCACAAGTTCATGAGTTCACCCATGATTTCGTAAGTAGGTATACTTAACAAAATAGAAGCCATCGCGAATATTGTCGTGATCGTCAAATGAAGTTCGTGAAGTCACGAAGACATAATAGATAAAAGATACGAAAGTACCGTTAATATTGCTTCAAGAGAAGCGCCTTGGCTTCAAACTGGATGTCCAATTAAGCTCCGCCTACAGTGCCACACTGCCTGTCGAAGGCAGCATTTAGCCCAAATTGCCCATATAAAGCCCTTTAGCCAAAATTGGCCCTGACGACTCGTAACGTCGCCATTAATACAGCTTCCAAATGTACTTATGTATTTTCGTCCTCGACCTATGGTCGAATATCTCTTGTTATTTAGTATGTTATTTGCTGATGATGCCAACTTTTTCATATCAGGTAAAATATAGATCAAATGATCCTGACACTTAATAACGAGATGGATAAAGTAAGGTACTGACTGCGGTTAATTAAATAAACCTTAAACATTAAAAAGACAAAGTATATGATATTTAAGTCTGCCAAAGAGAAACTTCATCATTTTCCTGAGATTAGAGTTGCAGGAAAGACCATTATACAATTATCAAGTCGGAAATTTTTAGGAGTTCAACTAGATGCTAATTTAACATGGAATGAACATATCCAATATATTAAGGGAAAGGTTGCTCGGGCAATAGGTATATTGACGAAAGCAAGAAAGGCGTTAAACAGCCACACCCTACGCACATTATACTCCAGTTTTATTTATCCTTACCTTAACTATGCCAACTAGGTTTAGGGCGCTACATGTCATAAATATTTAAAAACTATCATTACGTTGCAAAAAAAGAGCCATTAGAATAATATCGGGAGTGCCAAGGCTCTCACACACAAAACCACTCTTCTTGGAGAATAATTTGACACCAATTGTTTATCTAATAAATGAATATAGAATAGTTATAGCATTTGTATAATTACTACCAAGGTAACATTCCTAGAGCTATCGCTGAGATATTTACTCCAACGTCGCACGTACATAGTTACAACACAAGAGCAACTACTCATATGCCGGTACATAAACCAAAGAGTATTTTATCTGAGAAGGGAATCGCAACCACTGGTCCCAAGATATGTAGTAAATGGCTGAGGAAGGTTCATTTTTGCACGTCAAAATATATGTTTAAGAAAGAAGTTAAACGCATCGTATTAAACAAATTCGTCGTTGAATAGACTTTTGTCTTTATATGTGTTATCTTGTACTGTGGCTAGACTTTATGCAACATTCAATGGCTCATATACTTTTATATTTATTTACTTAACTTTTGACTGTACTTTTATCGAGTTTCTTTCTTTGTTAGCTTGCTTGCAAATCATTTTCAGCTCAAGACACGTTACAAATACGGACGAATAAGACTTTGGCTTCTGCTCTTGTCACGATTAATGTCTTGTACAAAAATGTACTGAATGAATGTAATGTGTGTGTTCTTGTGGGAATAAACTCATTATTATCATGTATAGGGACCTATTCGTTACGGCTGTTCTGTGTAAAATCATAAACTGAAAATTCTCTCATCCGTATAAGGCGTTCACTGGTAATTTTTATAATGTTTTCCATGTATCCCTTTCTATTTGTACACCTAAAATATCTGACCATTTACGCTCACTATTCCGCCCGTGTATCAATGATTTAACTAATGTTATATAACTTTAGTTGCACAGACGCTTTATATGATTCGTAAATTTACAAACAACTTATTTTAGCTTCATATCTCCTCTTAGTATTTCATATTTCCATTCTTTGGGAACAGAATAGAGCAGCCCGTAGAATCGATAAAATTTATGCTGATATCAAATTTTATGCAAAATTCATTCCAGCCCTTCTTCTTTAATGATATCATTAGCAAAAATTATACTTTTCTTGATAAAGTCGGTCTTTCTACATATAACATTTTCATTAGTCATAAAGTAAGTATTCCACAAAGGATACTCCAACATATTACGGGTACTCTCAATATCTTGATACATATAATGTCTGCTCTACCCATGCCGGAGAAGAGTTATCTCGATAAAATTGACGGTGCCATTCAAAATTTTGTTTAGAACACGAAAAAACCTAAGCTCTCGTTAATGAGAATGGTCCAGTCAATAGAAAATGGGGACGTTAAACTTACACATGCAAAATCCATGTTGCAAGCTTTGAAATTGACTTGGATTAAAAAACTTATTCGGCAAGATGGAGCATGGCAAGATTTGTTCTGTGACACTATTTGAAGTGAAAAATTACCGTGTTGGGAATTAGATTTGCACTATCAATTTCGGCAGAGCAAGAGTTTTTACTACTGTGATCCGACCACGGAGCGAAGGACTTCGTTTACTGTAAGCATTTAATTAATATCTTTTCAAATTCGCCCATTTTGGGCTCTCTACCATCTTCTTCAAGTCAGCATGAAAACTTATTCCTAACAACCCAAGTCAATAGCAAATCAGGGCATATGTTCTGTTTTTCTTGTTCAAACTTCCCAAGCCATATAACGTTAGTTATGTCAACATTAATTTTCAGTCCAGAGCAGTGATGGAAGAACTTCCAGTTTCCGTAACGCATTTCTAACGGATGACTCACTACCATCTAATGAAAGTAACGTATCATCCACGTACTGTCCAATCTTATGTTCTTTCTTTGCAATAGTAATGACCTTAATATTAATATCGTGCTTAATAACCATTGCCAACGGCTCAATGAACAAATTAAATAAATATGGCGATAATGGGTCGCCCTGTCTACAACCTCTTCCGAGATCAAAAAACTGGGAAAAAATTTCATTATAATGACACAACTCTCAGGGCATCCATATAAAATATTGAACCACTTCAAAAAAGATTCTCCGAAGCCATTTGACCGTAATACTTGTCTTATATAACTCCACCTTAACGTATCGAACGCTTTTTCAAAATCTGTGAGCAGAAGCATACCAGATTTTCTATTATTATTATTATTATTATTATTAATATGAAAAGGCATTGCCTAAGTTGCGAGCTCACTCAAATTAAAAAATAATAATAATAAGGCCTAGCTCTTAAACCTGCTGTATCAACTGCACTGCTGTCCTAATCTTATAGGTTTCTAGACAACGAGACCCAAAACCAACACGGTTATAGTTGGTTTGAGGTTGAGTTAGCTTGGGGTCGAGTTGGCTTGGGGTTGAGCAGGTGATGGGTCGGGCGTGTCGTGGGTCGAGTTGACTAAATGCTGTCTTATATCTGCTGTATTAGCTGAAGTAGTTTATATTCTTAAAGCTGCCTGTACTGAAATATCTTAATTAAGTTATAGAAATGATCTTTTTATCTATTTCTTTTAATTAAAAATAAGATGGATGACTTAGTTGTTTAACGGTAATATTTGGGCTTAAGGTCATATATGCAGAGAAATACAAAAATAAGGAGTTGCTTCAGTCTATAATTAATCATATTAGATCTATTTTATGATAATTAATATCTTATTCATTTTTAATTTTCTGACCCTTTTTTCCTTTTGCTAAAATTATATATATAGGTTGATGAGATATTTTAAAATCAAGTTTAAAGCTGGTCATAGATTTATAGCAATCTATACCTATCTATGTACCAGGTATATGTTCATAACAAAGCTACACTCTTTCGCAGAAAGTGCCCCAATATGTCCCCAAAAAAATTTATGACAACATGTCCATAAATGTTTCTATTTATATTAGAAGGACTTCAGTAGATCTATATTATTTCTATTAAAACTATTTTCGGAGGTAACTCCTTGATGAAAAACATATTTTCATTGCCTGTTGTGACCTATCCTACTATGACCTATCCATGAGAACAGATACTGAACAATGGCTAAATACACCATGAGTAAGCTTCTTGAACACTCACACCATGTCAGAAGTATGTTTTATCATCATCCTTCTTCTTCTACCATTCTAGCAATCTATAATATGTTTTATAGCATGCTTTATGCGGTTGTGACCGGTCTATGAGAACATATACTGAACCGTTGCTAAATACACCACGAGTAAGTTTCTTGAACACTCACCACATGTCAGAAGTACAATGTATGCTTTATCATCATCCGTCTTCTTCTATCATCCTAGATCTATACAATTTGCCACAAATGTAATACTGGTATCTCTCACAAAAAAGAAGAAAGTAAGAAGGAAGTTAGAAAGTAAAGATAAAAAAAGATAAGTAAACTGGGCATTTGTTACCAAATTTCCAGTGTATAAGTCACACCCACCGATTTTGGGAAATAATTAGACTTGAGCCATAGATAAGTCACACCAGTGTATAAGTAAAATGAAGTAAACTGACCATAAGTTAGTTGCCTATTTACCGGTAGACACTTTTACATGCTAAACCCTGTTTATTATGTATACTTGGTATCTCTATTTGAAAGTAATACTGCTTGAGTAGGAGTAGTCCAGACAGTTTTCTGATCCTCAAAATGGTACACATTTGTGTTGCTTATCAAGATGAACTACTAAAACCGTTGTTTCAGTCATTGTTGCATTTTTTATTAAACTTTTAATTCAATAATTGTTTTTTTTTCTATTAAACTTTAAATCCAATAATTGTTTCCTTTTTTATTAAACTTTTAATTCAATAATTGTTGCCTTTTTTATTACACTTTTTATTAAATAATTGTTGCCTTTTTGATTAATATTTTAATTATTTGTCAGCAAGGGGATGTTGACAATACAAAGTACAACCATTTTTTGTGTGAATATACTCAAAGCTTGACATTTTAAGAGGGGCTGTTTAGTTTCGGGAAAAGGGATTTCATTCAATATTTGTTAAACTGTTGATATCCTAGCTATATTTTTGCCAGTGATATGTTTAAATTTCATGCCCAAATAGACTGGATATGAAAATATTTGTATGTCCTATATTGTTTTGTGATGGTTATCTAGATCTATATTTGTCTGGCAGGGAAACCAGTTTTTGACATTTGACATTGAAAATGATTGTATTGGAACAATTTTAAACTTAAAATGTTGCTTTAAGAGGAATAAAATATATAATTCTGCATTTGATTAAAGCGGGTGTCCAACCTAATTTAATCGCGATCTGCACCGAAAGTTCACATCTTGAAATTAAACTGGTGAGTGTTAACGCTTCGTTTCGGCCGACTGGTAAGGAGAACAAAATTAAGGCAACCCGCCCCCAGCAATGTCAAGCAGAGCGCCATTTTGCGGGGAGCAGTGACGCGTATTGTGACTATTCATGTGGCACCGCCTTATGTCATCACTCGCGGACAGAGAGATCAGGGCCGCGATTCACAGATGAACAGCGGCAGTTCCAAGCCGCGCAGTAGACCATGATCTTAGTGTTTCATGGAAAGTACCATCCAAACAAATTGATATACGTCTTGCGACAATTGATTTCGCAACAATGCCATGATTGGAGTTAGAATCGCAGCTCTTTATATTAGCGATGATCACGCGCTCTTGTTTTGGTCACACAATAGGCGTAATTTCCGGTTTGAATAAATTAGAGTATCGCATCCTGATTGGTCAATCGCGGACACACCTCTAAAAAGGGCTGCCGCCTCGGGAGGCGGCGAAATCGTGCCCGACGGTCACTTCTATATTTTATTGTGAGCTATAGATAGGACGAAAAAATTTGTAATTTGGAGGATAGACAATTGGGTATTATATGAATCTGTAAATCAACGTTAGAGGCCAGGCTGACGGTTCCCTTTAAACATCGTAATAATGACATTAATTTAAATAAGTTATATAGATTAAAATCATTTGAAAATTAACAAAAATAGCACTGAAAATCAGCTATTTTTTCAAATCATAGATGAGTGATATGGTTGTGAATAAATCTGAATTATCCTGGGGTGTCAAAAGTAGGCCAAATGTGTCAAAAAAAGGAAATAGTAAGTCATGTGAACAATATATAATAAAATATTCTTAAAATATTTACAGTTTTGGTTTAAACTCCTGTTTAATTTTTCTCAATTAAACTCTTCAAATTATATATTTAAGGGGTGGAGGCATTTGAAATATAGGTTTGGAGTCTAGAAACCAGAATTAAATTGTTATATTAAAAAAGGCAAAAACTGCAGCTGAAATTTTGATCTCCTAGATTTATGTGTCAGACTTAGGCAAAAGGTGTCAAATGTTAGGAAATAGTATAGATCTATGAACAATATATACCGGTAATAAAATATTTACAGTTTTTGTTTAAAATCCTATTTAATCTGTCTCAAATAAACTCTTCAAATTAGAGCTATATATATTTCATGGGTGGAGGCATCTAAAATATAGGTTTGGAATCATAATAGAGACCAGAATTAAATTGTTATATTTAAAAGGCAAAAACTGCAGCTGAAATTTTATGTCATATGGAATATTTAGTGTTTACCCTACCTACTTTTTAGTTTTACAGTCACAGACAGTGGTTTAAAGCCAAAGGCCCCAATTGGCCCAAAATAACTCGGTCTAAACATGATTCCAAAAACATCAAAGTAAAATCTGCATTCCAAATAGCAATAGGACTACTTCTGTCAGGGTAGCCTGAAAGTTCAGACGCTACAGTCCTGACACTTGTTCTTGGTGACTGTACAGTCACCTTTTGTACAGTCACAGTACAGTCACCAAGAACAAGTGTCAGGACTGTTGCGTCTGAACTTTCAGGCTACTGTCAGGGTCACTGACACTGGTGTTGACCACAGCTATACTTGTTCTTTCAACCAGTCCAGATTGATTTCATCAGACATTCCTGTCTCCCTGACCATATCCATATGATATCTATGGCTAGCCTGAATGTTCAGACCTTACAGTTTGACAGTCTGTTGCTTACTGTTACAGTCACCAGGTCACAAGAACAAGTGTCAAGACTGTACCGTCTGAACATTCAGGCTAATCTATGACTATCTGACTTGTTTTAGCTTGGACTAAAACTTTAGTTCAAGATTAAAATTAGCCAAAGCTGTCAAGTTAGATGGTTTTATATCAAAATACCAACCTTCAATCTCAAGAAAACGTACTGACAAGTAGACGTCAACAAAGCAACGACTGAGTCAGTTATTTGTCTAATTTGACCAGGGTTGACAATGACAGTGACACGACAGTTTGTCACTGTTTGACAGACCGACGCGAAGACGACACTCGACTTGGTTACTTGTCTGACTTAATAAAATTGACAACCAGGGGCTGAAATATTCATGAAAACTGTCATAGCAATCAGTTGAAATAAACAGATGATTTTCAAAAATAATACACACCTTGTCTAAATTTCTTATCACTTAGATCTATGCCAAACAGCAAAAACAAACAAAAGTTTGAGTCGAGTTTCGAACGCGTTCGCCAGGGTTCGCATTTTCCGGATGTTAGCATCAATGTCCCAACAGAGGGCGTTCCGCTAGTAGCCGGGAGAAATGGTGAATAAAAATGTAATCAATGTTTTATAGTTTTCATAATCATAATCCTTCATTATTCAGACAAATAAAGCAATAAAATAATAATTTTAGGCGTATATTCTGTTATATAGTCTGGAACTTTCTGAAATGGCTCCTATTATCGCCTTCATTCTCGGCCATGACGCGCGGCCGACGTTTTTTGAATCGTATAGTATGGCAATGTATGGCAAGCCAAACATTTATTTTTTATTTTTTATTTATTTATTTATTTATTTATTTATTTATTTATTTTTTCTCTTCGTATACGTTACCATAATAGCTCGCTAGAGCTCGCTATTATTATTATCAGCGTTTAGGAGAAAGATAGTGCGCCAATTCTTTAAATATTATCGCGGCTTATCGCCCTTGGGCAAACAAGTGATAATCCCTTGTCGTTGAGTAATCGACAGAGAGTTAAATAATAATTCTGATTAATCAGAATTTACTTTATGGCTGTGCGGAGAATTATTGGAGTACTACATTATGGGAATACGTGTTGGTATCACCCCTACCCGATGGTTAGAAGAACGAATGGACTCGTCCAAGTGGAATCCTACTGACAACGCGGATTGTTTACCGAGTGGCGTCAACCGCGATCCGAAGTAGCAGCAGTTTACATGGGGGTTCACTTGATTCTCAACCACCAACGAAATAACAGGTAAGACATCTGACAGCGGCATGTTGAAGTTTATTGACAATGAAAAACCTTTCATTGGTCACAAATTGTGCTGATCGCTTGTTGAATTTAAGTGTGGTTTATAAGTCAACATCAATAGCCTCTATTGGCTTTAGAGAATCAAGATATCTCGTTTTATTTGTCTCCGTAAACCTCCTTAAACAAAAGTAAGCTAATTAGCTTATTTAGCTTATTAGCTCGTTGTCTCCCAGTACCTGGGCTGGGGCAAGGGTAGGCTACTCGGTTACTCGAAGTAGCAAGCTTTTATTATTTTGAATATCTGTGACCGTGATATTTGAATTATATATCCTCATTTATGGGCCAAGAATATCATTGATAAGCAGAATATTACTGTCATCCATTTTTACGGTCATAAAGGACCATTGTTTTGGCATTTAAGCCACATGGTTTACATACAATAATACAATAAATTGATGGATGTGATTAATATAAACTCCGATTGGTCTCCTAATTTTAGTTTTCTACAAGCTTTTGTTTTTAATACACAGTTTGACACTTAGATGCGTTTTTATCAATCTGCTAATCAAGCAGGTCTCTTTGGGAAGCGGGTATGTTTGTTAGCGAGATGCATGATGTTATAATTCAAATGATATTGCTAATGTCTTTATGAGCATGAGTTACAGAATGCCACCGAAAAGCAGAAGTCCGAAGTGGCCGAACACACCTGAGTCTCCCCCCAAAGAGGTAGCGCACACCTGGGCATCGTCCGCTACAAAACAACACTCGTGCGGGCACCCCCAGTCACCTTTCTGAGCGGCGGACACAGCGACGGACCTGGTTGAGCTAATCATTGCTCAACTCGTTAAGTATGGTCGATTGCTACCTGCAATCAATGCATCGAGCATAATGTCAGACGGGCTGCTCACATTGCGAGCACATCCAATGACACGGCGCTACGGCTCCCACATGGCATTGTTGAATGCGCAGCCTATTCCCGCACACGAGCTTTAATTTGCACTCTGTTCTAGTGTTTTATGATTTCCTGACAAATATTGACTAAACCTACTGGTGATTACATAATTAAACTTATTGGCGAGGCAACAGGCCGCCTACAGTTTGCCACAAAGAATTTGTGTAAATCATGAGCAATCTCCATAATTCAATAATTGATCAGCATAACAACATTGATCGTGTGATGACCTTGCACATATGCAATGATAAACGTCATGTTATCACATTTGATGACATGTAGTGAGTTTAATGCGAGAAGTATTTATTATGTAAAGCATATACATCAGTAAATTAGCAGAAGCAATTCAATCTGTCATGATCAGTTAATTTGTGATTTTAGCAGGCTAAATGGTTTTGATTATTCAACCATAGTTATGAGGTAGTTATAAATCTCTTTCGGAGGTTATAGGATGTGTCCCAGGATCTACAGGCCGGATTCGGACTAACCTGGACCATGTGATTAATGCAGCCATGATGACCCACAAATGAATAATGTCAATGATTTGGTTGGTATATAAACCCCTTGTGATAGGGAACCTTGTAATTGTTAGATATAGAATGCCCGATTAACTCCCGTTTTAAGTATATGATTCATTGTGACGTATCACGTTCGTTCAGATCAGCAACTACTCAAGGATTTTGAACAAAATATTTTAATCAACATTGGGAAAGAAGGTCCATAGAGCGTTCATGGGCATGCCGGTTAGTCATTCATTTCATTTTCATTCATTTTTTGACGTTTATCGAATACGAGTTTATATAATGCACATATGCTATAGTTACAGATTGTAGATCTGCGGACCGGATCGATGGGCACATGGAACACGGGATTGATGCATACGTGGTTACAACATAAGTATTGTATACATTATTTATTATGACGAAAATTTTAAATTTTCGTCATATGTCAGTTGGTCGTGTTTGTTTGTCCATTTGTATGTCTGTTTCACGCAAAAACAGGAAGTCTTCTTACGGCCTAACATCTACATGCATCGGTTCGCAGTCTTTAATGCCTAATAGCTACGCAGTAGGGCTACAACATATTTGTTGCGCACATCAAAAGGTCAAAGGTCGAAGGTCAAGGTCACAGCGATTTTTTGAAAAAATCATTACAAACGCTTATATCTCCGTTAATATTGCCCCTAGAGATCTCTGATCAGTTTCAAAATGTGCTAGCATTCGAGGAGCAATTTTCAGGTATTGTTCACTTTTTGATGGCTAATACTCATTTTCGAGTAAAATGAGGTCATAAAAAACGAGGTCGGAAAACGCACTAAATGACCTCTGTCAGTTTTCTCGCTTTTGGGCACATTTGCCATCAAGCTATCGCTATGATGTTCTAGTACGCCATAGAAATATGAATTGAGATGAGTTGTGTCGAATCTTAGAGTTCGCTAATGCGTCACGTGACGTCACGATGACGTCACTTTTGGTACTTTAAAAAAACTGTCAAAAATCAGAAAAAAAAACCAAAAATGAGTGAGTAGCATCATATTGTAGGAAAAGTAGTTCCTCGTATAGCTCTAAACTAAAAACAATATGTTCCTATCTTACTTCCGGTTCCAGGGAAGACGGCAGTTCTCTATAGGACTTCCCATGTTAAAGCGCTGTATCTTTTGGGCTGGGAAAAATGTTTTGTCGTGTATTTCACAAGTGCCTCCATCAAGCAACACCGGCATTTTTGTTTTAGTTCAACATGATTCAAAGTAGCCCCAGTGCTTATCGCATGCGATTGGAGCAAATAGTGACGTCACAGGATTTTTTTGAAATCTGGCCAATGGTGAAAGATACGGCTTTTTGGTGTTAGCAGAGGCTCCCACGGGTGTCCTATTCAGGCCAGCGCTCAATGCTTGCACCTGTAGATGGATAATACTAAGCTGAGTCATAATCTGTCAACATGGTTCCATAGCCACATTACTTTTCGGTATATAGTCGAAATCGTTTAACATGGGATTCTATGAGGAAAAATGAACTTGATCGAATATGACCTACTTCTGCTCAAGCTATTTCAGTCTCCTTCGCCACACAGTGAGGTAATATCACCTTAAAGCAAAACACGGCGATCTCTATATTACTTTTTGTTTCCATGGCAACGAAGCCACTGGCCTAATGATAAACATACAAATTCTTGCCATTGAAAGAAAAATCGTCAAAAATCAGATAAAAATGCTAAAATTGCATTCTTTTCGCCCACTAGTTGCCAATAAGCATTTACAGATGTTCCTCATCCAGCGACCAACTCCTGATAATACTGCCCCCGCCCCTCCCTCCGCGAAAGCCGATCCCCTCCTACCCTCACCCAACCATGACGGTGAGCGGTATTCACAATCATGTAGTGACGTTAAGATGTGTCATCGGCAGATAACTGCAAGGACAGCAGTTATCTTGTAAAATTAGTCGCCCTCCCTCAGCCTCTTTTTCCCCCTCCCTCCTGGTCCGACCGTTTTTCCTATACCTCTGCCGCATTCACCGCGTTCACCGCGTCCGCTCCCTATTTAGCATGTCGCCCCTCCGTTACTACCACCTATGAGTGAGGGACGTACGTACTCTAACCGCCCACCCGCCTCCCCCACGCCCGCACCCCAAGGAAACCAATACATCAAATTGAGAGGCTACCCAGACCAGTGGAGTCACCGAAGCGTGTCGCCACGGACAGCCAGTACTAGTCACCACTGAGCGTGTTGAGCCTTGTCTCTTTTCTTGTGGGCTTGAAGGTGAGAGGAGGCGGATGGATATAATGGGGGTGTGCGAAGTTCACCCCAGCTGGCTGTTCATCGGATTTCGAGATGGGGGTGAGCGGACGATAATGTAAAAAACAATATTGAATTCAGTTCCCCGTTTTTGATTGAGAACATAAGGTCTGGCGTTTATAAGTTCTTCTCTGTGTAGTTGGTACTTTTAAATGTATGTCTTTAATAGGAAGTGATAGGCTCGGTTTACTTATAACTAATAGGTTTGTCGGGCATCACGTACGTTGGATGATATATGGAGTTAGTCTGAAGATTACGATGAAGGGGCGTTTCGAAGGGATTGAGTGTTTAATCAGACTACTTTGAGGGTTTGTCGGAGATTTATGTACCCATCAGTTGATACTCGATCCTCTTTTACAAAGCACGCGGGCCGTTCTTAGACCACCATAATGCGAATGACGGGGTAACTGAAGTTTTTGCACACAGTGAGGGTGCTGTGTGATCAGTATCAGTCAGTATCATTTACTGACGGAACATTTCGACCAAAGACAGCTAAAATGAGTCAGATCCCCACCACTGGTTTGTTCCGCTTCCTACATTGAGTTGGCTAGAATTAAGTTTCCATGCCTACCTTTCCATATCGTGTTGTCGTAAATGGCTAGGGGAACAGATGGTGAGAGACGTTTGGGGGAGGGTGGAGTGGTTATGCACGCATGCTCTATTTTTAGTGTTGAGGCGATGAGGAGAGGGTGGTTGATGGAGGGGGTTGGGCCGCGTATGCACTATTTTTAGAAACGACATAAATATTAAGAAATGAGGCGGGTGTGTGGAGGGGGGTTCCCCTTTCGGAGTTTAGATGCATTCTCTATTTTTATAAATGATATCAGGGTAGAGAGGAATGAGGTGTTGTTACCTCTGTGCGTGGTAGTGCTATGATGGTTCAGGTTTATTGGTAACTTTTTATTTAATATGAAACAGTTATGTGTAACATACGGCAATGATAATAGGATTTTTTTAAATGTTTCATTGAATTATGAATTAAATTTTGGGCAGCATTCGCATAACTAGAACAACACAATGGTAAAAATATAGCATTATTATATAAGTTTGTGTATTAGATGCTTCACAGGCAATCAAGTTTATGTTCTATGTAGCATTCGGGGCAATACTTAGACAATAGTGAAACGACTATGAAGTATTATGTAAGTTTTATGTTTCAAATGGCGTAAAGTATAAGTTATGTGCAACATGTATGTAGCTCATTAGAAAATTGTGAAACATATAGGAAACATTTTGCATGTTTAGCCTTTCATATAGCATCAAGTTTCTACTTTATGCCACATTCGGGGACTTAATAGACAACCGTCAAAGAATACTTATGTATACTATAAATTTCGGTATTTAATGCAAGGAAGCTTAGGTTTATGTGGCAATAATAAAGCAAATTGTTTCCAGGATGTTGAAGTTATGTATCAACTTACAATGACTTTACCAACGATTAAGAGAATAACGGGTTATAGCTGGCCTTGTTATAACTGTGTGGAGACAAATGTAACAAGAAATGGTATGATCACAGGAATTAGGTCTGAATAATCAGTGACGTTGCAATCTCAGAGAGGATGCAGCGGACATACATGCGTTTTCTAGTTTTGGACAATACCTTATGTTGAGAGGTGAGGAGTAGAGAGTTGGGTGGTTAGAGAATAGGTACTATGATAGAGAGAATAGGGGCGTGTGTGCACTATTTCTAGCAATGTCAATGTTAGGATATGAGGCGTGTGGGTGAGGGGATTCACCTTTCAGAGTGGAGATGCTTGCATGCTATATTTTTATAAATGATATCAAGTTAGGAAGGAATGAGGTGTTGTTACCGATATGCGTGGTACTGCTATGGTTGAAGATGTTAAGATATACTTATAAAGTTTTATTTAATTTGAAAGATTTATGTGTAATACACGGCAATGATTATAGGAATAAATAAGTTTATCTTTCATTGAATTATGAATTAAATGTTATGCAGCATTCGCATAAGTAGGATCAGACAATGGTAAAAATATGTAATTATTATATAAGTTTGTGTATTAGATGATTCATATGCAATCAAGTTTATGATTTATGTACCAGTTAGGTCAATACTTAGACAATTGTGTAACAAATATGCAAGTATTCTGTAAGTTTTATGTTTCATATGTCATAAAGTCTAAGTTATGCGCAACATTTATGTATCTCATTAGACAATTATGAAACATAGGTAGCATTCTAGGTTTTGCCTTTCATATATCATCAAGCTTATATTTTATTCGGGTACTCAATAGACAACCGTGAAAAAATACATATGTATACTATAAATTTCGGTATTCAATGCAAGGGAGCTCAGGTTTATGTAGAGTCTAGTAATAATAATGGAAAATGTTTCCGTGATATTGAATTTGTGTATCATCCAACGGTGATATTGAAGTTGTGTATCATCCAACGGTGAACTATGAAATAAAGTAATAATTTTGTATGTATTAAGTGAACATTAAATTTAAACCATGTTACACTAAAATGTTTGGTGGAACATAGACATTTTGCAAAGCAAGGGATGTACATTTGAATTGCGCAGCAGTTTGCCAACGAAAAAGACAATAACAGGCTATAGGTGTCACTGTTATCATCTGGGATGAGACAAATATGGAAAACGGTATGATCAGTGTAGTTAGGTTTGAATGATGAGTGAAGTTATTTATCAGAATACAGTGAACGAAAGTAATGGCTTTTATGTATAGCTGTTGCACCGGCAGAGTCTCTAGCAGTAATGTAATTTGTAATTTTTTAAAGATCAAATGGGAAATTCTTAGGCAATAAGATATAATTAACAAATCGAATACGAAAGTATTTTTCAAGTTTTATTTTTCATGTCATCAAATAAATAGTTATGTGTTACATACGTGCAGCTCATTTGACAATTATGAAATGTATGAATAGCATTCTACATGTTTTATCTTTTATATGTCATCAAGTTTCATTCGGGAAAGACAACCGTCAAAAAAAAAATTATGTATTCAGTGTTTCATATGTCATGTTTGCGTATTTATGTAACACTCGTGGAACTGGTAATGATAATAGCAATGATAAAACGGATACATGGGTATATTGTACATTTCGGGACTCAATACCAGTAAGCTTGGGTTTATGTAGTGATGATGTAAAAGATTGTTTCAATTATGTTAAAGCTATGTATCAGAGTACAATGAACTATGGAATAAAGTAACAACTTTTATGTATGACATTCAAGTAGATATTTTATGTGAACCATTCTGCACGTGTGTCACGATTGATGTATGACGTGTTTGGCGGAACATAGATCTTTTGCAAAGCAAGTGGTGTAAATTTGGCTTGCGCTGCAGTTACCAATTGTAAGAGAATAATCCGCTGTATAGGTGTCGTGGTTATAAAATTTGTTGGGACAAATGTGAAAAGAAACGGTATGATCAGTGTACGTAGGACGGAAAAATGAGTAACATGTTTAATGTAACATGTAGTCTTATGTTTTTTTTCTCGATCGTACATGGCAAGTAAGCGGTGCTTAATGTAACAATGATAGGTTTAGTAAAATAAAAATTCCATTAAGTTTAAGTTTTTGATCAACCTACAACGAACAACAGAAGAAATGGAAAACTTTCGTGTATGAATATTGTATACTGCCCGAGAAACTAGGTGGAAATGTAATGCATAATTTATTTAAGATCCAATGCGACATAACTTGCGTAGTGCAAGTTGAGAAGCTACACAATAAGTTACATGAAGGAGTTTCTGTTAAATTAAGATATAGTCAGAGTAGTTAGGTATGAATAGCGAGTGATATGTTTAATGAACTCTGTTATATGATTTTGTTTTCAGTTAGCAAAATATTTGTAAGAATAAGCTCTGCTTCCTTTAGTGATGATAGGTTTAGTAAAATAACTGTTCAATTATTTCGAAGCTATACATCAACATACAGCGAACGACGGAAGAATGTAATAATTTTTATGTAAAACTTTTGAAGTGAACATTAAATGTGAATCATTTTGTACGTGTTTGATGATTGATGTGCGGAATGTTTGGTCCCATATATCTCTTGTGGAGCAAGGGATGCAACGCGGATTTACACTATCGTTAACCAAGCAAAAACGATTGAGTAAATACTTGTCATAGCTGTCGCTTTTATGAGATGTGTTTAAACAAGTATTGAGAGAAGCATTACACGTATACATTTTGTATCGTTAGAGGGCCTAAGTGCATATATAATGTCATTTGTTAAAGAACTAATATGAAATAATATGCGTGACATAAGCTAGGGAATAATATAAAAAATTACGTGATGGGAACATTGCTTAATTGTCATATGATCAGAAGAGTTAGGTGTCGATAACAAGTGATGTGTGAAATGTAACATGTACTGTGACTTTGCTTTCTGTAAGTCAAATGTTGCGCAATGTAAGCATAAGCCCCGCTTTATGTTGTGATGATAGGTTTAGTACAATAATTGTTTCAAACATGGTGGAGTTCTATATCAATATACGTTGAACTACAAAAGAAAGTAGTAACTTGTAAGTAAGGCATTTCAAGTGCGCATTAAATGTGCACGTTACACGTATATCCCCAAATTATGCGAATGAGTCTCAGGTTGGTTAACATAGAAGACCAATATGCAGGTGTGCATGACGAGTGATTTGTTTAATACAACATGCACTATGACTTTGTTTCAGTGAATGAACTATTGCGCAAGGTAAGTATAAACCGCGCCTTCGATAGGTTGTACAATAAATGCTTCAATCATGGTGGAATTCTAATACCCAACTACAGCGAACGACAGAAGAATGTAATAACTTATATGTATATAATATATTTCAAGTGAATACTAAATGTAAACCATACATTTACATGTATGTCGTGATTGATGTGTAAAATGCTTCGTCGGGCATAGATCTTTTACAAAGCAAATACTATAAACTGGGTTTGCATTACAATTACACAATCGTAAAGTGTTTAATTAAATAACTCACGATATGTGTCGTTAACATAATCTATGTGTTTAGTCACGGGTGAAAAGAAACGACACCCATATAACTATTGAACAAGTGAACATATGAAATGAGTTATTTGTGAACGAACTAATGGGAAATAACAAATGCAACACAAGTTGATGAATCGAATTATAAATTACGTAGAGGAGTTTTAGTTCAGATAGCATATGATCAGACCAGTAAGATTTAAATAACCGGTTCTATTGTTGTAATATAACATGTGGTGTGTCCACGCTAAGAGAAAACCGGTTCATGTAGTGATGATCGATTTATTACAGAAAATGTTTCACTTAGGTTGATGGTATCTTTTAACCAACATTGAATGACAAACGAACGCAGGCAACGTATATGTGATAGATTCTAAGTGAAGTATAAATTGCGAACCATACCATTACGCTTGGCACGATATATGTGTGAAGTGTTCGGGGGGCCCATAACCCTTTTGCAAAGCAGGTGATGTACATCGGCTCTGCACTCCAGTTAGCAAAAACTAAACTGATTAAGTAACTGACACGCTATACATCTCCCTATAATGCGTCATTTGCTAAAGCACTAATGTGAAACAGTACGACTAACACAATTTAGTGAATCGAATGAGAAGTTACGTCTAGGAGTTTCTGTTTAGATAACGAGCAAATGCTCAGAGAAGGTAAGTGTGAATAATGAGCGATATTGTTAAGGTAACAAGCAATGTTCTTCTTTTTCGAATATGCAATGTAAGTACGCTCTGTTTTATTTATTCATGATGACTTTATTAAAAGAAATCTTTGAGTAACCATTGAACTTGTGCTGGATGTATCTACGTCAGTAATCAACAAGGGAATGCGTGGTGCAGATCCGACTTTCATGACACCAATCCTTCTTATGAAGTGACGTTTTGGATCTTTCGACGTAACGATCTATGGGGTAGGCATAATTCACGCCACGACTCAGTGAGTTTATGTGGAGTCGAGCAATAACCGAATTGTCTCATCATCAACTATCTGTCTGGTGCGAGGTCCTTTGTCATCGAATTTGTCACGATGTATATATAAGATGCACATCCCGCAGCTTCCGCGGTATGGCAGTCTCTGTAGTTTGTCGTTACACCACCAAACAGACATACGCGCGGTCTCTGAAAACCAACGAATCGTGTCATCATCTCATTAGTCTCAATGATGGCAGCCCCTCTTCAAAATCTGGCATTCTTTCTAACCGAGTACGTTTTCTTTCATTGCACCTTGTGACTGAAGTCTTTATAAACCCGCTGCGTACCAGAGAAATTACAAAGTTCATAACGTGAAAACATAAAATGTGAGTGTAAACATTGACCACAATTTTAAGATATGGCAACGAAACAAACGAGTGAGAGATAATTTAACATTTGGCAATTATTTGTAACAAGTTGACTCATATTGAATGAAGTGATGTGATTCCCTAACGAAAATATTTATGAAAGACGTTTTAAGTGAAACATTATGTTAAATACTGAACATCGTTTGATAATGTAAGACTTTCGGAAAAGTACAATAATTTGTCTAAGTGACGAAAAATTGGTTTGAACCATGCATACCATCATTACCTAAAAATGGAGTCAGTCTGTAGAGGTTTACTGAAGCAGCAGAAGCAGAAATACGACTCTACGAACAACTGTAACTATAAGTATGGTAAAAATAAGTTTGTGCAATCACTTATGTTTTATTTGTAAACCATTTATTATTGATGACGGCAATTTTATGTGACGCGTGATTCCTTGTGCGTAAGTCAGTCACAGTAGTGATGCATTACATGGTTCATATGTAACGCATGTCACTTTTGTACGCGTTATCAACGAATATTCATTTCAAAGGTATCTATTGTATAACATAGGCACGCGTTTCGAATCCTTTTGTATAAATATACTTGATGCATTGCATGCATCAAGTATAAAAGAACTCGAAACGCGTGCATAGATACCTTTGAAATGAACATTCGTTGATAACGCGTACATAAGTGACATGCGTTACATATGAACAATGTAATGCATCACTACTGACTACACATAAGTGACATGCGTTACATATGAACAATGTAATGCATCACTACTGACTATCTGACTTGTTTTAGCTTGGACTAAAACTTTAGTTCAAGATTAAAATTAGCCAAAGCTGTCAAGTTAGATGGTTTTATATCAAAATACCAACCTTCAATCTCAAGAAAACGTACTGACAAGTAGACGTCAACAAAGCAACGACTGAGTCAGTTATTTGTCTAATTTGACCAGGGTTGACAATGACAGTG